>CM060937.1:190682391-191882391 GCA_030765085.1 Allium cepa | reverse complement strand
TTTTGTTTGTAGAAAATGAATGTATGAAGTGAATGAGTGTAAGGGTTGAGGGTATAAGGATGTATACTTTCCTATTTTTCGCTCACATATTTCCCTCACATATTTCCCTCTCTTATTTTAAGTTCAAATCGCCTCTTAGTTCATTTGTTAACATGACACAACTACTCTTTTTAATAACAAATCTCAATCCCCTAATCATTGCATTATTTTATTTAATTTAACTAATTAAATATCCTAAATAATGTTACCAAAAATTATGGCCGTTACAGCTAGATATGTACTTCGTAGCTCAAGGCTGGACACTGGACCCAAAGCCACTAGTCTAGGATATTCAGATCCACTCCATTGATCCATTGGCATACTCACTTATAATACCTCTGCTTCGTGCGCAATAGAAAACACTTCGAGTATCAAAGATTCCTTAGAACGTACATCCAAGACCTCCTTTGCTCTATTTGGATCCGAGCCCTTTTTTTGCTCAATCCAGTTTCCATTACTCCAAAACCCATCAAGTTCCCCATCCACAACTCTCCCTTTTATCGACCCATCATCTTCGACACCTACTCCATTCATAAGTCACAAACCGAAGATAAAAATCTTTTATCATGAGGTTAAATCGCCATCCAATACTAAAGCGAACGAGGCCACCACCTCCAGCATGATCTACAGATCCCCATGATTCCTCCTTGTACAAGCCTAGCCCCCACACATTCACCAAAACAACTCGGTACTGAGTCAAAATGATTCGACATCAAGTCATTGACTTCGCTAATTTTGGTTACCTAAATCGCTCTGTCTTTAGTACTTCCTTCTCAAGTGCTTTAGACCCCGACCCATCCATCATACCAACTCAACCCACAATCCAAAGCATTCAACTCAAAGTTCTAGAAACAAATCTGCATAATACCCAACACTTAGCCAATCTTCGCATCTTGCTATAAACCATCTTCCCTAGCCAAGCTCTAGAGATCCATGCCATCCACCGACCCATCTGGAAAACCAAAACAACTCGGTACTGAGTTATTCAACTCTCTACCAAGTTGAGTCCTTAACAAATTTTGATGCGCAAATTATTCTACAAGTTCCTTTCATGTTCCAAAGTCCAAAGCATCTCCTCTAAGTTTTGACCAATCCCAACCAATTTTGTCTCAAATTTGTCAAATTCACCAACCTATCTTTCTAAACGTCTGAAAAACTAGCAAACAACATCAAAGCATAACATACAAGCATAGAATAACATGCACATACATCCACCCACATAGGTACTACAGAAGAATGTGATAAACAAATGAATTCTAATCAAATATACATATTACATGCACATATGAATATGTATAAGGAGAATTGCTAAGTCATTTTTGAAACCATTTCAATGATTCACAAATTTAGGTAATAAGCATATAATAACATATAATTAAAGTTAGAAAATGTTTTAAAATCAAAAATCATTTTAAAACATGTAATTCTACCAAATAAAAATGCATATGATAGTGAGAAGACATAAACCACTCATCAATTACCAAAATCAACTAATTCCCGTCAAGATCCAATGTGAACAGCAATAGAAAGCAATGCAAATCAACCAAAATGATGACTTACATTTTCTAAATGATGATCTTCTATCCGATTAATGATTTAGCTAGATTTAGAGCGTAATATGTGTGATTTTAAGTAAATCTAAGGTTAATAAGGGTTTAAATCTGATTTGGAAAAGAGGAATTTTTTTAACTTGACTCCTACAGTTCCCTCTTGTATTAATCTCGAATTAGATTAATGAACCTACTTATGGGCTTAATCAATTGCACAGTAACACTGATCAGCTACCATCTAAACTTAAAACAAGCATAGCGTCCTAACTGTAAGTTCGTTTTCCTATTATGACCATTCTACGGAATGGAAAAGCATTATTCTAAAGCAATGGAACTGATTTGAGATCCTAATTCCTCGTCTATCAATAGTCATAGCTCAAAAAAGGTTTTTAGATTCAAAATGCTCGCATCGAAAAAAATTTATAGGTGTGTAAAATGTCCCTATGTATCATATCCTAAAATTATATAAACATAAGACCTCATACAAATAAAATAAAAATATTTTACGATTATCCGATATGTAAAATACGGATCGTTACAATTTTTCTCACTTCCTTTGGAAAGGAAAATTAAGTATAATTCCATGGGAAATATGTAAGTGCAAAGAGGAAGGAGGTCTTGGTCTTTGACAATTAGAAAAAATTAATATTGTTATGAATGTTAAGCGTATATGGAAAATACTCAATGGTAATGGTATTTGGGATAAAATGGAAGAGGGACAAGTATCTAAAAAATCAGTCTTTTTAGGAGATAAGCATTAAGCAGGATGACTTAGGAGTGTGGAAAAACTTAACTCGTAATAGAAATGATGCATTAAAATTGTTTAGAAAGATGAACAGTTGATGAAAAACCTACTTCAACATGGTTTAACCCTTGGATTTGTGGGAGTAATCCTATTTTTTTGGAACACGTTGAAGGAGTGGGAATTATTGGTGGAAGGGAGGAAATAAATGGGGTTTATCAGGACCAATGTTACGGGCTTCAGGAATCCAATGGGATCTTCGTAAAGTTGATAGTTATGAGTATTACAATAAATTTGATTGGGAAGTCCAATGGCAAAAAAAGGAGATTCACTAGCTCGTTATTTAGTACAAATAGGTGAAATGAAGGAATCTACAAAACTTATTCAACATGCTCTAGAAGGAATTCCTGGAGGACCTTATGAGAATTTAGAAGTCCGCCGTTTTGATGAAGCAAAAAATTCTGAATGGAATAATTTTGAATATAGATTTATTACTAAAAAACTTTCGCCTAATTTTGAATCGTCAAAGCAAGAATTTTATGTGAGAGTAGAAGCTCCAAAATGAGAATTAGGAATTTAGTTGATAGTAGATAGTAGCGTTTTCCCTTGGAGATGGAAAATTCGTCCACCCGGTTTTATCAATTTGCAAATTCTCCCTCAACTAGTTAAAAGAATGAAATCGGCAGATATCATGACGATATTAGGTAGTATAGATATCATTGTGGGAGAAGTTGATCGTTAAAATGATAATTGATAAGGCAGAATTGGAAATACAAACTATAAATTCTTTTTCTAGATCAGAATCTTTAAAAGAAGTCTATGGACTGATATGGATCTTTTGTTCTTATTTTCACCCTTATATTGGGAATAACAATAGGGGTACTAGTAATTGTGTGGTTAGAAAGAGAAATATCTGCAGCAGTACAATAACGCATTGGACCTGAATATGTCAGTCCATTGGGAATTCTTAAAGCTATAGCAGTTGGAACTAAATTAGTTTTTAAAGAAGATCTTCTCCATCTAGAGGAGATATCCCTTTGTTCAGCACGGGACCGTCTATAGCGGTCGTATCTGTTCTACTATGTTATTTAGTGATTTCTTTTGGATATCACCTTGTTTTGGCCGATCTCAGCATAGGCCTTCTTTTTATGGATCTCCATTTCAAGCATTGCCCCTATTGGATTTCTTATGTCAGGGTATGGGTCGAATAATAAATATTCTTTTTCAGGTGGTCTACGGGGTGTTGCTCAATCTATCAGTTAAATACCATTAGAACTAGAAATAGAATAAAAAAATTTAATATATTCTATTCAATGGATATTTTCTTTTTTATTTATCATTAGAATTGATGAATTAAGCTAGATAGTTAGATGAGTACACTACAACAAAAATACCCTATTACAACGCCCTTTTTACAACGGGCATCGGTTGCCCGTTGTAATAGAAGACTATTACAACGGTCCATTCAGGACGTTGTAAAAGATGTCATATACAAATCCATTTTTACAACGGACATTGGTTGCTTGTTGTAATAGAAGGCTATTACAACGGTCCACACTAGCCCGTTTTAATAGATGCCAACTTTACAACGGTCACAAAATGCCCGTTGTAAAAGGTGACAAATTACAACGGTCACAAATTACCTTAATTTTCAATTATACTAGTGCCAGTTGTAATAGACTTGGTCGGCCCTTTTATTTCTTTGTTCCTCTACGGCCTCGTTCCTTTGCTATCGAAATCGAAATTAAGGCTTTGGGAAAAATTGTCGTCTTCAATTGCTCGACGTGCTTCCTTTGTCGATCGATGCTCTCTTCTTTTAACACACGGCTTCCCCAATCACGAAGAATTCGTATAAAATATGACCGATCTCTTCGAAAAGAGAATTCTCCTAAATTACGAAGAATTAAACGATGCCGTCTGCGACATTAACTTCTCCAAGTGAAGGAGAATTTTAGTTGTGAATTTGGGACTGTGCGATGGTGGTCGAAGTGGTGGGTTCCAAACTAGGGTTAGATATTAGTGACGATTCCGACAGAGTTAGGTCAGAGCGATTGTAGCATTGGATTCAGGTCAAGAGGAACATCATCGGTGCATGTTTTGGAAGGTGCGAGAACAATTGGGGGCAGTAAATTATGGATTTCTTCTAGATTGGTCTACAAATCAATGTGAAGAGTGTAAAAAAAGCTATGGGCAGTGTGGATACAATGGGTCATATAATGGTTTCATGTGTATTTGTCCTTATCGAAACCATTATACAAGTTGTCTTTCAAATGCTAATCCTGTTAATCTTGGTGAGTGTTTTAAATCATTCTCCTATAATAGCATCCAACTAGAAACCATTTTGACGCTCGAGATAGATTTTTCATGGGAGTACTGAGGATACTTACACTGATGCCTTCGTTCTTTGGGTTCTGTGTCTACTTTCTCGAATGCAAGTAGTAATAGATATGTAGAGTAGTTATTTATATTCCTTTCGGTACTTAGTACTAAACTGATTGACCCTTGGATATCATGGGAAACATGTCTTCTATTTTAGCTATTATTAATTACTTAAAGCAAAGGTTCTTCCAATATTTTTAAACCGTCAAATTATGAAATTGATGGTTTTTTTTAATAAGTTTTCTTAAATCCTTCGGAGTTAAATTTTAAATGTAAACCGTCAAACCTCATAATTTACAAGAGCAGAGAAGTTGGAATATCACAGTTAGTTGTTATGTTTAACCCAATTTAGTGGTCCAATGGTAAAAATTAGTGGAAGACAAAATGTCACGAGTTTAAGCCTCAATAATGATGCTGCGAGATATAACAATATGTGTATATACCTAGAGTCCTAGAGTCCTAGACTATGTGTTGGCTGTTTGATTTCCTGATGGTCATATAATGCTCTAAAGAGGCCCGTTATTAAACTAGAGCTGATGTCCAAACTATTAAATAGCTTCAACTTAGGACCACCATTACCAATACGATAGTTTACATTGAGTTACTTTGGTATAACTTATGCATACTAATATGAGGTTTACAAACTCTGAAGCGTTTTCTTTTGTATCTAACTGTATAATTTTAATAATGTTAACTATAATTTTTTACATACATCTTTGTAATTATAAAAATAAGTTATAAGTTTGCTTAATTTTCTTTTATAAAATACATCATTATTTACAAATAAAAAGGGTAAAATTCCAGAAGGTATTTAAATAATTTTACTAACCTTAACATGTGCTTTTAGAGTATATATCCATAATTCACACCCGCTTGCATTACACATCTTGACGGTCGCTCTTAAATTTGAAAATGCGAGAAGTAAAAAAGAAAGAAATTCAAAAGGATGGATGTATAAAAAGTCTCTAAAAGTAGGTGATGTGAAACAAATAGGTTTTTAAAGAAGAGACGTGTGCATGCGTTTCAGTTAAAAAAATGGAAATCACTTCCACTTTTGTACCTACATTTTTATTTTGTTTATTCTTATTTGTAAATATAAATTATTATAAATAATAAAGAAAGAAAAAAAAACTTAATTTTTACTGTCATTGCTCAAATATTGGATTTGGATTTGGTGGATTTGACCACGGGACTGACCTTGTGTTATATATAAATGTTTTAAAAGCATGTAACAACTAAATTTTTATTTCAATTTTTCTAAAAAGTCATCTAATAATTTGCATATTTAAAATAATGTTTTGCCTGCACCATGATGAATATTTAATACGTGTTTGGAAGATATGTTTATGTTTAATGAATTGTCAAATAGCATATCTGTTCTCTAAAATTAAACTCCTATAACATATGAGACATGTATAATTTTGGAATTAGGCTATGGACACAAATCAATATAAAAAGCGCCCTGGTTTAAAAGGTAAACATCATCTAGTTATTAGTAAAATAAAACAGTGCAAACCGTAAAATTATTAGTTCATGCCTTTGCTGATGATTTTCTTTTGCGAACAAAATCTAATATTGTCAGTGTAAAGGTAGCAGACGTGTAGCTTCTGGGATTATTCTCTGCCTTCTGAGATCAACAGGACTTCACGTGCTTATTTCTCCATTTCATTATTGCATTACATCAGACATGGGTGGGTAGAGTTTTTGACCATTTGTCCCCTTCCAAAATATTGTACATATCTTCATCTTCATCAGTGATAAAACAACAATAAATATTTTATGTTGTCATACAAAGGAACATGTGCATAAGTTCTGTAGATTGTTAATTCAGTTGAACTACTTTCCCAATAACAAGCTTTTGATAACTCTAATGAATATTGTAAGTTATTCTTCTCTATTAGTAGTGTCTACTCAATCTTAATAGTGCAATGAGTAAATTTTAAGCTATTCAAACATCATTTGCATGTACAACTCTTTTGCCATTTTTATAGGCTATTTGATTGTGGGTATATACAGTTGGTTGACAAGGGGTTGATGTGGAGTTGTTAAGTTGTGATGGAGTTGTTTTTCACAGTGGTGATGGAGTGACTTGTAGGGGGTCAATACTGCTGCAGTTTGCAGTGGTATAAAGGCTGGTTGAGATGCAAGCAGAGGGCGGTGCTTGTTTGGTGTGTGGGGGTATTTGATTGTGGATGGTAAGGAGACTGATTCGAGGATGGTAATGGTCAGTGTTCGAGAAGAATGTTTGTGTATAGAAATATGTGATGGGCAATAGCAATTTTGTGGTTCAGGATGGTAATAAGGCACTGTTGTTCGGTGAATGTGGTAAATATTTCCGGCAGTATCAAGTGAAGTATGGTAGGGAAATGGAGTGGAAGAGAAGTCGTTGATGAGATGAAGTACTATGTTGTGATTGTTGTTTGTGGTAGATAGAGATGGTGGAACTGTGGCTATGTATGTAGTGATAGGAATGTTTGTTGACTGGTTGGTGGAATTGCAAAGTGGAAATGGGTGGTGACTCTTTGAAGTCTGTAGGTGAGATGTTTATGATGAGGATGTCGGAGATGCTTGTAAAGTTGATTGGTCGAAAAGATACCATTGTATAGCAGGATGTCGAGGCAGGTGGTACAAGACGGCAGTGATATAGAGCAGTGATTGGTCTTTGGAAGTTTGATATTGGTGGGAAGTTTGTGGTATGGGGTAGCCGCTGTATATGTTGTGACAGAGGATGTTGTGCCAATGCCCTTCCAAAATATTGTACATATCTTCATCTTCATCTTCATCAGTGATAAAACAACAATAAATATTTTATGTTGTCATACAAAGGAACATGTGCATAAGTTCTGTAGATTGTTAATTCAGTTGAACTACTTCCCCAATAACAAGCTTTTGATAACTCTGATGAATATTTTAAGTTATTCTTCTCTATTAGTAGTGTCTACTCAATCTTAATAGTGCAATGAGTAAATTTTATGCCATTCAAGCATCATTTGCATGTACAACTCTTTTGCCATTTTTATAGGTGGAATCAGCTGAATTGAAACCAGTTGTGTACTAACAAAAGATAATCTCATTGTATAGATTAGATTTTACGTTGTTAAATATGCTACTGTTTCCTATTAAAGTTCCGACTTAACACCATTATCATTAGTTCGTTATTAGCTTAATTTGAATTGCAAAATCAACCTGTTTGAAAATGTTCAATCTATACAATCACAGAAAACAGGTTTATTTTGAAATCGACTAAAGTTGGTCATACATTTACATTCAGCATGTTATGCAATATAACATTTTCAAAGGCCATTTCCAAAAAATTGTAGGAAATATTCAGTTGAATTCTATTAGATAGACGTTTGATGTCAACTTATCTCGACAGGTTGAGGAGAAAAAGCCTGCTATTCAACCTGTAAGGGCTATCGCGGTTGTTCGAGGAAGTGAAAAACCAAGTATATTCGTTCCAGAAAATGATCCGGAAGGTGGTCAATGGTTCTATGTTGACGTTCCAATAATTATAAGCCAGAGAAGGCAGTCTTGATCAGAGAATTGGGAGGTTTGTTATGAGGAGGGTAGTTGTGCAAAGGGTATGGCACAGAGGTGGATGTTAGAGCCGGTGAAATGTTGTGTGATATGGTGGTGGTGAGTGAAGCATGGTGTATGTTTAGATGTGAACTGTGCAGGAGTTGACAGTCGGTTTAAATGCATAAGTTGGTTTTTTTTGGGGGGGGGGTGGGTTCTTTGGTTTGGATAGAGTGAGTATGGTTTGAAGAACTTGTGAGTGCAAGTTGGTGTATGACAGAGCAGGCGATTGTGAGGCAGAGGCAGTGGTTAAGTAGATGAAATGACAGACGAGAGAGGCCAAAAAATTGTTGTAGAGGGAGAAGTTGAGTCACTGTTTTGAGGAGTTTGCAGTGAACTGTAATGTGGAGGAAGAAGTTTTGTTGAATGCAGAGAGAAGTGCAGTAGATGATGCAATGGGAAAAATGTTTGATGTATGGTGATTGAATGATGAAAGGTGGTTGCTCTCTGCTAGTTGCAAGGTTGCAGTTGAAGGTTAGAGAGCAGAATGGGGATGCAAAACTGTCAAACAGTGAACAGTGCAGAGGAAAATGAGACTGTAGGCAAAAAAGCAATAGAGAGAGGAAAATGCAACAAAGAGGGAAATGTAACAAGGGAATTTGTAAATGGAAATGTAAATGTAAAAGGAAATGTAAACGAAATGAAAAAAAAATTATGAAATTGTGTATATGTTGTTTTTTTTTAAAATTATGTAAATGCAAATCAAACAAGAAAACAATAACAAGCAAACTCAAAATGCAAGCAAAATTTACACAATAATTTTTTTTTAAAATATGCAATATCATGTATTACAACGGGCATTGCCCGTTGTAAAAAGGTGTATTACAACGGGCTTTGCCTGTTGTAAAAAGGTGTATTACAACGGGCATTTCCCGTTGTAAAATATGGTCGACCTATTACAACGAGGCCTAATACAACGGGCTCATGCCCGTTGCGAAATCCATATTACAACGGACATTGCCCGTTGTAAAATGGCTGTTTTGTTGTAGTGGTAAAAGCAAACTGCTTATAAATTTGCAGTAAGAGGATTAAATCTCATTCTCTATGTATGAGAATAGAAACATAAGCAGTATAAACTATTTACCCAAGGTTAAGATTCTTTGACCAATTATCATATCTTGAAGCGGGTACAAAAGATCACCCGTATAGGGTTTCTACTACTGTCTTGTATTTATTATTATACTGAAGATCGATAAAAAAATCAGTGGACAATTAGGAACATCAAGGTGCACAAAAGATTAGTAACGGAAATAATTTAAAATTAAAAAAAAAGAATTTTTTTACATAAAGCATTAGATAAAACGAATCATAACGCGGACCTTAAGTTGCTAGAAATGACCAAGTAGCACTTCTCCACGATTCCGATCTCGAGTACGCTCCTATTCAATGATTAAAGAAAATAACTATAAAAAGTGAATTAATCATTTATTTTATATTTTCAAAGTACCTCCTCCACTCCGAAAAAGAAGAATAGGACACGAGCAAAAGAAATAGAATGCAAAATATTGAATGGGAAAAATGAAATAAAAAAATACAGTACATGATATTTGTTTCTTATTTCTTTTCCCCATTCAATATTCATATCTACTATATACATACATGGAATTCTTAATTATAAATTTGGAATTAATGATCAATTCTTTCTAACTAATTCTGATAATGTTGGAATTCCTATAGTAAAAAATGAATGACAGATACACATATAGTCCCACATCGCCTAATACACTAAGAAAGCCAAGTATACTAATAGCTTTCTCAAGTGGAGGTTGGGGGCCTGGGGCTCCCAAATGTATGCTTCGTTGTGAGGAGGGAGATCATGCATCACAACCACACGCGCGCGCGTGCCTCCGCCGCCGTCCGTCCGACCGAGCCGGGCTCGGGTACGGGTACGGGTCTAAAATGACCATTCTTTTTACCAGGTCATTGTTTAACGGTTTTGGGCATTGTCTGAAACTGGGCTGGGCCTGGAATTTGAAGAGAAGCGGGCGGGGTTTTTTGCCTGAGCAGATGCAACTGTTCATGAACGGACGCGAACAGTAACGGGTGCGACCCGTTGGAAGCAAACAGGTGCGAGCGAGCCGATTGAAGCGGACGCCGGCGCAAGCGGGTGCGACCCGACTGAACAGGCGCGGGCAAAACAGTGCGAGCAGGTACGAAACAGTACCGTTGGACGGGCGAGTGCGACCCATTAACGAACAGCAGCGACCAAAAGGCAACGGGTGCGACCCGTCAAGCGGACGCGGCTGTTTGAAGGGTTGCGGACGAAATTATAAATAGAAGAGAATACTGATCACATTCTTATTCTATTCCAATCTAATTTCTTCTGCTTCTTTGCTCCGTTGCTCTATATTCCATATATATCACAGAGTTGACATACTCATTACAATCTCGTGCAGATTATGTCTGTTGTATCCTGGGAGAGTTTTGAAATAAAATTCTTAAGGAAATTGTTATGACAAGCCTCAGACGAATTTCCTATACATACTGGTTAGATTCACTGTAATCTTTCCCGTGTATAAGTTGTACTATTTCTTACAATAGTATAACGTTGTTGTTGTAATTTACTTACAACGTAACTTATTGTTGCATTTATCTAATACAGAATTCCAGCGTAGTGGAAATCTAATTAATAAACTTGTGCGACGAGTTTATTGTAGCGTGCTATCTGTTTTAGTACACTAGAATTATAACATCTTAAGAATTTTACTGTTTTACACTAAAACAGAGATGTTAACAGTTGACAACATGAAAATGGATAAGTCCAACTTTTCAGCGGTTATTTCTGAATGCAATTTGATTCAGAACCCTAACCAATGGTGGGTTGACACAGGAGCTACTCGTCATGTTTTCTCTGAAAAATCCATGTTTTCAACATACCAGAAATTCGATCTGAAAGAAAGACTCTACATGGGTAATTCTGCAGTTTCCATGATCGAAGGAAGTGGCACAGTTATCCTCAATTTCACTTCTGGAAAAACTGTCAAATTGAATGACGTGCTTCACGTTCCAGACATACGCAAGAATCTCATCTCTGGTGCAGTCCTATCAAAGAAGGGATTCAAGATGGTGTTTGAGTCAGTCAAGATGGTTCTGTCCAAAGCTGGAATGTATATCGGAAGGGGATATTTATGTCATGGCCTATTTAAGGCAAATGTAGCCGTTACCGACAATAAATCTATGTATTCTGATTGTGCTAATAATAAAATTGAAGTCTCTTACTTGCTTGAGCATGAAATTTTACTATGGCACGATAGATTAGGACACATAAACTTCCGAAAAATGAAGAAATTATCAAACTTGGGATTGATTCCAAATTTCCAAGTAGATAAGAACTACAAATATGAGACATGTGTAGAAGCAAAAATGGTCAAACAACCATTTAAATCTGTTGACAGAAGCACCGAACTATTAGGTTTGGTACATACAGATTTATGTGATTTTAAATCACTACCTACAAGAGGTGGGAAAAAGTATTTCATTACTTTTATTGACGATTATATGCGATATTGCTATGTATATATTTTAAATAGTAAATATGAAGCAATAACAACGTTTATAAAATACAAGGCTGAGGTAGAAAATCAGTTAAATAAAAAGATCAAGATATTGAGATCTGATCGAGGTGGAGAATATGAGTCACCGTTTGAACAGTTCTGTGCAAAGAATGGAATAGTTCATCAAACAACAGCACCATATTCACCACAACAAAATGGTGTAGCCGAGAGGAAGAACAGAACGTTAAAAGACATGATTACTGCCATGCTTTTAACTTCTGGTCTACCGACGAACTTGTGGGGGGAAGCCTTAAATATGTCTAATCACATATTAAACAAAGTTCCTCACAATAGAACGGGAACAATTCCATATGAGATATGGAAAGGACACAAACCAAGCTTTAAATACCTCAAAGTGTGGGGGTGCTTGGCAAAAGTTCCAGTTCCGCCTCCCAAGAGAGTTAAACTTGGACCAAAAACATTAGATTGTTATTATCTTGGGCCAGCCCAAAATAGTAGTGCCTACAGATTTTTGGTATTCAAGTCTGATATAAATGATATTCATGTAAATACAATCATGGAATCAAGAGATGCCTCGTTCTTTGAAGATGTGTTTCCACATAAAAGAAACGATGGAAATCCTGTCCCAAAAAGGACAAGAGATAACAGAGATGAGACATGTGAAGATGAACCTCATCAGGACAACGAGGAGGTTGAACCAAGAAGAAGCGTAAGGGCAAGAACTTCCAAAACATTTGGTTCGGATTTTTTAACTTATATGTTAGAACACGAACCTCAAACGTACAAGGAAGCAATGTTATCTTCAGAATCTTCGTGTTGGAAAGAAGCAATCCAAAGTGAGATTGATTCAATTCTAAGTAATAAAACTTGGAAAATTGTTGATATTCCACCAGGAATAAAACCAATTGGCTGCAAATGGATTTTCAAGAAGAAAATGAAAGCAGATGGCTCTATCGACAAGTATAAAGCCAGATTAGTAGCCAAAGGATATCGTCAAAAAGAAGGAGTAGACTTCTTTGATACCTATTCACCGGTTACACGAATAACCTCTATAAGAATGTTAATAGCAATTGCATCCATTTATAATGTAGAGATTCATCAAATGGATGTAAAAACAGCATTCTTAAATGGAAATCTCGATGAGGAGATTTACATGGAGCAACCTGAGGGATTTATTTCCAAAGGAAATGAAAACAAAGTCTGTAGATTAGTCAAATCATTATACGGACTAAAACAAGCTCCAAAGCAATGTCACGCAAAATTTGATAGCGTCATGATGAAAAATGGTTTTCGTATAAATGAATGTGATAAATGTGTTTATTACAAACAGGTTGGACAATCATATGTGATGATTTGTCTATATGTAGACGATATGCTAATCTTTGGTCCTAATACTAAAGTAATAGAGACTATAAAGAAGATGTTAATCAACAATTTCGATAGGAAAGACTTAGGAGTTGTGGACGTTATTTTGGGAATCAAAATAATAAGAACACCTAATGGAATTGAACTATCTCAGTCACACTATGTAGACAAAGTGATTGAAAAATTCTAAGAGTATGCAATTAAAGGAGTGAGGACACCTTTTAATCCATCGGAAGTACTGCATAAAAACACTGATGAGAGTGTAATGCAACTGGAATACTCTCGTGTAATAGGATGCTTAATGTATCTGATGAATTGCACTAGACCAGATATTGCTTACGCGGTAAGTCGACTAAGCAGGTATACAAGTAATCCAGGGAAGGAACACTGGAAAGCACTAATGAGAGTGTTGGGATATTTAAAGAATACCACTAATTTTTCCTTACATTATGGAAAATATCCTGCCGTCTTAGAAGGATATAGTGATGCAAACTGGATTGCAGATTCAGAGGAATCAAAATCCTCAAGTGGTTATGTCTTTACCCTTGCAGGAGCAGCAGTGTCATGGAAATCTACTAAACAAACATGCATAGCTCGATCCACCATGAAATCTGAGTTTATCGCATTAGATAAAGCAGGCGAAGAGGCAGAATGGCTTCGTCAATTCTTAGAAGATATTCCATTTTGGCCAAAACCTGTGACGGCCATATGTATTCACTGCGATAATCAAGCAGCGCTAAGTAGAGCGAAAAACCTTGTGTATAATGGCAAATCACGACACATACGTCGTCGCCATAACACAGTTAGGCAGTTACTCTCTAATGGAACTATTTCCATAGATTATGTGAGAACAAATGATAACCTAGCGGATCCATTTACTAAAGGTTTATCAAGAGAGAAAATTGACTGCGCATCGAGGGGAATGGGTTTAAAAGCCTAAACCAACAAGAGTTACCTTATACGGAAACCTATCCTAGCGACTGGAGATTCCACGGACTAGGATCAATAGGCAAACCAGTTATGCGTAACTCAAGAAGTAATGCATTTGTCTGGACTTGGTCCTACTCCATTCCTATGGTGCAAAATATAATGCATGCCTACAGAAGTTTTAAAGGTTAAAACTATGTTTTTTAATGATGACCATATCTTGGAAATAACAAGTGGGGTATATGTAGGATACTCTTAATGGTTGCGATCACCTATGTTAGTGTGAGCTGGGTCGGCTCTATGAGAATACTAAAAGGCTTTTATTCTCTAAAACACTCGTAGAACCAAAAAATTGTTCAGGACCAAAATGAACACAACTAAGAGATTGGATGAGAAGGGAATCAATGCTTCGTAAAGCTTACTGTCTGGATATACAATAAAGGCCGACGGTTCAAGATGAAATAATTCACCGATTAGCCAAGTAGATCCGATAAGTTTTAACTAGGGAAAGTTCAAAGTGAAATATCTACTTATCCACGATAAAGCATTATTCCATATGTACTCTGTGATATTTCGCTTTGTGTGGGGGATATGTATATTATCATTCATGTGGGGGATTGTTGGAATTCCTATAGTAAAAAATGAATGACAAATACACATATAGTCCCACATCGCCTAATACACTAAGAAAGCCAAGTATATTAATAGCTTTCTCAAGTGGAGGTTGGGGGCCTGGGGCTCCCAAATGTATGCTTCGCTGTGAGGAGGGAGATCATGCATCACCACCACACACGCGCGCGCGCGCCGCCGCCGCCGTCCATCCGACCGGGCCGGGCTCGGGTACGGGTACGGGTATAAAATGACCATTCTTTTTACCAGGCCATTGTTTAACGGTTTTGGACATTGTCTGAAACTGGGCTGGGCCTGGAATTTGAAGAGAAGCGGGCGAGGTTTTTTGCCTGAGCAGATGCGACTGTTCATGAACGGACGCGAACAGTAACGGGTACGACCCGTTGGAAGCAAATAGGTGCGAGCGAGCCGATTGAAGCGGACGCCGGCGCAAGCGGGTGCGACCCGACTGAACAGGCGCGGGCGAAACAGTGCGAGCAGGTACGAAACAGTACCGTTGGACGGGCGGGTGCGACCCGTTAACGAACAGCAGCGACCAAAAGGTAACGGGTGCGACCCGTTAAGCGGACGCGGCTGTTTGAAGGGTTGCGGACGAAATTATAAATAGAAGAAAATACTGATCACATTCTTATTCTATTCAATTCTAATTTCTTCTGCTTCTTTGCTCTGTTGCTCTATATTCCATATATATCACAGAGTTGACATACTCATTACAATCTCGTGCAGATTACGTCTGTTGTATCTTGGAAGAGTTTTGAAATAAAATTCTTAAGGAAATTGTTACGACAAGCCTCAGACGAATTTCCTATACATACTGGTTAGATTCACTGTAATCTTTCCCGTGTATAAGTTGTACTATTTCTTACAATAGTATAACGTTGTTGTTGTAATTTACTTACAACGTAACTTATTGTTGCATTTATCTAATACAGAATTCCAGCGTAGTGGAAATCTAATTAATAAACTTGTGCGACGAGTTTATTGTAGCGTGCTATCTGTTTTAGTACACTAGAAATATAACAGATAAAACCTAATTTATTGATATAACAAGTATTTTATTTAAGGATTAAGTTATTATCGAATAAAGAGAATTGTAAGCTAGAGAACGAACTTGGGGTTGAGACTATGGTAAGAGTTAGAGGTGAAGCAATGCTGGTAAAGGACATCGACAGCAATGAATGAAGAATTAAAGAGATTTAATTTCCTTGGTCAGGTAAATAAAGAAGTGGTCAAGTTAAAGTATTTAACGGAAAGGAAGAGGATTGCTGGGCTTGGGTTTGTAGCAAAACCGATAAGTACAGTTTTAAATCGATTTGGAATAACATACGCATCACGCACAATCTAGTACCTTGGTCAAGCTTTGTGTGGCATAAAATGCATATCCCAAAAATGGTCGTGTGCTTATATAAAATTATCCATAAGCATATATGGACAGAAAGGAATTGTTGTGTCTTTGGGAAGAAGCACAACTCAGAGTTAAATGTTTATAAACAAATTGCAGAATTTGTAAGCATCGGAGCAATCGGATCCAAATATGAGGTCCAAGCAGATAAGCAACAAGATCAAATATGTAACGAATGGGTTAGCAAGCTTATCAAACACCCCCAGTGAATGGTTATTGGCGTTAGATAGGTCATGCATGCCCTTGTCTTCGGTTCCAAAGCCCAACTCTAGCATCTCTCTCAACCTTTTTCTATTTTACTATACGTTTGCTTTTACATTCAATATCCACAGATCTGTAGAATCTGCATGCTTTAGGTTGTATTGTGATACCTAATTGGAATGTTTTATGACGTAGTAAGGTGGAATTCGGGTTTTATTTTGGAAGGTAGATGACTGGGAGAACTGCCATTATTTACCATAATAAAGAGAAATTCTTGAGATTTGGGAGTTGAAATGAATGTGGAAGCGTGGTGGATGGGTTTAAAGGATCATGGGATGTGGGGTTGTACACTTGTACTTAAGGTTACGTTTTCATGGGTTAAGGCTGAACTGACAATGTTGCCCTCAAATTGCATGTAGGATGTTATTTTCTAAATAGTTTTACAAGTTCAGCAATAAAGAATCAAGAGCCTTGTTCCCAAATCAAAATAAGAAAACAAGGGAGAGGAAACTCAATTGTTTTTAGATTGGATTTGACTCATTTGAGGACTGAAGTTTGAGAAGCTTGGTAATGGCAAAAACGGTATGATATTTGCTAAATTATTGACAAAATAATCATGAATTTAGACACAAATGTGTAATTTAAAAATGTTTTCAACCACAAATAGCTATGTCATTATCCCAGTCAAGCAAATGCAGCGAACATTTTTCCACAAAGAAGTGTAAAATTAACATATGACGTCTATTATGTTTATAATCTTTTACAAATAGTCTTTGAATCTATATTATACTATTAAAACCGAGTTCCTTTATAAGCTTTCCTATTGCCGCTCGTCTTTTCCACTTCTTACTCCTTTGTTTTTATATAGAATATAGGTTATTATCTATTATATATTATATAAAAAGAGAATATTGGACTATTTACATTTTCATCTTTTATTCACTCTCACTCAAAATACTTATCTCTCATCGATTTATGGAATTTCATAAAATTAAATATACTCATTTAAAACCAAATTTATTTCCACTATAAGATAATTATTTCTCTAGTACGTAATATAACTTGGTTTAAGTTTCACACCTTCCTCACTTTCGATATTCATTTTTCTTAAATAATCCAAGTGATATTTTGTTCCTCCTCAATTCCACTGGATCAATCTAAGAAAAAACATATATTTTCTTTTCCTTTTACGTCTTCACTTTCTACTTCTCCCTCTAACAACTGTTTCTTCCACATCTCCATTTTGTTATATTAAAAATTTTGTTCTTTTCTTCACCTTTGTATTCTCCTTAATAATTTTTGAATATATTCATGTTTTGAAAAGTATTTTGTCCACTTGGTTCATTTAGGTTCCAGATTTTTATGCAGAAATTATCTAAAAGCAAGCAATAACCATGGCTTATGCATGATAAACTCAAATTTAAGGTTAGGTTTTTATTGCATTACCTATTTTTCTTTTAATTCAAGTTTAAATTTATTTATTTTTGTAATAGATTTTTGATTAAAGTCTCTGATTCAAATTTTATGCCCCACTTCTATTTTCCTTTTATATTTTTTTTTAGTACAATGCTTGTGAAGTTGGTTTTCTTCATTTATTTTATGGGAGTCCGTTGGATTTATGCATAATCATCTTAGACACTTCAGTTATTTTGAAAAAATTGCTATGGGTAAAGTTGGACTATTTTTTAGTCTTCTATATAAAAAATAATTTTCAATTTATTTATGTTTTTCTGACGATTATGAATTTGATTTCTTTCACTTAGAGAATTATTGTTTAAATTAACATAAATAGGTACGAAAAACCATAAGTACTCTACAATTGAATAGAGGTAAAGTTGTTTTTTCACTCTTAAACATAAGTTTATAAGAAAAATCAAGTCAAGAACCTCAATCTCAAGTGGCTAGAGCTACGATGCTTTAAACTAAGATTTTAGAGGTCATGAGTTCGAGCCCACAGACGTTAAAATAAGTGATCTTCCTGGATAACGACCATACTTATTCTAAAAAAAGAAAAAAAATAAAGTTAGGAAAGAAAAATCATATCTAAAGTAAAGGAATACAAAAAAAATAATTTGCAACAAAATAGTGAAAGGAAAAAAAATATAAATGCATAAGACAACTTTAAAATATTGTGAAAAGTTTAGTTTTAAATGCGCATAATACAAACTTAATTTTTTAAATTCTTTTTGTTGTCTTAGTCACCTCAACTTATATTTTATAAATAAATTTGGATATTATCTTCTTAATCAGTCTACACTCTATATATTTTTCTATTCTATTGTTTACTATATTTGAAATTTTCATAAAAACTCACATTCACGATTTCTCCTAAATTCTTAGTGATATTATGAAATAATGAGATAAATTATAGTCTTTTTTATGAAAAATATTATATTTTACAATGTTTCATATTTTTATGCAGGTATTATTATTGAAACTCCAGTTTTGGATAGATGGGTCATTTGCTTTTGAAAAGTTTTTTTTACTATGAGTGGTACTAATTAAACTAGCCCCTCATAAAATTACAATCTAATTGACTTAATTACCCTTTTTTATTTGTCGTAATTTTTTCTTAATCATCATTAAGATTTAATCAAAAATCATTAATCATATAATGGAGATTCCAAACTCGCATCCAGATGGAATTGCAAATGAAAAGGAGAAAAGGTTTATTCTTACTCAAGAAAACATTCAACACGATAATTTTAAACTAACTTTTAACCACTGTTAAAAAACCACACAATAAATTGGGTTAAAGAATTACATTTTCATCACTTTCTCGACAAAGTTTGGATTTGATTGTAAAGACCAAGATGAATTTTTGTTCTCACCATTATTTTCTTTTTCAAAAATAAAAGGAAAGGAAAGAGTAAATGAAAGCGTTTAAGATTTTGATGTTTTAACTAAGAGTAAAGGAGGTAAAAATATATGTTTTATTAATTGGATGTGTACCCCTAATAGTAATTTAATTTTATATGGGGTGCAAATAAAATTTGGCCCCGTCATATTCAAAACCGGAGTGTCAATAATAATACCCTTTTATGCAGGTAGAAATGTTCATAGATAACTATACATTGGAGATGTAATTTATTTATAATGATGATAAGCAAATTATTTTTGAATAGGTATGTTAATATGAAATATCATTACCATACAATTTTATTTGAAACGGTAATCTATATACAACATGTCATTGGGACAACCCGCCGTTCGTAGCTCGGTTGGTTAGGGAGCTGGGAGATGAGGACTAAAGGACTGTGTCCGGGCAGGTTCGAATCTCAGCGCCTAACCATCAGTGGGAGTTTCAACGTTACGCATCCGTGTGCGACGACTAAATAAAAGCGGGGTAGACACACGGCGTGGGGGTTTACTTAAGTGAGTATCAATGAATACCATGATCCTAAGGTTACCCATGTTATCCAAAAAAAAAACATGTCATTGAGACAACATATTACATGTCAATAAACGTTCGAATCACGCTACACAAGTTTCAAACTTGTGACCTCTCACACCAAAGCCGAACCACTTAACCACTTGAACAATGATGCTTGTCTTTATTTCTATACAATTGTTACAATGAATTATTTCTTTTGATTTTACTCTATTTGTATTCAAAATAACTAATAAATTAATTACATTAAATTCTATTTTAATTATAATTCAATTAATGAGAAAAATAATTACATACTAATTAACTTTAATACTAATCACTTATAGAATTAAACTTCAATCAGTTGATTATTTCTAATTATTTGCATAAGGAATACAGTGTGTCCACAGATAGATTTTTCTTAATTGGGTACGTAGATGGTGGTGCTAGTTGCACTACAAGTCTCAGGTAGTATATAACATACTACAAGTCAACATATGTATGGTGGTTCGAATCACGTGCTACGTAGGATTTGAACATGTGACACTGTGATGACCCGTCTTATCGAGTCTCGAAGATCGATATTAATACATCCTCGATATTCACATGCCACAAATTCAAGTGCCGGAGAGGCGGATACTTAGGTTTTTTTTAAAAGAAATAAGATAGAAGATATAATAACAATAGAATCTCATATTTGCATTAATTATACATATGGAAAGTACATACAATCATTTCAAGTGATTCATCAGAGTTACGATAAGTACTAACCCAGCCAGGACATCTATAGTGGTCTATCCTTATAAAGGCTAGTAGATACTAAATACATACTACATGATAAAGCAAAAATTTCAACTAGATCACTATTGACAAAAGGACCCTCCAGTCTTCATTGCTCTATGCTCCTTCCAAAATACTCCAAGCTACCTGACTACTTGGCTATCCGAAATATATAATACAATAGTCTATGATTTTTGTTTGATGATAATAAACATATATATATATATATATATATATATATATATATATTTGTTTAAATGAATTTGTTATTGTACTATTTTATTTTTTCACATAGTTAAATAAATATTTGTTAAATAAAATAAATAACTCAGAATTCATATTTAAACAAATATTTTGTTCAAATAATTTTTTTTATTACAAATTCAAATAGTACAAATTTGAGTTCTCGTTTCATTTACACATTTTCAATTACAACTACATTTACAACACAACTTTCACTTTGTAGTTTTACATTCATATTTCACTTACTACATATTCTCTCATCACTCATATTTGATCTTCAACTCTGTTCCAGCCTGTATCCAGCATCTGAACTATCTGCAAAATAAAAACCAATGCGGTAAAATTGAAAAAGAAAATATTTTGCAGTGCACAATAAAGTGTGTGTTATGAAAATATTATATGCTTCGGCTATCTGGGTTGTTCGTCTTCATTTTTGTTAATTCATCTTACATGAACAACTTGTGATATGCATAGTGTATCATTGTACATGCCATAAGGTAATTCACACCAATATACACTTGCTTGTTAAAATTGCAGGGACTAGTGGGCACAAGGTCAAACCCAAGAAAAAACTGGATTCAACTCAAGTGCAAATGCAAAAAAACAGTTTCAGGCTATCATAACACATGTGTACAAACCAACATAAACATAGCCTCAACCAAATAGTCAAGACAGAGGCAAGAAAATAAGTGCAGACTCCAAATGACTCCAAGTTCAATGTGAAAAACACCATGTTCAAACCAGTTCAAGGGAATGCATGAAGACTCCAAATGTAATTAGACTGCTATTTTTTTAAAGGCAAGAACAAGACAACATGAATGCAAATGGGCTAACATACTACAGTGCATATATACATGAGTGCAAAGTACAATAGAACCAGATTCAAAAGCAACTAAAACCAGACCACAATGCACTGATAGATATGCAACTAGATGAACATGACAATAGCCTCAACCAAAATAGAGCAGACCACCAAACAGCCTCAACCAGACCATCACACTAAGGTTAACCAGACCAGGCAACAGGTCAAGTGCAACAAGGCCTCAAAATAAACCAGACCAGACACAATGGAACATGAAGACCAACAGATCAGTACAACTCGACCAAACTTCAAGTGAAATAAGACCGCCAAACCTGAATTCAGACATGAACACATGACAACCTAATGTACATGTGAAGATCAAAACAAATAGACAACTCAACATAACAGCATGACAACATACACAAATGGGTCAACATGAAGTGCAAATATACAAAGACACGTATGCATTGGAGCATGTATGCATATATATGCATACATATATCAGTTTAGATTTCTAGTACAAGACAATGCAGCTGTGGGTCATACATTTGAACAAGTCAAGAGAATTCAATCAGAAGTCAGCAGAAACATATTCTGGAAGGAGTATACAAAATCGCATAAGGTATCACAATGAACAAGTCCAAGAGTCAAGTTTATCTTAAACTGTAAGCAACTGATAAACAAGTCATAGAAGAAAAGAATGAAACCTACTCAACTGCGATCAAGCAAATTCAGATTCATAGAGCAATGTGTATCGACTAATAAACAAGTCAGAATCATCACATTCGTCCAATCAAAAATAAACGCAAGTGCCAAAATCATGAAAAATTCAAACTCATATATACTAAACGAAAATTTAGGGTTTTGATCCTTATAAATAAACCCATCTCATCATCGGCATAAAGCATCGAGTTCGAGTTTAAGAGAATCAACAGAGAAACAAAGTAAAAGATCACATACCAATTGTACTCCATTCGAATTCGACCTTGAAGCGGACATAAAGAAAATCGAAGAACAAAGATCGAAGAAGCAACAAAGTGAATTGAGGAATGAAAGACAATCAATTTGAATTCCAAGCGGTGGCTTTAAGTAAATCAACGAAACCTTAATATTTGAAGAGGGACAAAATAATCGGCCGAAGATTTTGCAAAAAGGGAAGACAGTGTTCACTTTAATTACTTAGTACTTGGGCCGGTTTATTTCTATTGGTCTTAAAATTATAAATAGGGTTTTCCTTCTTTTTTTGTTTGCATCTTTCTCTTTTAAAACTTTGCAAACTCTAGATTAACTAGGTTACGAACTACGGTAATGTAGTTCGAGAATTCGCAACTCAGTGGCTGAGTTGTAGCGGGGTTTTGAGCTTAGAGTTACGTTAATCAAGTTAGCGGGTATCGCAAGTTTACGTGTGTTTGTAAGTGTCTGATTACTTAATTTCTAGTAGAAACCTTGGAGGCAGCATGTAGGCAGGTTTTTGTCGAAGCTTGGTAAAACCGTATGTGATCTTTTCTGCATTGCTTTGTGTTTTTGTTGTTATTTTTATTTTCGCATTAATTATTAGTATCACCCTATTCAGTCCGCCTCTAGGGTGAAAACGATCCTACAAGTGCTATCAGAGCAAGGAACAAAAACCATTTTTTGTTAAAAATTTTGATTTTTTCTTCCAATGGCTTCTTTTAATAATGCTTTTGCTGAAGGCCAGTCCACAGTTAGAGCACCCATGTTCAATGGTGAATATGCGTATTGGAAAACTAGAATGGATTTTTTTTTGAAAACAATAAATGCATGGAATATGGGATATAGGACACCAGTAATGGTAGATAATCAAGAAGTAGAAAAACCTATGGATCATTGGATAGATCTTGAAAATAAACTGGAAAATGCTAATGCTGAAGCTATTAATTCTATTATTTGTTCATTAGATCAAATTGAATTTAGTCATGTCTCACAATATCTAACTGCACAAGAAATCTGACACACGCTTGAAGTGACTCATGAAGGAACCTTCCAGGTTAAAGAATCTCGCCTTGCCATGCTTAGTAGCAAGTATGAGAACTTCGCAATGGCCAAGGATGAACGTGCCAAAGAAATTTGTGGACGACTTTCTAATCTTATATAAAAATCCAAATCCCTATGAAGGCCACACACATAATTGGAAATAGTTTGAGAAATCCTCAAAATTCTTCCATGAAATTTTGAAGCAAAAGTGACTGCCATTCAAGAATCAAAGAATCTAAAACAGGTTAAAGTCGAAGAACTCCTCGGAAATCTCACCACTTATGAGCTAGAAATCAAATTCAAGGAAGAAAATGAAGGAGGAGATACACGAAAGAAATCAATAGCTCTCATAGGAACGATGGAAAGTGAAGATGATGGTGATGATAAAGGAGCAGCTGAATTGGCACTGATAATAAAGTGATTCAAAAGGTGGAACTGCAAATATGGAAATCCCACCCAAAATCAACAATTGAAAAGTAGAATCATCAAAGTTCTAGACAACTGAGAAGAGAAGGAGAACATTTGTCACAACTACAATAAACCTGGTCATATCAAGCCAAATTGCCCTCAAAATTAATTCAGCAAAGGAAAGAAACCAAAAAGGAGAAGTTTTGCAGCTATTTGGGATGAAAGTGATGAAGTTGATAAAAGCACTGGCAGTGAGAGTGAAAAAGAAAATCTGTATTTTTCAGGAGAAACAAGTGACAGCAATGATGACGAGCCAAGCGAGGTATCAGAACTTACTCACCTGCAATTACTTATATATTTTCATGAAGTAAATGGCTGTTTTGAAAGACTTAGGGAGAAGTACGCTAAAATTGAATCACAAAGAGAAAGTTTGATAGAACTAAATAAGAAGCTTGATCAAATAGTTCAAAACTATAGAAATATAAGCCCTAATTGTGATAAACGTCCATCATTAGAAGAGGAAATAAAAAATCAGAAGCTAAAATTAAATCGTTTGAAAATGAAAATTTGATTTTGAAAGAAAGTGAAAATACTAGGAGAGAAAATTCTATTAAAAAGTGCACTTTGCTATTGAATGAAAATGAATCTCTCAAAAGACAAGTCCAACAATTGTCTACAACTTTAGAAAAATTCTCCAAAGAAGAAAGATCACTAAATATGCTATTAGGACAACAAACTATTAATACTATTAGACAAGGACTTGGGTATACTCAATCTAAAAGAGTTAGAAGTGAAACTAATCATGTCAACTCCAAGTGCACGATTTGTGAAAAAATTGGATACAATCAAAACTATTGCTGGTATAGACCTAAACACGCGAAAACCATACCAATTTGGTTTCCTATAAGCACGAATGTAAAATCTCTTAAAGTCATACAAATTTGGGTGCCAAAAGGAACAAAAATAGACTGTCTTGGTTATATACAAACATGTTTTTCAAAATCGTTTCTGTTTAACAATCATGGACCTATAAAAACAAATAGGTCACAAAAATCTTTCCCTGTGTAGGTGCGTTGGCAGGCTAAGAAATAGCAAGAATGGTACCTGGATTCTGGCTGTTCCAGGCACATGACGGGCGATAAATCAAAGTTCTTTAGCCTAGATAAATACAAAGGTGGCAGAGTCACAATGGGCAACAATGATGTATTAAATGTTGAAAATCTGCACCATAATCATATTTCAATCAACCGGCGATCAACTGGGAAAAATTAAAAAAATCATCTTATCATGCCAAGAACACTATACATATGGGTATACTTCTTTATCTTACTGCTTCTAGACCAGACATTATGTTCTCTATTTGTTTAGGTGCATCTTTTCAGTCAAATCCAAAGGAATCTCATTTAAAAGCTGTAAAAAGGATTATAAGGTATCTGTTGCACACCCCACGTTTTGGTCTTTGATACCTAACTAATGATAACTTTGAGTTAAAGGGGTATTCTGATGCAGATTATGCTGGTGGTCTAGTTGATAGAAAAAGTACAAGTGAACGCGTTTTATGTTGGGACATTTGTTAGTTGCATCACACTTCCAAAGAAAATATCTGCATAAATTTCAGTTCAACTGATTTTTATTTGGCAGATATTTTTACAAAACCCCTTCTAGAAAATGTTTTTTATCAACTTCATCTCAGTTTAGGCATTTTAGAAATTTGATTTTATATGTTTAGATTTGATCTTAAATGCCTATGTTAACTAATTTGATTCCCTATTGATTATAGAAAATATAAATAGTGACTGAAAAAAGTGAAGAGTGTTGATATTAATCATACATTATAACTTGAGACAATATATTTAGCAAGTTTATTTAAAAATTTAAACAAAATTTGTAATAACTTTGGTCGGTAAAAATTCCAACACTATCTCTATTTCTATCATATTTATACGACAATCACTCGTCAAAATCCAATATAGTATGTCAAAATGTGGTATTTTAACATGAAATTATTCATTTTTTTAATTGATTAGCAATAAAATCATCCAAAAGTACTCACTCTCGTTTAAAAGTCCTCACGGTTATGCATGGGTGAATTACTTGGAATCTTTGATTATGTGCTTTCATGCTCATTTAAAAGTCGTTACGGTTATGCATGTATGGAACACATATCAAAATTGGTTGAAACAGGCGTGTTGATTCTAACCTCATTTAAAAGTCCTCGCGGTTATGAGTGGTTAGAAAATGCTTGGAATTCATTTTTTAATAAAAATTGGGAATACTACTAATCTCATTTAAAAGTCCTAACGGTTATGCATGGTTAGTAAGTATTTAAATTCCTATCATAAATATACAACAAATGGACACAACTATATAATTTTTTATGCCGACATCACCCCTATCACTATAAAATGGAATATGCGCCTAACAGAGTATTTATGATGTTTATTTGATTTTTTTTATTGAAATTTAATATTTATACTCGATTAGGTATTAATGTTGTATTGCCGTTTATCACATAATCACTCTTATCTAGCACTATCACTCTTATGCTGATAATAAAATGGGGAGAGAAGTTAAGATTTTGGCAAATAAGTTCAAAATTTTTATTTGCATGTTCCCATCTATGTTTATTGCATTTTTTATTTTCATGCATATGTGAAGAGGGAGCTTTGTTGTAGGGGGAGTATTCAAATAAAGGGAGCTCATGGAATTCAACAAGACCAAATACTGTTGGGCGCGTTTCCACCCTTCACCGGACCAAGTCCACCGAACCATCCGGTCCACCGAACCCTACTCCTTTCCAAGCAATGTCGAACCACCATCTGCCACACCTCCCATTGCCGGATCAACCCACTACCGGACCAAACCAAAAGCCAACCTCCACCGATCCAAGCATTGCCGAGCCAACCTAGTCCCACCTACTACAGGATTCACCTTCACCGAACCACCTCCTCTCCAAACAATGCCGGACCGATACACTATCCAAAGCCGGTCCAACCAACTTCCCCTATATAGCCGAACCCAACTCCATCCACTCACCACTGGGTCATGTCCCACCGAACCAAGCTCTACCAAACCAACCTGCCTCCATCCACTGCCGAACCAGAAGCAAGGGAGGACACGACCGGACCAATTCTACCAGGCCAAATTGCATCGGCCCAGGCCCACCAGCAGCTATATACATCCAAGACCCCTGCCCCCACCCTCACTCTATAAATAGAGGGGCAGGGGTACAACAATGGCAGACAAGTTTGAGAGCTCAAGCACGGAAGGAACTTTCAAACAACTTTCATATACTTGTATACAAAGCTTTGTATTTGTAATCTGAAAGAAAAAGGAGAATGACATATAAAGTGGACGTAGACACGTTCTGGCCGAACCACTATAAATCTGTGTGTCTTTTACAGTTTAGTCCATCTATTTCATATATTTGCATAAATCATCCAAACCATTCAGATCAACATATAATCAACTAAATCATACGACTAGGAGGTGTTTGCCCATTTTTTATGCAAACATTTTTGGTGCTTTAACTGAGAACAAGGAGCTCGAAGCTTCAGCTTCTCCCGCTCAACCCTTTTCCTATCAATACCGTTCATTACTTGGAAAACATGGCTCCCGGACGGAAGAAATATGCTAACAAAGGAAAGGACATCGCAACTGGCAGCATCCCAGATCCAGTGATCAGAGACCAAGACAATCGTCCAGTTCCAACAGCAAATTTAAATCAGGCAAATCCGACAGCCCCTGCTACGGAACAACCAATTACAAGGGTGGATCTGGACAAGGTTGTGACCGATGTAACTAAGCGGTTCGCATCTCAACAAGAAGCCTTGGTGGACCAACTCATGTCACGCTTAAGAGATGCTGAAGAATCCAACCGCAACACTGAATCATGGGGTGAGTCCCGGTCTGGAGGATCCGGGAGGCGACAAAGGTCTTTCTTCTTCGAAGAGGCTAACAACAGAAACAACCATGGTAGGAGCCTAGCCCGGACTCAGCCCGAATTCCGACCCGAGGAAACACTTGGAACCGAACCCAACGGGAGAGGTGCCAGGCAGAGGTCGGATATGGCTGATCCTGTCATGCTACCTAACCATGAAAACACCAGTAGATGGGGCCGAGCTGGAGTCCGGCCCGAAGTTGGACCCGAGGAAGTGCTGAGAATAGAACCCAGCAGGGAAAGATCAAGGCAAGGGCCAACTGTGGCTGACCACAGCATGCCCCCGGAAGACCAGAGGCAGCCATTGGAGAATGTCAGGAGTGATAAACGATACCATCCTTACAGGTCATCTGGACGGAATCAATCCTGCAGGGAAGAACCAAACTCGTTTTTATCCGCTCCAAGTTCTGATGAAAGGATGGCGCAGTTATTCAGAGAGTGCATCCAACGGGAACAAAGGGATCGGGGGATAGGTGCTAGGGTAACCAGCCCCTTCACCCGCAATATCGAAACTGCCATCACCCCCTGGGAATGGAAAATGCCAACGATGGAACCTTACAAGGGAACCTCTGACCCCATCGTACACTTACAGAGATACACCCAGCATATGCTCATGAGCGGAGCAACGGAGGGAGTATTGTGTAAGTGCTTCCCACTGTTCTTGGCAGATCTAGCTACTTCCTGGTTCTGCCACCTACCCCAAGGGTCCATCAGCTCATGGGAAATGTTGAAAGAAAAGTTTATCAGCCAGTTCCGCATTCATGTGGAACAACCCAAGGACGCTTATTCCTTATCTAATATCAAACAGAAACCCGGAGAGACAGTGCAACAATATCTAACCCGATTCAACGCCGCGGTGGCCGCAGTCCAAGATGCCGACGAGAAACTTATCATAATGGCTCTCTGCAGTGGTGTACATCCGGACACTAAATTTGCTAGAAGACTAACCAAGGAAAAGCCAGCTACTTTACCTGATTTCTTTCATGAAGCTGGAAAGTATATGAGACTTGAAGACGCTGCCACTGAGAGGCAGTCAGGGCAACAGGCTAAGACGGCTACAGACAGGGTCCCCGCTGCAGTAAAGGATGTTCGAAGAAATGACTCTAGAGACAATGCTGGGGGCAATAAGGGAGTAAAGCGTTTATATCGACCAGGACCAAGATTTGACTCTTACACTCCTTTGAATGAAACAATCGAAAACATCTTCCTAGCCACTCAAGACGAAGTTAGATACAAGCGCCCCCCGCACAAAAAGGAGTCGGATAACGCACTCAAGTCTGGAAAGTTCTGCCGCTTCCACGAATCCCATGGACATGACACCAATGAATGCCACCATCTCCGGGACTTGATTGAAGAACACATCAGAAGGAAGAGACTGGAACGCTATGTAAAAAGCCAGAACAGGACTTCAACTCCTGCCAATTAGAATCCTGGACTACTTCCCCCAGAAGCAGGCGGAGGAAATCGCAACACCAGCGGCTCTAGTCAAGAGAAGATAGTGGTCCATACCATATCAGGAGGACCGCACATCGCCGACAGAAGCTGGGCGGAGATGGAAAGATACGGTAAGTCACTTAGGAACGATGAAGGCTACGTTAATTCTGTCATGGAAGAACGCCACCCGAAACGGAAAGAGAATGACGACATCACATTCAGTAGGCGTGACCTAGAGGGAAGACAGTACCCACACATGGATCCTATGGTCATCTCTGCTTGGTTCGGTCCAGTCAAAGTTTTCCGAATTTTAATAGACACTGGAAGCTCAGTAAATATCCTATTCAAGCATGCTTTCGACAAAATGAAGCTGTCAATGAAGGATGTGTCTCCCTGCAACAAACCACTACATGGTTTCACTGGGGATGCGAAGATGCCCCCCGGGAAACTAGACCTTTTTGTTGAAATAGGAAGTCATCCCCGCTCCGTTGCGTGAAAGCAAACATTTGTGCTAATAGAGAACCACTCGGCCTACAACGCCTTTTTGGGAAGACCAGCCTTGTCTGACTTCCAAATTGTCCTAGCCCCATAGTGCCTGAAGATGAAATTTCCAACAGATAACGGAATAGAAGAAATAGAGGGAGATCAAGACGCTGCTCGAGACTGCTATGTAACTGAACTTCGCAATAACCGCAGAAAAGATAAAGTGAAAAATGCAGAGACTACTCTCTGCATGAAAAACTTAGAAGCATAGCAACTAAAGAAAGCCCCTCCTCTTCGATATACCAGTGACCCTTTCAATGAATTAGACCCTAGGGACAAAGAGGAGGAGGCCACCGGCGAGCCTGCAGAGGCTACGGAATTCGTAGCTGTGGACAAACATGACTCAAGTAGACTATTGAAAATCGGATCTCAACTAAAAGAAGAGCTAAAGGATCAACTCATTGATTTTCTTCGCCACAACATGGATGTATTTGCATGGACGCACGCTGATATGACAGGAATCTCCCCAGATGTAGCATGCCACGTACTGAACATCGATCCCACGAAGGTGCCAGTAAAGCAGAAAAAGAGAAGCATGGGGGCAGAACGATCAGCAGCCCTAGAGGAATAAGTGAAGAACCTACTTGCCAATGACTTCATACGAGAAGCCATCTACTTAGAATGGATCGACAATCCGGTACTTGTAAAGAAAGCTAACGGGAAGTGGCGAACATGCATCGATTTCTCCAACTTAAATGACGCTTGCCCGAAAGACTGCTTCCCACTCCCCCGAATCGACCAACTCGTGGACAGCACTGCCGGACACGAACTCTTATCCTTTATGGACGCATACTCAGGATATAACCAGATCCCTATGCACGCCCCCGATCAAGACCACACTAGTTTCATCACTGACCGGGGATTGTACTGCTACAAAGTAATGCCTTTTGGACTTAAAAACGCCGGAGCTACTTATCAGCGCCTTGTCAACAAGATGTTTGCGGGACTAATAGGACAAACTATGGAAGTTTATGTGGATGACATGCTGGTAAAATCGAGGAAAGCCAACGATCATATAAACCACCTGGATGAGATGTTTCAAGTACTTCGCCAATATGGAATGAAGCCGAACCCTCTAAAGTGCTCCTTCGGAGTATCGTCGGAAAAGTTCTTGGGATTCATCGTTCATTCCAGGGGGATTGAAGCAAACCCCGAACAAGTTCGAGCTTTACAAGATATCAAGATACCATCCACTCGAAGGGAGATGCAAAGCCCAAAAGGGAAAGTGGCCGCCCTAAGCAGGTTCATCTCTAAAGCAACCGACAAATGCATCCCTTTCTTTGAAGCTCTAAAGAAAGACAAAGGAAAGTTCGAATGGAATGACGAATGCTCGACAGCCTTCCTTAACTTAAATAAACACCTCCAGAAACCACCAGTACTCTCAACTCCGAATGAAGGCGAGAAACTATACATATACCTTGATGTATCGTCCCATGATTTAAGCGCCGCTTTGGTGAGAGAAGACAACCGCGCACAGCGGCCCGTATACTTTGTAAGAAAGAGATTTACAGGGGCAGAAGCCAGATACCCTAAACTTGAGAAGCTAGCATACTGTCTGCTAATCACGTCACGGAAACTGCGACACTATTTCCAATCTCATTCCATTAGAGTTTTAACCGATCAACCGCTGAGGCAAGTACTCCCTTGCCCCGACACTTCTGGGCGATTGCTCAAGTGGTGCATTGAACTGAGTCAATATGATATCACTTACCATCCTTGCACCGCTATCAAGGGGCAAGCCATAGCTGATTTCATTGCCGAATTCACTACTAACGAAGGTAGGGAGCAATCTGAAATAGCAGAAGATATCAAGTGGAATCTCTTCGTATATGGAGCATCAAATGAACTGTAACAACCCGCCTTTTTGGACAGTTTAAACCGACGATCAAATCCACATGTCGATTCCAAACCGTTCAAAAGGGCAGATGGTTATTGGGGTAAATAAAAAAGGAAAAGAATAGAAATAAAGGAAATGAAACAACACGGAATCTCGCAGCGGATCGATAAAATATAATAGTCAAATAAACAGTTCATGAAGCTGTCTACTATACTTTGACAATTATTTATACAACATTTATCAGAGTTTATACATATACAACAGAACAATTAAATAATGCAGCAGATAGCATGATGCAAGGGTAATAATAGTAATAGTATACCAAATCTTCGTCTTCGTCCTCCAGAATAGATCTTCAAAATCTGAAAACTCAGGACTGACCCGAGCGTAATGAAAAGACAAAACACTCGAGTCAGGACTAAAATATCCTTATGAAAGTGAAATCAATCGTAAATAAATATGAGTGTAACGACGTCGGAGATGTTTACGGGGTTTGATATCTCCTATCCAGTGTCAACATGCGTGCAATAACTCAAGAGATGTTACAGGATTTTCCATCTCTCAAGGATCTGTGAAACTATCTACTATGTAGTAATATACGCTAAGTAGATAATGCCTAACAGTAATATAAAGTATCAAAATAGCGTTAAGGCGTTACCATAATCCCCCTTAACACATTTTATATTCCCAAAAGCATATACAAGACCGTAGTTTCCCCAAAACCGGAAGTCACCAGAGGGCAATCCATATACTCAAGGTACAAATCAAAACATAGTGGTCGCGCATAGGATAATCAGTATGATAAGGTACATGAGGCGATACCAACTAGGATACTAGTAGTTGCGTGATCCGGACTGATGTTGGGCATAGCCAGCAGCTACCCCAACACCGCGAAACAACACTCCGAAATCAAGGGGTGCACCCAAATCGCATCACAAATGTAATAGATATGGTATCGAAGAAGTGTGTCCGCTAGAGGTGGCGAACCTCAATGGCCCGGCGCGGCTCCTGTTTTATTCATGTCAGGGGTCATCCAATATCGTTCTCTTTCTTCAGTCAACGCGTTCACCAAACCATCCACTTCATTCTGGATCAACACTCCGCGTATAATAGTTATTAAAGTGGTTTTCGGTATCGACAGAGAGTATGTCCATATCCGATCCTGGTCTCTTTAATAACTACGTATTATTACACCGTTGGCTCTTTTACATTTCAAATCGATTCATAATTGATATCAAAATATCATATTCGCTTCAAAAAAAAACAAGTCCATTTCAAATATCATCGTATCTTTCAAATGTAAGATTTCGTTTCAAAATTATTTTCGCAACAATATCTCATTTCGGTTTCAAAATCCTTTCGAATTCCAATTTAGGTTGCAACTTCATTTAATCCAATTCGTATTCAATTTCAAGATTTAAACATAAGCCTTTCACCTTATTAACTAGCTTAGAATTTTAGAAAATAGTTTAAGTAGTTTAAAAGCAGTTTTACATAATCAAAATAGTTAAAATACTAAAAATCTTAAAATGGATTTGAAATAGATAAATTAGTTTAAAGAAATGTAAATTGGGTTAACTAGATTTAAAATAGATTAAAATAGTTTAGTATTCAAAAATAGTTTATAAAACTGAGAAATTTGGAAACAAAATAAATAGCTTCAAAACCAATCCATTTCAATTTATAACTTCCCAATTCAAATCAATTTCAGTTTTCATTCTACCGATTCAATTTCGATTTCAATTCAAATCAATGTCAACCTTGACTTCAAATTTATTCAATTTTATATTCACTTTCAATTAATTCAATTTCAATTTATATCGATTTGGAGCTTGATTTTCCAAATATCAATTTATAATAATTAACAAAATTTTCCAATAATATTCAAGTTTAAATCCAATTACAAATATGATTCAATTCCAAGCTCGATTTCAAATATCATTTTATATCGCTTTTACTTGATAATATTTAAAGCTCGATTTAAGGTTCAATCTTTAAAACAAATAAATTTCTGAAATTCAATCATATCCAAATTTTAAATCTCAAAGTCTCCACTTAAATTTTATTCAACAATTTCTTTTAACCAAAATTTTATTTCAACATTCCAAACTCAATTTTTCGATAAGTTCGATTTCTATAAATTGATTTCTATTTATAAATTTTGAATCGAAACATTTAAATAAATTTCGAATCGATGATTTCAAAAATTATTAATTTATCCAATTCGGTGTCCGTATATAATTTTCTATCCTATGGCCAAGTAATTATTCATTTCAATTAAATGTCAGGGATGAGTATATATTACTTAAATTAAATCACAGTATCATATGTATGCATAACAGGATCTATATAAGCAAATAAACATCCAAACGTTCAATTATCAACCAATAGCATCCATCAAAATACATCATCCAATAAACAATACAATTCATGGCAGTTTCATAGTTATCAATGTCAGGTAATATAATCGCCATTCAAATTTAATTTCAATTTAACTGTCAATTTAATTTTTTCAACCGTTAATTCAAATAACAAGCTATATGACAATTAAATTTATATCAAACAATGACAAATAAAATTCATATCACTTCATAATGTTAATTTAACTAGCATAAAGATATTTAGTACGGTGTGAGCGTTATAAAACACTCACTTTGATTCCAATGAAATTCCAGCGTTTTATTTCGAATAAAATTAAACGAGCGTTTAATTTTATCCGAAATTTTCTCTAGCTCCAAACGATTCCAATCCAGCTCCATCGCGCAGTTCTCGTCCATACGATTCCGATGCACTTCGTTTCGTAATTTTCCGACCTCGAATGAACAAGATACGTTATTTTAAAGATCGTATGAACTTAAACAAAATTTATTTACAATTTTCTTTACATTTTTATAACCTTCAAATATCACAGCCGTACGATAGCACCCCCCCTTGATCTCGGCCGCACGCACGCTACATCCATCTTCCCGCTCGCAATTTCCTCCAGGTCACGAAGAACCCATAGAGCCGCCAATTAGGGTTCCAAACGCACCCCCCCACATTCGCCGATAATTCGATCAGAACATGACGAACGACGCGCCTCGGCGAGCTTCACCACCGGCCAAAGCACGACAAGGCTCGACCTCCCCTAGCTGCGCGAAAACCGTGCCCAAACGCACGCCTTTGAATGAACATTGATGTTGATCGGTGGCCCGAAACTCCATCATCACCGTTGGATACCACGGCCTCGCTACTCTCTTCGATTCTCTAGTTGAGATCGTTGCCTAAAAACTCTTGGATTTGAAGAAATTGAGGGAGGAAGGAGATTGATTACCGGCCATTGATTATAACAAGCAGCGGCTAGGGTTTATTTTTATTTATTTTTTTGTTTGTGAATAAAAGGGGGGTCTATTTATAGGAAACGACGAATATTTTTTATCCGGCTTTTCCAAACTCCGAATTTCTTGCAGTAACTGACGTTCCTAGGGTTTATCCCACGTTCCGGACACAACGGAACAGGTTTCGGAAGCTAATTCGATCGTCTGTGCGAGTTACAGCAATAAACGATTGATTTTTAAATTAAATCGATTAAACGAATTTCTATGCGTTTTGGCTTGCCCCGGACAAACGGTAAATCCGATTGACACGAAATTTAAAACCTTACAATAATATCACATTACGGATCCGATGAAACTGGTTTCGTCGAAATCCGAGACCGTTTGAAAAATGACTATTTTAACTCGCCAAATTAATATTAAAACAATTTCAACGCGTTTCGAGTTGCCACGGTCAAACGACAACTCCGATTGCTACAAAAATTTAAATCCGATAATAACTAACTCTTACGGATCCAATGGAACTAGTTTCGTCCAATTCTGAGACCGTTCAAAATTTGGCTATTTTTCAGTTGATAATTAAATATTAAAATATTCAATTTTCACAAATTTACTTTTAATTTGATTTTAAAAGTTCTACAACATCACTCTAACTTTAATATGATAAAATAAAATTTTACAAATCATTTTTAATCATATTAAACCCGTTATTTAATTTATCCAATAAATTCCAATTTTAAAATCTTATTAACTCTATTAAAATCCAAATATAACTTACATTCACTTTGGAAACCAATTTGAATCACATTAAATCAAATTTCAATTATTCACTCTATTTTCATATATTAAACTTCAATATCAAATTAATCGTATTAAATTCGGAATTTAATTATTCAAACATTTGTAAATTAAATTTAGACAAATTTGATTATTCTTAAATCACTATCTTTTGAAATATTGAAATTGAACTTATAAGAATCAACTTTTAAAACCAATTCACAATTTAGAACACTATTTTCATTTTACAGTTATTCAGTTATTCAATATTTGATTTTAAATAGGTTTTATATATCAATCAATTACTCTATTATACCCGATGAATTTCAACATTTATTATCCTATTCTACTATTGATTTCAAAGGCATTCACTAAGTAGCATTTATTTTCATTACTTGGATAATTATTGTTGCAATTCATTCCAGTTATTATTATTCTAAACGAATTACAAATTTTTTTCTAACACTAAATCACGGAATCTTATTAAATTAGCTATTTCAATTATCGAAAATTTACGGGTCGTTACACTCTCCCCCACTCAAAACTTTTCGTCCCCGAAAAGGAAAAAGAAGGGAAAAGGAACTAAGTATAGAATTTAACCTTAGATATATTTTATTCAAAGTTGCCAACTTATAAAACAATGAAATTCCTTTTATAAAGTTATAACTACGCTTTCACTAAGTTACACCAAACGGCTTCCTAACTTTTAAAGGTTAGTTATCAAAACAAGTTATAAAGAAAAATTTTAAAACTTGAAAATTTTTCTAACACTCGGATTTACGAAAAATTTCGGCAGAGTCTCCTTTGCGCGGATCGATCGGTACAACTACAAAACGCCTCTACGGGCCCCAAACTAACAAAAGAAAATCCAAAAGCCAAGTGGCTCATCAAAAATCACCAAATCCAATGATAAAATAAACATGTACCTTATATTTTATTAGCGAGCATTTACGACTAATATAGCACGAAAGCGAGCTCCAAATGCGAAGCAAGCGCAATCCGCACCTACTAAACACTCAAAAAACTATGAGAAACATGCATATACGAAAATAATATCAGTATACACAATATAGCAACATAACAACTACATGTGCCAACATAGCAAATGCAACAAAACAACAAATGCAACCATCAATCAACTATCATCCAACGAATCTATAACCAATCAATATAAAGTCACTCCTCATCAATATTTATTCACTTGGTTTTCAATTTTAATCACAGTTGATTCATAACGTTGGATTTTACTAACATTCTTTCTCAATTCAATTAGTTAACATTTACTAATTTATATCTACATTAGTTCACTTCAAATTTGAATCAAATTAAATTCTATTTAAATTCATTTAACTTCCAATTTGATTTCAATGATTTATAGCCTTCAATTCCAATAACACTTAATGAATTATATACAATCAACTAACAATCATATAACAACCAAATCATACCCTACATAACCAAATTATTAATTATACATTCAATTTGGTTTATCTCTTTTATATATATACCCTGTTATATAATTTTTAAAAGAATCATTTTTATATTTGGCATCTTAAATTTCCAATATTAACTTTAATTAAGTCCGTAAGCCGTACATATATCATCCGTGAGCAATATCAATCTAATCGCTTATTCGATCACACAATTTCGCTTCCAAACTAGTATCGTTCACCCGACTCTCTAGTGCGGACTCAGATTTGGTTCCTTGATTGGAAGCTGTTACTCTCCTTGCATAGCCATATACTATGACAGAGAATTCCAGAATCAAACTAAAAATCCATATCTAGGGTTCGCCGTCGAAAATCGAGTGAAAAATCCTAACTTGGATCGATATAAATCATCTCGAAATTTTGTGCTCGAATTTGGATCAAATCGTTATGCAAATAAAATAATATACGTACAATCTCACGTATTACCTTCCAATAGATTTCTATCCAATTTATCTATACTAAATTATTTTATTGACTTTCATTTTTATTTACAATTAATTATTCACAATCCATTATTCAGTTAATATATCCATTTCTTTACATAACATATTCTTTGACATTATCTTTTTTCAAACATTATATCATAGAATTTGCTTATTCAAGTTCAATTTAAACATTCCATATAATTTAATTAAATTGAATTTCACTTTCCAATTGATTCTTAGCTATACCAAATTCTTTTGTTTACATTTAATTCAATTCATAGTTTCAGTTAATACACATTTTATTAATCATTACTTTAGTTTATTGTCATCTCATAAAAGTCTAACTTCTCATATATGACTTCTCTTAGTTTACGGTTATCTCAATTTACAAATTCAAAATTTTCTATGCAATTTATTATTTATTTTCTATAACCAATTTACAAAGATATTATACAATTCATTTGTCTTCTTTCTTAAGTTCACTTACTTGTTCCATTTATCCATTCATCATTTCAGGTTATATTTAAGTATATAACATTTTTATCACAACCAAAATTTTCCATTTGTATACATTTTAATTCATTTTGAGTTTTCCTTACTTGTATACTTCAATTACTTCCAAGTTCTGTTTATTTATACAATATCTCATTACATATCCAAAACATCACTTTAACTTTTAACATTTGGTAAGTCATGTTATATGTTATCAGAATGTAATTTTGGTATTATACAAATTTATAGAATTTCATTTTACTTAGTTAGAATGTTTACAAATTTAATTTGTTTAAATCCTCTTTACCTTTCAACTTTAAAGTTTTCCCAAACAATAGCTTAGATATCTCAATCCTCTTATTTTATAAATTCTGTTATTCACATTTCATTCAAATAATTTGAAAATTTCTAATTAACATAACTTAGAATTTTAAATGCCCGGTTCTTTTCAAATCGTTTAAAATAAACATGTATACTTATACCCCCCTTTATATATATATATATATATATATATATATATATATCAAATCATACCTTTGGAGTTTAAACCAAAACCCATTTACCCAAAATAATTTTTTTTTTGAAGAAAAGCAAAGCTTCTTAGAAGTCTCCCCACTTTGAGACTCGAAAATGAACGTCGATGATGCTGCGCAGTCATCACCGAAATTATTTTCCAGCGACATAAGAGAGGAGTACTGAATTCATTCCTTCCTTTAAAAATCCTTTCAAAATATTTCCATAAACAATTTCCAACTAATATTACTATATATTTCTTCAAAACTTTGAGAACCATTTTTCAAAATCTCCGGGTCTTAAATTCAATATTTTCCAATCTAAATCTATTTTAATTTATAAGTCACCTTTTTAAAACATTCTTATAGGATTTTCTTTCTTAATACATTTCACAAGTTGTTTTATCATTGTTCATTTCGTAATTCATCTTATTTATTAAATTACAGTATCCAATTAATGATAATCCAATATTTTCATTCCTAACAACCAGGTAAGCTAGGTAAGTCACAATAATTTCTGAAAATTAATCCTTTATATACAAAATATAATTAGGGAAAAATTATTTCATTTACCCCATTTTAAAACAATACTATGTCGAATTGTTCTATTCGAGTGTTTAGAGATCCCTATCAATGACGTTAATTACTCGTATTGACCAAAATCCATAAGCCACTCAACAAATCAACCGACACAATATAAAACATTTTATATCACTAACAAATACACTCTCTCATATATATATTCACTCAGCGACTCATCATAGGGTATAACTACCCTATTCATAAAGAGTCAGACCCCACAGAGCTAAGGTTATCGCTAAACCAAAGCTCTGATACCAACTGTAACGACCCGCCTTTTTGGACAGTTTAAACCGGCGATCAAATCCACATGTCGATTCCAAACCGTTCAAAAGGGAAGATGGTTATTGGGGTAAATAAAAAAGGAAAAGAAAAGAAATAAAGGAAATGAAACAACACAGAATCTCGCAGCGGATCGATAAAATATAATAGTCAAATAAACAGTTCATGAAGCTGTCTACTATACTTTGACAATTATTTATACAACATTTATCAGAGTTTATACATATACAACATAACAATTAAATAATGCAGCAGATAGCATGATGCAAGGGTAATAATAGTAATAGTATACCAAATCTTCGTCTTCGTTCTCCAGAATAGATCTTCAAAATCTGAAAACTCAGGACTGACCCGAGCGTAATGAAAATACAAAACACTCGAGTCAGGACTAAAATATCCTTATGAAAGTGAAATCAATCGTAAATAAATATGAGTGTAACGGCGTCGGAGATGTTTATGGGGTTTGACATCTCCTATCCAGTGTCAACGTGCGTGCAATAACTCAAGAGATGTTACAGGATTTTCTATCTCTCAAGGATCCGTGAAACTATCTACTATGTAGTAATATACGCTAAGTAGATAAAGCCTAACAGTAATATAAAGTATCAAAATAGCGTTAAGGCGTTACCATAATCCCCCTTAACACATTTTATATTCCCAAAAGCATATACAAGACCGTAGTTTCCCCAAAACCGGAAGTCACCAGAGGGCAATCCATATACTCAAGGTACAAATCAAAACGTAGTGGTCGCGCATAGGATAATCAGTATGACAAGCTACATGAGGCGATACCAACTAGGATACTAGTAGTTGCGTGATCCGGACTGATGTTGGGCATAGCCAGCAGCTACCCCAACACCGCGAAACAACACTCCAAAATCAAGGGGTGCACCCAAATCGCATCACAAATGTAATAGATAAGGTATCGAAGAAGTGTGTCCGCTAGAGGTGGCGAACCTCAATGGCCCGGCGCGGCTCCTGTTTTAGTCATGTCAGGGGTCATCCAATAGCGTTCTCTTTCTTCAATCAACGCGTTCACCAAACCATCCACTTCATTCTGGATCAACACTCCACGTATAATAGTTATTAAAGTGGTTTTCGGTATCGACAGAGAGTATGTCCATATCCGATCCCGGTCTCTTTAATAACTACGTATTATTACACCGTTGGCTCTTTTACATTTCAAATCGATTCATAATTGATATCAAAATATCATATTCGCTTCAAAAAAAAAACAAGTCCATTTCAAATATCATCATATCTTTCAAATGTAAGATTTCGTTTCAAAATCATTTTCGCAACAATATCTCATTTCGGTTTCAAAATCCTTTCGAATTCCAATTTAGGTTGCAACTTCATTTAATCCAATTCGTATTCAATTTCAAGATTTAAACATAAGCCTTTCACCTTATTAACCAGCTTCGAATTTTAGAAAATAGTTTAAGTGGTTTAAAAGCAGTTTTACATAATCAAAATAGTTAAAATACTAAAAATCTTAAAATGGATTTGAAATAGATAAATTAGTTTAAAGAAATGTAAATTGGGTTAACTTGATTTAAAATAGATTAAAATATTTTAGTATTCAAAAATAGTTTATAAAACTGAGAAATTTGGAAACAAAATAAATAGCTTCAAAACCAATCCATTTCAATTTATAACTTCCCAATTCAAATCAATTTCAGTTTTCATTCTACCGATTCAATTTCGATTTCAATTCAAATCAATGTCAACCTTGACTTCAAATTTATTCAATTTTATATTCACTTTCAGTTAATTCAATTTCAATTTATATCGATTTGGAGCTTGATTTTTCAAATATCAATTTATAATACTTAACAAAATTTTCCAATAATATTCAAGTTTAAATCCAATTACAAATATGATTCAATTCCAAGCTCGATTTCAAATATCATTTTATATCGCTTTTACTTGATAATATTTAAAGCTCGATTTAAGGTTCAATCTTTAAAACAAATAAATTTCCGAAATTCAATCATATCCAAATTTTAAATCTCAAAGTCTCCACTTAAATTTTATTCAACAATTTCTTTTAACCAAAATTTTATTTCAACATTCCAAACTCAATTTTTCGATAAATTCGATTTCTATAAATTGATTTCTATTTATAAATTTTGAATCGAAACATTTAAATAAATTTCGAATCGATGATTTCAAAAATTATTAATTTATCCAATTCGGTGTCCGTATATAATTTTCTATCCTATGGCCAAGTAATTATTCATTTCAATTAAATGTCAGGGATGAGTATATATTACTTAAATTAAATCACAGTATCATATGTATGCATCACAGGATCTATATAAGCAAATAAACATCCAAACATTCAATTATCAACCAATAGCATCCATCAAAATACATCATCCAATAAACAATACAATTCATGGCAGTTTCATAGTTATCAATGTCAGGTAATATAATCGCCATTCAAATTTAATTTCAATTTAACTGTCAATTTAATTTTTTCAACCGTTAATTCAAATAACAAGCTATATGACAATTAAATTTATATCAAACAATGACAAATAAAATTCATATCACTTCATAATGTTAATTTAACTAGCATAAAGATATTTAGTACGGTGTGAGCGTTATAAAACACTCACTTTGATTCCAATGAAATTCCAGCGTTTTATTTCGAATAAAATTAAACGAGCGTTTAATTTTATCCGAAATTTTCTCTAGCTCCAAACGATTCCAATCCAGCTCCATCGCGCAGTGCTCGTCCATACGATTCCGACGCACTTCGTTTCGTAATTTTCCGACCTCGAATGAACAAGATACGTTATTTTAAAGATCGTATGAACTTAAACAAAATTTATTTACAATTTTCTTTACATTTTTATAACCTTCAAATATCACAGCCGTACGATAGCACCCCCCCTTGATCTCGGCCGCACGCACGCTACATCCATCTTCCCGCTCGCAATTTCCTCCAGGTCACGAAGAACCCATAGAGCCGCCAATTAGGGTTCCAAACGCACCCCCCCACATTCGCCGATAATTCGATCAGAACATGACGAACGACGTGCCTCGGCGAGCTTCACCACCGGCCAAAGCACGACAAGGCTCGACCTCCCCTAGCTGCACGAAAACCGTGCCCAAACGCACGCCTTTGAATGAACATTGATGTTGATCGGTGGCCCGAAACTCCATCATCACCGTTGGATACCACGGCCTCGCTACTCTCTTCGATTCTCTAGTTGAGATCGTTGCCTAAAAACTCTTGGATTTGAAGAAATTGAGGGAGGAAGGAGATTGATTACCGGCCATTGATTATAACAAGCAGCGGCTAGGGTTTATTTTTATTTATTTTTTTGTTTGTGAATAAAAGGGGGGTCTATTTATAGGAAACGACGAATATTTTTTATCCGGCTTTTCCAAACTCCGAATTTCTTGCAGTAACTGACGTTCCTAGGGTTTATCCCACGTTCCGGACACAACGGAACAGGTTTCGGAAGCTAATTCGATCGTCTGTGCGAGTTACAGCAATAAACGATTGATTTTTAAATTAAATCGATTAAACGAATTTCTATGCGTTTTGGCTTGCCCCGGACAAACGGTAAATCCGATTGACACGAAATTTAAAACCTTACAATAATATCACATTACGGATCCGATGAAACTGGTTTCGTCGAAATCCGAGACCGTTTGAAAAATGACTATTTTAACTCGCCAAATTAATATTAAAACAATTTCAACGCGTTTCGAGTTGCCACGGTCAAACGACAACTCCGATTGCTACGAAAATTTAAATCCGATAATAACTAACTATTATGGATCCAATGGAACTAGTTTCGTCCAATTCTGAGACCGTTCAAAATTTGGCTATTTTTCAGTTGATAATTAAATATTAAAATATTCAATTTTCACAAATTTACTTTTAATTTGATTTTAAAAGTTCTACAACATCACTCTAACTTTAATATGATAAAATAAAATTTTACAAATCATTTTTAATCATATTAAACCCGTTATTTAATTTATCCAATAAATTCCAATTTTAAAATCTTATTAACTCTATTAAAATCCAAATATAACTTACATTCACTTTGGAAACCAATTTGAATCACATTAAATCAAATTTCAATTATTCACTCTATTTTCATATATTAAACTTCAATATCAAATTAATCGTATTAAATTCGAAATTTAATTATTCAAACATTTGTAAATTAAATTTAGACAAATTTGATTATTCTTAAATCACTATCTTTTGAAATATTGAAATTGAACTTATAAGAATCAACTTTTAAAACCAATTCACAATTTAGAACACTATTTTCATTTTACAGTTATTCAATTATTCAATATTTAATTTTAAATAGGTTTTATATATCAATTATTTACTCTATTATACCCGATGAATTTCAACATTTATTATCCTATTCTACTATTGATTTCAAAGGCATTCACTAAGTAGCATTTATTTTCATTACTTGGATAATTATTGTTGCAATTCATTCCAGTTATTATTATTCTAAACGAATTACAAATTTTTTTCTAACACTAAATCACGGAATCTTATTAAATTAGCTATTTCAATTATCGAAAATTTACGGGTCGTTACATGAACAAGGCTCGGGGGCAGGTGTTGTGATAATCACCCCCAAGGGAAGGAAGCTGCACTATGCCCTAAGGTTGGAATTCGCTGCCACCAATAATGACGCAGAATACGAAGCGGTGATAGCTGGATTAGAACTTGCCCTGGAGATTGGAGTCGGTTCTTTATGTCTCCATAGTGATTCTCAACTCATTGTAGATCAAATACTGGGAGAATTACAGACTCGAGGAGAACGACTCACAGCATATCTAAAGAAGACCAAGCTGCTGCTCAATCAATTGGATCACTATTTAATCAAACACATTCCTCGAGAAGAGAATCAGGAGGCCGACGAACTAGAAAAGCAAGCTAGCATGAAGGACAGCACTGCTTCCCGAACAATAACCATCTCAAAGCAACTGGCCCCGAGCTACGAGCCAATGAATATGATAGCTGCAATTGAAGAAGAAACTTGGATGACCCCCATCCGGAAGTACTTACAAAGTGGCACACTACCCAACGGACGTAACGAAGCTAAGAAAATTTTAAGGAAAGCTTCCCGCTACACATTACAAGAAGGCGTCCTCTATCGGCGCGGCTTCTCTAATTCCTTGTTAAGGTGCATCGCTGGAAGGGAAGCCAGGGAAGTCCTGTCCAACATCCATCAAGGGAGTTTCGGAGATCACACCGAAGGACAGACTCTAGCAAAGAAAATACTCCGATACGGGTATTACTGGCCCACTTTAAACAAAGACGCCTTAGACTTCGTCAAAAGATGTGACAGATGTCAGAAATTTGCTAAGATTCCTCGACTACCAACAAATGAGATTACTCAAATGACCAGCCCTTGGCCCTTCGCGATATGGGGAATTGACTTGATTGGCGAACTGCCAGTGGGCCGGGGCGGAGCCAAATATGCCATAGTAGCAGTTGACTATTTCACCAAATGGGTGGAAGTGGAGCCTCTAAATAAAATATCTTCGGCAAAAGTTATTAACTTCTTGATCAAAAATGTTTTATGCAGGTACGGGGTTCCACTCAAAATCATATCGGACAACGGACTCCAGTTTGACAGCGAAGAGTTCGCCGACTGGTGCCAAGAGCACGGAATTCACAAAAGCTTCTCATCTGTGGCTTATCCTTAGGCAAACGGACAAGTCGAAGCTGTCAATAAAATTCTCAAAACTCTAGTCAAGAAGAAACTTGAAAAGACAAAAGGCGCTTGGGTGGATGAACTTCCTACGGCACTTTGGGCCTACCGCACATCTTACAGAACATCAACAGGGCATACTCCTTTCTCTTTGGCATACGGATCGGAGGCCATGCTCCCAGTTGAAACTATAGTGCCTTCCCACCGTAGGATCCACTACAACCCAGAAGAGAATGAAGAACTCCTACACGTGTCTTTGGATCTAATTAAGGAGAGAAGAAATGATGCAGCACTCAAAGCAGCAGCTCACAAGCGAAAAGTGGCAGTACAATACAACTCCAAAGTCAAGCACCGCAGCTTACAAGAAGGAGATCTTGTCCTCAAGCGGATCTTCCCGCGCCCAGCAGCGCTAGATCCAATCTGGGACGGACCCTATGTAATTCATAAAGATCTCCGCAACGGAGCCTATATTTTGTCAACAGTGGACAGAGAGGTGTTCCAGAGGGCATGGAACATCCAACACCTCTGTCGATACTTTTCTTAACTTGTACTGCCCATATGAAGTGAATTAACAAAGAGAATCAGTGGACGTAGGCATTTTCGTGCCGAACCACTTTAAAAAACCTTGTCTCTTTTTAACTTGTTCCTTTATATCTTGGCTGCTTGTTAAGCTTTATCCTTTGCCGATGAACAAAATCATGTATAACGAAATTTCCACTCTGGACACTTCACGGCGCAACCTCACCTAGACAAGACCCAACAGGTACTATGTGAATCTATGCACTCGCCAATGAGACACTTTTGCTCCAGCATCCCTCTGCTGCGGGTTAACTCATTGCTCGCGGCTGCCCTCAAAGCCAACTGTAATGAGCCGATTATAAGCCATCTAGAAGGCCGACTATAGCCGATGGCAGCTCATTACGGCGTTTGGCTCGCCGGCAACTGTGAACCTACTTTAAGCCCCAACATAAGGTGTGGCCAGCCAGGGGTAGTTCACGGTTGACGATCGGCATCCACGCTAGCCGGCCACAGTAAATCGAATAATACCCACGATTACGGGCCATAATGGCTCGGGTAGTTACTGTGCGCGATCTCGGCTCCGATATGTCTTAAGTGCGGCCGTGGTAAAAAAGATAAACTCCCCGCGGAGGCGTAAGATGGGTGACAAATGTCTCCAAGACCCACAGCTAGGGAAAGTGACTACAAAACCCGTTTGCCACGAACTTAAGCATATCGACGGCCTTCCGTGATTGGAAGTTTTACTGATTCTCATATTTCCATTTCATTCAAAAACTTTTCTCCTATCCTATATAACAATCCTTAAAGTACAGGTCACAAAATAGGGGAACTCTCGCTTGTGGAAATATGAACTCACATCCGGATGACGGAACACCCAGCTACATTCCATACTCAGTCACGCAAGACATTCAAAGCAACCCTCTACAACTAAAACACAAAGGGCGGTACTATCTTCTCTTGTATGCAAATATGTAGCTTTAATTTATTCACACGTCATATTGGCATTACAAGACATGAAACAATATTTTGAGCAGAAACTTAGCATCAAATGCGATTAAATCACATGCATAAACACACAGGTGTATTTCTTATGCAACATATCAAAATAACAACCACATTCGAACATGACAGAATCAGCTTATGTTATAAAATTACAGAAGGTCATTCTTTGCAAATAATATAATTACAAGTTACATTAATGTTTCGAACTGACATAGACAGCAACCAAAATATGTATAAGTCAAGTAAAGGAATCAGAGCTTCGCCTCCATCCCGCTAGCCTTCCGGATCTACTTAACTGCAGGGTCAGAACTCCCCGCATGTACTCCAGAGGCCTCGCCTGCTCAATTCAGAAGAGAATCCATCAATAATCGTAAAAGATAAGCAATCAAATCATGAAAAGATCTAAAGGAAAGACTTACCAGCGTCTGCTCCCTGATCATCATCATCTAGCTGCACGTCTACCTCATCTGCAGCAAGCTGCCGCATGCCCTCCTTAACCGCCACCTTCTCTTCCTTAGTGAATTGGGCCGTAACCACATCCATCCTGAAAGCCGCACCACCTTCCTTATCCGCATCAGCCTTAGCTTCCTCCAAAGCCCGGAGATATATCCTAGCCATAACCCGGGGATAATCGTCCATCCAGGATAGGATGCCCTGCATCCAAGTACGGAAATACATGTCCTGGAGCATCTCATCCATCATCCCCTCGTTCTCCTCAAACTCTTTCATCCGGGCCTCAGAAGCCGACAGCCGTGCGACAGAAGCATCTCTCTCCAATCGGTATCTCGAGCAGTCAGCCTGAAGGGACTTCCGCATCACTTCCATCTCCTCCTTCAGCTTGGCCTGAGCAAGCTCTGCGGCCTCAAGCCTCCCAGATAACTCCTCTACCTGCTCGAGATCCGCTCTCCGAACCTCATCCACCGTTGCAATGGCCATGTTAATTCGCTCTTTGCAAACAGCCTCCATTTTTCGCAACTCAGCCTTGCTAGCCTCTTCCATGGTTTTCTTTAGTCGTCGGGAGGCCGCTTCATGCTGGGATATCTGGATAGCTTGATCGGCAAGCTGTTTGGCCTGATCAGAAACCTGTAGCCGCAACCGAATGTTAGCACTTCCGATTTCCTCCCCAGCCTTGGCCAGTCGAGCGTGATGCTGCATTAGCCTCTTGGTCTCCTCAGCCACCCGATCGATGCTTGCCTTGGCCTCATTCCCCATGGTCACAATCCGAGTAGTAAGCAAATCGAGGTCTAAGGACTTAGCCTCATCAAGCACCCGTACCATGGGATTGCGGGGAAGAAGATGCTCACCCGTGGCCTCGTCAGAAGAGATGTCCTGAAAACTCGGGTCCAGATCCGGGTGGCCGGCAAATGGGTTGCGAACCAAACTAGGATAGTCTATCGGGGTGACGGTTGGATTTTCGGATGGATGTGGGGAAGGCACAAACTCAGTATCTTCCTTAGTAACATCATGGATAGGCTGGACTGGAGGCTGAGGGCCAGGTGAAGGTTCAAACGGAGATCGCCCCCTCTTCCTCCTTTGCATATCTTATTCAATAACTCCAAGAAGAGGGCGATATCTAACCACATCTCCAGGACGGCTAGTTGACGGCTTTGGTTTGGCAGAAGCTTTGAGTAGCTTGTACTGTTCAAGGCGGTGCCGAACATATGATGTCTTGGCCACCTTACCTGTTCCTGGAATAAAAACCAGGTGTTACAAGCATGCATGAAACTATGATCCAAGAAATATGTTAAGTAGGAAGACACGCTTATTTTACAAACCCTGAGGGGGAGTGGGATACTGCAATAAGTCCTGAATCTCATTCCAGGACGGGAGCTGGCCATAAAATATTACTATGTCCTTATCATAAGGGGAGTCTGCGAAAGTTAAGAATTCACCTTGAACCGTCGGAGTCGCCTTAGCTGAATGACCCTTAGAAGATGGATCGGCACCAGTCCCAGCCTTGTCAGCCTTCTTCGCCGAGGCTGATCCTTCCTCCAACCCCTCAAAACCCTGGCGAAAGGCATCATCCGTCCACTCCTGGATCTCCCCTGCCTGCTCAGAAGACAAAGCCCTGACACCACTACCACCCTGTCCTTCACCTTCTCCATCTCCTCCGCTCTCCTCCTCGCCTCTCTCCTCCTCCCCACCTTCCTCCTCCGGAATATCTGGGCATGTGCTAGGGGAGGGTCCGTCAGACTTCTTAAGCTTCTTCCCCCCGACGACTGGAGGTACCGAGAAAGGTCTCCTCTTGCTACTCTTCGCAGTGGCCCCATCTTTAGCTTTAGCAGCCCTCTCCTCAGCTGTATCTCTCTGCTTAACCACAGATTAACGTGGCAAAATCAAGTTGTGCTCCAGGAGAGTGGCATTCCTGATCAGGTAAGAAGCCGACCTATCCCTTCCTGAGATAGCCTCTACCTCCGCAACCATCTGTACAAGGTGATCATTATCCACGACCGCAAAGCCACCTGTCGCTAGCAAGAAATAAAACACATAACAAGAAGCATTGTAGTCGGGACAAAGAAATTACGAATGGAATTCAACTTACAGCCAGAAGTGAAAAGGCGAAAAGAAACGCAGTCGTCTTTGACGAAGAACCATTCCTTCTTAAACATGGTAAACTTCGAGTATAAGTCCAAGACCGGCTTGAAGGACACGGCCGACTCTAACCTAATGTACGGAGACCCCTTCTTGTAACCCCTCAGATTATATAGATATCGGATTTCCCGGTTAGAAGGGGGGTGCCCATATTTCCTTTGAAAAATGATGAACAAGCACACCAGGATAGCATAGGAGTTGGGCTGAAGCTGGAAAGGAGCCACCTTCAGGTAGGTGATGAAGCTGACTATCCACGCATTGATCGGAGGAATGGCCCCGCACATGCAATGGTATCGGCTATACGCAAAATATCCTTCAGGGGGATTGTACGGCATCACTCCGTCCCCCGGCAACAGCATACTTGCTCTGTCAATCCCAAAGGAGCGAGAGATAACATCAAGCTGATCCTCTCTGAGAGAGCTCGGAAAGCAATCGGGAGGGGAATTCAGAAGCTCTTGAGGGCCATATCCGTCCACTAATGACCTCGGGGCAGGTCCATGTCGCGCGGGTTCCGGCTGGACTGGGGGCACGGCAGGAGACTCCCTTCGGTCCCTAGATTTCCTCTTATCTGATCGGGTTTCCACTCTTTGAGACATTTACCTGCGACATAAGGAAGTATACCGTTAAAACACATAAACTAGGTAATCTTGGGTTTCACCAGTAATTCAAATGTGAAAGTCCATCCGGTAAAGGGTTCATTCAACACTCGGAATCCCCGAGTTCGTTCAATAAGGCCCAACCTAGAGCTCATTCGGCATTCCTAATACCTAGAGCTCATTCGACATTCCCAATACCAGGATTCATTCGGCATCTCAATCTCATTCGGCGATCGTACTCTCCAATTCATTCCGTACTCAGAACCCTCAAGCTCATTCGGTAGTACAAGATAAAAGTTCATTCGGCGGCAAAGCTGTCTCACCTGGTTCGTCTAACACTGTGATTCGGCGAAAATAAGAGTTTGATTCTGCAAAAGGTTTGGCTCGGTCGGTAAGGAATAACGAAGGCACGTGGCCCCTATTTATAAGCAAACATCAAAGACCGGACCAGATGACTCGGCGTTAAAGACTGGATGGGAATAACCACGCTAAAACAAAGCACGCCATATGCAGACATATGCCCTACTTTGGGGGGCAAATGTTGGGCGCGTTTCCACCCTTCACCGGACCAAGTCCACCGAACCATCCGGTCCACCGAACCCCACTCCTTTCCAAGCAATGCCGAACCACCATCTGCCACACCTCCCATTGCCGGATCAACCCACTACCGGACCAAACCAAAAGCCAACCTCCACCGATCCAAGCATCGCCGAGCCAACCTAGTCCCACCTACTACCGGATTCACCTTCACCGAACCACCTCCTCTCCAAACAATGCCGGACCGATACACTATCCAAAGTTGGTCCAACCAACTTCCCCTACATAGCCGAACCCAACTCCATCCAATCACCACCGGGTCATGTCCCACCGAACCAAGCTCCACCAAACCAACATGCCTCCATCCACTGGCGAACCAGAAGCAAGGGAGGACACGACCGGACCAATTCTACCAGGCCAAATTGCATCGGCCCAGGCCCACCAGCAGCTATATACATCTAAGACCCTTGCCCCCAGCCTCACTCTATAAATAGAGGGGCAGGGGTACAACAATGGCAGACAAGTTTGAGAGCTCAAGCACGGAAGGAACTTTCAAACAACTTTCATATACTTGTATACAAAGCTTTGTATTTGTAATCTGAAAGAAAAAGGAGAATAACATATAAAGTGGACGTAGGCACGTTCTGGCCGAACCACTATAAATCTGTGTGTCTTTTACAGTTTAGTCCATCTATTTCATATATTTGCATAAATCACCCAAACCATTCAGATCAACATATAATCAACTAAATCATACGACTAGGAGGCGTTTGCCCATTTTTTGTGCAAACAAATACATTTAATAGAGTCAAAATCTTAATATATGTTTGTTATCATCAAAAGGAGAAGATTGTAGAATACAATAGCTTCTGATTTTTTTTATGGTAATAAACACATATATATTTTTTAAATGTATTTGTTATTGTACTATTTTATTTTTTCACATAATTAAATAAATATTTGTTGAATAAAATAAATAACTCAAAATTCGTATTTATACAAATATTTTATTCAAATAATTTTTTTATTACAAATTCAAATAGTACAAATTTGAGCTCTCACTACATTTACACATTTTCAATTACAACTAAATTTACAACACAACTTTACAGTTTTACATTCATATTTCACATACTATATATTCACTCATCACTCATATTTGATCTTCGACTATGTTCCAGCCTGTATCTAGTGTAACAACCCTGGATTTTGGCCCCGTTTATTTTAATAAATGTTTAATCTAATTAAATAAAATGTAAATTGATCATATTAAAATAAATGTGATTTGGAAATACTGCCATTTATTTATATAAACTGTATTTTAAAAAGGAGATTGATTTGGGAAATTGAAATAAGTATTTCAATAATATTCACAATAAAAATCTATCTTATATAATTACTTAAAATACTTTACTTTGTTATATTTAGTATAAAATAATACATATAGATAATAATGTTTGAAATTCTAAAATAAGTTTCTTAACAATATTATTAATAAAATTTAACTCATATAATTAAATTAAAATGCTATACATTGTTAACATTTGTTAAATAAATACATATACTTGATAATGTTTAAAATTTAAAATCTAATTCTAACAATACAAAATATAAATGTAAAATATGAGTCAAATTTATTGTATATGATTTAAATAAAATACAAATGAATTATAAAAATGTGAATAAAAGTAAATATAACTTATGAATCTAATTCAAATATTAATGGCTAAAATAGAAAATAGAAAATAGAAAATATATAACATAAATAGATGATCATGTTCGATATAAAATATTAATATTAGTGTAAGTCAAAAATAAAAATATAAATGTACATAAGCCATATGAACCATATAAAATATAACTTAAATATTGATATAAATAAATATGTGTAAGTAAAAGTAAATTAGAAATAAAAAATGTAACTACAAACAAGAAATAAAGCGAAATATAAAATACAGAATTAAATTTAAGAATAAAATATCTTCATGTTTATGTTAGTGTTAGCCTGCAAAGTGATAGTCAACAAATAAACATTTTTATAGATAGTAAACCAAGATTATAGCCTGTAAATGATTCAAACTGGAAGTACATAACAAACAAAATATCTTTGTTTCAAAATACAGGAATCAGCAAGCATTAAATATATGTAAACTAATATGAACATACCTTCTCTCACAAGCCATAAGCCTTAAGTTTTCCTGCATAAGTACATGTTGCATGTAATATCTTTAAAACCAAACCAGATGATGATTATGTTAGCATAAATAAAAACATATGCATTAATTAGCACCCCTCTTTGTCAAAAAAATCTTCAGCCGAAATTTTGTAACATCATTTCACATTTTAGCATATCAAACACAATTATTTAGCTTACTGGTCAAACAAGTAAAAACTGGTCAGTTAATACCTATACTGTTCAAAGCTTTTATATATACAAACTTTACATTATGATGTTCATTTAAAAAAAAACTTTAAAGCAAACCCGAGAAGAAGAAAGTTTGAAAGCATCTTGCCTTGAAAACCCCATTGAAGTTCAAACAAAACTGATTCAAGTTTGCAGTTTTAACATTTCAGTTTCAAACCTCTGTTTCCAAGCAACTAAGTTCCAAACTCAATGCTTTCTGTTTACAGGCAGGTGAGTAAACAAAGTTTTTTTTTCTTCAGGTTTAAGTTAAATAAATAGTCATGATTCTTTAACCAATATAATTTGTATATGGTTTCATGTTGAATGTGAATCTATATATGTATACTGTATATTATCTCCTCTGCTATGTGATCTGGGTGGTTATAGTTACCTATTCTTGTACAAAATTCAAGCTTTTCTCGTCAATATTAAAAACTGTAATTATTTCAACTCAACATAAAAGTTAAAACTAAATTAAGATTTGATTTTTTTAAAACTAACTTTAAATATGTGAAGGGAATAATTCTCTGTGACATGTTGTACAGGTAATTCATATATTACTTGAGAAATTCGAACTTTTTGGGGGTGATTTGAGTTTGGATTACGAGCTTGGTGATGTTTTGTGACTTGTTGACGTTGTCGTTGCTCGCCGGAGGCGAATCGTGCCGCCTTGCACGTATACGGCACGAAGGCCGTGTCAGTGGCGTGATCGAATTCTTGTCGCGAGTAAATAATCGATTTTCTTACAGTTAGCTTCAGGTTGAGTTTTGTACTGTGCTCGTGTGAGTTATTGTGTTTTTATATTTAGTTTTAAGTTAACAATACTCGAAAAAAAAGAGAAGGGAAGAAGAAGTATGCGCAGGGGAGTCTCGCTAAGCTTGCGTAGGAAACTCGAAGTAATTCTCGAGTATAGTTCAGGGAAGGTCTCGAGTTTGCCTGGGCGACTTGAGTTTGGTCATACTGTAGTTTTGCAGTGAAGTTGTGGTTGGGTAGAATTGTTTTTTCAAATTATCTAAACATTTTAAGCTTAAAAGGGTTAAAGGTTAAGCTAAGAATTTATTCAAGTTTTAAGTATTTTAGTCAAAACTTAATGATGATCTTAAACACTTAATTATTTTGATTAATTTAGGATAAGTGTAAATTTAAGTAACTCTTAAGTTTGTAGTTAATAAATGAATGATTTAAAACTTAAAGAGGACTTTTAAGAGTTAACTACATCGAGTAATTAAAATTAAATGAATTATTATTAGAAGGTAATTAAGAATAACTACTTTATAATTGTAATCAAGTATGGATAAAAGGGTGATTAAGTGATAAATAAAATATATTTAACTACCTAAATTAAGTAATGAATGATTAATGGTTAACTAATCAACTAATTTAATTATAAATTAATAGTTAATTAATTAAGTAATTTAATTAAGAATTAAGAATTTATAATTAATTAACTAAGTAATTAGTAGTTAAATAGTTAAGTAATTAAGTTTCATTAATTAATAATTAAGGTTATTAATTGATGAACAAGGAATTGTAATTAAAGTTAAACAACTTGATTTTAAGGTAATTAATTAAATAGATGAATAAATAAATAATTTAATAATTAAGAATTAATAATTGAATAAGCAATGATTAATTTACTCAAATAATTTGAAAGGAAATAACAAATTAGTCGTTAATTAAACAGGGTTAAGCGATTAATTCTAGAGTAATTGATTTCAAATCGAATTAATTATGAGAATTTAAATGATTGCTTATGGATTGTTGTGTATGTAGAATGTCCGGTTTGTGATGTTTAAATTGATGATATTCTGTGATGCTCTGTGATATGTTATGTTATATATATGATACTTGTATATGTTTTATCTGTGATAAATGCTATGTTAATTCAATTGTTGAATTTAAATTATTTAAATTGTTAAGTTAATTAGACAACTTGGCCCTTAAAATGGCGTTTGGATTTCGATGAGACCGGGATCGGAAGAATCAATTTTATATCTCTGAAAACCACATCGATCTAATTTAAACGTTAGGTCGTGAATACTGAAATGAAGATCGAGATGGTGTTTTCAGATTGCAAGGGTTATCGTCGTTGACTCTGAGGGTGATTCCAAAACAAGTGTAACGAGATAATGCCTTCGGTTTCGTTCGAACCCGGAACGAACTTGTATGGATTGAATGCTTTCAGCACATCGTCAGGCGGACGATGAGCATTCTAAGTGATATGTTCAATAAAGGTAATCGGAGCCTCAAGCCTCATAAACCGGGAATGGCTAAAAAAGGGGAGATGCAGCAAGGTTAGGTGGGTCATGCCCAAGCAGGACAAGATATTTTCCATGTCTAGATGTCCCTTTTTATTTCGGTTGTGTGGGCGGTTGCTAGCTACAACCGCGGGGTTTATCTTGTTCGGGACTGTTCAGTAAGGAATGGTTCCGGCCTTGTGTTGTAAGGGGTCGGGAGTGATCCTTGGTACGGTGATCTGGGCTCCGTACTGTGACGGACGGTACCCCAGTAGCCCTACCATTGTTGGAAATCCATTTTCCCTACGAGACCTTACGGTTTTGATTTGTATTACCCACTTTTGTGGCTAGTAGCTGGAATTTAATCATGTAACAATTTCGGCTATTTTCTATTTACTTGAAAACCCTAGACACTATTATAATATCATATGATTTCCTACGAAATGTTTTGGTTAGCGTAAGGTAAAAACTTACACGTATTTATTTGTGGGGAGTCTTACGTGATACCTTTATTTTCAAATATTTTCAATGTTAAACAACCTTAAACCGTTTACTCATACCAGACCCATGTCTGACCCGGAGTTTATATTTTGTTTTTCATAAACTCTTGGGTACTCAAATTTTTATGAGTAGCCAAGTGATAGGTTTGGATCTTGATTTCTGGAGGAGCTTGGAGCAGGAGATTCCAGACATATATAGCTATTTATGTAGTTCCGCTGTGTTAGTTGATATGTACTGTACCTCCGATGTATATAATGATAGATGTATGTATGGTTGTCATATGTATTGATATTGTATAACTCTGATATATGTAAAACTATGAAATATATATGTGATATATTATATTTTGTTCAGTTCCACTGTGAGATTCTGATGTTGTTGTTCTTTTCTTTCTTTTCTATTTCTATACCTTTCTTTCTTAATGATGATGCGTCTTTCTGGTAGTAGAAGGGCGGGTCGTCACACTATAAAAGGGAAAATCCAAACTGGAATGATAAAATAAAACTGAACTCAGGAAAATTTAATAAAGGGATTTTAGTAATAAAAATCGAATATTAAGTTAAAAGTGGAAGTAAGCTAATTAGCTAAATAAATTATTTAATAGAGTATGTTAATAAAATTGAATTCGGTTGAATAAAATGGATTGTAAGTTAATAATGAAGTTTGGAAATGAATTCGACTTGTAAATAGAATTCGACTTAGATTTGATAATGAATTAAATAAGTGGAAATGTTGTAAAAATAAAATAGAGTTGGATTGGAAAATGTAATGGTTTGAATTACAAATAAAATTCAAGGGTGATTCGAATAATATTTAATGCAATTTGCAAGTAAATTGGATATAAGAAAGTGATGTCATATGAAATAGAAGTGATTATAATAGAAATAGTTTGAGTTGCAAAATGAAACCCAAGTGGATAGAAATAAAATTGAGAATGACTTTGTATTAATAAAATAAATTTGGAATAAGTTAAGCAGGTGAATTAAAAATTTAAAATGGGATGGATAAATTGGTTAATTGAATCAAATAATAAATGGATGAAGTCTGACTGAATGGAAGTTAAATAAAAGTTTTAATTGGAATTGGATTATCAGAATGGACCTAAGTTATGAGACGAATACATATGAAGTAAAATTTCTTAAATCAATGAAAGCTTGGATTGAGTGAGAATAGTAAACCATTAAATAAGGACTTGGGTTAAATTTAATTGGGAAAAATGGATATATATTAATAATAAGCATTGAATGTTGTCAAGCTGATTGAATTAGTTTTAAAATGGAAACGATGCGGGGGGCATATGTATGGTTGGAGAATAAACTTAAAATGAAACAGAATTAAATACAGAATGTGTTGAAATTAATTTGAGATAGTTATAGACTGAAATGAATACTTTATCAGGCGAATATTGTCGAATTTGCATAGAATGAATTGTCGTTAGACGTAAATGGAAGTAATTAAAATTCTACGAATGGATAGAGATTACATAAAATTGATTTTGTATCATTTGAGGTGAATATGAGCTTGTTTGGATTAAAATCAATTAAATGTAAGAAATTGAGTTGCAAACCATTAAAATTGAATGAAATGGCATATGAATTGGATGAAAGCATTTGAATTAGCTTTAAAAGTTAAATAAATCGCTTATGGGAAGCATTTGATACTTGTTGTTTATGCAATACTTGTGTTTAGCTATTGAAAGTGAGTAAATGCTAATGAATTCTCTATAATGGCACTTACATATTTAAATTGAGTAAGTACAGGTAACTGAAGGCCGTTTGGCTGGATTTGGATTGCACTAAATACTAAAATAAATAAGCTGCTTGCTTAAAATGCTAAATAAGGTACGCCTATGCAATAAAAATAGGAAATATGAACTGTTTTTGCTTTTTCCGACTGGGTGGGTCGATGTGTATATATTTATATCTCTTGTCAAATTGCAAAAGCTCCTCCGTACAAAGGAGACTCCGCCAAAAAAATTCGAAAATTTTGGGAGTTAGAAAATTTTTTGGAAATTTTTGGGAAATTTTTTGTTAACGACAAAACGATTTCAAAATGGGAACTAAAGTAAATTAGTACATGAAACTAATATGAATCAAATATACTTGAAAGATAAAATTCAACATTCAAGATTTAAAGTAAATTGAATTCGTATGAAGTGGGGGAAACAAGTTTGAATAGGAAAGGATATGAAAACTTATGTAAGGATAAGTATGTAAAGATTTGAGAGGGCTATGATTTGATATTATTGTTAAATAAGATATGCAGGGATTATAAGGAAAAGGAAATTGGATTTGATATCAGAAGATAAATTTGAATTGCCTGACAAAAATGTATGTATTTAAAATTTCTGAATGAAATTGGATTGGGTTTTTGATGTAGCCACTTGGCTTTTGTTTTCTTTTGGAATTTGGGAGCCCGTAGAGGCCTTTTGTAGTTGTACCGAGCTAGCCGCGCAAAGGAGACGCTAGCAAAAATTTTCAAAAATTTAGAGAGTTAGAAAAATTTTGAGAAAATTTTGATAATTCAAATTTTGGTTTTAAATTGAGATTTAGATGATTGAGCATAGGGGTATTTTTTGAAACTATAGAAGGTTTTGGAAGTTGCTTAAGGTGATAGTGGGTCTTTAATAAAGGATAGTTAGTAGGATGTTGAATTGTGAGTTATGGAAAAAAAAAGTAAACGGGTATTGGGCCATTCTTTCTAACTAGTAATTTCGGGGACGAAATTCTTTTAAGGGGGAAGGAATCTGACGACCGGAATTTCTAGCAATTTAAATTTGAATAGTTAATTGATTTTAAAATATTTAAACGTGAATTTTAACTTGTATTCAAGATATTAATATTTACTTGATTATTAAATCATTGAATTATATAGTTTAAAATATTGAATTTAATAAATTGAAATTGGGTAAATTGTTGAATCATAAATTTCATGTTTAAAAAAATATGATGGCTTATAAAATCTATCATGATGATACCGAAGATAATAGAATGGTTGAAATTTAATTTAAAGGTAATTTGTTCAATTTTAATAATTTATCGTTTAAATTAATATTTAAAAATAGTCTTCCGAGGCACAATCTCGGAATTTGACGAGACCAGTTCCATTGGATCCGTAATAGTTTGTTATTATCGGATTTTAATTTTCATAGCGTTTGGATTTACCATTTGCTCGTACGGGTGAGAAACGCGTTGAAATTAAAATCGATAATTTAATATTTTAAATCAATCTATAAAGCTAACTTCCACATACGATTAAATTAGCTTCCGAAACACGTTCTATTGTGTTCGGAATATGGGTAAAGCCCTATAAACGCCAGGCGGCATGTCTAATCAGGAGTTCGAAATTTCACAATGCAACGCGAGATATTTTAAAAATTTAATTATATAATAGTCAGGCGTACTCAAGAAGCCATTCCCAAATTTTTTTATACGTTTCCTTAGCTTCCTTCTTACGCTTCTTCGTTGATTAAATAAATTAAGGCAGGTAGGTATTTTTTTCCTTCGTTCAAATCTATTTAGTACCGTGCCCTTTCCTTTATTTTCGAAATGAAATCGTTCAAAGTTTTAAAAAAAAATGGTCGCCGCTCTCCCTCTCGACCCTCTCATCCTCAAATTAAACGAAAGAGTAATCCAAATCGATCGCACAGAAGGTTGAATCGCGACAAGACCGTTGCGTCCAAAGGGAGCAGGCGTTCGCACGCGCTGGGGCATCTATGGCATGTCGTCGTCAGGAAGCTTAGGAGGCTCGCGAATTCGTAAGCAATCAAAAGGGGGCTCTCGTACTAGGGTTTCGAATGAGGGATTTCGACGGTGCCGCCGTGATTGAAGGGGGATGTCGCGGTGGTGGAATACGAGTGGAACTAGGGTTTCGTTGTTCGAGCTTGGGGAATTCAAGGTTGCCGCATGCGCGCTCGGGAAGGATTCGCGAACTGGGCGGTTGTCGTGCGATGACCAGAGCAAGTAGGGCAGCGCGATTGGGTGTGGGAGGTCTGGGGTTATTCGACGGGAAGGTAGTTTCTTAATTTACTTCTGTAAGTTATCTTAGTCTATTCATTTTCAATTTGTCTGGTTAAAAGAAAAATAATATAAATAATAATTTTGGTTTACTGTTAGAATAGGTATTACAGAATTTAAAAAAAACAAAATATAATAAAATAAAATAAAAATACTGTAAGAACATGTATAGTTATGATTTTGAAAATATAAGAGTTTTACGTCTTGAAAAGATCACTTAGAAATTAGATTGGAAAAGATTTAAATAGGAATTTGAAAATGTTGTATGAAATAGATTCGTGAAGTCTATGATGTATTTAAATCAATCAACCCGACAAAAAGGATTGATTATTTGAGCTTAGAAAATGTTTAAAAAGGGATTAAGCTAAGATTTGTTCAAATTTTAATTATTATAGTCAAAAGTTTAACGACTTTTCTTAAACACTTAAATCATTTTAATTAAGAAATATAAGTTAACTTATAATTAAAGTTTGTAGTTAACACTAAAATTGATTTTCAAAATAAAAGAAAAGGGAGACTTTTAAACGTTAATTAAGTTGAATGATTTGAATGATTTTATATGGAATTGAAGGACAATTAATTCAGGTTGATTAATTAAGATGAATATTGACGAGATGATTGAATTATTTGATTTGAATTAAGTAATTGACAAGATAGAGAATCTAAGTGATTGGAGGTTAGAAATTAATTAGAATTAATGAAATTAGTTTAGAAGCGATAAAATGTGCTTATGAATGATTGATTGGTATTGGACGCTTTGAATGAGTCAATGTCTCTGATATGAAATGTTGTGTTTATCATTGATAGGATGGTATGAGACTCGGAGAGGTCGGGATCGGGTATTGGGAAATACCCAAATCCCAATACCATTTCGAATTTTTATAAATTGATTTAAGAAATCAATAGGCAGGAATGAAATGATTTAAGTGAATTGGATTATTTTATCTAAGTTTGGTACTTAGAAACTTATATGAGAAATAAGTGTTGTCTATAGAAATTGTGAATTGGATAAACCGATATAAGTTACCCCGGGTTTAAATTTCAGATTCAATAATTTACCCAATTTTAATTATTAAATTCAATATTTAAACTATATAATTCAATGATTTAATTATCAAGTAAATATTGATATCCTGAATTCAAGTTAAAAATTAACTTTTTAAATATTTAAAATCAATTAATTATTCCAATTTGCATAGTTAGAAATTCCGGATCGTCACATTGCTCTGAGGTATATTAAATGTAATCATTAGATATAGTATTCTTTGTAAACTGTTGTTATTTATTATATTTTATCCGCTGCAAATGTGAGATGTTTGGTGTTTCTGTTCTTCTTCTTTTTCTTCTTCTATCTCTTTCTTCTTTTTTCATAACTATCTGGAATTTTCGGGTTCGAAAATTTCGGGTCGCTTCATTTGGTACCAAATGTAACGACCCGAAATTTTCTAACCCGAAAATTCCAGATAGTTATGAAAGAAGAAAGAGATATAAGGAGAAGAACAGAAATAATCAACAACTCACATTCGCAGCGGATAAAATATAATAATAAATAATAACAGTTGCAAATGAATGCTATATCTGTCGGTTACATTCTAATACATTAGGGTTTCACATTATATACAGTCAATGAATATTTACAATTATCATGTCTCAGATTTACAATAATATAAATACAGCGGATATACTCTATTCGATATTGCCATCCAGCTCGCCTCCTGAGCTCCAGAACGTACCTACCTGAAAATCTGTAATACTCAGTCTGACCCGGGTGTTACTTCAACACTTCTATTTTAAAATTTTAGAAATGCTTTTAAACCCACCTCATACTATTAAAATAGCTTTTATAAAAATATTTCTTATAACTTGATGTCTCAACCAGTCCATCCTCGTTCTCACAGAAATTCAGTCATACGTTGATTAGACGTAGGACTGAAAATCTATAAGTTCTTAGTAAACCCGTTTTCAACATCCAGTGAAAATACTTAGAAAATAATTTTATTAAAAATATAGAAAACAGTTTTTGAAAATAGAGGAAATATCTTTGGTGACAATGCTCTGAAAATCATCACCCCCATCCATGGTCATAGTTACATCCCAGGGTTACGTTGCCATCGCAGCAAAAGTCCATGCAACTGCAGGCTCTCCGCGGTCTCTTGATTACGCCATGGAACCCACACAACATATCACACTTACATCCAGGGTTACGTTGCCGTCACAGCAAAAGTCCATGTAACTGCAGGCTCTCAGCGGCCTCTGATTTTCGCTGTCGAAATGAAACTTCTCCACTCCTACATAGGTCGCAGTCTACCGATATAAAATCAAACGCAGATTGTTGGCTCTCAGCGGCACACACGACTTTCGCTATGTTATACCATAGGTCGCAGTCTACCGATATAAAATCAAATGCAGACTGTTGGCTCTCAGCGGCACACACGACTTTCGCTATGGTATACACTACTCATAATCCCCAGGAACTAGTTTTGTCCGGACTCCTCACAGGATCAATTTTAGAACCCCCCTTGGGGCTCAAGGTAGTACCACCCGGTGCACTCCTGAGAAGTTCATTCCAAGGGAGCGCCATTTTCCCCAGAGCCATCATCAAAACACTTTATACTATACACATAGTATCTTTCAAATCATACACCTAGCATGAATTTTATCAAAGCTCCTTTACACAAAATCGATTATCCCAAAATCGATAATTCCCAAGATACACTTTCCAAGTTCCATATATTGATTTTACCCAAAAATCAAAAGCCTTTCCAAATCCAAAGGTTCCCAAAACCCTTTCCAAAATCCTCATAAGATCCTTTATATATATACAGATATATATAATTTTTAAAACTTTGGATCACTTTAAACTCGTATAAAATTCCTTTTATACTTCAAACACTTCCAAAATCCTTTTTCTTCCAACAATAGATTCAACAAGGGGAGAATATATAACAAAGATATAACTTTTTTACCCAAAATCAAATATTCAAATTTGATTACTCTTTCCAATATCAATTTCCTTTCTATTCACATTCACTTAAATTTTCATTCACTTATTCACATTTGCCTTAATCCCCATTTGGATTATTACCTCAATTCTTATCCCAGTTAGGTATTTAATCAATAACAGTTTGAACTCCGACCAGTTTATTTTTAGAAAATAGCTTGAAAATTTCAAAAATAGATAAGTAGTTGAAAAATAATTATTATTTTGCAAAATAGCTGTAAAATAGTTAAATAGTTTCAAAATTTTTAGATAATTGCAAAATAGTTGTAAATTAGTAATTAATTTGTAACATAGTTAAAATATAGTAATGAGTTTAGAAAATAACTGAAAAATGGTTAAATAGCTCCAAAATAATTATAAAACAAGTATAAATAATTTGGCTTTAAGAAAGAAAAGTTGTATATATTTAATAGCTTAGAAAAATAAGTTTATACTAAGACAATTTATATTGAAAATAGTCTAGAGTCAAAACTGTTCACTTCCCCAACATTTCAATTTAAATTTCCACTCCCATTTAAATTGACCCAATTCCAAATTGAATAATCTTCAATTTTCATTGAAATTGATTTAACCCCAATTCAAGTTGAATTGATTCTCAATTTCCTTCCAACTTCAAATCAAATTCCGTTTGATCTTTAAACTTGTACAACTTTAATTACAATTTCAATTTTACAATTTCTATTTATAATCAATTACATTCACATTTTGCTTTTAACTCGGAATTATACATTTTATTTAGCCAATATATTTATATTATTCCATAAACATTTTAATCAAGATTCCAGAGTTTAAACAAATTTCCAAAATTTCAATATCACCTTAGAATTCAACTATATCCAAAATTCTTTGGCAAATTAAATTACCCCTTTGAGTTTCAAAACCAAACGCAGTTCACAAACAATTCCAATGTAAAACAATTTGGTAGCAATTTCTCTTCTAGAAACTCGAAAATAGACATCGATAATGCTGCAGTCATCACCGACGTTATTTTCCAGTGACCGAAAGAGTTCAATGCTTTTATCTCTTTTAAAAACATTTCCAAATATTTTTAATTTCAAATCTCCCAGATTTCAAATTCAACACAATTTTTTTTTTGAAATAATACTATATTTTTTCCAAAACCTTTGGAAACCACTTCCAAATCCAAAGGAATTTTAAATTTTCCCAAAAAATCCAAATTCCCAATCCATCCAATTCATATTTAAACATTACTCTGGAATCTTATTTCAAATTATAATCTAATTTATTTATGAAGTTTATTTTAATTTATAAATTACATTTACAATCTATATTTCAAATTCCATTTTGTTATATAAGTTTATTCTTCAACTTTGGTTATAAGTTTCAATTTGGTCGTATTTTATATTACTCTTTAACTTAATTCCCATAATTTAACAACCAATCACCTAAATATTCATTAGAAGGAAATATTGCTTTATATATCAAAATATATTTTGATATGAAATCATTTAAAACTCTTATATAAGAAAATAACAAGCACGCTCTCATATATAAATACTCAACTCATTCTAGAGTACTACGGACTCTATTCAATGAGTAATCCCCACCAGAGCCAAGGTTCTCGCTTAACCTTCAGCTCTTATATAAGAAAATATGGATTGTCAAGTTTAATAAAATGGTTTGGAATCAGACTTTTTGAAATAAAAGAAAATGCAATGTAAGGATTGTGAATAAATTAATTGGGATGGAATCAAGTGTAAATTGAATCGGAATTAATTTAAAATTGTTATAAAGCTTAAGTGATTGTTTATTCACAATAATATTGTTATATTGCATATAGAAATGAGTTGTTTTGAAGTAAACAAGATTAGATAAAATTCTATGAATTATTGGAAGCAAAATAGGATGATTTTGAATATGAGTTTATTTTGCTTAAACAAGTAAGTTGTAAATCACTTAAACTGAAGGGAATGATTTGAAAATTGATTGGAAATAATTGTAATAAGTGGTGGAAACCTTATATATATGCTTATGGAAATATGTAATGCTAGACAAATGGAGACTCTGTCAAAACTTTTCAAAATTTGAAAACTATAAAAAAAAATGAATGAGCAACAAAACAATTTCAAATTGGAGATTGAAATAAACTAGTGGATGAAACTAATTTAAATAATAATAAATCAGTTATAAATTAAAGATAGTCAATAAAATTAAATATTCAAAGTTGAAGATAAATTGAATTCACAAGAAATTGGAAATTCGGATTTTAAATAAGAGATATAAAGGCTATAGTGGTAGAGGAATAATATAAGAATATATATATAATGCTTATAATAAACTTAAGGAATGAGTAGTGAAATTCTTAAGTAAATTTGATATTAAAGAAATTATTCCAAGTAGATAGAAATCAAAATAATGTGAATAAAATAAATTGATATGGTTGATAATCAATGGATATAAATACGTAGGATGAACATATATTATTTTATTCGCATAACAATTTGATCCAGATTCGAGCACAGAATTTCGAGATGGTTATATCGATCCGAGTTAGGATTTTTCACTCGATTTTCAACGACGAACCATGGATATGAATTTTGATTGATTCTGGAAATTCTCTATCATAGTTATGACTATGCAAGGAGAATGACAGTTTCTGATCAAGAAACCAGTTCTGAGTCCGCACTAGGAAGTCGGGTGGACGATACTAGTTTGGAAGTGAAATTGTGTGATCGAGCAAGCGATCGAATTTGATATTTGCGTACGAATGGTATATGTACATCGTACGGGCCTGATTAAAATAGATATTGAAATTCTGTAAAGAAGTCAATAAAATTTGGAAAGAGTTAATATTGAAGATTTCAGGATTGAATTGCTAGAATGGGTGTCTGGAATTCATTGTGTATTCCATATGTCCCATCTTAGAAATTGTTCATAAATCATCATTGTTGTTAAACCAGTAATTCAAGAATTTGGAAGTCAAATCAAATTTGACCGTGGTCAGGAATCCTGTTCGGATTGATGATCATTGAGAGGCAACTCTGGATAATTTTAGGAAAACTTATCCGAATTTGTGTTTGGATAGCTAGTAATGTTTGTTAGGATAGACTGTTTGATTGTTTGCTAATATATAAATGATATTTATGTTTGAGTAGTTGATATAACAGCTTTTAAAATTATCTTTGTTTTAAATTTCTAGGACGAAATTCTTTTAAAGGGGGAGGAATGCAACAACCCTGGATTTTGGCCCCGTTTATTTTAATAAATGTTTAATCTAATTAAACAAAATGTAAATTGATCATATTAAAATAAATATGATTTGGAAATACTGCTATTTATTTATATAAACTGTATTTTAAAAAGGAGATTGATTTGGGAAATTGCAATAAGTATTTCAATAATATTCACAATAAAAATCTATCTTATATAATTACTTAAAATACTTTACTTTGTTATATTTAGTATAAAATAATACATATAGATAATAATGTTTGAAATTCTAAAATAAGTTTCTTCACAATATTATTAATAAAATTTAACTCATATAATTAAATTAAAATGCTATACATTGTTAACATTTGTTAAATAAATACATATACTTGATAATGTTTAAAATTTAAAATCTAATTCTAACAATACAAAATATAAATGTAAAATATGAGTCAAATTTATTGTATATGATTTAAATAAAATACAAATGAATTATAAAAATGAGAATAAATGTAAATATAACTTATGAATCTAATTCAAATATTAATGGCTAAAATAGAAAAAAGAAAATAGAAAATATATAACATAAATAGATGATCATGTTCAATATAAAATATTAATATTAGTGTAAGTCAAAAATATAAATATAAATGTACATAAACCATATGAACCATATAAAATATAACTTAAATATTGACACAAATAAATATGAGTAAGTAAAAGTAAATTAGAAATAAAAAATGTAACTACAAACAAGAAATAAAGCGAAATATAAAATACAGAATTAAATTTAAGAATAAAATATCTTCATGTTTATGTTAGTGTTAGCCTGCAAAGTGATAGTCAACAAATAAACATTTTTATAGATAGTAAACCAAGATTATAGCCTGTAAATGATTCAAACTGGAAGTACATAACAAACAAAATATCTTTGTTTCAAAATACAGGAATCAGCAAGCATTAAATATATGTAAACTAATATGAACATACCTTCTCTCACAAGCCATAAGCCTTAAGTTTTCCTGCATAAGTACATGTGGCATGTAATATCTTCAAAGCCAAATCAGATGATGATTATGTTAGCATAAATAAAGACATATGCATTAATTAGCACCCCTCTTTGTCAGAAAAATCTTCAGCCGAAATTTTGTAACATCATTTCACATTTTAGCATATCAAACACAATTATTTAGCTTACTGGTCAAACAAGTAAAAACTGGTCAGTTAATACCTATACTGTTCAAAGCTTTTATATATACAAACTTTACATTATGATGTTCATTTAAAAAAAAACTTTAAAGCAAACCCGAGAAGAAGAAAGTTTGAAAGCATCTTGCCTTGAAAACCCCATTGAAGTTCAAACAAAACTGATTCAAGTTTGCAGTTTTAACATTTCAGTTTCAAACCTCTGTTTCCAAGCAACTAAGTTCCAAACTCAATGCTTTCTGTTTACAGGCAGGTGAGTAAACAAAGTTTTTTTTCTTCAGGTTTAAGTTAAATAAATAGTCATGATTCTTTAACCAATATAATTTGTATATGGTTTCATGTTGAATGTGAATCTATATATGTATACTGTATATTATCTCCTCTGCTATGTGATCTGGGTGGTTATAGTTACCTATTCTTGTACAAAATTCAAGCTTTTCTCGTCAATATTAAAAACTGTAATTATTTCAACTCAACATAAAAGTTAAAACTAAATTAAGATTTGATTTTTTTAAAACTAACTTTAAATATGTGAAGGGAATAATTCTCTGTGACATGTTGTACGGGTAATTCATATATTACTTGAGAAATTCGAACTTTTGGGGGTGATTTGAGTTTGGATTACGAGCTTGGTGATGTTTTGTGACTTGTTGACGTTGTCGTTGCTCGCTGGAGGCGAATCGTGCCGCCTTGCACGTATACGGCACGAAGGCCGTGTCAGTGGCGTGATCGAATTCTTGTCGCGAGTAAATAATCGATTTTCTTACAGTTAGCTTCAGGTTGAGTTTTGTACTGTGCTCGTGTGAGTTATTGTGTTTTTATATTTAGTTTTAAGTTAACAATACTCGAAAAAAAAGAGAAGGGAAGAAGAAGTATGCGCAGGGGAGTTGTAACGACCCAGAATTTTTATTAATTAAAATTTAATATTTAATTAATTTTAAATATTAATAAGTGAAATTTATAAGTCGAATAAATTTTTATTTGAATTTTTGGATTTAATTGGATAATTAAATCGATAATTTAATATGTTAAATTATGGAAATAATTGAAAATTGAGTTAAATATGATTGAAAATGATTTGTAAAATTTTATTTTATCATATTGAAGATAGAACGATATTTTAGAACATTGTCAGGACCCGATTCTTCGACTTCCGAAAATTCAACATCGATACTCACTTTATCGACTGCCGAGCAATCGAACGACGGAAAACCGAACACTGAGGGTTTAAGAAAAAGAAAAAGAAGAAGAAGATGGAAAATAGAGAGAAAAGAAAATAGAAAATAGAACATAGAGAATAGAAAATAGAACGGAACAGAAAGAAAACAATAGAACAACATCGGAATCTCACAATTCGCAGCGGAACAACATATAATAGTAAATGAATAATCTTTAAACAAAGAACCATGTCAGTTATTACATTACATCACATCATCATTACATCAGAGTGTACAACAACAAACGACATCAAAGAGCGGAAAAGAAATACTATATACTAGTAATTACGCCATGCCATCCAGCTTGCCTCCAGCAACTCCAGAATATCCAGAATATCCTGATAAACCTAACTCTTAACTGCCCGTGTGGAAATTGGTGGGCACCCAGAGTTTAGGAAGGAAAACAATAAACTCCGAGTCAGTCATGTGACTGGTGTGAGAACTCAAAACAGTTTATTTATCTTGCGATTTTTCGTTGCCGAAAAACCGAATAGTTATGGGTTTTAAAAAGAATTTAAGAAAAGAAAGAGAGAGAAGAAAAGATAAGAAGGTAGAAAATAGAGGGAAGAAAATAGAGAAAACATAGAGAAAAGAAAACAGAGAGGAAAATGAAGAGAAGAAAATAGAGAGGAATATTTTTAAAGTCAATTCGCAATGCTTTTAGAAATGAGACTACCATAAGGCCTCCCGCACACACACACAATGCAAACGCAGAATCGGAGGAGATTTCTCCTTATGATAGTCAAAGATGCTTGATACGCATTTAAAAGAACATTTTATATTATTATTAGTGCATAGTGTAGAAAAATATTTCGAAAGTAGAATATAAATCTTAGCCAACATACGACCATTATCGTATGCCTACTATAGCTAACTATGTTCAATAGCAGGTTACCGCCACATTCCATAGCAGGTTATACAACTAAAACCGTACAAGTCTCGTATTGTTTCTTTGGATTTCCAACGAATGGTCAGGCCAAGGAACTTCCCATTGCCACATGAGAATGCCTCTAGATGGACATCCCCGAGAACCAAACCGGATCTCTACCAACACAAGGCCGGGTTACCCCTAACTGAGTAACAACTGACCGAATATGCCATCCCCCGGTCCTTTGGGACCTTTCACCGAGCGCTCACAATCAATTCACACAATCATAACAAAGTGTTTTCAACATGAGTAAGTATCTGGGCTCCATACCATGATACCACCCTTTTCCAGAAGGAAATGCACATATCCTAAAGGGCGCTACCCCTCATAACCTTGCTGCTTCTTTCCTGTTTTGACCATTCACGAGATGTGAGGCTCGACGAAGTCACGTCCACAAAAACATACTTGATACAAAAACCATGCTTTGGGTCAACAAATGATCATAGAAATGATCACCTAGATAGACGATCAAATAAACGATCCTATCACAAATAATCAACACAATGATCATTTCACAGCAACACTCAGCATGTCACATTACCAAATTGGGAGTATATCGCTGATAACCTTCAACTACATAACCTCTAAGCTCGTACGTCTCAGAGAAGGGTGTTAAGCTAAAAGAATAAATTCTCCGCCACCAACAGAAATATATTTGAAAGAAATCTGCTTTATATCTCAATTTGTAATGTCAGACATACAATCCATACAAGTCTGTTCCGGGCTCGAACAGAACCGAAGGCACCTACAAAGAAGTCCTTGCAATCCGGATAATCTCTAATCACGTCCGGACTTCCCATCACATAGGGAGTCTCTATACCGTAGCTACTCGGTGCAAAGACAATCGACGAGTTGTCCTTTCGCTTTCAAAAAGATCCGGTCTTCAACACCGGTCATCAAATGCTATTCATAACGACGTATCACATATTCAGAATGGGTTATACGACCCCATGGTCCTTTCCTGGTTAACCCGAATAGTGACCGCTTATTCAAAAATAAGTGTGGCATTCAAATTCAAACAAATCACATCAATTACCCATTCAAAGGGAAATATTGATAGTCGGTTATTGAACTATCAATGGATATGCACACATCACCAGTTTCCAAATAATTTTCCAAATTATTTATTTTCCAAAATATCTTTACAAGATATATAATTTCACACTTCAAAAATAATCAATATTTATTTTTAGACAAATTCCCCTTTCCTTTATAAATTCCTTAGTGAATTTATAATCCAAAATATCTATGAATATTCGATATCAATTATTCATTTTCAATTTATCTTCAAAAAGATAAATTCTCTAATATTCACTTTATATTGGAAAACATTTCCATACTTATTTATTCATAAGTAGTTCACAAATTTTATTTATTTTCAACACTTGGAAAATATTCAATATACTTAAATCGAGATTAAGTATATATTTCATTCTTTAAGGAAATCATGCTCTTAAACATATTTATTTGGGCCAAAACGAATGTTGCGTAAAACATTGTTACGACAACCCAAAATCACTAGTATAGGGATTCGAGATTAAAATAGATATATAAATCCCAATACTATACAAAACATTTCCTTTCGGAAATCATTTACTATAACAACAGTGTTATAGTCCACTATTTCCTTTTATTTCTCGAAAACGTCTATTTCCACAATAAATGTTGAAATCTATGGTTTCAAATCTTAATGCATTTAAAACATCGTTAGATCGTTTTAATTCTATTTAAAACATCACATTCAAAACATTTTCTTTAACATATTATTCACTATTCAAAAACGTGAATATACTACGTTTAACAAATTTCATCCTTTTATTCATTTTATTTCAAAGGATTATTCACAGTCAAAAACGTGAATATAACTCCATTAATAAGTTTCAACAATTTACTTATCAAAATAAGTCGTTTGCGAATTTATAAACAACGTTTATAAATTCTATTTCTATTTATTCTATAAAAACTTCCCTTTTATAAATTTCCTTTATTAACCTATTCAATTTCATATCTAAATGATATACTAAAAATTCATATTATAAGTCAAATACTTATAATTTATTTGTTTGCAAAAATCGTTCCTTTGAACTTCATAATTATAAATCCTATAACTTATAGGATTCAATGATTTATCCAAAACCATTCTTTTAATGACTTTATAAATTTTATAAAACTACTGCTTATAAAATTCCATTTATAACTTCATCGTTTATAATTCTATAAATTTCATTCATTTCTGAATTTCATTCATAATTCATTCTAACACTTATAAAACTCGTTTTATAATTCAAATATTTTCATTTACAAATTATCAATTTATAAATCTTTTTATATAAATCAATTTATACTATTATTTTAAAACATCTTTAAACTCCTTTATAATTTCATCATTTTTATTTATAAAATAATTAAATTTTATAAATCCTATATTTTCAACTTTTTATAATAAATTCAAAAATCCCGTTTTAAACTCTTTTATAAAATCATTAATCCCATATTTTCAAAAATCACTTTAACTATATTTCTCAAAAAATCATAATTTTTATAACATTAAAAAATTATAACGTTTATTTATTTAAAATGAATCAATTTCTAAACATATAGTATATTTTCAAAAATCACTTTAAAATCCTTTTAAAATTCCAAAATTTGGTCCAATGATGCTACACACCAAATAGTCAATCACGACTACAACGATATCATATATCGATATGATAATCCATCAAATATCAAAATATCTGAATTCAAATAAAAACTGTTGAGGAATCCAGTTGGATCCCTCCAACCTGTTTTCCTACATCCACAAACATTAGCACAATACCAATTCCGCTCCAGTACGGAATTATCGCGGTATATGGGATTTAAAATATTATCCGCTTAATAGACGGCGCAATAGGGTCTCATCCGCTATACAAATGCGGGAAATCAATAACTCCAATATATACATATGCCAATATATATATATATATATTGCTATTATATATAATACCAATTTCACTGTTTGTGAAATATTCGCGGTATATGTTTTTAATAAATAACATCCGCTTACTAACGGCGCATAATGTCTATTTTAACAATCAATAGATATCAATCAACATTCAAACATGCATTCAAATAATTTAAATCTAACTATTTAAAATAAAATCGAAACTGATTCGATTGAGTGATAAGTTCTCACCTTGGTTTTCAATTTCGTTTTAGCGATTTATTTCGAATAAAATTAAACGGACGTTTAATTTTACCCAAAATTCTCACTAACTCCAAATGACTCCAATCCAATTTCATCGCGTAGTGCTCGTCCATACGATTCCAACGCAACTGGTTTCGCGCGTTTTCGACCTCGTATGAAAAAGTTATGAATTTTAGAAGTTTGCTCGAATTTTAATATATAAATTACAACATTTTTATTAAAATTTATAACCTAACTTATTCCTAGCCATTGGATCTTCAACCCCCCCATCACAGCCGTAGGACGCAACCCCCCTCCCTCTCTTCTTCACGCGCACGTCTTCTTCCATCTACAGACCATCATTCACGCACCCAAACCCATATCAATACAACTAGGGTTTAATTTTGCAAACTAATCGCTAGCTTCTACCTCGATCAAGTGATGCCATCCGGACCCCCTTCGCAAGAGCCACACTCGACTGCACTAGCATAGAGCTCGGCCCCCTCCTCCTCCTCGTGTTGCGTGCGCAGCCGGCCCCCTTCAAACCCAATTTTCCGTCGTTCCATTGCTCCAAACGCGATCATAACCGTTGAACTCGTAGCTCTCGATGTGCTCTACCTCTTTGTAGTTGAGGGTTTTGTCTAAAAGTTGATGGATTTCGAGAAATCGAGGGGAGAACGTTGAGCATTTCTGGCCGTTTATCAGGGAGGTGGCGGGGTTTGCAAATTAGGGTTTATTTATTTTTTTTAATTTATGAAGGGGTGGTGCTATTTATAGAGAAACGATCGACACTATTCATTCCGGAAATTCCGAACTCCGATTTACGCGCCGTAACCAGCGTTTCTAGGGTTTACCCCGCGTTCCGGACACAATGGAACAGGTTTCGGAAGCTAATTCGGACATCTGTGCGAGTTATGGCTATAAACGTTCAATTTAAATTAAACCGATTTAAATCGATTTCTAGGCGTTTTAATTCGTATCGGACAAACGGTAAATCCAATTGACTTGAAATTTGAAACCTTACAATAATATCACATTACGGATCCGATGAAACTAGTTTCGTCGAAATCCGAGACTTTTTGAAAAATGGCTATTTTAACTCGCCAAATTAAAATTAAAAATAATTCGATGCGTTTCGAGCTGCCACGATCAAACGGTAACTCCGATTGACATGAAAATTGAAATCCGGTAATAACTAACTATTACGGATCCAATGGAACTGGTCTCGTTCAATTCTGAAACTGTTCAAAAATTGACTATTTTCACTAGTCGATTTAATATTAAAATATTCAATTTTCACAAATTAACTTTTAATTCTATTTTAAAAGTTCTGAAATATCGTTCTAACTTCAATATGATAAAATAAAATTTTACAAATCATTTTCAATCATATTTAACTCAATTTTAAATTATTTCCATAATTTAACATATTAAATTATCGATTTAATTATCCAATTAAATCCAAAAATTCAAATAAAAATTTATTCGACTTATAAATTTCACTTATTAATATTTAAAATTAATTAAATATTAAATTTTAATTAATAAAAATTCTGGGTCGTTACAATCTTCCCCCCTTAAAAGAATTTCGTCCTCGAAATTATTAAGTAAGAAAAGTTATAGAATTTATTAAATTTCCAAAATTCATAGTTAAACTTCTTACAATATCTTTACTAAGTTTTCAAATCATACTTAGTTATCTTTTCAAAAAAAACAACTACTATTGTTTAACTTTCAATTCCAAATCAAAGTTAAAGTTTTCAAAAAAAATTCAATTTTTCTCAAATTTTTCTAACGCCTTAAATTTTCGAAAAAATTCGCCATAGTCTCCTTTGCGCGGCTCGATCCGAAAAAAAAATGACAGTATATATATCACAAATATACATCTCATCAAGTAATGAGGCATCCCGCAGGGAAAAAGTATAAAAGTACGGTATGTAATCCGAGATATGTACCTTATATTTTATTAGCAAGCATATACGGGTAATATAGCGCGAAAGCGAGCTCCAAATGCGAAGCAAACGCGATCCGCACCTACTAAACACTCAACAAACAACATGAGAACATGCATATATGAAAATAGTATCAATATACAACATATAGTAACATAATAACTATACATGCCAACATAGCAAATGCAACTAAAGCAACAAATGCAAACATCAACCAACTATCATCCATAACCAAATCAATATTCATTTATATTCTCGTTAATATTTAATGAAATAGGTTTTCAATTTAGTCACATTTAATTCATCCACAGTGGATGTTTACTAACATTCATTTTCAATTAGTTTATATTCACTAATTCATATTCAAGTTGGTTCACTTCTAAATCAAATTCAATTCTATTTAAGATTTACTTAACTTCCAATCGAATTCCAATTACTTTAGCTTCCAATTTCATTAACACTTAATGAATTATATACAATCAACTAACAATCATACAACAACCAATGTATATCAATTACAACCAAATTCCTTTGCTTATATTCATTCAATTATTCCATATCAACTTAATTTACATTCATTTGATTAATATTTAATCCATTAATTCAATTACAAAAGTTGAATTTCATTTATATAACTCAAGTTCACATTTATCACTTAACTTTATTAATTTACTTTGATACCGAAATCAACTTCATTCAACATCTCTTAAGTTATATTTCATTTTACAAACATCACTTTGTTTTTACTTAACTTAAATTTCCACTTATAAATTAATTAAGATTCCAATTCTAAAGTAAATTTCTATTTAACTTTAAATTCATTTTTATTTTCAACTCATATTCATAAATATATTCATATAGTTTCACTTCTCATATATATAAGTTTATTTCACAATTGTAAATCTCTTTAATTATAATTTAATTCTTATAATTCATTTTACTTATACAATTATTCTTTTATTTAGATTATTCAAACAACCAAACAATCAACTTATTTTCACTTTAATAATTTTGAAAAATTATTTCTTTATATATAAAAATATAATCAAGGTAAAATTATTTCATTTACCCAATTTTAAAACAATATTGTGTCGAATTATTCTGTACAAGTGTTTAGAGATCCCTATCAACAACGTTAATTACTCGTATTAACCGGAATCTGTATACCACTCAACAAACCAATCATCACAATATAAAACAATTTATATTCACTAACAAATACGCTCTTATAGCTATTATTACACTCAAACTCATTCTAGAGTACTACTGCCTCCATCTCTAATGAGTAATACCCAACAGAACCATGGTTGTCGCTTAACCATATGCTCTGATACCACATTGTCAGGACCCGATTCTTCGACTTCCGAAAATTCAACATCGATACTCACTTTATCGACCGGAGTCTCGGGAAGCTTGCGTGGGAAACTCGAAGTAATTCTCGAGTATAGTTCAGGGAAGGTCTCAGGTTTGCCTGGGCGACTTGCGTTTGGTCATACTGCAGTTTTGCAGTGAAGTTGTGGTTGGGTAGAATTGATTTTTTCGAATTATCTAAACATTTTAAGCTTAAAAAGGTTAAAGGTTAAGCTAAGAATTTGTTCAAGTTTTAAGTATTTTAGTCAAAACTTAATGATGATCTTAAACACTTAATTATTTTGATTAATTTAGGATAAGTGTAAATTTAAGTAACTCTTAAGTTTGTAGTTAATAAATGAATGATTTAAAACTTAAAGAGGACTTTTAAGAGTTAACTACATCGAGTAATTAAAATTAAATGAATTATTATTAGAAGGTAATTAAGAATAACTACTTTATAATTGTAATCAAATATGGATAAAAGGGTGATTAAGTGATAAATAAAATATATTTAACTACCTAAATTAAGTAATGAATGATTAATGGTTAACTAATCAACTAATTTAATTATAAATTAATAGTCAATTAATTAAGTAATTTAATTAAGAATTAAAAATTTATAATTAAATAATTAAGTAATTAGTTGTTAAATAGTTAAGTAATTAAGTTTCATTAATTAATAATTAAGGTTGTTAATTGATGAACAAGGAATTGTAATTAAAGTTAAACAACTTGATTTTAAGGTAATTAATTAAATAGATGAATAAATAAATAATTTAATAATTAAGACTTAATAATTTATTAAGCAATGATTAATTAACTCAAATAATTTGAAAAGAAATAACATATTAATCGTTAATTAAACAGGGTTAAGCGATTAATTCTCGAGTAATTGATTTCAAATCAAATTAATTATGAGAATTTAAATGACTGCTTATGGATTGTTGTGTATGTAGAATGTCTGGTTTGTGATGTTTAAATTGATGATATTCTATGATGCTCTGTGATATGTTATGTTATATCTATGATACTTGTATATGTTTTATCTGTGATAAATGCTATGTTAATTCAATTGTTGAATTTAAATTATTTAAACTGTTAAGTTAATTAAACAACTTGGCCCTTAAAATGGCGTTTGGATTTCGATGAGACCGGGATCGAAAGAATCAATTTTGAATCTCCGAAAACCACATTGATCCAATTTAAATGTTAGGTCGTGAATCCTGAAATGAAGATCGAGATGGTGTTTCAGATTGCAAGGGTTATCGTCGTTGACTCTGAGGGTGATTCCAAAACAAGTGTAACGAGATAATGCCTTCGGTTTCGTTCGAACTCGGAATGAACTTGTACGGATTGAATGCTTTCAGCACATCGTCAGGCGGACGATGAGCATTCTAAGTGATATGTTCAATAAAGGTAATCGCAGCCTCAAGCCTCATCAACCGGGAATGGCTAAAACAGGGGAGATGCAGCAAGGTTAGGTGGGTCATGCCCAAGCAGGACAAGATATTTCCCCTGTCTAGATGTCCCTTTTTATTTCGGCTGTGTGGGCGGTTGCTAGCTACAACCGTGGGGTTTATCTTGTTCGGGACTGTTCAGTAAGGAATGTTTCCGGCCTTGTGTTGTAGGGGGTTGGGAGTGATCCTCGGTACGGTGATCTAGGCCCCGTACTGTGACGGGCGGTACCCCAGTAGCCCTGCCATTGTTGGAAATCCATTTTCCCTACGACACCCTACGGTTTTGATTTGTATTACCCACTTTTGTGGCTAGTAGCTGGAATTTAATCATGTAACAATTTCGGCTATTTTCCATTTACTTGAAAACCCTAGACACTATTATAATATCATATTATTTCCTATGAAATGTTTTGGTTAGCGTAAGGTAAAAACTTACCCGTATTTGTTTGTGGGGAGTCTTACGTGATACCTTTATTTTCAAATGTTTTCAAAGTTAAACAACCTTAAACCGTTTACTCATACCAGACCCATGTTTGACCCGGAGTTTATATTTTGTTTTTCATAAACTCTTAGGTACTCAAATTTTTATGAGTAGCCAAGTGATAGGTTTGGACCTTGATTTCTGGAGGAGCTTGGAGCAGGAGATTCCAGACGTATATAGCTATTTATGTAGTTCCGCTGTGTTAGTTGATATGTACTGTACCTCTGATGTATATAGTGATAGATGTATGTACGGTTGTCATATGTATTGATATTGTATAACTCTGATATATGTAAAACTATGAAATATATATGTGATATATTATATTTTGTTCCGTTCCGCTGTGAGATTCTGATGTTGTTGTTCTTTTCTTTTCTTTCTTTCCTATTTCTATACCTTTCTTTCTTAATGATGATACGTCTTTCTGGTAGTAGAAGGGCGGGTCGTCACATCTAGCATATGAACTATCTGCAAAATAAACACTGACATAGTAAAATTGAAAAAGAAAATATTTTGCAGCGCACAATAAAGTGTGTGTTTTGAAAATATTATTTGCCTCAGTTATTTGGGTTGTTCGTCGTGAATTTTGTTAATTCATCTTACACGAACTACTTGTGACATGCACAGTGTATCACTATACATGCCACAAAGTCGTGCACACCGATATACACTTGCTTCTTAAAATTGCAGGGATAGGTGAGCAAAAGTGCAAATGCAAAAACACATTTTCAGACTATCATAACGCATGTGTACAAACCAACATAAACACAGCCTCAACCAAATAGTCAAGAACAGAGGAAGAAAATAAATGCAGACTCCAAATGACTCCAAGTTCAGTGTCCAAAACACCATGTTTAAACCAATTCAAGGGAATGAATGAAGACTCCAAATGAAACCAACCGCTATTTTTTTAAGGCAAGAACAAGACAACATGAATGCAATTGGGCTAACATAATTCAGTGCATTTGTACATGAGTGCAAAGCACAATGGAACCAGATTCAAAAGCAACTAGAACCAGACCACAGTGCATAGGTACATATGCAACCAGATGAACATGACAACGACCTCAACCAAAACAGTGCAGACCACAAAATAGCCTCAACCAGACCTTCACAGTAAGGCTAACAAGACCAGAAAATAGGTCAAGTGCAACAAGGCCTCAAAATAAAATAGAGCAGACATAATGCAACATGAAGACCAACAGATCAGTACAACCACACCAAACTTCAAGTGAAACAAGACCACTAGACCTGAATTTAGACATGAACACATGACAACATAATGTAAATGTGAAGATCAAAACAAATAGACAACCACTCAACATGACAGCATGACAACATACACAAATGGTTCAACATGAAGGGCAAATATACAAAGACATGTATGCACTAGGGCATGTATGAATATATGCATATATATATATATATATATATATATATATATGTATGTATGTATGTATGTATACACATATCAGTTCAAATTTCTAATACAAGGCAATGCAGTCATGGGTCATACATTTGAACAAGTCAAGAGAATTCAATCAGAAGTCAGCAGAAACATATTCTAGAAGGAGTATACAAAATCACATAAGGTATCACAATGAACAAGTCAGAGAGTCAAGTTTATCTCAAACTGTAAGCAACCGACGAACAAGTCATAGGAGAAAAGAACGGAACCGACTCAACTACGTTCACGTAAATTCGAACTCATGGAGCAACGTGCATCAAATAACGAGCAAGTCAAAATCATCACATTCGTTCGATCAAAAATCAACGCAAGTTCCAAAATGATGAAAAATTCAAACTCAAATATACGAAACGAGAGTATAGGGTTTTCATCCCAATAAATAAACCCATCTCATCATCGGCACAAAGCATCGAGTTTGAGTTTAAGCAAATCAACAGAGAAATAAAGTAAAAAATACATACCGATTTTATTCCATTCGAACTCGACCTTTCAGCGGCCATAAAGCAAATAAAAGAACAAAGATCGAAGAAGTAGAAAAGTGAATTAAGGAAAGAAAGGCAATCCCTTTGAACTCCAAGCGGCGGCTTCACAAATCAATGAAACCCTAATTTTTGAAGATGGACAAAAGAATCAGCCGAAGATTTTACAGAAGGGGAAGACAACGTTCACTTTAATTATTTAATACTTGGGCTGGTTTATTTCTATTGGGATTAAAATTATAAATTGGGTTTTGTTTGTTTTTCATTTGTATCTTTCTCTTTTAAAACTTTGCAAACTCTGGATTAACTAGGTTATGAACCACGGTTTGGTAGTTCAAGAATTCGACTCAGTGGCTGAGCTGTGGTAGGGTTTTGAGCTTAGAGTTAGGTTAATCAAGTTAGTGGGTATCGCAAGTTTACGTGTGTTTGTAAGCGTCTGATTACTAAGTTTCTAGTAGAAATCTTAGGGGCAGCACATAGACAAGTTTTTGCCGAAGCTGGGTAAAACTTTTTATGATCTTTTCTGCATTTCTTTTTGTTTTTGTTTATATTTTTATTTCCACATTAATTATTAGCATCACCCTATTCTCCCCCTTCTAGGGTGAAAATGATCCTACATGAAAAAATAGAGCACTCAGAGTTTAAGGGAAAAGGAAAATAAATTCTAAGTCAGTCATGAGACTGGTGTGAGAAACTCAAATACGAGTATTTAGAAAACAAAAGGGTATCTCATAAGACCGCACAATACATAAATGCAGAACGAGTTTTTACCTTATGGTAACTGAATTATTTCTACATAAAATCCCCTGATATTAATTTTAATGACATTCTTTGAAAACCTTTCTAATAAACATATTCAAGTAGCCGAAATTGTCATATAGGCTAAATTTGATGAGACAATAGTTTTATAACTAAAACTAAGGGCACTTATTATAGATATGGATTTTCAATGAATAGCGAGGTAAGGGACTACCCCCGTACAGTACATTTCTAGAGGAATGTATCGAGGATTGACATCTTTAAAACCTCTACAATTAAAACCAGCCTACCCGAGACCAACAAATTGTACAGATAGCATCGAATATGATATCACCCTTGTCATTACTGACCTATCCGGGATCCCATATCTTACATCACACAATTTAAGCCCAACGTCATAGTTGGTAGAAATAAATAGATCTAAAAAGGTAATATCATACCCTAGTTGCGAACCACTTAGCCTTAAAGCAACCTCTGTTTCACAATTTCCTAAGTGTAAAGCTTGAGGTAATGTTTAACTTTCTTAGAACATTTTCACTTAAATTGCCACATTTGTCATTTCCAACAATACGCTATTGATTTCAATAAAAGTATAACCTCTGAGCTCGTATGTCTCAGAGAAGGTGTTAGGTATAAGAGAGATTACTTCCTACACCACCAAACAGATGTACGTTTGTAGAGATCAATGTATCGTGTTCTTAGAAATGCAATGTTCGGTATTCATCCATACAAGTTGTTTAGGAACAAGATAAACCGAAGGCACTCTCGTACCACATCCTGTCGGGATCACCTCTTGGATTAGTAGCAAGTAGTCCTTGCATACGCAGATCCCAAAAGGAAGGGACCACTGCTATTTATTTATCTCGGGAGCTACTCCCAAATTATCAACAAGCAGTCCTTCCTTTATGAAGATCCCCATGTTCAAGTTCATTGTATTTAATATGTCTTTACTTTCTAACTCGTAAATTGGTTCGAAGTGGTTTTCAGATAGACATCACCCAAATCTGATCCCCTTTTCTCTGAACCAATTATCGATAAAAAGATGTTAAGTAGGTCGGTGATTATTATTCCATTTATTGGTATCTTTCTTTAGTCTAACATATCTCTTAGAGATATATATTTCAAAACCATTTCATTTTCGGTAAATACAGGTTCATTAAACCTCTCTCTAATTTTGGAAAAGAAAGGTCCATAAAATTATACTAATTACACTTTGTACTAATTTCCATATTCAACTTGTGGTATTCATTGAATAACAGTGAAATCAACTTTTAAATTCACATAAATAGGACGAGTTCCCTCCTCTAATTTAGTACCAATTATAAGAAGATTATCTCTATTCAACCTAAGTTGAACAAAAGTAGTGATGGTAATTAAATCTTTTATACTCGTCTAGTTTTTGACATTTCGACCTTATCTATCTCTCGTCCAGGGAAGAGCCCAGACGATTCAGGGAACTTGTTACTCTTAAATGTCTCCTTAGTTCAAGCATCTCACATCTGGATCTCATGAATAAAAAAAATCCAGTCTACTCACGGTTTTTAGTAAAATCAGTTTTATAAACAAAATTTCTTTTATCTTTTTATTAATACTCCAAAATCATCTTTAAAACACTTAATTTTTTATTCAAACAGATTTGTAAAAATATCGGGGAAGAATAATTTAGTTAAAACATGATTTGTAGAAGTTAGAGAACTGTTGTAGCAAATACAACGAATAGTATTTTAAGAATATATTGAATCAAACACCAATTTTATTCCATAAATGTCCATTTTTATATCTTAAATCTCTTTTAAACCATTTTAATATATGAAATTTATTTTATATTTTTTAGACATTTAAAAGTATCCATTTAAATCAATTTCAAATTTTGTTTTAAACTGCTAAACCGTGATATTTTTGAAAACTTGTTTTGGATTTATTTGAAAACCTACTGTATGAAATATTTATTTTTCTTTCTTTGTTTGAAAAATGTGGATATAATTGTTTGGAAAATTCTTATCATGAAGAATCCGAGCTATATCCCATTATATATACACTTTTAATTTTCACGACGCAAAATTGCGAACTACCGTTACACGACGCGTCTAGTATTGATTTGATTATTATTTTCTATTAAAATCTTGTCAGGAAAAATTTAAAGGTTTATAAAACATTTATTTATCATTTCAAATCATTTCAAAGGGGTTTAATGATTCCATTTCACTTTTATAACTTGATTCAGAAAGTGATTTCCTTGTATAATATTGACGTATGTAACGTGACTTGTTTACACAATTAAACGCTACATTAAAACATCCTATACTTGATAAAAGCATAGTAAACATCCATAGCAATCATATCACATCATCATTAATACACACACACACATGCACAATAGAGTCGATTGGACTAATATTAAAATGGCTATAGCTCCGCTACCTCAGAATCAGAGCCCGTGAATACCAGCACAAATACTCCTAGGGGTTCGGCCTTTGTCTTTGAGGCTTGGAAGGGCTCAGCCTTGATCGAAAAGCGGTGGTGGAGGGATTGGTTGCACACTGCCTTGGTGGAGGAGAAGAAGAGATCACTTGCTTGAACTTTGATTTGAAGTGGTATAAATTTTGATTGATTTTTGTATAACTTTATTTCGATCTTGTAATATTTTCTTTCTTAAGCTATAGAGCCATTAATGTAGCGAAGAAGAGGATGAAGAGCTTAGGAATTTTATGATGAAGAAGTGTGAATGAAGTGAAGAGAGGCGGGTGCTATTTATAGGCAATTGTAAGGATGCAAATATCAAGATATTTCCATAGAAACACATCACCATTCCATCACCACCACACCTCTACTCCCACATCATGTTCGGCCGAAATGATCCCCTCCATGTTCATGGCTACGTGCCTCCTTTGGATGGTAAGTTGATTTGATTTTTGGTGATAAATATCTTGATATTTATTTCTTTTTACCATAAGTGAATTTTAAATATATATGGTAATTCTTATATGTATTTGAATGTGCATGGATGTAGATGTGTATATGTGTATATATGTATGTCAATTTTAGCCTGGAACATTGTATAATTTTTTTTGCATTAAATCGTTACGATTTCTGATTCCGATTCTCAGTCACATTTTCACTTCTTAGTTAATGTACATATATTTGTAAACAAAGTTTGAAAATAACATTTTCATTATTATTTGTTAATAAAAAGGGTTTATTTGATTTAAAACAATCATTAAATTATTTAAACTAAATTTATATTGAAAAGTTAATCATTCAAAAATGTTGATATCACAGAGATCTCATAAAGCTATTTTATTTCAAAAAAATAATATAAATCATTGTGTTACATATTCTTGTTAATATATGTAAATGAGTGTATATATCCAGAGCCAGGCATGTTTTTAAAAAAAAGTAGTTTTATTGATAAAATTGTTTTGGTCATTTAACTGATATTTATGCGAAGAACATAGCTTTGTAAATTCTTATTCAAAATGTAATTACCATTATTTATTTTGGTTAGAACATCACATCTATGTTATAAAATCTTACCTTTGAAAATCTTATATTAAATTACATTTTTCTATGTGACGAATTTATGGGTCTTTGCAGACTTTCCTCCTTAAAAGAATTTCGTCCTTAAAACTAAAGATGAGAGAAAGATAACTCAAAAGTAATATATCATATATGATGAAATATATATGAAGCTATGATAAGCGACTTCACCATAAGCCGTGAGTACTATATCTTGATATAATATATACAATTTATACATCCATCCTAAACTTTGGATATGCCTTCTTCATCCTATCCTATGTTTTCCATGTATAGTCATGAGTATCACCACTCCATTAAACTTTAACAAATTGTACAACCTTTCTCCATAATCGCTTCTCATCATAATCCACGATTTTATTAGGTTGTCTAATAAATGTTAAATAAGGCTTTACTTCTAAATCCTCCTAGGAAGATGTCTTTATGATTTATTCTGGATCATACACATACTTACGTAAATGAGATACGTGAAATGCTTTGTGTACACATGACAACCTCTTTGGTAGTTCTAGTCGATAGGCTAATGGGCCAATCCACTCTAGAATGGGAAAAGGTCTAATATATCAAGGAGCTAGCTTTCTAGTTCTTTCCAATCTCATTACTCCCCTCATTGAGAGATCTTCAGAAATATCTTGTCTCCAACCGAGAGCTCTAAATTTCTACGCCTTTGATCGGTGTAACTTTTCTATCTACTTTGTACTTCTTCTAGTTTCTTTCTGATCATGTCCACTTTCTCTGAAGCTTCCCGAATCATATCAAGACCAAGTACTAATCGATCTCCATTTTGATTTAACATGTTGGTGATCTATAGGGCGACCATACAAGGCTTCATAAGGTGCCATATCAATGTTGGTCTGATAGCTATTATTATAAGAGAACTGTACCAAAAGAAGGTGGCTTTCTTATGAACCTCCAAAATCTAATACACATGCTCTCAGAAGATCCTCCAATACCATGTTTACTCTTTTGGTTTGCCCATCGGTCTGGAGGTGATATGCAGTGCTTATATCTAGCTTTGTTCCCAAACCATCTATAAGGCTTCCTAGAAATAAATGGTAAAGATTGGATCTCGGCCGCTTAAGATGTTGGTTGGAACATCATGTAGTCGAACCATCTTCCTCATATGTATATCTCAACTAAGCTTGAGGCTGTTCTTGTGAGCTTTACTGGGATGAAGTGTGCACTTTTAGTTAACCTATCAATGATAACCCATGGGCCTTCATTTCCTTTCCTTGACCCAAGCATGCCATCGATTAAATCCATGGATATTTGCCTTTGTAAGTAATAGACTGTTGGCCTAAGTGACACAAAAGCTACTACACGAAGCTAAAGCACAAAGCTAAATGTGTATATGGTGTCATAGATCTAAGGCATGACCCCCACGATCTGGCCACTAGAGTAGATGCTAGCCTAATCGAGATCTCTCAACACCATAAAAGGAATACATCATGATAGATAACACATAGTATTTATATAATAAGCACGTAGCCCAACTCATAGCTACTAGCTTAAAGACTAAAGTATTCTATGAGTCCCTCATAAAGACTTTTACACAATTCTACAAACCCGTCACTTTAGTGTCATTTACTTGCAAGGAATAACCGAATAAATTTCACTACAGTATCCTATACCACTATGTGATACTCAATCATTTACTCAATGCTCATAAAACACACTTACATCCTCGTATTTATGCTCCAAGTCCTATGTATAATAGAAGAAATATTACCGAATACCCCATCCTAAACAGTATTATAACTCTATATATTACAATATTCTTGTAGCACGGAATATCTCAAGTTCTTTTTTATATAAGTGATTTATAATATTCATCTATTTGGAATAGAAAATATATTCCATTTTAGTTTATTTAAGTCAATTCTTTCAATCCCTAATTAATAAATCCTAAACATTTTCATTTTTTACTTATATAATTTGAATTAATTTTCTTAAATATAAATCTTCCCTTTATAACCAACTTAATAATTTTACATTATAGTTTTTGTTGTACATATTCTAAATGCAATTACTAATAAAACTATTTGATTAAAATATTTATCTACTTATATGTACTTTATTAATTAATAATTATATATATAAATTTATAATATACATATATATAGCATTTTCATGTATGAATTTATACTATATATATCACTACTCTTATACTATTATTATTATATATATGTGTGTGTGTGTGTGTGTGTGTGTGTAATTGTAGCAGGCGTAGATTGACCGGTCACGGTCAACCGTTGCCTATTAACCGTCGTTGCATACTTATGAATTTTTTGAACAAATTTAGGCCATCTATGGCTAACCTCCGACCTTAATTGCAAAATACACTTGCATACAATCAACCTTCCATTCCATAAACATGTATGCATCCAAATATCAAGTATGAATAAAAAAATGATCAAAATCAAAATAGTTTTTAGTGGCCGTAACCAAAATTTAATAATTGCTCTGCTAATTTCTAGACTTGGATACAATTGAAGTTTTAATTAGACATAGATGTGAAATAACAAATCATCTGAAGATTAAAAACTCCAACTATTTGCACCAGTTTCTTCTTCTCCTTGCCTTTTCCGTTACTGTAAATTTCCAATACTCAAAATCAATCATCAAAACTAGGATTTCTTCTTATGGCTCACCTTGAGTTTGAGAATTTTTAGCAATTTATTTTAATTATTTGGAATTCTTGAAGTAAGAAGATGGTAGGGTTTTGGTTTTTAGAGGAAGATACATCAGGATTTTAAGTTACAGCGATGTTATATTTATAAATACAAATGAAACCTCCGAAGATTAGATAATTCGAGAATTATAAACTATAATATCTTTCTTAGGTTTATTAGTTTATAATGGAAGATTGTTCTAAGTTTTCATATTAATTATATTCTCTCACTTTTTAATGTTCAATTTCTTTAGTTATTAAATTATTTTAATATATATATATATATATATATATATATATAAATTACCAAATCCTCTCTAACTAAACAAAATTTCTTAATCATAAATAATTTTCTAATTTTCTTATATCTACATAGTTTATTTACTATATAGTTAACTATTTTATTTAACTTCCTATTTAAAATCTTTAAATTACCTTTATTATCATATAATGTTCAAATTAATTTATTAACACCAAATACATATTAAAATTCTATTCTTTTTACTATATCAAAAACTTCATATAGAATTTTCAAACTTAATCACCATTTCCACTTAATATCATTTTAATCTTATTTAATTATTCAAATTTATTATTATTTATTCATAATTAGACGCAAAGCCGATACAATACTTTTGCCTTTAAGAAAATTACATCCTTGCAATTACTTGTAGGGAAAATCCATAGCAAATTAATTAATACCAACATATCTACATCATTATTGTCACTTAACAATGAACTAGATACGTACCTGACGCATATGCTTCGATAAACAACTCAGGATAAGACGCTTCATATGCTCTTGAGTCTTCCAAGTACAATGGAATGGATCATCAGAGTACTACACTTTTTTCTACGGGAACTCTTTTGCTCCCGAGCCGACAGATTTCTGAACCAATTATCCAAATAGGATGTTGCACATAAGTCAAGTATGGAGATTTCAAGTCCTTGTATTTCTCTTAACTCTACAACAATCTCAGTAGCCCATAGACACTTCCTTAATTTAGACACATGAAAAACATCATGTATTCTAGCAAATTGATCTGGAAGTGCTACCCTATAAGCAACTCATCCTACACGTTCGATAATTGGATAGGGACAGACATAGCCAGGTGCTGGTTTTCCAGATTTGCTAAACCTCATAACTCCTTTAAGAGTGATATCTTCACATACACTATGTCTCCAATTTCAAATGTTAACTCCTTCCTTCTTTGATCATCGAAAGATTTAGGACGATCTCGAGCTTCCCTTATTCTCTACTTAATCATCTCAATCTTTTCTAATGCTCCTCTGATCAAATCAGGACCCAAAACAAACTTATCATTGATTTCCTTCCAACAAGAAGGTGATTGACATGGTCTTCATACGAAGCTTCAAATGGAATCATTCCGATACTTGACTGGTAGCTATTGTTATAAGCAAACTCATTAAACAAAGGCGATCATCCTAATTTCCACCAAATCCAAGCACACAAGCTTGAAGTAAGTCTTCAAGTGTATGATTTACCTGCTCTATTTGACCATCTATCTAGGGATTATATGATTTGCTGAAATTCAGCTTCGTTCTCAAAGCTGATTGAAGTCTTCTCCAAAATCTACTAGTAAATATCGGATCACGATCACAAACGCTAGAACTAGGTACTCCATGAAGCTTGACCACTTCATTCATATACAACTTTAACAAATATGCATGGTTCTATTTGACTTTACTGGTATGAAATGAGTTGATTTAGTTAAACTCAACTATTACCCATATATTATCACATCTACTTTATGGATGAGGTAATCCTCAATGAAATCCATGGACACATGTACTAGATTAGTAATGTTTCATAGAACTTATAAAACAAATCAATAATATTTAATACAGAGTTCACTCGTATCTAGTCCCATTTTCATTGAGGAACTTCTATTGGTTTAAGTAAGCCACTTGGTTTCTGATGCTCAGCTTTGACTAGCTAACATGTAGCATGTTTCCTACCAGCCCAATAATATTGACACTTCATATCCATATAAATTTTATTATCCCTAAGTGAATGGTGTAACGTGATCGACGATAATCATCCATTACTTCTCTACGAAGTCCATCTATATCAGGACCTACTAATCTATATCATCTTTGAAGACAACCTCGGGTATCAAGGGAATATTTCTTAGATCTTCGCACCATCACCACTTTCTAATCTTTGGATTAATTCTAAAATGGCTTGATCCTTTCTTTGAGCTTTAACAACCTGATCAATCAAAGTTGGTTTAGCTACAAGACTCAGAATATGTCCTAGAATCTTTAGCTTGAATTTCACATAATAAGTGTCTCGAGATATTTCCATTTAACAATCATCATCGAGACTACTTCTTGGTGCTTCCTGCTTAACGCATCAGGGGCATGATTTCCTTTTCCAAGTTTATATTGGATCTCAAAATCATATGCTGCTAGAATTCCAGCCACCGCCGTTGTCTCATATTAAGATCCTTCCGCATAAACAGATACTTCAGCGATTTATGGTATGTATATAGTACAAACCGTTCTCCAAGTAAATAATGTCGCGACATCTCAAATGCAAAGAATATAGCAGTTAATTCCATTTCATGAGTATCATATCAATTTTATTAGTCTTAATTGCCTTGATGCATACACCACCGCTTTTCCTTTCTTCATATTCACATCACCTAAACCAATACCATAAGCATTAGCGTAAACTTCCAGGTGCTAGTTGCCTTCAGGTATAATGAGCACATGCGCATTCATGAGTAACCCCTTCAACTTGTGATATTCATCCTTACATTTAGACGTCCATTGGAATTAAACAACTTTTCGTTTGAGATTTTTAAGTGGTTGAGCAATCTTCAAAAAGTCTTTAATAAACTGCTGATAATAACTGACTAATCCTAGTAAACTTCTTATCTATGAAACTATCTCAGGCCAGTTCAAGTTCTGAATAGCTTCAACTTTGGCTGGATCTATGGAAATTCCATCCTTTGAAACATTGTAGCCTATTGCTTCTGCCAAAATTAATACTTAGAAAACTTGACTTTTAACTTATTCTGCCTCAATGTCTCTAATACAATCTTGAGATGCTTTACGTGTTCTTCCTCGATCTTGGAATATACTAAGATATCATCTACAAATACAAGGACAAATACATCAAGAAACTGTCAAAGGACTCGATTCATCAAGTCGAAAAGTTATGCAAGAGCATTCGTTAGTCCAAATGGTATTACTAGCCATTCATAAGATCCACATTTAGATCGTAACGTGATAAGAGGAATACTAACTTCTACAATCCTAAGCTGATAAAAACCTGTTGCTAAATCAAGTTATGAGAAGATCTTTGCCACACTCAATTGATCAAACATACCATCAATCCACGGAAGGGGTACTTATTCTTAATCATCGTTTCATTCACATTATGATGGTCCATGCACAACCTAAGTGATCCATCTGTTTTCTTACAAATGTAGCAGCTGCACCCTAGGGAGAACTACTCAACCTGATAAAGTGCTTAGACTCCAATTCTGACAGTTTCTTCTTTAGTTCTTCATTTTCCTTTGTAGACATTCTGGTTGGTGACGACTAACTGGTTTAGCGCTAGGTATTAGATCAATTCTAAACACAATCTCTCGCTTAGGGGGAAGAACAATAATAAGTTGAAAATGTGTGGATATTCTCTTACTACTAGAATTCGAGCAATCTCATCTTCATCTCAAGCTTTGAGGATAAACAAAGATCCACTTGAGTTCTCACGGATATTCCCAAGAGCTAAATTAACCCAGTCAATTAATTTAGGATGGCCGAGTGTTACAATTCTTTCGAAACATAAAAATTGTGCCTCATAATGATTCAACCAGTCCATACCAAGGATGATACCCAACACCAAATATTCGAATACGTATAAGTCATAATAGAATGATAAGTCATATAATACTAACTCGTCATCCTTACACATTATCCTAAGCGTTGCATATTAGGATTAGCAATCCCTACAGAAGTAAATAGATATACAACATCCAAATTAAATTTATCAACCAATTCCTTAAAGATAAAAGAATAAGATGCTCCAAAATAAAATAAATCCTAATAGGCACATTTGTAAATAAAATCATACCTTTGAGAATAACAGGTACCGTACCAAGGACATTCAGCTTAATAGTCTTCTTTGGACACATATTTGCATAGTTCCCTATCTCGATGCAGATATTGCATCGAGTTTGAGAAGCTTATGGATTATAAAATCCCTAGAATAGTTCCTTTTTTCTCCATAATTGTAGCATACTCGATGACCTTTAAGATACATCTTATCTCATGCTCTAACTATTGTACCCTGTGCTGATTTCTTGCCTAAGAACTTTGGTCTTTATTTCTTGAATGGAAACTTCCGCTACAGACTATAGTAAGCTTTACTCTTGGGCTCCTCCTCTTCACTTTCTTTCTCTTCTTCCTCAGGTCTAAGCGCCGTGTCAACCAATTTTTCAAAGGTGGCATCTAATTGTGGAAGAAGAGCTATCCTCAATGCTTTATTCACGCCATAAATAAACTTTTGGTTTTTCATTAGTGGTGTGTTGATTGTATCGATGCCATACTTAGATAAAGATTTAAAAATAGCAACATATTCAGTAGCTAACAGGCAAGCTTATTTCAGATCAATAAATTTTCGATGGTGTGTTAATCATATCGATGCCATACTAAGATAAAGGTTCGAAAGTAGCAACATATTCAGCAGCTGACATGCGAGCTTATTTCATATAAATAAATTTACGAACCATTGCGGCTTCCTCAACTTGTAGTAAAAACTTTTGCTCTAATAGAAGCTTGAATTGATCCCAGGTAATTTCAGCTTTATATTCTTCTGCTACTAGCAACTTGTACTAGTGTAATGCTCTTTCTTGTAGCTGCTTAAGGAAATTTGAAATTTTTGTTGATCTGCCATGCCTATCTTTGTGAAAATACGCATGCACGTCCTTAACCATGCATGGACACCAATCACTCTTTCAGTTCCTTTGAAAGCCTCACCATCGAGACTAGAATAGTCGCTGCATAGCCTAGCAAAATCGAAGTAAAGAGTAGGAGGATTAGGAGTTGTGGAGCATTAGACCACTAGATGCTTCTACTAACTCCATTAACTACTCTATCATCATAAATACTCCCTCGGTTCCACTGGATTGGATGAGGTTAACTCATCTAGAGCATGGTCCAGCCATTCTCACTGTAGTAAAGAAGCAATATTCAAATTAAGAATAATAGACAAATATAAATATCAAAGTATACAAATAACAAATACACGCTCGCATGACTACACCCTGTAATCTTCTTATACACCAAATAATTTTGTATATATCTACCCAATCACTAGGAAATAGGGACTCCTAATGTCCTTCTAGGCTAATGACTTATGTCTCTTAGTGTTGTGTACTAGTCTCAAATCATAATATACTTACCACAAATGTGCACGGTATTAGTACAATGTAATAACTACTTGTGCATCCAAGATAGAACAGTACACAATCACAAAACATATATTGAGTATATAGAGTCAGAACACAGTAGACAAATATAATATACATATCAAATACATAGTCTAGTGGGTTACAAAATGATAGTCTCTCACCCATAATATTACATAAATCACATCACACAACATCACAACTCAGTGGACACACACATACACACATATAATAAGGCTACAAAAGGATATAGGGAATGTATCATCCTAAAGCTACTACAAGACTCCTAAAAGTCCATGAGTCATTCTATGTCTAGATTATATATCAGTAATAATCATAATTGTGGAGAACTAATGATATAGTAAACTATTATTAACTCATCATATGTTACATATTAAGCATATATGTGTGTACATATATATTCATCAATATTTACATCACATAATAAATAGTGATGGGTGATGGCTATACGATATACACCAGGTCCCAAGTAGAGTCATATTTATAAATGTATGGACTTCTTAACTGATAACTAAATCTAAGTGAGAGTATAAATAGTATATGTATGCCTATCACTCCATTAGTACCAGAAAAGAGACTGATAGCACGAAGCCAACTCTAGAGTCACGTAGACTCTATAATCTTTAGATTCCTCGACTGTCATCGTGACATATATCCATCGGTTACTCATCTACGTGAAGTTTAAGTCACGATCCTGCACTTGCCCATATAGGTCACAGACTGTTGGTCTATGTGACACAGGGGTGATTGCACAGAGCTAAATCATGAAGCTAAATGTATATAAGGTGTCACAGATTTGGGATGTGATACTACCATCAGGCCGCTAGGGTGGATGTTGGTCTAAATTGGTTCTATCCAACATCAATAAAAGGAGTACATCATGATAGATGACATATAGTGCCTATATGATAAGCAAGTAGCCCAACTCATAACAACTCACAAGAAGCCTAATGTATTCTATGAGTCCCTTACATAAACTTTAATCCAATTCCACTAATCCGTCACTTGAGTGTCATTTATTTACAAGGAATAATCGAATAAATATCACTGCAACATCCCATACAAATATGTGATACTTAATCGTTTACTCGATATTCATAAAACATACTCACTTCTCTCATATCCACGCTACAAGTCCTATGTATGACCGAAGAAATATTATCGAATGTCCTATCTCAAATGGTGTTATAACTCAATTTATTACAATTTCCTTGTAGCACAGAATATCTAAATTCCTTTTTTATATAAATGATTTATAATATATCTATTTGGAATAGAAAATATAGTCCATTTTAGTTATTTTAGGTTTCTTCATTAAATACCTAATTAATAAATCTTAAACATTTACTTTGTTTATTAATTTAATTTAAATTAAATTCTTCTTTTTAAATCTTCTCTTTATAACTAACTTAATATTTGTACATAATAATTTTTGTTATACTTATTTCAAATGCAATTATTAATAAAACTATTTGATTAATTTTTTTTATCTATTTACATACACATTATTAATTAATAGTAAAATATTTAATTCATAACATACATATATATAGCATTTTTATTATGAATTTATAATATATACCATTTTTCTTATATTATTTTATTTATGTTTTATATAATTGTATATATTTTATTTTAATTTATAAATGTGTGTATATGTGTGTGTGTGTATAAATAGAAGGTTGATTGTGTATGGTGCTTAGGGATCACTGCTGCATACAGAATCAAAGTAGTTTTTAGTGGCTGTACCCAAAATTTAATCATCGCTCGGCTAATTTGTAAAATTGGATACAATTCAAGTTTTAATAAACCATAGATGTGAGATAAAAAATCAACTGAAGTTGTAATACACCAACTATTTGCACCAGCTTCTTCTTCTCCTTGCTTTTCCCTTATATAAATTTCTAATACTAAAAATCAATCATTAGAACTATGATTTCTTCTTGTGGAATGATGTAGATGCATGTCAAGAAGCTCACCCTTGATTTTGAGAAATTTTAGCAATTTATTTTAATTCTTTGGCATTCTTACAGTAAGAAGAGTGGTAGGGTTTTGGTTTGTAGAGGAAGATACATCTGGGTTTTAAGTTACAACGATGTTATATTTATTAATACAAATGAAACCTCCAAAGATTAGATAATTCTAGAATTATGAAATATAATATCTTGTTTAGGTTAATTAGTTTATAATGGTAAGCTACTCTATGTTTTCTTATTAATTATATTCACTTTTACTTTTTAGTGTTCATTTTCTTTATTATTTAAATTATTTTGCATATAAATTTCCAAATCATCTCTAATTGAACAAAGTCTCTTAATCACAAATAATTTTCTAATTTTCTTATATCTACATGCTTTATTTACTATATAGTTAACTATTTTACTCATCTTCATCTATAAATTTTGAATTAATAATTGTTAACCCTCTTTTTGTAAAAGAAGTACATGGATAAATTTAACCCAACAGACATCATGATCACCAAGGTGGGAGTCCCGCAGAAACGGTTACCAAGCTTGGAGATTGACTATAAACGAGACTATGAATGATGGTCAAGCAGATTCGGATCAGATCCCTAATTTTTTCCCAAATCAAGGTGCAATTGGTATGAAGCGATAAGGAAGATCTCATGAGACTATATTTCAAATTTCAAGTTGATTGGAACTTGTATGCTAGAGTTATTGGCAAAAGAAGAGGGATCAGGTCATATTCAGCTCAATAGCACAATTCAATGATGATTGCTCCATAACTCGACAACTACATGGCAGATTGAAGCGAAACTTTGGAAATGAGAAGAGGGTACCCTATAGAGTCTACTGTAGAGATCTCATGGCATTCTCAGTAGTTGGATGGATTGACATATGTCGTTAATAGGGATCGGTACTTATCCCTCTTAGGGATCGGCTAAGCCTAATTTCATAACAAGGATCGATCAATATCTCAACATCTACACATCTAATTGACATGAAACTTGGAGGAAAAGTTGCTAGAACATGTGAAACACCCCATAGGGATCGCAAAGTATTTGGAGCAAGTTGGAGGGATTGGTATATATCTCTCCATAGAGATCAGCTATAATCAGCCTTAACACCACATTACAACAAAGATCAATCAATAACTCGAGTTCTACTAATCCAATTGGCGTGAAACTTGAAGGATTTACATAATACAAAATGGAGAAGCTTCCATAGAATCACATCTTATTTGGAGCAAGTTGGAGGGATCGGTACTTATCCCTCTAAAGGGATCGACAAAAATCAGAGTTCAATCAATACTACTTCACGGAAAATGTGATATCTCACAAACCATATGTCCGAATTGCACAAAATTTTAGGAGCAAGTAGCTAACACCATGGGGAACCAACCAAAGCGATAACACACCATTTGGGCACAAAAATAGAGATCGGTACCGATCCCTATTGTAGGCTTCAATGGACTTGGAAATTTTTGGGTGGCCTCGTCTTGGTCCCATGAACCTTCTATCAAAATTTCAGCCCGATCCGCATATGTCTTCCGTTATAAATACAATAGACATGGCATTAGAAAAGGGATCTTCTTTATGCTTCTCTTTATCTTCAATGGAGGTTACACTCTATCAAATTTATTCTTGGATTTCGGATTGTAACCGTAAACAAACTTCAGTATAATAAAAAAGGATTATTTGAGAGTGGACGTAGGCCAGAGTTAGCCGAACCACTATAAATCTTGTCTCCTTTTACTTACTATTTAATTGCTTTTTTTTGTTCTTAATTTATTTCTCTTAATGTTTCTGTGATTGGATTGGATATTGGTGTTTTTGCGTAATTGAGTGCTAGTGGCCAATTTTGAGGCTAACGTTTTGGTGCTTTCATTGAAAAGACTTGCAACCTCAGATTTGGAAGCTAGGATCTTAGATTTGAAGCTTGGATACTTTGATATAGAATGTAATGGCTAGGAAATCCACAAGGAGAATGCTACTAGAAAGGAGCCACCATGAGGGGAGTCCAGAGGCTTCTTTAGGAGCTGGAGCTAATCAGCATCTATCTACTTCACTAGGGATGAAATGGAAATGATGATGGATGATATGATGGAGAGGATGCTGAAAAGATAGGAGGAGATGATGCAGAATTTACTTCAACAGATTTGACAAGCTGGAGCATAGAATCAAGGAGTTGACGCAGTAGGAATCGTTGGAAATTAGAACCGGGAACATGAAAATGGAGCCATTAGACAAAGGAATAAAATAGAGTGGCTGGGGTTAGTCCTTTGCCATCCTAGAGGGATCGACACCAATCCTTCCAGAGGAATTGGTATCGATCCCCAAAGGCTAGGGCGCATACCCTCAGGTCTGGTAGATCGTGATGCTGGAGGACCTATGATCGATCCCATGGAGCTCTGTGCGAATTGGAATTTGGATGCTCGTTTTGAGGAATATATTCTGCAATTCCTTCGTAGAGTCGAAGGGCAGCTTGGACATAATGATATAAGACTACTATTGGAAGACCATGACAGGTTTGCAGAGATGATAAGGCGAGCTATGCATGGAGGATTAGTGAGAAACGATATGAAGGATGTAAATAAAAGTCCATTCACTTCAAATATCAGGAAAGCTAGGAATCCATTAGAATTCAAACTACCAACATTGGAAGCTTATGACAAAAAGTCTGATCCAACTATGCATATGATAAGGTATATATGGCACATGGAAGTACTGGAGGCATCGGAAGAAGTCCTGACACGATGTTTCCCCCGCACTTAATGGATGCAGCTGCGCTATGGTTCAAATAGTTGGAAAGTGGTTCTATTAGCGCATGGACAAAATTGGTTGAAAGATTCATGAATAAGTTTCGGGTTTACATTACGAGACTTAAGAATGTGATGACATTAACATCGGTAAAGCAATGGGCAGCAGTATCACTCAAGGATTTCTTAACTAGGTTTAATGCGGTAGTTGTTTGGTGGATTAAGATCCATCGATGGTTTAAATGGTGGTAGTGTCAGGAGTTGTAGATAATTCAGATTTTAAGATATCACCAATACGGGATCCACCGATGGATCTCGAGGAATTCTACCATAAAGCAGAGAGGTTACTATGACAAGAAGATGGGAAAGCTGATAAAAAGGCAACAAAAGTTTATATGGTATGGGGTGAAGAACCGCCCGCTGAAAGCTCATGAAAGGTCAAGGGCAAACAAAACATGGATAATTGCTTCGGTGGATCAAAGCTATAGAGGGGTGAACCTAAATTCTCTCTTATTCGAAATTGAATGAAACCGTAGAACGGATACATCTGGATATTCGAAGGCGCCTTCCATATTGGAGGCCAGCAAGGAGGGAACCCTCCTAATGCGAATGGCCATTTGGAAAGCGCTACCTATTCCATGAGATGGATGGGATTAATATGAATGACTGCATGAATTTGAAGTATATCATTGAGGAACACGTAAGGAAGGGTCAATTACAACAATTCGTAAGGACTCAGGCTGCGACGGTGGAACGTAAGCAGCCACTATCCACCTCGAATGAAAATGACACTAGATCAAGACGTCATCATCAATTTTTCATCAATTGATTAGGATGGCATGGAATAACTAGCAAACTCCATAGTAAGGCAGAAAAGTCACTTACACATGTGCGGGATTAAGGACGTTGCTGGGCATGCTCTGAGATGATGATAAACTATAATGCTAGGCTTTGTGAATTTTTTTCCCATTCTTCTTGTTTGCTTCAAACTTTTTTTATGATTATATTTGAACTATGGTTTATTGGTTGTACGGACTTTTATTTTATTGACTTGGGAATGCTTAAATTTGGATCAATGTAATGGATAACACAGGTTGTCAAGTTTGGATTATTCCTTGCAACGGCTAGGTCGCTTTGCTCGAACGCGATGGATCAAACTACTTAGGTCATCGAGTATGGATTGTGCTCGGAAAACATTCAGAGAGACCAAGGTCATCAGATATGGACTAGCCTAGAAAAGGATAGGTCGCTTTGCTCGAATGCGATGGATCGATCAAGGTCGTCACGTATGGACTATACCTAGCAACGGGTAGGTTGCTTCACTTGAACACAATGGATCGGCCTGCTCAAGTCGTCTAGTATGGATTTCTCGAAAAGAATCCAATGTGATCGAGGATTTGGATTTGGATAACAACCCATAGAGTGTTGGAAATGTGGATTACGGATCTTAAGGCTGGATTAACATTAGAGGGTGGGTGAATAGTGTTTAATGGATTTTATGGAATTTTTGAAATCTTTTTAAATTAAACACAAACAGATGCAATTCATAAACATAAAGACAATCACAAAACCAGATGCAATTGCAAATAGTAAATAAAATCAGCAAAGGGAAGAACACAACGGAATTTTATACTGGTTTGGAGTTAACCTACATCGAGTCCCATACAATTTCTTATGCAGATTTCTTTTCAAATATAATGTCAATATTACAACCTCGATTTCAAGGCCACGGGATACACCTTCCTGTCTTTGAGTCCAAGGTAAAACTCTTTATTTAACAAGGCTACAAGATCACCTAACTGATTTACGGGCTACAGTCACACCCAATTGATTTATGGGCCACAATCACACCAGTTCCAATCAACTTTGATAGAGAGAGACTCGATACACTTCGATCATTCGATCTTTAGTTACAAATGATCCTATAACTCTGAATAGCACCGAGATCTTTGAGAGAGAGTGGCAGAGAATCAAACTAAGGACGATCGAGTTTGATTCACTTAGGATTTTGGCAGAATTTTGTTAAAGCATTTGAAATATAAGAGAATATTTGAGTGGAGAAGGAGCGAATAAATGAAGAAAAACTAACTTAAAATTCGTTGAAAACAACTGGTATATATAGGAGAACAACGGTTATGTCCACTCGCGAATGGTTATGACGATTAGATACTTCTTTTGAAAATTTAAAGGTTGAAATCTACGGCTACCATGTCGGCATGGTGGGTATAGGAATGTTGACATGCTTATGTTATATTTGAAAATTGAGTTAGCTTTAAAATGATTTCTATTCTACAACTTGTCAAAACAATTTCTAATCTTTGTAAATCATATTGAATATAGTTTAAACTTATAAAAGAGTTTTAGAAAGTATTCTTAAAATACATAATCTATAATATAAAAGTAATATTAAAAACTAAGTATAGACTTCTTTAAAATATATTTTTAAATTTAAAACTAAAATATTAAAATCAAGAGAGAATTTAAAAAATAAGAGATGATTTTGAGATCAAAATATTAAAAGACGATAAGAATAGTTTTTGAATTAAGCCTAAAATATTTAAATTGATAGAGAAGATTTTTAAAAAGATAGTTTTTGGAAAAATAGTTCAAATGAATTATTTTGAAAATTTCATGGATTTCATTCCACTAGAGAAGGTCGTGGGTTCCATCCCACTAAAGAGGTCGTAGGTTCCATCCCACTATTAAAGCGAGATGGTGGATTCCATTCCACAATTAAAATACGAACAAAGATTTTAGTGCTATTATGAAGATTTAACATAAAATTAGACTCTATTACTTATCTTGATATCTTGAACTCTTGATACTCATGAGTCTAGACTCTATTACTTATCTTGATATCTTGAACTCTTGATGCTCATGAGTCTTCAGTCTTGATTTCTTCAATCTTGAATTCCTTAGTCTTGAATCTCTATACTGTACAGTCTTTATTCTCGTTACCTGTGTCTACATATACCCTGCATATATATATATATATATGTATGTATATATATGTATGTATGTATGTATATACAAGAATATTAGTAGTTATATTTTATAACAAGTGTTAAGGTTGTTGTCATCAAAACCATCATCTCAGGAACTAACAATCTCCCCCCTTTGGATGATGACAACCTTTGTTTATAAAATCTGCTTCAACAAATTTTGATTCTACTCCGACCCCCTCCCCCTTAATCTACTAACTCTTGCTTAATCTAAGCCTATCTAACCTATTTAAATTCTGCCCCTTTGTCATCAATAAAAACTAATACTAATCTACATAACTCCCCTTAAATCTTATACCATGGCACCTTATATGATAAAAACATAGTATAGTAGAATGTAAATGAGAAAGATAATAATATGAGTAAATTATATTAAGATAAATGTGAGAGATATGAAAATTTAAACATAATCAATCAATATATACATCATGTTCTTATCAAACCATACGATGTTCAATCATATATTACACACCATAATCAAATCAATCCAAACCATACTAATCTAAACCAAATCAAACCAAACGATTCAAACCAAATCAAAATAAATCAAACCACATATGTCAAATCAAACATTTCTTCGAACTTGAACCCATCCTTCTTCACTGAATATAGGATCTGCCTTTGTATCATCCTATTCTTCATTATCTTTGGTCAGAGTTCCTTCTAGATTCATTTCAAGTTCTTCTTTTCTGAGGGCAGAGATCATCCATTGAATGGCATCGAAGTGCCTTTCTTGTTCCTTTATCATCTGTACTTGGCTTAATTCTAAGTGTCGTTGATTGCGAAGGATAAACGTAAGTATGTTCTTGAAGGAATTGAGAGGTTCTTTAGGATTTTCACTTAGATTATGAATAGGAGAGGCCATTTTTTGATAAAATATGAAGAAACTAAAGAGAATCGAAAGTATGCATTTTTCAGGAAGAAACAGGTATTTAAAGAGTTAGAGAGTCATTTGAAATGAAAAGACACACGGTAGTTATGTCAATTTCAATTTCCAAACAAAAAACAGTTTTTGTCCATTACATGTCGACATGGGGTTAGGGGGATGTCGACATGCCCTTATTAATTTTGGCAGTTTTCTTTGTTTCTTTATATTATGTACAAGTTTATATATATAAACTTGTATAACAAGCATTCCAAAGATATTATAGAGCTAATAAATAGAAATAAAGGATTTTCATTGATAATTTTAGTTAACATTACATAAAACAATACACAACATTAACTAAAGAGATATACAAACTAATACAACATGAAATGAAACTAGTATTAGTTAGAGGATGATGAAGATGATGATAATCCAAGCTTGCGACTCACTTTCCCAAAGAACTTGTTCATTTTGGTGGAAATCTTATCCAACTTTTTACTAACGGATTTTTTGAGAATCCATTTGCTTTCCACGATAATCTTTTGGCTCTTGAGAAGCATTTTGTTGGATGGATTGGTAGGAGTGATAGGGTATTCAATGCTTTCCAATGAAGTCTCTTCCTCCTCCTCTCCTCCTTCTTCAATTTCCATCTCCTCCCCTTCTTCCTCCTCTTCTTCTTCTTATTCCCTCTCTTCATGAGCCAATCTCTCATCCTTTTTGGCAAGTGTTTCATATAGTTGAAACATAAGCAAAATTCTCATAAGAGAGATGTTAGCATGGTTAAACACTTTTTTTAAAACGAACTCCTCTCTCTTATAATCAACACCAAAGTAGTTGAAAATCCTAGTGAGGTAAATTCCATGGTATGAAGTGTTTTCACCTGAAGTAAAATTTTTGGAACAAAATTCATCCAAAATCACTTACGCCCAATTAATGTCATAGTGCCCAAAAATAGCAAAAAGAGCCTTACAAACTTTTTAAGGTCGGGTGATTGAAATTTCCCGATCTTAGAGTTATGGTATTTTGTAAAAGAAGGTTTACAATTCTAGCTTTAGGACGGAAATTTTGGTTCATAAACTCAAAGTTATCATCCCCTTCAAAAATGTGATGAAATGCCTCACGATCATGTTTATCAATTTTAAAATCCGAAAGATCCATTTCCGTACTCTTACAACCAAAAATGTTACCCAAAATCTAACTATTTAAAACAATACATGTTCCTTTAACATTACTCCACACTTCCACTTCATTTCCTTCATGATAAACATGATTCAAATTTGCATAAAGCAATTTGACAAGGTTCGGATAATAAACAAAATCATTTTGAGAATCATCAATTAAGCTAAGAATTTGATTCTCTTCGAAAAGAACATTGACCTCATATGAAGGAAAATCACTAAAGATAGAAAATTTTCCTGTATGGAACTTTCCAAAGTTTACATAGCTAATGTAAGCTTTGATAGCTTCTAGATCATTGTAAAGGAACTCTTTGGTGGCCTTGGACAGTCTCATGGTGGATGGAGTGCTTGAGGAAGCCATTTTTGAAGAAAGTAGAGAGCTTGAGAGTTTGAAAAAGAGTTTGAATTTTGAAATGAAAGTGAAAAGATAGGATAAATTTAAGAAGTGTAGCAACCCGGAAATTTCGATCCCGAAAATTCCAGATAGTTAGTGAAAAGAAGAAAGAGAAAGAAGAAGAAATAGAAAACTCAAACTCAGAATCTCACAATCACAGCGGATAAAATATAATATCACATAAATATTAGTTTTACAAAGAAGAACTGTATCATTACACTTATATTTTTATACATCAGAGTTACAACCATTACACAACACTGGACAGTTTAAAAGAACCTGTCCTAGATAAACTTTAATATATCGCAGCGGAAACACCCCATACGTTCCTGCCATCCAGCTTGCCTCCTGAACTCCAAAACGTCCTTACCAGAAAATATGTAATACTCGGTCTGACCCGAGCATTACATCAAAGTAACACCCGGGTCTGGCTGGAAACCAGCGTGAGTAAACCCATCTAACATGGAATACAAAAGCATACAATTTACATAAACCCGGGGTAACTTGTATCAATTTACAACTTCACAAGTCATCATAGACATCACTTACATCATACATCAATTTATAAGTACCAAAACTTAAATTAAATGGTCTAATTCTCTTAAAATTATTCATTTCAGCCTATTGATACCACACATCAAATTATAAAGAATCGAAGTGGTTTCGGGTTAACTAATACCCGACTCCGGTCTCTTCGAATCTAATGTCATCTAAACCCAAGTTATCCAATTTAATACAATTCAACTTTAATTATCGGATAACACTTTTACACAACAATTCATAATTGATTGATAATCACACTATCATTGTCCATTCAACATATCATATCCCAAAGTAATTCATATCAGAGATATCTCCCAATTCAAGATACCCATCATCATTCAATCATTAATAAACAAGATTGATCACTTCAATTAATTAAATTAATTAATGATCCTTTAATTACTTTCATTAGTTAATTATTCTTAAATTTCAAATAATAATTAGCCTTTAATCTAATTACATTTATTAATCAATCTTGATTAATCACAATCAGAAATAACTTTCCTTAATTACTTCTTTAAATAAACCAACTCCCTGATTAATTATGTAAATTAATCCTTCAATTACACTTAGTAATCATTACTTAATTTCTTCCATTAAGTAACTTTCCTTTAGTTACTTCTCATCAAGTAATTTCCTTTAACTAATTACATCCAGTAATTAGCCACTAATTACTTCTCTAAGTAAATATACCTCATTAATTACCTTAAGTAATTATACTTAACTCAACATCAAATGATTACCTTTAATTAATTAAATTTAATTAATTAACTAATATTAACCACTTTATCTTAATTAATTACACAATTTAATTAACCTTACCCATACACATTGATCCATAATTAATTACTCGAATTAATTCTTCTATAATTACTTACATTGATTAATTATTCTCTAATTAATCTTCTTCATTAATTAAGTAACCAAATTAATCACTTCTTAATTAACCTCATTATTAATTAATTAATTTTTAATTAATTTTTAACCCTTTAATTATTAATTAATTAATTACTCTAATTATTCATTATTAAAATCTTGAATAAAAATTAATCATTTCTTAATTGATTACTAATTAACCCTAAATTTACAATTAATAAATCTTAATTAATTGCTTAATTAATTACAAATTTTAAATTAATTTATCTTAATTAATTTATTAATTATAAATTAATTAACCCTAATCATTTAATTAATTAAGCCCGAACACCAATTAATTAACGATTAATTAAACCTTAACAAATTAATTAATCTAAAATTATTAATTGATTTAACCTTAATTACTTTATTTAAAGTAAACTTTAATTCTAAAACTTAATTAATTTTCGAAACAAAACAATTTAATTAATTACTAAAGATGATTACATATTTAAAACATTTCCAATTTGTTCAAAAACTTATTTTAAAAGTTAAATTAAATGAATATAAAAATCACCTTAAACTTAACTATCATAATAATAAAGTACTTTCAATTTCTTTGCTATGTTAAAGTTTAAATTACATATAACCTGGGAGAAACAAACACTTAACCCGGGCACGAGCACAACAACATCAACCCATACCTTATCTCGAGCAAATACCCAACCTACTCGACCAAAACTTCGAGTCAACCCTAACACCCATCCTCTCTGACCCAAACGCACACGAACCTAACCAAAATCTGGCACATCCACATTACTGTGCACGTGGACAGTTCACCAACGGCGTCGCCACCAACGTTGACACCTCTATAGGTCGACGATCGAGCACACACCCCTTTCCGACCCTCAAACCACAATCACAAAGCTCGAAACAAAATCGAGGTAGCACTGTCAAACCTGAACCATAACTTCACCAGAAAACCCCCCCAATCATCACAATTCTGACCATTGATCGCTTCGGAACTTCGGCCACAGCATCATAATGCCTCCACGCTTCTGCTCCCAAAACCGTTCGTAACTCGATCCACTCTAATACTTCCAGTCGCGAAATGTTCGAACACAATCACAACACAGAGAAAACCCCAGTTCCCATAATTCCCAATTCCCCGATGAATGATTATCACTTCCACTATTTTTCTCGTGTTCACCGATCATCAATACAACCCCGACCCAAATTCCAACCACTGGAACTTACCCAATCGCCAAATTTTGCCAAGAGACCCATTTCCGGTTATCATCAACATACTGCCTCAAATCAAATTTCAAAATTATGATTTTTATCTTAAAAGTCATGTTTTACCAAGTTGATTCAAGATGTAAAATTGATTCAACAAAATTCAATACATGATTTTATCCTGTTATTAAAAATTTTAACAGTATCACCTTGATACAGAAGATTCTCAAACAAATTCTTTTTGAAAAAAAGTTTTGAACCTTAATTCATGTTTAATAAACCTACTGCATTTGGGAATTCAAGCTTAACAATGATTTATTACATATAATTTGAAGCTTTTGTTTAAATTTACTCTGTAACTTGAAAATACAGAGAACCATTAGGCAATTACAAACATGCATATTTAAAAAAATAACACAAAGATTTCATCTATATATTTACATGCAAGTCATACAACATCACAGACATTCACATGCACAAATTTATTTACTAAAATTTTCTGATTTAAAATTTTACTCACCTTTCAGAGAACAGTGAACACACTTTTTTTTCTGGAACTATTTTATTTTGCATTTTGAATTTGAAGTTTTGTCGATTGGTTGCAATTTGATTCTTGATTCTTGCAAATGCTTAAAGTTATTGGATTGCTAGTTGTATCCATAGTTCCTTGCCAATATGTTGATGAGTTTGCTGTAGATGTTGAACAGATTTTATTGAATTTGATTTTACAGGTTATAATGTTTGGTTTGTAAAGTTTACAGGTTACTTTTTTTTATTATACTGGTTTATGGATTTCCAGGCTTGAATGTTTAAAAATGAGATTTTTTTTTCTTTTCAAATTAAAGAGATTCATGATGCCACTTGCCCTAAATTGTTAACACTTGTTTCTTTAAGTTTTACAAATGTTTAATTCTTTATTTTATAAAAATGCTTTTATATTAATATGGTACATGTTTTCTTTTTATATATATATACACCAAAATTCATGTGTACTTTAAAAAGAAAGAATAAAAATTTCAAACCGTACTTATTCCATGTAAAATTAAAAGAAAGCAAAGTAAACCTTTTTATTAAATCTCCTTTAAGCTTACCATATGTTTAAATAAATATTCATCTTATTTTGAAAATATAAAGTTTTACTTTATATAGATTTTGCAAAATATCATGTTGAACTCAAACAATAGCTTCCTACCTACCATATATATATTCATACTTGTATACATGTATATGGACACACTTTAACGTTTCAGAAATAATAGATTTTCCACCTATCTATTTATATTTTTAATGACTTATTATTAAATTCATCATTTTAATTCAATTATTATTACAGTTTCAAATTCACCTATATACATCCAGATATCCTAAATTATCAAATTTTAGTTGTTTAATTCAAATAAAATTAGTATCTCAATAGCTGAAAACTAGTTAATTATTCTATTAACTGTTATTCAAAAACCGGGTTATCATATTCCTTCCCCCTTTGAATCTTTTCGTCCTCGAAAAGGAACGAAGCCAGAATTTTATTAAAATGCTTATTATCAGAAAAAAAATGTTCTTTGATCACTTTTTAAAACACTTTAAAATCCATATAGTATTACTAAAAAAATACTTTTATAACCCGATGTTTCAGCAAGTCCATCCTCGTTCTTACAGATATTCGGTTATACGTTGATCAGGCGTAAGACTGAAAATCGATAAGTACTTAGTAGACCCATCTTTAACATCCAGTGCAAATATTTGAAAAATAATTTTAATAGAAATATCGAAAACATTTTGAAATCGAAGAAATATCTTTGGTGAGAATGCTTTGGAAATCATCGCCCCCATCCATGGTCGCAGTTACATTTCGGGGTTACATTGCCATCGCAGCAAAAGTCCATGTAACTGCAGGCTCTCCGCGGCCTCTCGATTACGCCATGGAACCCATAACAGATCGCAGTTACCTTCCAGGGTTACGTTGCCATCACAGCAAAAGTCCATGTAACTGCAGGCTCTCAGCGGCCTCTGATTTTCGCTGTCGAAATGAATCTTCCCCACCCCTACATAGGTCGCAGTCTACCGATATAAAATCAAATGCAGACTGTTGGCTCTCGGTGGCACACACGACTTTCGCTTTGTTACCATAGGTCGCAGTCTACCGATATAAAATCAAACGCAGACTGTTGGCTCTCCGCGGCACACACGACTTTCGCTATGGTATACTCTACTCATAATCCCCAGGAACTAGTTTTGTCCGGACTCCTCACATGATCAACTTTAGAACCCCCCATTGGGGCTCAAGGCAGCACCACCCGGTGGCACTCCTGATAAGTTCATTTCAAGGGAGCGCCTTTTTCCCCAGAGCCATCATCAAAACATTTTATACTATACACATATAGTATCTTCAAATCATACACCTAGTATGATCTCATACAAAGCTCCATTACACAAAATCGATTATTCCAAAATTGGTAATTCTCAAACTAGGCTTTCCAAATTCTCATATTGATTTTACCCAAAAATCAAAAGCCTTTCCAAATCCAAAGTTTCCCAAAACCTTTTTCCAAAATCCTCATAAGATCCTTTATATATATATATATAGATATATATAATCTTTAAAACTTTGGATCATTTCAAACTTGTATAAAACTCCTTTTATACCTCAAAACACCTTCAAAATCCTTTTCTTCTGGCCATAGATTCAACAAGGGGAGTTTCATTTTATAAAACAAAGATATTTAACTTTGTTTACTCAAAATCAAATATTCAAATTTGATTATTATTTTCAATATCATTCTCATTCAAATCCGTACGATGTACACATATCATCTGTACGCTATACCAATCTGATCGCTCACTCGACCATACAATTTCACTTCCGAACCAGTATCGTCCACCCGACTTCCTAGTGCAGACACAGATCTGGTTTCTTGATCAAAAACCATTATTCTCCTTGAATAGTCATAACTATGATAGTGAATATCCAGAACCAATCAACAATCCATATCCAGGTTCGTCGTCGAAAATCGAGTGAAAAATCCCAACTCGGATCGACATACTATCTCAAAATTCTATGCACGTATCTGGATCAAATCATTATGCGAATAGAATAACATACGTACACCCTACGTATTTATCTTTATTGGTTATTAGCCAAATCAATTCCATTTCTATTCACATTCACTTTGATTTTCATTCACTTACTCACAATTGCTTCAATCCATTTGGATTATCACCTCTATTCTTATCTCGGTTGGGTATTTAACCAATAACAGTTTTAACTCCGACCATTTTATTTAGAAAATAGCTTGAAAATTTTAAAAATAGATAAGTAGTTGAAAAATAATTATTATTTTGTAAAATAGGTGTAAAATAGTTAGAAAATAGTTAAAATAATTATAGAAATTTTAGATAATTGCAAAATAATAGTAAGATAGTAACTAGTTTATAAAACAGTTGGAAAATTGTTAAACAGTTTTAAAAATAATTGAAAAACAAGTATTAGATAGTTTGGCTTTTAAAAGAAAGGTTGTATGCATAACGAATAGCTTGGAAAAATAGGTTTATATTAAAACAATTTATATTAAAAATAGTCCAGAGTCAAAACTTCTCACTTCCCAATCTCCATTTAAATTGACCCAATTCCAATTTTAAATAACTTAAATTTCCATTGAAATTGATTCAACCCCAATTCAAGTTGAATTAACCTCAGTTTCTTTCCAAATTTAACTTTATTCAACCTTGATTTCATATTCTACTAATTAAAATAAATTTCAATTGAACTAGTTCCAATTTCAATTCATTTCAACTCCAGTTTGAATTAATCCCAATTTCAAACTCCATTTTCAAATCAAGTTGAATTATTCTTGATTTCCTCCCAAATTCAATTCAGATTCCATTTGAATTTTACACTTATACATCTTCAATCACAATTTCAATTAATTCAAGTCAAATTCAATTTGAACTAATTTCAATTCAAATTTCAAATTTAAACCATCTCGAATTATATAAACTCGAGTTAATACTTCAAATGTTCATTTAATTCTTTTAAATCAATTTACCTTTAAAGTTTTTAAACTATTTAATTCATAGTTTAGACCTAACATATTATACCACAAATCAAATTAACCTTTAAACAATTTAATTTTAAGTCAAATTCTCAGAATTCCATTTTAAATTATCTTTACTTGACTTTTTCCAAAGTTCAAATAAGAGTTCAAAACAATTTTATCCTTAAAAATTTAATTTATTACACAATTTTATCTTCCAGTTTAAAACTAGTTCCTTAAACAATTTTAATTTACAAGTGTTATTATTCAAATTTTCAGTTCAAAGTAATTCCTTATCCTTAATTTCAAACTAAAGTGTGATTTTCCTTTTATCCCAATAATGGATATATTACCATACTTCATTTCTCATTTATTTAAACAAATCTAATTTCAGCTTAACGATTATTAATAACAACGGGATGGTATCATTCAAATTATTTTTAAAACATCCATCCATTTCCAATTTTCGGATCTCAAACCCATTTTGAGATCACTCAAACTTCCTAATTCAAATCAACCATTTAACTCTCTAAGTTAAATCCCAATTTCATCTTGACATTTCCAAATCAGGTTGACCATTCCAACTTATTTAACTTTTCCCCAAGTTAAACTCAATTCACTTAATCCAGTCAACCCTACCCAATTTGAACTTCCGTTTCAAATTTTAAACTTCTCATAAATAATCTTCCCACTTATTAAGTTCAAAAAAAACTTATCACCTTGGATATTACTTCTCATTCCAAATTTTAAAACTCAACATTTAGAGTTTATTCAAACTATTTTTGATATTGTATATATCCATACATATATGCATATTTATTTCTTGGCCATCCCGGCCATGCTTTAAAATTTCAAACCACCCTTGGTTCTAATTTCAAAACACATCCTTTAAGAATTTTACAACCATTTAGAAAATTAACTACTTATACCGAGTAATTATCCATTAAATTACTTACCTCTAGTTACTTCATTAAGTGAATCCCTCTTTATTTATCAAAATATATTCTTATATAAAATCATTTAAAATCTTTATATAATAAAATAACAAGTACGCTCTCTCATATATACACTCAACTCATTCTAGGGTACCATTGACCCTATCCTTAATGAGTATCCCACCAAAGCCAAGGTTCTCGCTTAACCTTCAGCTCTGATACCAAATGTAACAACCCGAAAATTTCGATCCCGAAAATTCCAGATAGTTAGTGAAAAGAAGAAAGAGAAAGAAGAAGAAACAGATAACTCAAACTCAGAATCTCACATTCGCAGCGAATAAAATATAATATCACATAAATATTAGTTTTACAAAGAAGAACTGTATCATTACACTTATATTTTTATACATCAGAGTTACAACCATTACACAACACTGGACAGTTTAAAAGAACCTGTCCTAGATAAACTTTAATATATCGCAGCGGAAATACCCCATACGTTCCTGCGATCCAGCTTGCTTCCTGAACTCCAGAACGTCCTTACATAAAAATATGTAATACTCGGTCTGACCTGCGCATTACATCAAAGTAACACCCGGGTCAGGCTGGAAACCAGCGTGAGTAAACCCATCTAACATGGAATACAAAAGCATACAATTTACATAAACCCGGGGTAACTTGTATCAATTTACAACTTCACAAGTCATCATAGACATCACTTGCATCATACATCAATTTCTAAGTACCAAAACTTAGATTAAATGGTCTAATTCTATTAAAATTATTCATTTCATCCTATTGATACCACACATCAAATTATAAAGAATCGAAGTGGTTTCGGGTATTAACTAATACCCGACTCTGGTCTCTTCGAATCCAATGTCATCTAAACCCAAGTTATCCAATTTTATACAATTCAACTTTAATTGTCGGATAATACTTTTACACAAAAATTCATAATTGATTGATAATCACACTATCATTGTCCATTCAACATATCATATCCCAAAGCAATTCATATCAGAGATATCTCCCAATTCAAGACACCCATCATCATTCAATCATTAATAAACAAGATTGATCACTTCAATTAATTAAATTAATTAATGATCCTTTAATTACTTTCATTAGTTAATTATTCTTAAATTTCAAATAATAATTAGCATTTAACTTAATTACATTTATTAGTCAATCTTGATTAATCACAATCAGAAATTGACTTTCCTTAATTACTTCTTTAAATAAACCAACTCCTTGATTTATTATTAAATTAATCCTTCAATCACACATAGTAATCATTACTTAATTTCTTCCATCAAGTAACTTTCCTTTAGTTACTTCTCATCAAGTAATTTCCTTTAACTAATTACGTCTATTAATTAGCCACTAATTACTTCTCTAAGTAAATATACCTCATTAATTACCTTAAGTAATTATACTTAACTCAACATTAAATGATTACCTTTAATTAATTAAATTTAATTAATTAACTAGTATTAACAACTTTATCTTAATTAATTACACAATTTAATTAACCTTACCCATACACATTGATCCATAATTAATTACTCGAATTAATTCTTCTATAATTACTTACATTGATTAATTATTCTCTAATTAATCTTCTTCATTAATTAAGTAACCAAATTAATCACTTCTTAATTAACCTCATTATCAATTAATTAATTTTTTAATTAATTTATAATCCTTTAATTATTAATTAATTAATTACTCTAATTATTCATTATTAAAATCTTGAATAAAAATTAATCATTTCTTAATTGATTACTAATTAACCCTAAATTTACAATTAATAAATCTTAATTAATTGCTTAATTAATTACAAATTTTAAATTAAATTATCTTAATTACTTAATTAATTATAAATTAATTAACCCTAATCATTTAATTAATTAAGCCTTAGCCACCAATTAATTAACGATTAATTAAACCTTAACAAATTAATTAATCTAAAATTAATTACTTTATTAATTAAAGTAAACTTTAATTCTAAAACTTAATTAATTTTCAAAACAAAACATTTTAATTAATTACTAAAAATTATTACATATTTAAAACATTTCCAATTTTTTTAAAAACTTATTTTAAAAGTTAAATTAAATGAATATAAAAATCACCTTAAACTTAGCTATCATAATAATAAAGTACTTTCAATTTCTTTGCTAAGTTAAAGTTTAAATTACATATAACCTGGGAGAAACAAACACTTAACTCAGGCACGAGCACAACATCATCAACCCATACCTTATCTCGAGCAAATACCCAACCTACATGACCAAAACTTCGAGTCAACCCTTACACCCATCCTCTCTGACCCAAACGCACACGAACTCAACCAAAATCCGGCACAACAACATTACTGTGCACGTGGACAGTTCACCAACGGCGTCGCCACCAACGTCGACACCCTCTACAGGTCGGCGATCGAGCACACACCCCTTTTCGACTCTCAAACCACAATCACAAAGCTCGAAACAAAATCGCGGTAGCACTGTTGAACCTGAACCATAACTTCACCAGAAAACCCCCTCAATCATCACAATTCCGACTATCGATCGCTTCGAAACTTCGGCCACAGCATCGTAATGCCCCACGCTTCTGCTCCCAAAACCGTTCGCAACTCGATCCACTCTAATACTTCCAGTCGCGAAATGTTCGAACACAATCACAACACAGAGCAAACCCTAGTTCCCTTAATTCCCAATTCCCCGATGAATGATTATCACTTCCACTATTTTTCTCGTGTTCATCGATCATCAATACAACCCCGACCCAAATTCCAACCACTGGAACTTACCCAATCGCCAAATTTTGCCCAGAGACCCATTCCCGGTTATCATCAACATACTGCCTCAAATCAAATTTTAAAATTCTGATTTTTATCTTAAAAATCATGTTTTACCAAGTTGATTCAAGATGTAAAATTGATTCAACAAAATTCAATAAATGATTTTATCCTATTATTAAAAAAATTAACAGTATCACCCTGATACAGAAGATTCTCAAACAAATTCTTTTTGTTAAAAAATTTTAAACCTTAATTCATGTTTAATAAACCTACTGCATTTGGGAATTCAAGCTTAACAATGATTTGTTAAATAAAATTTGAAGCTTTTGTTCAAATTTACTCTGCAACTTGAAAATACAGAGAATCATCACGCAATTATAAACATGCATATTTAAAACAAAATAACACAAAGATTTCATCTATATATTTACATGCAAGTCATACAACATCACAGACATTCACATGCACAAATTTATTTACTAAAATTTTCTGATTTAAAATTTTACTCACCTTTCAGAGAATAGAGTACACACTTTTTTTTTCTGGAACTATTTTAATTTGCATTTTGAATCTGAAGTTTTGTCGATTGGTTGCAGTTTGATTCCTGATTCTTGCAAATGCTTAAAGTCATTGGATTGCTAGCTGTATCCATAGATCCTTGCCAATATGTTGATGAGTTTCATGTAGATGTTGAACAGATTTTACTGAATTTGATTTTACAGGTTATAATGTTTGGTTTGTAAAGTTTACAAGTTACTTTTTTTTTATTATACTGGTTTATGGATTTCCAGGCTTGAATGTTTAAAACTGAGAATTTTTTTTTTCTTTTCAAATTAAAGAGATTCATGATTCCACTTGTCCTAAATTGTTAACACTTGTTTCTTTAAGTTTTACAAATGTTTAATTCTTTATTTTATAAAAATTCTTTTATATTAATATGGTATATGTTTTCTTTCTATATATATATATATACACGCCAAAATTCATGTGTATTTTAAAAAGAAAGAATAAAAATTTCAAACCGTACTTATTCCATGTAAAATTAAAAGAAAGCAAAGTAAACCTTTTTATTAAATCTCCTTTAAGCTTACCGTATGTTTAAATAAATATTCATCTTATGTTTTGAAAATATAAAGTTTTACTTTATATAGGTTCTGCAAAATACCATGTTGAACTCAAACAATAGCTTCCTACCTACCATATATATACATACATACTTGTATACATGTATATGGACACACTTCAAAGTTTCAGAAATAATAGATTTTACACCTATATATTTATATTTTTAATGACTTATTATTAAATTCATCATTTAAATTCAATTATTATTATAGTTTCAACTTCACCTATATACATCAACATATCCTAAATTATCAAATTTTATTTGTTTAATTCAAATAAAATTAGTATCTCAATAGCTAAAAACTAGTTAATTATTCTATTAACTGTTATTCAAAAAACGGGTTATCACAAGGAGATAAATAGATATTTGAGAGCCATGTTCTATGGTCAAGAGATACTTTTTTCGACCTTTGAAATTGGTGAAAAGGTGGAGGGAAATTCAAAGTTTTGAATTCAATTTTTTTCAAATTTCTGGCAGGGATATCGACATGGGGATTAGGGTCTTGTCGACATGGGTCCCCTAAATCATGTGACTTATTTTTCCGACTTTATTTAATATCTTTATCTATATATCCTATAATCTAATTTACATTTTATCTGAAATAATATTAATATAATAACACTTTAATATTAATATTTCAATATTAAAATAATATTAAAATGATATTACTTTGAAAATCAAAATTTTAAAATCAAACAACATACAATTTCAAAACATGCAAATAACCAAACATTCAAACAAGCGATATCAATCTATATAATTTAAATGTGTACCTATCTTTTGATCTATATTTCTGAGATCGTCAGACTCGTGAATAACTGTAAAAAAAATAATTAAATTTTCCATCTCTTGATCTTCATCACTAGAGGATGAGTCTGAATCATCTAGGGTAGCAGTATACGATCTCTTTCTTTTCTTTGATGAATCATTACTTGGAGAAAATTTCTGTTTATACGGATGCCGACAATCTCTTTTTCAGTGGCTTGGCTCATCACAATTATAGCATCTGACGTTGTTTTGAGTCTCATTACTATTTCCAGATTTCTTATGATCATTCTCTTTTAATTGTTCATCTTTCTATATTTTAGAAACTTTTTAAAATTCCTTATCATCAAGGCTATTTCTTCATCATCGTCATTGTTCGAGTCTGAACCACCTATAATTGCATTGGACGCTATTGACTTCTTTTTTAAGGCCTTGCTTTCTCTTCTCACTTGAATTTGTACTTTAAATGACATCAAATTCCCAATCAATTCTTTAATTTTCAAAGAGATAATATCATTAGCCTCTTCAATTGCTAGAGTCTTCTGATCCCATTCCAAAATGAGTGAATTCAGAACTTTTCTAACTTGATCTTCAGGTTCTTTCTGAATGCAATTAGTGAGTGCACAATATCTTAAAACCTACTGTACATGTCTGAAATGGACTCATTTGGATTCATCTTGAATAATTGAAGTTGATTGGTTAAGATAGATATTTTGGTCTATTTAACTTTACTTGTTCCTTCATGAGTAAGTTGCAAAGTTTTTCAAATCTCATATGCAGACTTACAGACAAACACTCTATAAAAATTATCCCTATCAAGCGAACAGAATGAATATTCATGGCTTTGGAATTGTTTTGTACAACAGTATTTTCTTCAGCAGTCCACTGTGCAAAATTAGTTATGGGTTCAATGTACTCAGTTTGTGTGATATTCCAAGTGTCTAATCCTACTGATTGTAAATATATTTTCATCCTACATGCCCAACATATATAGTTACCGCCATTAAAAAGTGGTGGTCTGGTAGTAGACCGACCCTCTATAAATGAACTAGTGATAGTGTTGGCATTACCAGTGTTGGCAACCATTTGAAAATTTTCAAAAATTAGATTATAAAAATTTGAAAACCAATTCTATGATACCAAATGTTGGAAATGTGGATTACGGATCTTAAGGCTGGATTAACATTAGAGGGAGGGGGTGAATAGTATTTAATGGATTTTATGGAATTTTTGAAATCTTTTCAAATCAAACACAAACAGATGCAATTCACAAACACAGAGACAATCACAGAACCAAACACAGACGCAAATATAAATAAAAGCAGTAAAGGAAAGCACACCGGAATTTTATACTGGTTCGGAGTTGCCCTACATGCAGTCCCACACAATTTCTTGTGCAAATTTCTTTTCAAATATAATGTCGATATTACAACCTCGATTTCAAGGCTAGGAGATACACCCTCCTGTCTTCGATTGTAGGGCAAACTCTCTTGATTTAACAAGGCTACAAGATCACCTAATTGATTTACGGGCTACAATCACACCCTATTGATTACGAGCCACAATCACAATGTTTCCAATCACACTTTAATAGAGAGAGACTCGACACACTACAATCTTTCAATATTTGATTACAAATGATCCTATAACTCTTAGTAGCATCGAAATCTTTGAGAGAGAGTGGCAGAGAATCAAACTAGAGATGATGGAGTTTGATCCACTTAGGATTTTAGAAGAATTTTGTTAAAGCATTTGAAATATAAGAGAATATTTGAATGGAGAAGGTGTAAAGAAATGAAGAAAAACTAACTTAAAATTCATTGAAAACAACCGGTATATATAGTAGAACAACAGTCATGTCCATTGACGAAAGGTTATGACAAATGTATACTTCTTTGAAAATTTGAAATCTACGACTACCATGTCGACATGGGGGGTATAAGGATGTCGACATGCCTATATTATTTTTGAAAATTGATTTTTCTTTAAAATGATTTCTATTCTAAAACTTATCAAAACAATTTCTAAACTTTATAAACCATTTTGAATATAGTTTAAACTTATAAAAGAGTTTTAGAAAGTAATATTAAAATATATAATCTATAATATAAAAGTAGTATTAAAAACTAAGTATAGACTTCTTTAAAATATAATTTTGAAATTTAAAGCTAAAATATTAAAATCAAGAGATAGTTTAAAAAACGAGAGTTGATTTTGAGATCAACATATTAAAAGATGATAAGAATAGTTTTTGAATGAAGGCTAAAATATTTAAATTGATAGAGATGACTTTTAAAAAGATAGTTTTTGGAAAAATAGTTAAAATAGATTATTTTGAAATTTTTATGGTCTTCAGTCTTGATTTCTTCAATCTTGAATTCGTCGGTCTTGAATCTCTATACTATGCAGTCTTCATTCTTAGTACCTGTATATATATACCCAGCATATACATATATCTAGACAAGAATATTAGTATTCATATTTTATAACAATTCCTAAGGTTGTTGTCATCAAAACCATCATATGAGGAACTAACAGAGAGGTTATGGATTTGTATATCAGCTTCAAACAACTATGGATTTGGATATGGGTCTAGAGCAGTTTGGGACTTGACTAACCTAGTGAGGTCGAGGTTTGGATAAAATAATCTCGAGAGATTGCAGATTTAGAATTGGCTATTGACTCTAAATGGTCATGGATTTCACTAACGATCCGGAGAAATTATGGATTTGGATTGGCAACGGATTGGATAATATGGCCATCGATGGGTTATGGGCTTTGGATTTTGGATTTATGGCAATTCAAAACAAGCCTTCCTATAGCAAGGTTTGTTATGAGGAACAAAATGTTAACCAACCTTTTGGAAATGTAGTATGCATGTGGATTTAACCCAATGGACATCGTGATCATCAAGGCAGGAGTCCCGGAGAAACAGTTACTAAGCTCAAAGATTGGCTATAAACGAGAGTATGAACGATGGTAAAGTGGATTCGGATCGAACCTTAATTTTTATCCTAATGAGGGTATAATTAGTATGATGTGATAAGAAAGGCCTCATTAGGCTACATTTCAAATTTCAAGTCAATCGGACTTAGTATGGTAGAGTTACGATCAAAATAAGAAGGATCAGATCATATTCAGCTCAACAGCACAACTCAACGATGATAGCTCCATAATTCAACAACTACGCGGTGGATTGAAGTGAAACTTTGGACATAAGAAGAGGGGACCCCAGCGGGTTTGCCCTAGGGATCGCATGGCATTTGGAGAAGTTAGAGGGATAGACATTTGTCCCTCAATAGAGATCGGTACCTATCCCTCTAAGGGATCGGCTAAGCCCAACTTCATAACAAGGATCGACCAATATCTCAACATCTACACATCCAATTGACATGAACTTTGAGAATAAGATAATTAGAAATGTGGTACACCTCATAAGGATCACATAGCATTTGGAGCAAGTTGGAGGGATCGGTACATATCCCTCCGTAGGGATCATCTATAATCAGCCTTAACACCATATTCCAATATAGATCGGTCAATAACTTGAGTTCTACTAATCTAATTGGCATGAAACTTGAAGGCTATACATAATACAACATGGAGGAGCTACCCTAGGGATTGCATGGTATTTGGAGCAAGTTGAAGGGATTGGTACTTATCCCTCTAGATGGATTGGCATAAATCAGAATTCAATCAATACTACTTCACGGAAAATGCGATATCTCACAAACCGTATGTTGGAATTGTACAAAATTTGGGGAGCAAGTAGCTAACACCATGGGGAACCACCCAGAAGGATCGATTACCATTTGTATACCAAAATAGGGATCAGTAACGATCCCTTTTGTAGGCCCTAACGGGCTTGGAAATTTTTAGGTGGCCTCATCTGGTTCTCCCAAACCTTCTGTCAAAATTTCAGCCCGATCCGTGCACCACTTTTCCTATAAATACAGCATGCATCACGTCAGAAAAGGGACCTTCTTTCTGCTTCTCTTTATCTTCAATTGAGGATATACTCTGTCAATTTATTCTTGGATTCTGGATTGTAACTATAAATAAACTTCAGTATAATAAAAAGGATTATTTAGGAGTGGACATAGGCCAGAGTTAGCTGAACCACTATAAATCTTGTCTCCCTTTACTTGCTTTCTAAGTGTTTTAATTTTGTTCTTCGTTTATTACTCTTCATACTTCTACGATTGGATTGGATATTGGAGTTTATGTATAATTGGGTGTTGATGGCCAATTTTGATGCCAACAATAATCATTAATTGTTCAAATTAATTTATTAACAAAAATACATATTAAAACACTATTCTTTTACTCTATCAAATACTTCATATAAAATTTTCCAAACTGTTCACCGTTTCCACTTATTATCATTTTAATCTTATTTAATTATTCAGATATGTTATTATTTGTTCATAATCAATTGCTTTTTGATACCGGGTTGTTGCAACCAATTTCAGAGTGCCTAACCACTGGGATAATTGTGTTGAACATTTTATAGTGATACGTTATTTCATCTTGGATAATGGTAATATTTAATTCAATTTAGCTATAATGTTTAAATGTATGTTTGAAGTAAAAGCAAAATTATATAGTTGTTCCAAAATTAGAGTTCATAAGGTTATGAGCTACATATATTTTTCATGTTATGTCATGTTATGTGGATTAAAAACATGACATTTTAAGCTACGGTAATATTTGTCTAATTTAGTTAGTATTAAGGAGTGTCAAAATTATGATTAGCTCTATATTTTGCATATTTCTCCTTGCATCGTTCTTATATCAATCTATAATACCTATGCATACTCATAATTTTCTACCATGTTAGCTTTTAATTCTATTTAGTTTCACCCGTTCTCCAAATTTACTTTTATTAAATCATGTCTTGTTTTTCCTATTCATATTATTTGCACATTTCCTTAACAAATTAGGATTATGTACAATTGGTTGAGATCAACATAGGAAGAAAATACATAGTATACAAGTCAATTTTCTTTCAGAAGCTAATATTAGAAAAAATGATTTATTAACTTTAATGATACAGTAGATGTAAAAGTTAGTAATTCAAATGGTGAAACTATTATTTCTCATTTATGCTTTCTGGCAAGGCCGACGGGGTTGGATGGTCCCCGACCATTTTATTGCAGCACCAAAGATTACAAGACACAAACAACAAGATGAGCATGAGCTCATTGAAAATGGGGAAAATACATGGTGCTACAAGCACAACTGAAGAAAACTTAACATAATATAAAATACAAAGAACACAAACATCATCAAACTAAAGCTTTATCCTATTGCTGGATCAAAGGTGAAAAGAAGCCCCAGGGAATCGTCAATTTCTTTCATTATCCATAGCCTAAAAGTGGTTGCATTTTTAGCCTTGGAAGCATTAAATACTCTGCAGTTACGTTCCCTCCACACCGCATATACGAATCTTTTCATCGCCACACCAAAAATTCTCTTTACCTTTTGCTTGATACCTGTTTTTGTATATATCTGTTCCCATTCAGCTTGGTTATTATTCATAGGTCGTTTACTTTGTAGTTTAATCATCACCTCAGTCCACAGATGCTTGATCTCTGGGCATTCAAAGAAGATATGCTCGATAGTCTCTGGTTCAGCACAACAAAAGGAGCAGTAGATGTCAACATTCATGCCTAAACTAACTAGATTTGCCTTGGTCAGCATAGCACGAATCAAAATTTTCCACAATGTTAAGTTCTCTCTCATGCTACTGTCTCTATTCCAAGTTCTCTTCAACCATTTCCAGTTATGTTGTGCATTGTTTTGCATCAAAAATTCATACTCATCACTAATTTTGAATTTACCTCTTTTCTTTCCCCAAACTACTAAATCAGAAGTAGAAGGCAGAGGGGAGAATTTCTTTATACTGTCCCACACTTTTTGAACTCTTTGATTAGAGGAAAAAGTTTGAATACCCTGAAAATGCTCGAGAACATCTGTGACTTTCGTATTTGCATGAACACCAGTCTGCTGTATTTCATTGTAAGTAAGATGTCTTCGGAGAATGAAACCATTATCAAGCCATGGATCATCCCAGAAACTAACATTGTGTTCATTGTTGGTGTTCATCTGTATGAGTGGAAGAAAGAGCTCCTTGGTTTTGAACAAACTCTGCCAGGTCCAGCTCATTGTTTGCCTTTTTTCCATGTTCCACATTGTCCTGCATTTAAGAATATGTTTTTTGGACCACTCAGCCCATAGACTATCAGGGCAATTAAACATAGAATCAACGTGCTTAGCAAATGCAGCCTTGTTCCACTGTTTCAAATTTATTATTCCAAGGCCTCCTTTGTTCAAAGGCTTCTCAACAGTAGCATACCCAGTTGGTGCTATATATCTACCCGTAGTTCTACCAGTCCACAGGAACCGCATGATAGCAGTTCTAATCATATTAATTAATTTGGTTGGGAGAATATAAGCTCTGGCCCAATACACTTGCATCGCAAAGGTGACAGACTTAATCAATGTTAGTCTACCAGCTTGACTAAGTTTTCGAGTGGTCCAACAATTCAGTTTAGCAATGATCTTCTCATACATCGGTAGACAGTGATTAGTTGTGATTTTAGATGTAGTAAGGGGCAGTCCAAGGTAGGTAACAGTCGCTTGGTTATGGGGTAGGCCAGACATTTGAGTTATTAGAGTAGCCTGAGATAAACTAACACCAGCAAGAGTGATATCAGACTTTTGAAAATTAACCTTTAGCCCCGTCATAGAGTAAAAGAGATCGAGGGTTTGAATTATGTTTTTGACAGTTTCAGTGTCCGGTGAGCAAAAGATAATCAGTTCATCAGCAAACAGCAACGTAGAGATGAGCGGGTCTTTACATGCTGGATGCAATTTGATTTTTCCTTGTTGGATAGCCTTGTTTATCAGCCTAGTAAGTAGTTCCATTACAAGTATGAATATGTAAGCAGACAGAGGGTCTCCCTGCCTTATGCCCTGCCTACTTTTGAAAAATCCTTTGGCAGTTCCGTTGACGTTGATTGAATATGTTGGAGAAGAGATGCACTCATAGATCCAGGCTATAAAATGAGGAGGGAAACTCATATACCCCATGATGCGTACAATACTGTCCCACTGTAACATATCAAACGCTTTCATAATATCAAGCTTCATCATAGCTTTAGGTGGGGAATTTTTGCTTTTATAACCTTTAATAAGTTCATGCGCAAGTAGGATGTGGTCTAGTATATTTCTACCAGGTAAAAAAGCAGCTTGGTTGATGGATATAATAGAAGGGAGAACATTCTTGAGTCTCGTAGCAATGACTTTGGAGATGCATTTATATATTGTGTTGCAACAGGATATAGGACGGAAATCTTTAACATGATATGCATTTTTATGCTTCGGGATTAAAGCTATATTGGTATAATTGAATGACCTATAAAGTTTGCTTTTTTTGAAGAAAAGAGATATGGCATTGCATACATCTTCAGAAACAATTAACCAGCATGTAGTATAAAAATAAGCATTCAGCCCATCAGGTCCACCGCATGAATTAGAATTAAGAGAGAACATAGCTTTTTCAATTTCATCATTGGTAACTTCAGAACACAGAAAATTGAATTCATCCACATCAAGCCTTGGTAATATATCATAAGGGATGTCTTCAATCTTTGGAACGAAGTTGTTAGCGTTGCCATACATACTCATGAAATGTTGCACAAAGGCTTCCTCAACTCCAACAGAAGTAGTTTGCAAAACATCATACTTGTCATAGATAGCGACAATGTTGTCCCTCCTTTGCTTGTTCTTGAGACTATTGTGAAAGTAAGCATTGTTTTTGTCTCCATTTTCCCACCATTTAATTCTCGCTTTTTGTCTAATCATATCACTTTCTAGAATTAATGCATTATAGTACTGCTGAGACAAAGTTGTTTCAATAGCAGATAGGCTATCATCCAGAACCATAGCCTTCTGGACCTCAACAAGCTTTACCAGAATACTACTACTCAGTTTATCACCTTTGCCATATCTTTTTGATGCCCATAGCTTCAGAACGCCTTTATTTCTCTTATTTTTTCCTGCAATATAAAAAGATGATTACCATTTTTGTTTTTGTTCCATGCAGCTTGGACAGTGGGTTTAAAGTCAGGTTCATTAACCCAAGTGTTAAAAAATTTAAAATTTGATTTTCCTCTCACATCCACTTCACGTAGATCAATAATTTGAGGGGAGTGGTCAGATAGAAGAGGAGGGGGGAGAAGGTTGTATAGGGTGGGCCATTTGGTTAGGGCATTTTGATTAGCAAAGGAATGATCTCATTTATGCTTTCAATTTCAAAAAATAATATTAGGTTTTGTTTTTTATGCTTTTAGTTTTAACCTAAATGCTTAGCTTTAAAAAATAGATTATGTTTATAAATCCACTAAAATTTATGCGTTATACTGATTAAATTGAAAATTTATAACATGTTTATTATTTAGTTTAGTAGTTAATAAATAGGTATGTTTTATTTTAAGTTCTTTAGTTTTGGTTATTTAATTATAATTGAATGAATATTCCCATCAGTGATAACGAACACATTAATTTAGCATTAGAAAGAATTAATTTAGTAACTAGTATGTGACTATTTCTCGAATCAATAATCCGAATCAGAACAAAGAGAAACAAGTTAGAAATAAAAAATATTAATTCTCTATTTATTTTAAATTAATACGTGTAAAATAGTAAATGTATTTATCATATTTACGATAACTTTTTGTTGCATGTATCAATAAAGATATATTCATTTATTTGTATATATAATTTGTAATTAATTTTAACATTAAATAAGTGGACAGTTTAGCTAAGGTCCTATTAAGTTTCAAAGTACACAAAACATCCGTGCCATAAAAAGTAGGAAAATTAGGTAACTCTTTTTCGAAAATCATCAAAAATGTCAAAAAACAACGAAAAAAACTTCCAAATTTCAAAACTTATTTCAATATATATTTATCTTCATATTCATGTCAGAAAAATAAAAGTAAAAGTGGATGGAAAATTGAGAAAAACAAGAATAGTAAGCTCTAGCAAAACTAGTAGAAATGTATGCAATTATTCAGTATTGCTGATATACAAGCAGTCAACCAATAGTTGCATATGTTTATGCAATTATTCGATGTATACATCAAAATTTATTTCAAATTATATTCAACATCATGTTTATTGCATAAAAAGCGAGAAAAAGTTGATGGAAAATGAAAACAAAACAGTCCACTTCTAGTGGAAAATTGCAAACATGTACAATATTATAGAATAATTGCATAGACATTTCTGCAGTTTTTATATTTATAAATATTAGGATATTGAGTGAATATTCGCGGATATGTCTACAATCATTAAGTGAATATTTGTTTATATGTCTGCAATATTTCTCAATAAGTGTAGACATTTCTGCCCTTACTATGTATTTTTATCCAGTAGCCTATTTTTAATATTTACAATTTAATGAAATTTTTTTAGGCAATGGAGCAAAAAATACGCAAAAAAATCGCTATAATAATATAATAATAGGTATCCGCTTTATATTTGTGTAAGCTTTACATATGTGATTTGCACAAGGATGTGAAAGTGTGCCATGGATCGTGTAATATGGATATATGATAATACAGAGTATAATGATGATAATAATATTGTATATGGTATGGAATAAAAAGAAGTATAGTAAAATGACACCAGAGATTTTTAGACTGGTTCGGAGCACCGTCCTACGTCCAGTCCCAGACTGCTTCTGAAATTTCACTAAAACAACAACCTTCATTTAACCCGGAGAAACAGGTTTATACACCCCTGAGCAGTCGAACGGGAACTGAGCAGTAGGACAGGATTTCGCCTCAACAGCCGAAGAGGACTTTACTCGCCTAAGTAGTAGAACAAGACCTCAGCTAATATAGAAAATAATTTTGACTAATGTGTGTTCTGATAACACGGATTTATCACTTGTAGTGCACCCTTCCTATAATCTTCTCCTCGAGTATAAGCATATATATTTGAAGTATACGAAGAATAGAAAGGTATAGTATAGCTTTAATGCAGAATAATTGAAAGTATGATAGAAAATAGATTTTACAAAGTTAGATCAGAGAATAAGAGAATTCTATTGTAATTCAGTGATTTGGAATGAAGTTGGAGTTTGTATTTATAAAGGTTGGAAATCAGCGACTATTGACGAAGAGTTTCGATTGAAGTGTTGCATCCAATCTTTTCGTAGAGGTTCGTATCTCTTCACAGAAAGTCGTATCTTTTTGAAAAGTAACTGTTATATAAATTCAGTCAACTGAGCCTCTGGGTTAGTCGATTGAATATTCAAAGTTATTTTTAAATTTTAAAATTCGTATATCTATGTATCTGTGCATGCTGCATAAAAATTTCAGTGTCAATCGACAGTCTCAGGTGGTCAGTCGATTGACCTGGTTATTTTTGTGCAGTTTGCATAATTTACATAGATATATTAATTTCTATAACTTTTAAAACACTTTTATAATTTAAATGTATGCTTATATATGTATAAAATATTTAGTAAATATAATGATCAAATATATAAGCTAATGTAGACATAATCGAGTAGAGATTTTAACAATATTGACCTAAGACTTAAAAATGAAATACCATAGTTGATGCACCAGTTTTTGAAGTCTCGTCTCATTGTCTCATTTTGTCATTAGCAGTCGTCAAATATGTATGTCGTAGTGATAGCTTTGTGTCATGAATCAAAACCAAGTCTCAACATTCTCCCCCTTTTTGATTGATGATAACCTGTAAATAGATATAGATTTCGACTGTATATATATAACATAGATACTTACTCCCCCTGAATCTTTGATGCTTTTGATCCTGCATTTTCATTATTAGCAATAATATTTCTCCCCCTTTGTCATCGACAAAAAGGAATAAGTAATATGAAGTTATAATGTGAAAATATGATGAGATAAAAACAAGAACAATCATCCACACATTTAACTTCCATAGTCAAGAGTGTTCAAAGTAAATAAACTAGAATGGCCATTTAGTACAAGCCATATGAATTGAAAACGAATGTTTTGGATAAAAAGATAAATAACATCTCACGCCATCGGTTGATTACCCCTACCACTGTCACCTTCATTTCCATCATCATCACTGCTACTTGCTTGATCGTCGTCAGATGAAGACCATGTAAAGACGGGTTGCTTACTCGGATCGCCTATAGTAGCCGTAGATGTCCCGGAAGAGAATGAGATAGCTTGCCATAATTTGGTGAAAAATCCTTTGACCTTATCGAGCTTCTTATCAACTTTGATGATGTTGGATTGTAGAATTTGTTGATTACGACAAAATATCGAAGGATTCACGTGATTGAAGACCCTGATTTGGAATCACAATTTCCTCTTGTTGATGGCGATTCGATCTTTGACGAGATGATCCTTGATATGGCTCGCCATGTTGTTGTGGTTCTTGAGCTGTTTGTCTTCGGGTCCATTCTTGAAAAGATATTATATGAGTGGTTGGGACAACCGGTAGTTTCATCAAGGCTTAAGTCCGAGCGTTCAAACATCCAATGGTAGAAATCGGTGTATCCGGTTTCAGAATTTCACAAGCTTTTAGAAGACGCATAATATATTCACCATAGTAGATTATATTCATTCTACCGTTGTTGAATCTTAAAAATTCTTCAAGAATTGAACGGAGCCAGTTGACTTTTATGTTTCCAAAGGTAGCATATAAAGCTTTAAAGTTATTTTCATAGGCAAGTTCATAACTCCCGATTCTAGGAGTTATGGTTTTCATTAGAGCGCGATGAATTATTCATGCCTTTGGTTGTAAAGACATCGATTTTAGTTGACGCATGTCGTCTTCTAGAAACAGATGGCTTACATTGTCTCAAACAACCAAGTCACAATCAATAGTAGCTAATTCCACCCCATCATTTTCTGTTTGTAAAATATGAGCCATACGGTCTAAAGAGAAAAAGACGGGTTTCCCGCATACGAGACTCCATGCACAGTCTTGTTGATTTGGAACGTATTGTTGACCCAAATTTAGGTTTTCGTAGAACAATTTCACCATAATTTGGTTGATTTTATGTTTGTTATCATCAATGTTAAACAACGACTCCAAATTGCTCCTTCGAGCTAACTCTTGTATGTGATATAGAGAAAAATCAGAGAATTTGACAAACGAACCTTCGAAAATCCTTGAATCTTGCATTCGTCTCCACCTCCTAATCGCGATGTCATCAAATAGCCACCTTTGAATTTGTTCATTCGACGGAGGTTGAGATGATGAGGAAGCTTATCCCTTTTGTTTAGGAGCCATTTTAATTTTGAAGAAAAAAATGGAGTTTTGGAGAGCCTAGGGTTTTTGAAATTTTGGAAATCTAAAATGGTAATGAGGAGAGGAGGTAAAGTGGAAGATAAAAGGAGTGAAGTGGTTAGGTAAAAAGTCAAAAAGTAACTCAGATCTACGGCTCAGTCGACTGGCTCAGGGCTTCAATCGACTGAAGCTGAAGTTCGAATTTTATCTACCTTCTAGTCCAGTCGAATGAGGCTCTGAGATAGTCGACTGGCCATGTATATGAAAAATTTATATTACTGCGTCATTCGACTGGCTCAGGGCTTCAGTCGACTGAAGCTGAAGTTCTATTTTCTTTAACCTTCTGGTCCAGTCGACTGAGGCTCTGAGACAGTCGACTGGCCATGTTATATAAAAAATTGCTGTTGTTGTGTCAGTCGACTGATCTCCTGAGACAGTCTACTGATCTCCTGAGACAGTCTACTGACTTGGAATTTTTTGTACAGTGAATTTTATTTGGATGTTGAATGCCAATATATTATATATGTTTTATTATTCTATTAATATAAATAGTTTGTATACAAAAATAAATTTATTTTGCTGTGAAATGTTAATATTTTCTATATGTGAAATGTTGATTAATGCACCAGAAAAAATTTTATTCAAAAAAGAAGTGTACATATGTAGAGAATTTATTTGAAAATACAATGAAAGATAATGACAACTATGATTATTTCGAGGGGCTAGGCATGTTGAATTCTTTCAGTTGCTTACGACGAGCATTCGATTCTTCGTTGTGATCCCTTGAATTTAGTGAGTATGGTGGTCGCGGTGGAGACGAAGTCGATGGTCGTTTGATAGGCAAAACAACATGTTCGTCTATCGGATGTGATGATGCCCGTAGAACTTCATAGCGATGTGCTCAATGATTCCTATCCGTTTAGAGTTTATTTTTTGTTCGTAATATATTTCCCGTTGTAGAATTAGAGATTCTTGTTGATAATGGTGGAGATCATCGATCTTTTGCTTCGTATTCGGAGAAATATCAACAGTCTTCTTTCCCTTTTTCTTGTCCGGAGTATATCCAGTGTGATAGACCGATGATGGTGAAACTTTATGATCTGGAGTTTTTGGAGAGTTGTTTGATGCAATAATTTCGATTGAATCCGTGGAAGAGTTTGACATTGTTGAAAAAATAGTTTTTTATATAAGATTTACTGCAGTTTGAGAGGAGAACGAATAAAGGCTATACTTCGTGTTGATTGCATAGAGGATGGAATATGCATCTATTTGTAGGCCTAGTTTAGGAAAAATAGGATAGTTTTGAGTGGTTTATATTAAATTCAGCCAAGAAGCATGGAAATACATTATTTCTTCTATTGGCTGATATATTTTGTGTAAATTTTAAATGTTTATAAAAATTGTTATATATATTTATAAAGTTCAATGTGGCATGTAATGCAGTATAAATTAATGTTGCCATTTAATAAAATGGCCATACTAGACTAGAACGGAAAACATTGATAGCTCAGGTGGTTAAGACACTTGGGTAATTCCCAGTAGGTTACAAGTTCGAGTCTCAGCATGGTCAGAATTTAGAATTTTTGCAAAAAAATTATTTTTGAGTATTTAGTTAAATTTTTTTATACATTATTTATATATATTTACTTGAAATTATATCGAGCTCACCTCGCAATTTTATAAACGTATTTTCTAATAGTAATTTAGTAAAAATATTGGCTAATTGATTTTCTTATGGTACGTAGTCCAGATTTATTACTTCTTTTTCTATATTATCACGTAAAAAATGATGTCTTATATCTACAAGTTTAGTCTTGAGTGGTTTACTGCATTTTTAAATAGAATTATTGCACTAGAATTGTCACAATAAATTGTTGATTTTGATAAATTGATTCCAAAATCTTTATGTGTCTATTGCATATAAATTACTTGTATGCAAGCTAGTGCCGCAGAAATATACTCTGCTTCACAAGTTGTTAAAGAGACACAGTTTTGTTTCTTACTAAACCATGACATTAAAGATTTACCAATGAAGTGACACATACCACTTGTACTTTTTCTATCTTTTCGTGATCCTTCGAAATCAACATCGCTGTATGATACTAATTCGAACGAATATTCTTTCGAATAGAAAAGTCTAAAATTTGTAGTTTTACTAAGATAGCGTAGTATACGTTTTCCAGCACATAAATGTGATTCTTTCGGGTCACATTGAAATCGTGCACATCAGCACACACTCATCATAATATCTGGTCTACTTGCTGTTAAATAAAGTAGTGATCCTATCATACTACGATATATTTTTTGGTCAACACTTTTGTCATTTTCATCTTTATCAAGATGTGTTGTTGTGCTCATAGGTGTTGGTTTGGCAGAAGTGTTTTCCATTCCAAAACGTTTGATAAGATTATTACAGTATTTTTCTTGATTGATAAATATTCTATTTGAAACCTGTTTTATTTGAAGTCCTAGAAAATATGATAGTTCTCACAGATGGGACATTTCAAATTCTCTAGTCATTATTTCAGAAAATTCATTACATAATTCATTGTTAGTTGAGCCAAATATAATGCTGTCGACATATATTTGAACTATTAATATATCATTTTTCGAGTGTTTATAAATAAATTTTGATCTACTTTTCCTATTTCAAATCCAAAATTAATTAGATAACTTTTTAGTCATTCATACCAAGCACATGTTGCTTGTTTTAAACCATATAAAGCTTTCTTAAGTTTATACATATGATCTAAATATTTTTCATGAATAAATAAAGGAGGTTGTTCAACATAAATATTTTCTTTAATATAGCCATTTAAAAAGGCACTTTTAACATCCATTTGATAAGGTTTAAAGTTATTAAAACATGCGTATGCCAATAAAATTCGTATTGCTTATAGTCTAGCAACTGGACCAAATATTTCTTCGTAGTCTATTCCTTCTTCCTGGTTATATCCTTGTGCTACTAGTTTTGCTTTATTTCTAGTTATATTTCCTAATTCGTCTTCTTTATTTTTATAAACCCATTTAGTTCCTATAACAGTTTGATCGGTTGTTCTAGGTACTAGTTTCCAAATTTCATTTCGTTCAAACTAATTTAATTCTTCTTGCATAGCAATAATCCAATTTTCATCGGATGATGCTTCCTTCGCATTTTTAGGTTCTATAGTAGAGAGAAAAATTACATTACCCATTAAATTTAGTTGATTTCTAGTTTGAACATTTGAATTTATTTCTTCAATTATTATTTTTGCTGGATGATTTCGTAAAACTCTTCGAGGAGATCTTATTATATTAGTATTATTTCTATTTTCTAAATTATTACTAATGTTTTCATTTTTGCTAGAGTTATAAATGATATCATCATCATCTCTTGAATTGTTTATAATTAATTTGTTTTATTATTATTAAGTAAGTCATTATCATTAATTGTATTAGAAACATGTTTAGAGTTCTCATCAAAAGATACATGGACTGATCTTCTATAGTATTAGTTCGTTTGTTAAAAATTCAATAAGCTTTGCTTGGATTCAAATATCCAAGAAATATTCCTTCGTCGCATTTTGAATCAAATTTTCCAAGATGATCTTTGGTATTTAATATAAAACATTTTGTTCCAAATATTTTAAGATGAGATATATTTGGTTTTCTACCGTTTAAAAGTTCATAAGGAATATTTTTGGTGAGAGGTTTAGTAGAAACACGATTCAAAACATAACAAGCATCTGCCACAGCTTCTGCCCAAAATTGTTTTGGTAACGTACTTTCATTTAGTAAAGTTCTTGCACATTCTTGTAGAGTTCGATTCTTTCGTTCTATAACTCCATTTTATTGTGGAGTTCTAGGAAACAAAAAGTTATGAAATATTCCTTTCCTTTTACAATAGTTATCAAATTGTATATATTCAAATTCACATTCGTGATCGCTTCTAATATTTTTAATTGTAATACCTTTTAAATTTTGAATTCGTTTAACAAATGTTTTGAAATTTTCAAAGGTATCACTTTTATTTTTCATAAAAATAGTCCATGTATATCTAGAGAAATCATCAATAGTTACAAATACGTATTTATTATGATTTATGGATTGAATTTGGGTAGGGCCAAATAAATCCATATGAAGTAGCTTGAGTGGTCGTAATGTCGAAATAACTTTCTTAGATTTAAACGAAGATTTAGTTAATTTACCTAATTGACATGAATCACATATATTATTAACTTTTAAAGTTCATATTTGGTAATCCTTTTACAAGATTATTTCTGGAATTTTATTTATATTTTTGAAGTTGATATGACAGAATCATTTATGCCATATCCAGGGATCATTTTCTTTAGCTATTAAACACATATCTGAGTTATGATTAATTTTCATATTCAAAACGTAAATGTTTTTATCTCTATTTCCTTCGAAAATAAGATTTTGATTCTGATCAAGAATACTACATTTATTTTCTAAAAATGATATTTCAAAACCTTTATCACATAATTGAATTATACTTAACATATTATGTTTTAAATTGTTAACTAATAAAACATTTGTAATAAGAGGTAAATTAGATGTACCATAATTGCTCACATCACCTTTGCCGATGATATATCCCTTGAAATTATCTCCAAAAGTAATAAAACCTCCATCTGAGTATGTAATATTTATCAGCATATTTTGTTTCCTGTCATGTGTTTTGAGCAACCACCGTCGAGTATCCATTTTCCTCTTTTCTTGAGTGGTACCTGCAAAAAATATGAGATAACGTTGGTACCTACATTTTTAATGGGGTCCTAAGAGTTAGGTCTTAAGAAACCAAACCCAAGTGGGTTTAGTATCCCTTTTATAAATATAATTTTCATTATTATGAACATATTTTATGAATGAACTAATATACTTTTTTCTTAATAACTTGTTATTAGTTTTAGGTACCCATATATTTACAGTTTTAGAAACTAATCTATTTGAAGATGTGGATGTTTTATCAGACTTAACTTTGTTTAAATTGCTAGATTGTGAATTCTGGATTTTCTTTTTATATCCTAAACTATTTTTGTTACTAATAGATTGTGAATTATCAATTATTCTAGATAAATTTTCTCTTCCTCTATTGAAATTTGAAACATTTTTTGTGACTTGAATTTTCTAGTTCTACCATTTTAATATTAGTTTTCAAAACATGATTTTCAGAAATAAGACTATCATTCTTTTCTTTTTGAGTTTCAATTTCTTGACTCAATAATATAAGTTGAGAATTAACATTTGAAAGGGATTCTTGAGTTTTCTCAAGTTCTTCTTCCAATATTATCTTCTTGTCTTTAAGCATATCTCTTTCGAATTCTGCCTTGTTCTGATTTTTTACTGCCTCTTTATATTTTCTTTTGAGACTTTTTAAAGTATCTAATAATTTAGAATTTATCTCTATCATATCATCAAAAGTTAAAAAACTAACCTCATTAGCTTTAGCCATAAAACATACGTTATCTTGTTCATTATCGCTGTCACTTTCACTTCCCGAAGAAGAGGAGGAATCTGAATCATCCCATGTGACTGAAAATGCTTTTCTTTTAAATTTGTCCTTCCTTTTATTTCGATGTACTTTATTTTGTTCTAGACAGTCCTTCTGCATATGCCCCTTTTTGTGACAGTTAAAATATTCCATAACTGATAGAGACGGTGGTTTATTATTGTTTGAGCTTCTCTTTCCATCATTTCTGTTTCCTTTTCTATATTTCAAGAATTTCTTGAAGTTCTTTGCAATAAATGCTAGGTCATCTTTGTTTGAGTCTGATTCTTCTTGTTCTGCATGAAATACTATATTCTTTTTATCTTGAGCCTGAACTCTTTTTGCCTGCAAATTTACTTCATAAGACATTAGATTTCTTATTAACTCTTCCGTAGTTATTTTGGAAATATCGTTTGCTTCTTCAATTGCGAGAACTTTTCTTTCCTATTCTTCCCTTAAAGATTAAGGATTTTGGATACAATATCAAAGTCTGAATATTTTTCTCCTAGTCCTACTAGTGAATGATAGATATCCTGAAATCTTGAGTACATGTCATTCATAGATTCATTTTTTTTCATTCTAAAGTTTTGAAGCTGACTCTTAAGCATGGATATTTTGCTTTGTTTGACCTTGTTGGTTCCTTCGTGTGTAACTTTGAGTGTTCGCCATATTTCATATGCAGTATTGCACATGCTAACATGGTTAAACTCAGTTTTATCTAAGGCACAAAACAACATATTCATGATTTTTGCATTAGCTGTGGCATCTAGTTTCTGTGTATTTGTATTTGACCAAGTAGAATATTCTTCAGTAGGAATAGTATATTCTGTCTGAGTTATATTCCATGAATCAAAACCATTTGTTTGCATATATATTCTCATTCGTGTGACCCAATAGTTATAATTCATGCCATTAAATAGTGGTGGACGTGCAATGGTTTGTCCTTCAATGAAGCTAGTCTTAATGCTAGTGTTAGTGTCCATATTATTAGATTATCAGATAACTGTGTTACGGTTATATGATGACCTTGCTTTGATACCAAATGAAAGTTTGTTATGGATCGTGTAATATGGATATATGATAATACATAGTATAATAATGATAATAATACAGTAAATAGTGCGGAATAAAAAGCAATATAGTAAAATGATACCAGAGATTTTTATACTGGTTCGGAGCACCGTCCTACGTCCAGTCCTAGACTCCTTCTGGAATTTCACTAAAACAACAACCCTCACTTAACCCAGAGAAATAGATTTAAACACCCCTGAGCAGTTGAACGCGGACCTGAGCAGCAGAACAAGATTTTGCCTCAACAGCCGAAGAGGACTTCACTCGCATGAGCAGCAGAACATGAATTCAACTAATACAGAAAATAATTTTGACTAATGTGTGTTCTGATAACACAGATTTTTCACTTGTAGTACACCCTTCCTATAATCTTCTGCTCGGGTATAAATATATATATTTGAAGTATATGAAGAATAGAAAGGTATAGTATTGCTTTAATGCAGAATAATTGAAAGTATGATAGCAAATAGATTTTACAAAGTTTGATCAGAGAATAAGAGAATTCGATTGTAATTCAGTGATTTGAAATGAAATTGGAGTTTGTATTTATAAAGGTTGGAAAGTACCGACTGTTGGTGAAGAGTTTCAATTGAAGTGTTGCGTACAATCTTTTCGTAGAGGTTTGTATCTCTTCACAGAAAGTCGTGTCTTTTTGAAAAGTGGTTGTTATAGAAATTCAGTCAACCGAGCCTCTGGGTCAGTCGACCGAATATTCAAATTTATTTTTAAATTTCAAAATTCGTATATCTATGTGTCTATGCATGCTGCACAAAATTTTCAGTGTCAAACGACTGTCTCAGGTGGTCAGTCGACTGACCTGGTTATTTTTGTGCAGTTTGCACAATTTACATAGATATATTAATTTTTATAACTTTTAAAACACTTTTATAATTTAAATTACATATGTATAATATATTTAGTAAATATAATGATTAAATATATAAGCTAATGTAGACATAATCGAGGAGAGATTTTAACAATATTGACTGAAGATTTAAAAACAAAATACCATAGCTGATGCATCGGCTTTTGGAGTCTCGTCTCCTTGTATCCTTTTGTCATTAGCAGTCGTCAAATCTATATATCGTAGTGATAGCTTCATGTCATGAATCAAAAAACCAAGTCTCAACAGAATGCCGTCTGAATTAAGTTAGATTATAGGGACGTGTGCCTAATATTCACTTAAATATATCCTTTTTATTATATTCATTTCTATGTGAAATTTTTCTATGCCTCCTGAATGTCTATGATTAGAAATGAGTTTTATATATGTGACGATCCACCTCCTCGACTCGTAGAAATATATACTAATACATCTATAGTGTTCACGTGCCCCTAATCCAAGCGCCGGAGAGGTAGATTATCATAGGGTAAAAAAATAAAGATAGAAGATAGAACAGTAACAAAATCTCACATCATATTTAACAAGTGGTAATCATTTAAGTAGTACATATAATCACTCTCAAAGTGAGATAGCAAAGTCATGATAAGTACTAACATGGCTGGGATAGTTATAATGGTCTCTCCCTATAGTTGCAAGTAGAAACATATACATAATACAAACATAGTGGAAAGTGGTGGTAATAACAAAAGGATCCTAATTGCTTCACACTTCAGGCTCCATGCTCCATACGCTCCAAATACTTCAAAATGCTCGAAAATGCTTCAAATCAGCTAACTACTAGGACGCCCGAGGAAAATTAGGGCACATTGAGTTTAAAGTAAAAGAAAATTAAACTCCAGGTCAATCATGGGATTGGCGCGAGAAACTCAAAATGCATGTTTGAAAAAGAAAAGACGTCTCATAAGACCGCCCCCACACGTAAATACAGATGAATTTTTACCTTATGATAACTTGATGCACAAAAATCATTCGATATTACTTTTAATGACATTCCTTTGGAAACTTTTGCATATAAGCTTATTAATCTTAGCCGAAATTTTTACCATTATTAAATTCCAGATGTGTTTGGCTCTACAAACAAAACTCTTACACGCCTCGTTTGAAGAATGGATTTCCATGCAATGGCAGGTAAGAGACTATCTTTCGTACATTACATATCTAGAGGAATGTAAGGGGGATCCACAACCAACCCTCCGGATCTAGAAAGAGCGGCCTACGCCTAGTTGGCACTCATACATGGCCTGGATATAACTGAATATGACATCACTCCGGTCATAACCGATCTATCCAGGATCCCATAGCATACACAACATACTCGACTTATAGAGAGTAATCCAGAAAGGTGATGACCTTACCCATAAGGTTGGGAACCACATAGCCTTGCAAGTACCCTGTTTAAGCCATTACCGAGTGACAAGGCCTAAGGTAGCGATTATCTTTCGTACAGCACATTCCACTTTGAATGCCACATTGTCATCCCATAGGTGCACAACTGATTTCTACAAACATATAACTCCTAAGCTCGTACGTCTCAGGAAAGGGTGTTAATCTAAGAGCCTTCTCTACCACCAAACAGATGATACGTTCATAGAGATCAATTTTTGTAACTAGAAATGTGACTTCGGACATTCATCCATACAAGTTGCCTAGGAATAGGACAAACCAAAGGCACTCTCCTACCACTTCCTGTTGAATATTACCCCTAAGATTAGTAGCTAGAAGTTCTTTCATCGAAGATTTTAAATGAAGAACTATTGTCATGTAATATAATATGAAAAATTTCCTCCAAAGATCAATGACAAGAAGCCCTACATTCCATCTTCCAAATCAAATCCATATCTTCGCTTCAAATACGTAAATTGATTCGAAGTGGTTTTCAGATAGGAATTACCCCAAATCCGACCCCGGTTCCTTCAAACCAATCATCGATAAAAAGATGTTCTGTGAATAGGGAACCATTCTTTAATCGATTAAGTTTTTTTTTATCAAAATCTCTTTTGAAGATATATATTTGTAAAAAATTCTTTCTGGTACACACGGAATCATTAAACCTCTCTTATCAAATCCTTTGATTACTTTAAACCCTTTTAAACCGAGAAGAATTCAAAAACATTTCATTTTTCACTTAAGAAAATATTTATCTAAGGAAACCAAATTCACTATCCCATCTGTTGGGCTAGTTCGGATAGCCAGGGAGTGGAGGAAACTAGTTTTCCAAACTGAAGCCTAGAACTATCTCTTTGACATCCATAAGGCGGTCAAGTTATTTGATTGACTCTAAATCATTTAACATTTAACCATTTATAAATCCTTCCAAACCATATGTAAAATACTTTACAAATCATTTGAAAACATTTACAAAAGATTTGGAAAAGAAAGGTGGCATTGAAAACTATTTTTCAAAAGTTATGGGAAAGTGCTGCGGAAAAGTGCCACGGAAAGGGCTTTTTATTCTATATTAATCAAAATGACTTTTTATCATTTGGAAATTCATTTTTATAACTCAAATCACTTTTAAATTTTTTTAAAAGATTTTTAGAATGTATTTCATATTTTTAAATAATTTTAAAATATCATTTTCAAAGAAATCTTTCATGAATTCCGAACTACAAAACCGTGATTTTCCCAAAAGCTTGTTTTACTCATATTTCAAAATCTATCTATCGAAATCTCGATTTTCTTTCTTTGCCTGAAAATTATGGTACATTAGTTCGGAAAATTCTTATCTCAAATAATTCTGTGCTATATTCCATTCCATAACTCGTTTTACTTTTATGGCGTGAAATAGTGAACTACCATTACGCGACGCGCCTATTTTTAACTCAATTTTAGTATTCATTTAAACTTTTCCAAAATAATTTTAAATATTTATAAAACATTTCTAAATCATATTAAATCATTTTTAAGATATTTAAACATTCCATATACACCATTTTATTCATAAAGGAAAGTGATTTTTTTTATGCTTATCGACATGTATTTTCGTGACTTGCATATATATTCAACATTCATATTTAACAATCACAATCAAACATATTTAACATCTAATAACATATAACACTATATTTTTGGAAGTTTCTCACCTTGGCATTAAACGATTAACTAAAAATCGGCTATAGCTCTACTATTTGGGTTTTAAAGCTCACGATCCTCTGGACTTAAGCTCCTAGGTAGCTCGGCCTAAACTTGGAATTCCTTGAAGAGCTCATAGCCTAGGGTAGAGGAATATGAAGGCTCGGCCTTCGGTGGAGAAGGAGGAGGTCATGAAAGATGAAGAGGAAAAGTGGAGTATTGGAATTGTTTTTAGGTGCTTAAGTATATATAAATATATGTTATAATTTAAATTCTATCTGAGAAATATTGCGGCATTATTGCTTTTAGATTGGAAGCCATGAAAGTGTAGAGAGAGGGAGAGCTTAGGAAATGAAGAGGGAAATGAATGAAAATGAAGAGAAAAGTGCAGGGTGTTTATAGGGATGAAAGTGGAGAAAAATATCCTGGATGTTTTATGCAATACATCTTCACTTGCACCACCACCCACTTCCCCCACCCAACTAGGTTCGGCTGAAGATACTTCCCCAGTGTGCTTGAAATGATGCATGTACTATGTTGGACTTTTGGTTAGCTTAAGAAGTAAGGAAAGGAGAAATATCTTGAAAATTTTATACATATGTTTTTATATTTATATGTGTATGTGTGCATATATGAATGATCATGTACATGAGAATATATCTTCATATATGCACATGTATCTCTACAACGTTGTGCAACTTCTGTGCATTGTATCATTGCGAATCTCGATTTCGATTCACAATCATATTTCTATTTTTTAGTTAATATACATATATTTGTAAACCAAATTTGAAAACAAATTTCTTATATTTTTATTTAATTAAAATGATCACATTTATTTTATAGAACTATATAAATAATTATTTACAAGATTGTTATTACATGATAAAGCGATACGAATTTTTCTTAAAATTTTAAATCAAGTATATTTATATTTATAAAATTAATGATAAATTATTACTCTATAACTATTTAAAATGATTTATCAAATAAATATAATAATTATTAAATATTTTTAATCTCAAATTAATTCAAATAAATAAATTTATTAAAGTGATATATTTGCGGGTTATTACAGAATTCCCTCTTAAAATAATTTCGCCCTCGAAAATGAGGACAAGAAGAATATAACTCGAAAAAAATAGAACGATGTGATACATATTTATAGGATATAGCAAGTGACATCACCACATGCTAGTGTGTAGCGACTCGCAGTTCCATACCCTTTGATTTGATAATATTCACCCTTGTTAAACCCAAATTGTATGGAAAAGCAAATAACTAGGGTAAAGAAGAAGAAAGAGATAGAAGAAAATAAACTACAACACAGAATCTCATAATCGCAACGGAACAAAATATAATATATAATAACAGATTTATATATAAAGAATCTATAATAGTTTATACTTGCAATGACTAGAGTACATCAATCAATACATCACACAAGACGGTTATAATAACTTATCCTCACATAGCGGAAATATAAACTAAGTATGGAGATACGTCTTTGCCATCCAGCTCGTCTCCTGAGCTCCATATCATCCTATCCTGAATCTATATACTCGGTCTGACCCGAGTATTATAATAAAATAACACTCGAGTCAGTTTGGATAGTCAGCATGAGAAAGCAAACTCAATTTGAATTATTAGAGCTATCAAAATCCTTTGTAAAACAAAGGTATCTCGTAAAACCGTGTCATACAAAAACACGACGGGTTTTTACCTTGCGATAACCAAAATATTTTATATCAAAATCATGATATTATAATAGTGTCTAAGTACAAATACTTATTCAAATAGCCAAAAAAATTACATTAATTAAATTCCATCATACTAGGCTCTACAAACAAAATCGTAAAGGCTCGTATTGGAGAATGGATCTCATACAATGACTGGGTTACTGGGATACCGTCCATCACAGTACACCTCTAGAAAAATGTACCGAGGACCTTGTCGGGATCCCATGCTACACAAGACCGACCTACCCCTAACCTGGATAGACCGAATATGTTATCACCCTGGGTGTTCCCACCCTTAAAAAAAATCGAGCGCTCGCTTTTTCATGCACAACCTTATCCATAATTTATATATATTTCCGAAGATATCTAAAAAACTGATAACATACCCTAATTGGGTGCGGCCTACTTAGCCTTGCTACATCTCTCCTGTTTCAGTCATTCTCGGTTGATGTGGCTTGAGGCTAAATGTTACCTTTCAAGAACAATTCCACTTAGAATGCTCATCGTCCTCCAATGATGATGTCCTGATAGCATTCGTCCATACAAGTTGTCTTGGGTCTAGACAAACCGAATCACCTTCTTCACTATCTTCACGATATCGATTTGTAATGTTCAAACCGGATCAGAGTGGTTTCCGGATAAATGAATTTGATCTCGGTCTCTTCGAAACAATCAATGAAATTGTCCAATATTGATAGTCGGTTATTTAACTATCAAATAACATCCATAAGCAGTCTCTAGGCCATTATTTATAATTCTTAAAGCATTTATTTCAAAATATCATTACAAAGATGTATATTCAAATTTCTTTCTGTATATTCAGTAATTGAAAACAAATTCAAATTCTTACATCCATAACAGGATATTTCAAACCATATCAACACTTAGATTATTTCTTTCAATTCCATTTATAATTCAACCTTTTGAGAAATATTTCTAAAATAAAAACCTCGTAGTTAAATATTTCAAATCCTCCTAGTTTAATACTTAGAAAATATTTATAAGTATATTTTTCTAAAATCGCTTTACTTCTAAAACATAGGAAATATTCCCTTTATTTCATACTTTCCTAAATTCTTATAGCTCACTTGAAATTTTTCTTAACCATTTTCAATGGATTCGATAAGTTTATGGAATTCATTATTTAACCCCCTTTGAAATTTCCAAAATCGATTATACTCGTCTATAATCTCAACTACCCATTTCTAACTTCCTTTTTATGAATTTTAATTAATTTCCGAAGTTTCTATTTTTAAATATTTTGGAAATTTCCTTAAGTTACCAGAATTTCACTTTAAGATTTCTCTTATAGAAATCATCTCTGTTAATAAACTCCATTTATAAATCTAGAGAGGATTTATAAATAAATTTCAGCCAATTCAAGACTAAATATAATATAATAAGTATTTAAAAGAATAGTAATTTATTTTTAAGATATGTTTAAGTAATTATTTTAAAAATATCGAAACTTTTTTTATAAACATCAATAACTCATCTTTTAGAAAAACAAATCAATTTTAAAATTCGATTTAAAAAAAATTGGATTATTAAAATAAATATTAAGTATTTGAAAAATTCACTTTTTGATGTATTTCAATTCTTCTAGTTCAAAATTTATATAGTATGATAAATAACTTCCCTTTTTTAAAACAACTTAATTTCTTAGTAATAAAATATATTTTAAAAATCCCAATAACCAATTAATTTATAGATTCCTCTAGTTTCACGACCCATCAATTTCATTCCAATTCTCCTAACCATTTCTACTTTTCCAAAATAGTATCTGCTACTTTCCTCAACCCTATTTCCGTATTTTAATATAAATTCACCATATGAATTATATATTCCCAATTTAGCAGCTGCTATCGTTTTCCCTTATGCATAAACATCGTTTATAAATTTAGAACTCCCCTAGTTTTACTTATTTATAGAAACTAATCTTATTTATAAAAGTCAATTTTTATAAATCCATTTCCTTATAAATTCCATTTATTTTACAAATCTATTTTTAATATCGATTTCCATTTCTTTCCCATATATCCAGAATACCACTTGAAGATTTCACTGTTAAAAATCCTTCATATAGCTTATTTCTAAACCTCTAATTAAAATATTTTATGCATAGTTAAGTACAACTCGAAAACAAATTATTATTTTATCCAAATAAATCCCTTTTAAAACAATTCAAATTTCGATATAAATATTTTTATATTCAAAACTTCCTTTTAAATCTTTTCAAATTCCAAAAATAATATTTATGGTATTTAAAATATCAATAGTTAGGCCAGTGCTACTATAGCATCCAATAATTTATATCACAACAATAATCTATAACAGATTATTCTAACACATCATATATTTATATATATGAAAAATAGTCAATATAAATTTTTAGGAATCCAGTTGGATCCCTCCAACCTGTTTCCCTGCATCCACAGATGTTTTTTTTTTTTTTTTTTTTTTTTTTTTTTTGCAAAGCAAGCCGGTTTTATAGTGGACCGTCCACTATTTATTACGTAAGTAATAAAGTTGAAGTACAGGAGTAAGGTAAAGCACCTTAACTACTAAGAGATAATACAGAAAATACAGCACAGGTACGAGACAAATATGTCACCGTAACTAAAACTAGGAAGAAGAAAAAAAAACTAGCACTCCTCCGAAGAGGAAGATATCACATCAGATCCATCCACCAGAGAAGCGACTAGAGGAATGGATCCACAAAAACCAGCAAAAGGTCGGAAAAGAAGAGCAAGACGCGGATCATAACCCATAGCATCAGAGGAGTAGATAAAAGAACGATCCCAGGTAATATCAGCTAGCATCGCAGAATTCGAACTTGCATATAACCCATCCAAATCAAGAACTAAGGAATCACCTGAAGGTTTGTAGCGAAGGCAACGAAGGTCCTGCTGATCATCAGAAACAAACCGGAAGAAAGATCCATTGACCGGGTTAAATCTCATATCAGAGATGGGATCAATCCAACACCCCTCGGGCTCATCCCAAGCGACAGGCAACGGCGACGAACCAGGATCAGGAACAACAACCACAGAATCAGGCCTAACCATCGGCGACGGAGGCAAGTCAGCAGATGGAACAGCCGATGAAGGGGAAATCAGAGAACCAGGGGATGTAGCCTTGGGGACCCAAATCCTACGAGGGGGGCGAGGCAAAGGGATCTTCGGAGCATCCGCGACGGCTTCCGAATGCAAGCAGGCAGTAGCCAGGTGTCCAAAGGAGTGACATGATGAACAGATTTCCGGAACCCAACCGTAGCGAACACGAACTACCTCAACATGACCAACAGCTAGTTGGACAGAAATAGAGGATGGGAGAGGCTTGAAAGGGGATATTTCAATAAGAGCCTTAGCATACATCAACTTATCACGAGCCACTGTGTTTGAGTCAAAACATTTTAATTTTCCAACGTTACAGGCTAGCCAATTCAGACCAATAAGCGGTTGAAGAGCAGAGGGAATCTGAGAGAAAAATACCCACACGGGGATAGAAAGAACTTGTTCACGTGCACTTGCCACAGTTGGGGTCCAAGGAGTAACAATGAAAGGCCTACCATCAAAGAATGAGGGCTCAGCGTCAAGAGCAATCCGACGATCCTCAAGAGAGGAAAACTTAAGATAGTACATGGAGTCAATCAGCTTCACATCCAAATTACCACGAAGCTTCCATGCCCTCCGAAGAGCTAAAGTCACATTTTTTATTCGGTAAGTAGATTCAAGAAAGAAACCTACTAAATGATCAGCCCAAAAATCCACACCGGCTTGCAAAACAGAAGGGGGAGGGATCATTACTCCATTTACTTCGACCATTTCAAAATCAATCGGAATGTAGTTACCCGCATTCCGAGGCAAGGACGAGAATAGGGAAGACCAAGTTTTGGAGTTCGGCATCGAAGGCGGAGTTGGACCAGGGCGCTCCAGAACGGGACGGGAGCCAATAGAGGCAGCTGGAAAAGAAACATCAGTGCCAGCCAAACTGGGAATTGGAACAGATTTCGTTGGGGCATTATCACAAGCACCAAGTGTGCACTGACCAGAACATTGATTGCCAGCCGATTCTCTCCCCAGAAAACACTCAGGCAAACTAACATTACCCCCATCATCATTCACAACATTCACTATCAGCTTCGCCACATCACAAATTGGGCCGTGGTTACTTACATTGTCACCGTTATTAGGACGAGGCTCACGAACTGTAAAATCACAGTCGACAGGGGTAACACAACCATTAGTACCTGAACCAACGAAACCTGCCTGACTATTCACATTCACATCAGACCCAGATCTTCCACCGCAAGCAAGGGGAGGTAACGACAGCAAAGTGGACGCAGCCTTATTCACAACACCTAGAACCGATGGACTGACTGGCGAAGAATTCGCAACTAAAGCCGGACCAGATGAAGGGAGAGGAGGGAAATCAGCAATGGACAGGTTTGGAGGCATGAGGCTATCGGTGAGGGACGACTGGACTTTGAACACGCGGCCAGATCTGGTAGAAGAGGGGGAAGCGCGTAGCGATAAAGAGGGGGGAAGCGAAGTAGAGTCAGGCATGGAGTGAGGAGAGAGGCGAAACGGAAGGGAGAAGAAAAGGTCAACGGGATGGAACGCAAATGTCGCTGGAGCAGGAAGACATTACAATGTCGCTGGAACTTTTGTAAAATTTTTGCATCCACAGATGTTAATACAACATAAAAATACCATTCCCACTTCGAGGGGGATATCGTGGTATATAGGGTCATCTGCTATTATGCGGGGCGCATAGGGTCTCATCTGCTCCAATTGGCAGGAAATATATCCAACTACTAATATATATATGTAACATATCCAAATACTAATATATATATATATATATTTAATGCTCAACAGATAATAATTTATAAATTCAACGAGCATTCAATAATTTATTTTAACTATTTAAAATAAATTCTAGTAATCCAAATGAGTGAGATTTTACTCACCTTGATTTTTAATTTTGTCGAACATCCAGCTTTTAAATTTTCTTCCTAAACCCCAGTTGACTCGGAAAAATCCCAAACAAATTTTGTTGTGCAGTATCCAATGCCATAAACCCAATGCCCCTTGTTTTGTTCGTATTTGACCTCACACAAACATGATACGGATTAACGAACTTTGTATGTAAATTAAACCATGATTATCATTAAATGCTAAAATTAAATTATCCTTAACAAATCTTCTCCCCAATTCAGAATTTCTACTTCCAGTCCCCTTCCTGTGGCTGAACCCATTGCCTTCAACTGCCCAGCCTCCCATGCCGAGCTCTGCCCTGACTCGAGCACTAAATCCACTTGGCCTTTGCCCTCAACTGTCTAGCCAATCGAATGCGACCAAGATCGAGGTCATCATCCCTCATCGTTGATCTACATCGTGTCGCCCCCTTTCAAATCATGACCATCGACCATCGCATTCCAAACCAGCATCGCCTATGACACCTTTACAGCCGCCCCAACCTCCCATCCACCAGTCCACAACCCCACACGTGTGCGTATACAACTACATAGCCAAAGCCCTAATTAATGCAAGTAAAATCAAACTCGAGCCTAGGAGATGGACTACAGCCAAAACCCTAGAAGGAAGAGGAAGGATCCACCTTTTATGAGTATCGATTTTGATTATAAATGTTAAATTTTCTTCTTTTTTTAATCCTCCGAACTATATATATATATATATATATATATATATATATATATATATATATATTTATTTATTTATTTAAAGGCTCGAATGGATTTTCTTTTGAAGAAAGAAGAAGAGAAGGCCTACACGATTTTAATTAAGAAAAGCTTCTCGAGTATGGTTGAAATGTTTTGACCAGTTTGACCTCCTAATTTTGTTATATTATAAAATTTCCAAAATATCTCGTAAATGGCATTTTAAAATCCTGAACCCCTATCGAGGCGTGCCGTTCCCTATTCCAAACGTAATGGAACAAGTCTCGTGCTCCAATTCAGTCGTAAATGGAAGATAGCCTTTTGAATTGTTTATTTAAATTAAATTCAACTAAATTATTTCTAGGCGTTTCTATTCCGTACATCCAAATGGTATATCCAAACGTTATGAAAGTTGAAATCCAATAATAATACACTATTGCGGATCCAATGGAATTGGTTTTGTCGAATTCCGAGATAGTATCTTGGATCGCTATTTTCAACGCGTCGATTAAATTGATGATTACAAAACTTGACGAAAACACTTGAAATTCCAACGTTAAAATCTTATTAACTCAATTATAATTTCAAATTCAATATTTAAACCATTTAAATATTCAAAATCGAATGACGAAAAATCTGAATCGTTAAATGGTGGGTACACTATACAACATACAACTATGTATCCATTCTACACAGTTAGCCATTGGGTCAATCCACTCAAGAATGGGAAACGGTCAATGTACCGAGGGGCCAATTTTCCTTCCATATTTCACCACTCCTCTCATTGGGGAAACCTTCTGTAATACATAATCTCTTACTGAGAATTCCAAATTTATATGCCTCATGTCCGCATAACTCTTTTACCTGCTCTGGACTTCTCTTATCTTCCTTATGATCATGTCAACCTTTTCCAAAGCTTCTCAAATCATGCTAGGGCCAAGTACCAATCGATCTCCAATCTCGATCCATCATACTAGGGATCTATATGGATGGCCATACAAAGCTTCGTATGGGGCCATGCCGATACCAGCCCGATTACTGTTATTGTAAGAGAATTTTATCTTAGAAGATCCTCCAACACCCGATTTACCCTTTCTTTTTGTCCATGGGTCTGGGGTGATATGCGGTGCTAATGTTTGGCTTTATTCCCAAAGCTGTCTGCAATGCTTCCCAAAACTTACTAGTAAAGATTGGGTCTCGATCACCAACTATGCTTCTTGGGACACCATCCAATCGTACTATTTCCCTCATGTATATTTCCACAAGGCTTGCAGCAGTTCATGTTGGCTTTACAGGTATGAAGTGTGTGCTTTTGGTTAGTCTATCTATAATGACCCAAATGCCTTCATTTCCCTTTCTTGATTGGGGAAACCTTCGATGAAATCCATCGATATTTGTCCATATTTCCAAGTTGGAATTTTAAGTGGTTGGAGTGGTCTAGTAGTCTTTTGTTGGTCACTCTTTATTTATTGACAAGCACACTTGCTAACATGGATAGAGATATCCCTCTTCGTACTTTTCCACCAAAATGTCCATTTTACGTCCCTGTACATTTTGTTAACTCATGGGTGGACATTAAGCTTAGATTGATGGCACTCTATCAATACTTTTTGTCTTAAGTTGTCAACCTTCGGGACACAAATTCACACCCTTAACCACAATGTCTCACGATTATCGATTTTAAAGCTTGAACCCTGCCCTTGCTGTATTCATTTAAAAATACTTCTTAGCCACCGATCTTCATTCTACTTATTGGTGATTTTCTCTAGAAGGGCCAGGGTCAGTACGAGATAAGTTATAATGGCAGGCTTTCTACTCAATGCACCTGCTGCCACGTTGTCCTTCTCGAGTGTATATAAGATATCAAGATCGTATGAAGTGCGAAATTCTAAGCAATGTTGTTGCCTCATGTTTAAGTTCTTCCGAGTGAAAAAATATTTCAAAGATTTGTGGTCTGTGAAGAGCTCAAACTGTTCACCTATTTATAGAAGGAATATTATTTACTAGGGTCAATCGAAGTCTATTTGTAATAAACTATAATGAATTCTTACCTAGTAGATGATATCTCCACACTTTTAATGCGAACATAATGGCTAATAACTCCAAGTCATGTGTTGCATAATTCCTCTCATGGATCTTCAGTTGTCTACTTGCATAAGCAATGACCTTTCGTGCTGCATTAGAACAACACCAACTCCCTTCTCACAAGCATCTATATATACAGTAAATCCACCATTTTCATCCGCTACTGCTAATATGGGAGCAGTGTAATCTTTCTTGAGCTCTTGAAAAGCTTCTTTATATTTTTATATCCACTCAAACTTCACATCTTTCATAGTTAGCTTTGTTAAGTGAGAGGAAATCTTGTAGAAGTCTTGAATGAATCTTTGATAGTACCATGCTAGTCCCAACAAACTTGAATGTCTTTCGGAGTTTTGGGTTGTTTCAAGCCTAAAATAGCCCTAATCTTTGCTAGATCAACTACAATTCCCTCTCCTGACACCACGTGTTCAAGGAACCTTACTTTTTTTCCCAGAAGTGGCATTTTGAAAATTTAGCTTTCAACACATTTCTCCTTAATATTTCTAATACAATTTCAAGATGCCTTTCATGTTCTTCTTTATTCTTTGAATATATCAGAATGTCATCGACAAAGGCTAATATGAATTTATTGAGTACTTCTGTAAATACCCTATTCACAAGGTCAATGAAATAGGGAGGAGCATTTGTAGCCCCAAGTGCATAACCAGCCATTCATAGAATTCATTTGAGCTTCTAAATGTGGTTAAAGGAATGCTATCTTCTGCTATCCTTAACTGATGGAATACGGTGGCTAAGTCCATTTTTTAGAATACCTTACCTTTGTAATTGGTCAAACATATCATCTATGCATGGGTAGAGGATACTTGTTTTTTATTGTTTGCTTTTTTTGTCTCTATAGTCCATATACAACCTTAGCGAGCCATTAGACTTTACAACAAAGACCACTACTGCCCCTAACTTAAGCAACTAGGTCTTATCAATCCCTTCTTCAATAACTTATCAGTTTGTTTTCTTAATTCTTCCTTCTCTTTAGGAGCCATCTTCCAAATTGGGTGAATGACTGGACCTGTATTGGGAAGTAAATCTACGCGGAATTCAATCTCTTGATGTGGTAGACTTTTACTTCATCAAAAACATTGGAAAATTTAATTGCCATGGGTATTTTTTCTAGATTTTTAGGGAATAAATCAGGCGCATGTATATAATTCTCCTTTACTGGAATAGGTTTCCAGCATTTTATCACAAAAGGTGTACTTCTTTTATTTCGTAATAGTATTGCCTTTTATTGCAATCAAGAATAGCTTTATATTTGGATAACCGATCCATACCAAGTAAATTTTCAAATTCATCAAATTTAAGGACTATTGGATCGCATGGAAAAATCTGGGATAGGCAGGTAAGTGGGATCCCATCACAAATCATAATGAGATTAGCCGTTCTGCCTACTGGATTGGACACACGTATAGGAATATCTAATATTTGTGGTTTAAGTTCAAGTTATCAACTAGTTTCTAGGAAACAAAGCTGCAAGAAGTCTCAATATCAAACAATACTCTATTTACTATGTCGTTAATATCAATTTTACCTTCCAGTTCTCCCTTTCCCTTTGCATTTGTTGGGATTGAAGGTTTGTCTTTAATCGCAAACACTCTAGCTTGCTCTCCTTTCTTTATTAAATGACATTCTATTTTCCTATGCTCAAGTTTGTGGTAGTTATAGCAGGTTCCCCATTATCTCTTAGGATTTTTGCAGGTTGTGGAAATGTGACCTTTTTACTAGCAATTATAACATGTTATATCTTTCAAACGATCCACTTCCGTCTTGGTTTGCTTTGGTTTCTTCCCTTTTTGGTTAAATTTTCTTTTATTCCAATAGTTATTGCCATTGCTTTGGGTTGTAGGTGGGTCTTTCTTCTCTAGGTTTTCATATCGGAAACCCATATCCACCAAATCTATGAAAGTCCCTTTCACATGTGCCACCATCCTATCTTGATATTGTTTCTTCATTGCAGAAATAAACATTTCATTCTTTTTCAGAGGAGTGTCAATTAGACCAGGTCCAAATCGTGACAATTCATTAAATTTTTTGCTATATTCTTTTATAGATATTTTCCCCCTGTTTCAAATCCATAAAGCTTCGGTAAAGGCGTGATTTTCCAAATGCAGGTGTATACTGCTCTTCCAATACCTCCTTGAATCATGCCCAAGAAAAATTATCGTTTGATTCAGTCATAGTAATGGACTCTCACTAGGCAAGAGCTCCATGCCATAATTGCCAGGAGGTCAGGAATCTCTTCTGCTCATCTACGATATTTAGCCCTTTGAAAAACCTTTCTTATGAACAGATCCATGCTTGAACTTCTATGATGGATTCCATTCCCTTAAACGACTTTCCTCCTAAACTGGTACAATCCTTGCATAAAGTGGCAAAGTTGATTTGAGGTTGTACCCGAATTGTTGCTTCTTCCATTATTATGGTGGCAAGAGTTCGACCATTTGTGTTGGTGATACTGCTACCTCCCCTTCCCCTACCTTGTCCTCTTCTTCCACTCATTTCCTACCATCTGCATATAGTAAGGAAATATCGTTGTAGCATATATATATATATATATATATATATATATATATATATATATGAGATATCTTAGGAAGTTGGCATAAAGTTTGAACATACTTTTTCGGATAAATTTTTTAGGTGTGCACTCTCTTAGACTAAACTCATTCTAGGGCATTACTAATCCCATTTCAAATGAGTTGACCTTGTTAAGGATTAGGTACTCACTCAACCATAAGCTCGATACCAAATGTGAAGACCCACTTCCTCGACTCTTAGAAATCGACACTAATACATCTTCGGCATTCACCTGCCGCAAATCCAAGCACTAAAGAGGCAGATTATCATTGGGTAAAAGAAAATAAAGATAGAAAACAAAACAATAATAGAATATCACATCGTATTTAACAAGTGGCAATCATTTAAGTGGAACATATAATCACTCTCAAAGTGAGATATTAGAGTCATGATAAGTACTAACCTAGTTGGGATAGTAATAACGGCCTATCCCTACATGTGATAGTAGAAACATATACATAATGCAAGCATAGCGGAAATTGGTGGTAATGAAAAAACATCAAATTGCTTCATGTTTTAGGCTTCATGCGCCATATACTCCAAATACTCCAATATTTTCCAAAATGCTCCAAATCAGCTAACTACTAGGCTGCTAAGGGAAAATTAGGGCACGCAGATGTTTGCACAAAAAATGGGCAAACACCTCCAAGTCGTAGGATTTAGTTGATTATATTTTGTTCTGGATGGTTTGGGTGACTTATGCAAATATATGAAATAGATGGACTAAACTGTAAAAGACACACAGGTTTATAGTGGTTCGGCCAGAACGTGCCTACGTCCACTTTATATGTTATTCTCCTTTTCTATTCAGATTACAAGTACAAAGCTTTGATTACAAGTAACTGAAAGTTGTTTGAAAGTTCTATCCGTGCTTGAGCTCTCAAACTTGTCCGCCATTGTTGTACCCCTGCCCCTCTATTTATAGAGTGAGGCTGGGGGCAGGGGTTCTGGATGTATATAGCTGCTGATGGGCCTGCGCTGAAACGATCTGGCCTGGCAATGTTGGTTCGGTGTAGGTTGGATAGGTGGTCCGGTTAGGATGGTTCGGTGGTAGGAGATGAATGGACCAGTGGGGCTTTGGTTTGGTGGTAGGAGATAAGTGGACCGTTTAGGATGGTTCGGCAGGAGCTTGGAGGAGGTTGGTTCGGCAGGAGCTTGGTTCGGCAGTAGCATGGAGGAGATTGGTTCAGCAGGAGCTTGGAGGAGGTTGGTTCGGCAGGAGCTTGGAGGAGGTTGGTTCGGCAGGAGCATGGAGGAGATTGGTTCGGCGGTGGGTGGTTCGGCGATTGGTTCGGCGGTGGGTGGTTCGGCGAGACCTTGGCTCGGTAAGGCTTTGGTCCGGTCGAAAACATACCCAACACTTGCCCCCCCAAAGTAGGGCATGCGCATGTGCATGGCGTACTTTGTTTTGGCTGGGTCACTTTCATCCGGCCTTGTGTGCTGAGCCAGCTGGTCCGGCTTATTCATGTTTCTCCTATAAATATGGGCCTAAGGCCTTCGCCATTTTCCACCAGCCGAACTAGTGTAACATCGAACTAAACTCTTTTGCTTCGAGATAGCCGAAACAATCAATCGCCGAATCAACTCTACTGCCAGACCAGGCGAGTCTTCTATCGTCGAATGAGATTGACCTGCCGAATGGACCTCGTGGGTTTCAAGTACCGAATGCCACATTCGTTCTTGAGTTGTCGAATGACTCCGGGGCCCCAAGTACCGAATGAGATAAGGAGCATAGCGCCGAACGGCCCTTCGTCCTCGTACTGCTGGATGTGTTTGAAAAGTGCGAGGTCGAATGGTCTTTGGTCCCAAACTTTTATGTTTTGATTTGCGAATGAGACTCCAGGCTGCATGTATTTTGCTCGTTTGTATTCCCGTACTCTTTGTTCTAACAATATGTTCTTCTGGTGTTATAGATAAATGTCTCACAAAGTGGAAACTCGATCAGGAAAGAGAAAATCTACGGACAGAGGTGAGTCTTCCGCTGTGCCCCCAGTCCAGCCGGGACCAGCGCGACATGGATCTGCCCCGAGGTCATTAGTGGACGGATATGGCCCTCAGGAGCTTCTGAACTCTCCTCCCGATTGCTTTCTGAGCTCCCTCAAAGAAGGGCAAGTTGATGTCATCGCTCGCTCCTTTGGGATTGACAGGGAGAGTATGCTGTTGCCGGGAGATGATGTGATGCCGTATGATCCTCCTGAAGGATATTTCGCTTGCAGCCGATACCATTGTATGTGCGGGGCCATTCCCCCAATCAATGCCTGGATAGTCAGCTTTCTTACCTATTTGAAGGTGGCTCCATTCCAACTTCAGCCCAATTCCTATGCTATCCTGGTGTGCTTGTTCATCATTTTTCAGAGGAAATATGGGAGTCCCCCTTCCAACCGGGAGATCCGGTATTTGTACAACTTGAGAGGCTATAAGAAGGGGTCTCCATACATCAGCTTGGAAGCGGTCGTGCCTTTCAAGCCGGTCCTGGATTTGTATTCGAAGCTCAGTATGTTCAAGAAAGAAGGGTTCTTCATCAAGGACGACTCTGTTTCCTTCTGTCTTTTCACTTCCGGCTGTAAGTTGAACTTCATTTATATTTTCCTTGTTTCGACCGCAATGCTTCTTCTTATATGCTTTTATTTCTTGCTAGCGACAGGTGGCTTTGCGGTCGTGGAGAATGATTCCTTGGCTCGGATGGCTGCGGAAATAAAGGCCGTTTCGGGACGGGATAGGTCGGCTTCTTACCTGATCAGGAATGCCACTCTCCTGCAGTACGGCTTAATTCTGCCACGTCAATCTGTGGTTAAGCAGAGGGATACAGCCGAGGAGAGGGCTGCCAAAGCTAAAGACGGGGCTACTGCGAAGCGTAGTAAGAGAAGACCTTTCTCGGTACCTCCAGTCGTCGGGGGGGAAGAAGCTTAAGAAATCTGATGGACCCTCTCCCAGCAAATGCCCAGATGCTCCGAAGGAGGAACGTGGAGAGGAGGAAAGAGGCGAGGAGGAGAGCGGAGGCGATGGAGAAGGTGATGGTGGTAACGGTGGCGAAGGTCAGGATGGTAGTGGCGTCGTTGCCCTGACCTCTGGGCAAGCAGGTGAGATTCAAGAGTGGACGGATGATGCTTTCCGCCAAGCCTTTGAGGGGTTGGGGGAAGGGCCGGCCTTGGTGGAGAAGTCGAAGAAGTCTGATAAGGCCGGGACTGGTGCCAGTCTATCTTCTGAGAGTATTTCAGCTAAGGCAACTCCGGCGGTTCAAGGTGAATTCTTAACTCCTTCTTTTAACTTCATATGTTTCTTGAATCATAGTTTCATGCATGCTTGTAACACTTGGTTTTTATTCCAGGAATGGATAAGGTGGCCAAGGTATTAGATATTCGGCACCGCCTTGAGAAGTACAAGCTACTCAAAGCTTCTGCCAAACCAAAGCCATCAACTAGCCGTCCCGGAGATGTGGTTGGCTATCGTCTTCTTCTCGGAGTTATTGAAGAAGATATGCAAAAGAGGAAGAGGGGGCGATCTTCGTTTGAACCTTCACCTGGCCCTCAGCCTCCAGTCCAGCCTATCCATGATATTACTGAGGAAGATACTGAGTTTATGCCTTCCCCACACCCGTCCGAAAATCCAACCGTCACCCCGATAGACCACCCTGGTTTGGTTCGCAACCCATTTGCCGGCCACCCGGATCTGGACCCGAGTTTTCAGGACATTTCTTTTGACGAGGCCTCGGGTGAGCATCTTCTTCCCCGCAATCCCATGGTATGGGTGCTTGATGAGGCTAAGTCCTTAGACCTTGATTTGCTTACTACTCGGATTGTGACCATGGGGGATGAAGCCAAGGCAAACATCGATCGGGTGGCTGAAGAGACCAAGAGGCTAATGGAGCATCACGCTCGACTGGCCAAGGCTGGAGAGGAAATCGGAAGTGCTAACATTCGGTTGCGGCTAAAGGTCTCTGATCAGGCCAAACAGCTTGCCGATCAGGCTATCCAGATATCCCATCATGAGGCGGCCTCCAGACGACTGAAGAAAACCATGGAAGAGGCCAGCAAGGCTGAGTTGCGAAAAATGGAGGCTGCTTGCAAAGAACGAATTGACATGGCCATCGCAACGGTGGATGGGGTTCGGAGAGTGGATCTTGAGCAGGTAGAGGAGTTATCTGGGAGGCTTGAGGCCGCAGAGCTTGCTTAGGCCAAGCTGTAGGAGGAGATGGAAGTGATGCAGAAATCCCTTCAAGCTGACTGCTCGAGATACCGATTAGAGAGAGATGCTGCCGTTGCACGGCTGTCGGCTTCTGAGGCCCGGATGAAAGAGTTTGAGGAGAACGAGGGGATGATGGATGAGATGCTCCAGGACATGTATTTTCGAACTTGGAGGCAGGGCAACCTATCCTGGATGGACGACTATCCCCGGGTCATGGCTAGAATATATCTTCGGTCTTTGGAGGAGGCTAAGGCCGACGCGGATAAGGAAGGTGCTGCGGCTTTCAGGATGGACGTGGTTACGGCCCAATTCACTAAGGAAGAGAAGGTGGCGGTTAAGGAGGGCATGCGGCTGCTTGCTACGGATGAGGTAGGCGTGCAGCTAGATGATGATGATCAGGGAGCAGACGCTGGTAAGTCTTCCTTTTTAGTCTTTTCATGATTTGATTGCTTATCTTTCGTGACTATTGATGGAGTCTCTTCTGAATTGGGCAGGTGGGACCTCTGGAGTACATGCGGGGAGTTCTGACCCTGCAGTTAAGTAGATCCGGATGGCGGGCAGGATAGATGCGGAGCCCCGATGTGGTTGACTCTTTTATTTGGTCTGTTTGACATTCCTGTATATACTAGTCCAAAACATTATTGTATTTTCAGGCTGTAATTATGTCCTTGCAACGAACGTCTTTATGTAACTTTATAACATAAGCAGATTCTGTTATGTTCGAATGTGATTGTTATTTTGATATGTTGTATAAGAAATACAGCTGCGTGTTTATGCATGTGATTTAATCGTATTTGATGCTAAGTTTCTGCTCAAAATATTGTTTCATGTCTTGCAATGCTAATATGATGCATGAATAAATTAAAGCTACATATTTGTATATAAGAGAAGATAGCACCGCCCTTCGTGTTTTAGTCGTAGAGGGTTGTTTTGAATGTCTTGCGTGACTGAGTATGGAATGTAGCTGAGTGTTCCGTCATCCGGATGTGAGTTCATATTTCCACAAGCGAGAGTTCCCCTATTTTGTGACCTGTACTTTAGGGATTGTTATATAAGATAGGAGAAAAGTTTTTGAATGAAATGGAAATATGAGAAAAAGTAAAACTTCCAATCAAGGAAAGCCATCGATATGCTTAAGTTCGTGGCAAACAGGTTTTGTAGTCACTTTCCCTAGCTGTGGGTCTTGGAGACATTTGTCACCCATCTTACGCCTCCGCGGGGAGTTTATCTTTTTTACCACAGCCGCACTTAAGACATATCGGAGCCGAGATCGCGCACAGTAACTACCCGAGCCATTATGGCCCGTAATCGTGGGTATTATTCGATTTACTATGGACGGCCAGCATGGGTGTCGATCGTTAACCGTGAACTACCCCTGGCTGGCCACACCTTATGTTGGGGCTTAAAGTAGGTTCACAGTTGCCGGCAAGCCGAACGCCGTAATGAGCTGCCGTCGGCTATAGTCGGCCTTCTTGATGGCTTATAATCGGCTCATTATAGTTGGCTTTGAGGGCAGTCGCGAGCAATGAGTTAACCCGCAGCAGAGGGATGCTGGAGCAAAAGTGTCTCATTGGCGAGTGCATAGAATCATATAGTACCTGTTAGGTCCTGTCCAGGTGAGGTTGTGCCGCGAAGTGTCCAGAATGGAAATGTCGCTATACATGATTTTGTTCAACAGAAAAGGATAAAGCTTATCTAGCAGCCAAGATATAAAGGAACAAGTTAAAAAGAGACAAGATTTTTAAAGTGGTTCGGCACGAAAATGCCTACGTCCACTGATTCTCTTTGTTAATTCACTTCATATGGGCAGTACAAGTTAAGAAAAGTATCGACGGAGGTGTTGGATGTTCCATGCCCTCTGGAACACCTCTCCGTCCACTGTTGACAAAATATAAGCTCCGTTGTGGAGATCTTTATGAATTACATAGGGTCCGTCCCAGATTGGATCTAGCGCTCCGGGGCGCGGGAAGATCCGTTTGAGGACAAGATCTCCTTCTTGTAAGCTGCAGCATTTGACTTTGGAGTTGTATTGTGCCGCTACTTTTTGCTTGTGAGCTGCTGCTTTGAGTGCTGCATCATTTCTTCTTTCCTCAATAGATCCAAAGACATGTGGAGGAGTTCTTCGTTCTCTTCTGGGTTGTAGTGGATCCTACGGTGGGAAGGCACTACTGTTTCAACTGGGAGCATGGCCTCCGATCCGTATGCCAAAGAGAAAGGGGTATGCCCTGTTGATGTTCTGTAAGATATGCGGTAGGCCCAAAGTGCCGTAGGAAGTTCATCCACCCAAGCGCCTTTTGACTTTTCAAGTTTCTTCTTGATTAGGGTTTTGAGGATTTTGTTGACAGTTTCGACTTGTCCGTTTGCCTGGGGGTAAGCTACAGATGAGAAGCTTTTATGAATTCTGTGCTCTTGGCACCAGTTGGTGAATTCTGTTGAGTCAAGATTTTTGATTTCAATCAAAAACTAGGGTTTGTTGAGTCACAAGTTCTATGAAGGTTTTGATTTCTGACAAAGAAATAAAGGCGATCGACAAAACAAGGTCATTATGGCTATAAAGAGCTACATATGGTACTCTAGATTATAGGTTGATTATTTGATATTGTTATAGTGATAAACTTGTTAAAATCTATCTTCAAATAATCATACATTTCAAGGAAATCAATATATATATGACTAAATTGTAGTTGCACATTTAGTGTGCAACTTTACAGGGACCGGTCGACCGGTCATAAAATAGGTGGTCGACCGTTCCTGTATAATTTGCACACTGAACGTGCACACATGCACATAACGACTATATATTTGAATTCCTGTCTGTTGGTCATTTTTTGACCTGTCGACCGTTTTTAAACAGAAAGTAATTTTTCCAAAAGACACTTCTTTCTCCAAAGGTTGCATCTCTTACCTTTCATCAAAGATCATATCTCTTAATGGCAACTGCTCACAAAGAGTTACAACCATTCTTCTCTATATAAACTCATCTAAATCATTGATTATAAAAACATGAAAACATATTCTTTTTACTCTAATTTTTTATATTACTTTCTAAATACTCCTGCATTCTAAAAGCTCTCAATTATTTTAATTGCTTATTGAATCATTGAAATTATTTCATATCTTTTGATTCGATAAGTAATATACTTTCCTTAATCTTCACAAAACATCATTCGCATATTTTGAGGATAAGATTATAGGAAATCTGTACTACAAGTGACAAAACTGTGTTAGCAAGAACACATACTGTCAACAAACAATTATATTCATCGTTGTTGATGTCCTCTATATTGTAAGAGGCAAGTGTTGAAGTCCTCGGTGTTGTAAGAGGCAAGTGTTGAAGTCCTCAGTGTATTAGAGGCATGAAATCCCGTTCGTTTGCTCGGGTATTGTAAACCTGTTCCTCCGGGTGAAGCGAGGTAGTTAATAGTGAAAATCCAGATAGAAGTCTGGGACTGGACGTAGGACGGTGCTCCGAACCAGTATAAAAATCTCTGGTGTGATTTTTCTATTTTTATTTACTTTGCTACTATCATCTATTTTCCGCATTTATATTATAGTCCATATTACACGATCCGTGTGTACTATACTAGCACGTGCACGATCACAAATTTTTCATTTGGTATCAGAGCCTGGTTTTCTAGAGATCGTAACAACATCCTAGAATAAATGGCTACAAAGAAATCTAGTCAAGGCAATAAGAAGAGGAAGAGCAATAAAGAACAATCAAAGGAGCAAACAAACAAATGCTTCATGGCAAAAGATAACGAGGTTAGTGATCTAACTTTTGATGATATGATAGAAATAAATTCAGAACTTCTAGACACTTTAAAAAGTCTCAAAAGAAAATATAAGGAAGCTCTGGAAAATCAGAAAAAAGCAGAATTCGAAAGAGATATGCTTAAAGACGAGAAGAGAATATTAGAAGAAGAATTTGAGAAAATTCAAGATTCAGACAATTCTCAACTCGCTCTATAAAGTCAAGAAATAGAAGCTCAAAAAGAAAAGAATAATGCTCTAGCTTCTGAAAATCATGAGTTAAAAACAAAAATTAAAATTGTTGAGTTAGATAACACTAGTCTCAAAACTAAGCTTGATGACATTACTAAAAATATTTCCAATTTTAATAAAGGGAGAGAAAATTTATGCAGGATTATTGAAAATTCTCAACCTGCTTCAAATAAGAAGGGATTAGGTTATGTTAAGAATTCAAAAGCTCACAATGATAGAAGTGGTGTAGGCTATAAACAAGCTAAAAGTAAAAATAGTACTAGATATGCATTCATGTATACTAACTTTAGTGCTAGTACTAGTAATCAAGATAGTTTTAAAACCAGTTATAGTCATAATAGTACTTTGTTTAGAAATGATAGAAATTATTCTTCAAGTACTAAGCTAATGACTAATAGTATTAAGATATGGATTCCAGCTAATATGATTGATCATGATAAACAACTTTATATTAGCAACTATTATAAGAATGTAATTTGTAATGAAAATTATATTTATAAAGGTTCAACCACACCCAAATGGGTATGGTTTCCAAAGACCTAACCCCCCGGACCCTAACATAGTAAGTGGGTACCGAAAATTATTACTATTTTTTGCAGGTACTCAGAGAAACAAAAGGAAAATGATAGATTTTGGAATTTCAAAGAATGTTCCATATGTTTAATAGAATTACGTGCTTACAATAAAATATGGACTTCGGTAAATATGGTAAAATTTATTTTACTTTTCCTTCATAATTAATAATGAGTTTATCTCGTTATATACAAGATATTTTATATAATTTTATATATTTCCCCATTCTTTTTGATAATGACAAAGGGGTTGAAATTCGTATGCATATAAATAGAGGGAGATATTATACTTAGGGGGAGATGTTATACTTAGGTGGAGCTTTAAAGATATTATCTGGCACTTGTACTAAATAGTGTCGTGTTTTAATTCGTACTAGACTTGTGTGTATTATCATCTTGTGTGAATGTTACTCTTGATCTATGGTAGTAGTTTTATGTTGCTTATAATCTCTTTTACATCCTCCATTTAAACAACTCCTTTTTGTCGATGACAAAGGGGGAGAAAATTGTGCTAACAGTATATATGCAGGACACAATCTCAGGGGGATATCTTATACAGGGGGAGATTCATAAATATGTTGTCATCAATCAAAAAGGGGGAGAATGTTGAGTCAAGATTTTTGATTTCAATCAAAAACTAGGGTTTGTTGAGTCACAAGTTCTATGAAGGTTTTGATTTCTGACAAAGAAATAAAGGCGATCGACAAAACAAGGTCATTATGGCTATAAAGAGCTACATATGGTACTCTAGATTATAGGTTGATTATTTGATATTGTAATAGCGATAAACTTGTTAAAATCTATCCTCAAATAATCATGCATTTCAAGGAAATCAATATATATACGACTAAATTGCAGTTGCACATTTAGTGTGCAACTTTACAGGGACCGGTCGACCGGTCATAAAATAGGTGGTCGACCGTTCCTGTATAATTTGCACACTGAACATGCACACATGCACATAACGACTATATATTTGAATTCCTGTCTACTGGTCATTTTTTGACCTGTCGACCGTTTTTAAACAGAAAGCAATTTTTCCAAAAGACACTTCTTTCTCCAAAGGTTGCATCTCTTACCTTTCATCAAAGATCATATCTCTTAATGGCAACTGCTCACAAAGAGTTACAACCATTCTTCTCTATATAAACTCATCTAAATCATTGATTATAAAAACATGAAAACATATTCTTTTTACTCTAATTTTTTATATTACTTTCTGAATACTCCTGCATTCTAAAAGCTCTCAATTATTTTAATTGCTTATTGAATCATTGAAATTATTTCATATCTTTTGATTCGATAAGTAATATACTTTCCATAATCTTCACAAAACATCATTCGCATATTTTGAGGATAAGATTATAGGAAATCTGTACTACAAGTGACAAAACTGTGTTAGCAAGAACACATACTGTCAACAAACAATTATATTCATCGTTGTTGAAGTCCTCTGTATTGTAAGAGGCAAGTGTTGAAGTCCTCGGTGTTGTAAGAGGCAAGTGTTGAAGTCCTCAGTGTATTAGAGGCGTGAAATCCCGTTCGTTTGCTCGGGTATTGTAAACCTGTTCCTCCGGGTGAAGCGAGGTAGTTAATAGTGAAAATCCAGATAGAAGTCTGGGACTGGACGTAGGATGGTGCTCCGAACCAGTATAAAAATCTTTGGTGTGATTTTTCTATTTTTATTTACTTTACTACTATCATCTATTTTCCGCATTTATATTATAGTCCATATTACACGATCCGTCTGTACTATACACGATCACACATTTTTCAAATTCCTCGCTGTCAAATTGAAGTCCATTGTCCGATATGATTTTGAGTGGAACCCCGTACCTGCATAAAACACTTTTGATCAAGAAGTTAATAACTTTTGCCGAAGATATTTTATTTAGAGGCTCCGCTTCCACCTATTTGGTGAAAGAGTCAACTGCCACTATGGCGTATTTGGCTCCGCCTCGGCCCGTTGGCAGTTCGCCAATCAAGTCAATTTCCCATATTGCAAAGGGCCAAAGGCTGGTCATTTGAGTAATCTCATTCGTGGGCAGTCGAGGAATCTTAGCAAATTTCCGACATCTGTTGCATTTTTTGACGAAGTCCAAGGCGTCTTTGTTTAAAGTGGGCCAGTAATACCCGTATCGGAGTGTCTTCTTGGCTAGAGTTTGCCCTCCGGTGTGATCTCCGCAACTTCCTTGATGGATGTCGGACAAGACTTCCTTGGCTTCCCTTCCAGCGATACACCTTAATAAGGGATTAGAGAAGCCGTGCCGATAGAGGATTCCTTCTTGTAATGTGTAGCGGGAAGCTTTCCGTAAGATTTTCTTAGCTTCGTTACGCCCGTCGGGCAGTGTGCCACTTTGTAAGTACTTCCGGATGGGAGTCATCCAAGTTTCCTCTTCAATTGCAGCTATCATATTCATTGGCTCGTAACTCAGGGCCAGTTGCTTTGAGATGGTTACTGTTCGGGAAGCAGCACCGTCCTTCATGCTAGCTTGCTTTGCCAGTTCGTCGTCCTCCTGATTCTCTTCTTGAGGAATGTGTTTGATTAAATAGTGGTCCAATTGATTGAGCAGCAGCTTGGTCTTCTTTAGGTATGTTGTGAGTCATTCTCCTTGAGTCTGGAATTCTTCCAGTATTTGATTTACAATGAGTTGAGAATCACTATGGAGGCATAAAGAACTGACTCCAATTTCCAGGGCAAGTTCTAATCCGGCTATCACTGCTTCGTATTCTGCGTCATTATTGGTGGCAGCGAATTCCAACCTTAGGGCGTAGTGCAGCTTCCTTCCCCTGGGGGTAATTATCACAACACCTGCCCCCGAGCCTTGTTCATTTGACGCTCCATCTACGAAGAGATTCCACTTGATATCTTCTGCTATTTCAGATTGCTCCTTACCTTCGTTAGTAGTGAATTCGGCAATGAAATCAGCTATGGCTTGCCCCTTGATAGCGGTGCGAGGATGGTAGGTGATATCATATTGACTCGGTTCAATGCACCACTTAAGTAGTCGCCCAGAAGTGTCGGGGCGATGGAGTACCTGCCTTAGCGATTGGTCGGTTAAAACTCTGATGGAATGAGATTGGAAATAGTGTCGCAGCTTCCGTGACGTGATTAACAAACAGTATGCTAGCTTTTCAAGTTTAGGGTATCTAGCTTCTTCCCCTGTAAATCTCTTGCTTACAAAGTATACGGGCCGCTGCGCGCGGTTGTCTTCTCTCACCAAAGCGGCGCTTAACGCATGGGACGATACAACAAGGTATAGGTATAGTTCCTCGCCTTCATTTGGAGTTGAGAGTACTGGTGGTTTCTGGAGGTGTTCGATTAAGTTAAGGAAGGCTGTCGAGCATTCGTCAGTCCATTCGAACTTTCCTTTGTCTTTCTTTAGAGCTTCAAAGAAAGGGATGCATTTGTCGGTTGCTTTAGAGATGAAACTGCTTAAGGCGGCCACTTTGTCGTTTAGGCTTTGCATCTCTCTTCGAGTGGATGGTATCTTGATATCTTGCGAAGCCCGAACTTGTTCGGGGTTTACTTCAATCCCCCTGGCATAGACGATGAATCCCAAGAATTTTCCCGACGATACTCCGAAGGAGCACTTTAGAGGGTTCAGCTTCATTCCATATTAGCGAAGTACTTGAAACATCTCATCCAGGTGGTTTATATGATCATTGGCTTTCCTCGATTTTGCCGGCATGTCATCCACATAAACCTCCATAGTTCGTCCTATTAGTTCCGCAAACATCTTGTTGACGAGGCGCTGATAAGTAGCTCCGGCGTTTTTAAGTCCAAAAGGCATTACTCTGTAGCAGTACAGTCCCCGGTCAGTGATGAAACTAGTGTGGTCTTAATCGGGTGCGTGCATAGGGATATGGTTATATCCTGAGTATGCGTCCATAAAAGATAAGAGTTCATGTCCGGCGGTGCTGTCCACGAGCTGATTGATTCGGGGGAGTAGGAAGCAATCCTTCGGACAAGCGTCATTTAAGTTGGAGAAGTCGATGCACGTTCGCCACTTCCCATTAACCTTCTTTACCAGCACCGGGTTGGCGATCCATTCTGGGTAGATGGCTTCTCGTATGAAGTTATTGGCAAGTAGGTTCTTTACTTCTTCCTTTAGGGCTGCTGATCGTTCTGCCCTCATGCTTCTCTTTTTCTGCTTTACTGGCACCTTGGTGGGGTCGATGTTCAGTACGTGGCATGCTACATCTGGGGAGATTCCTATCATGTCAGCGTGCGTCCATGCAAATACATCTATGTTGTGGCAAAGAAAATCAACGAGTTGATCCTTTAATTCTTCTTTTAGTTGAGATCCGATTTTCTATAGTCTACTTGAGTCGTGTTTGTCTACAGCTACGAATTCCATAGCCTCTGCAGGCTCGGCGGTGGCCTCCTCCTCTTTGTCCCTGGGGTCTAACTCATTGAAAGGATCACTGGTATATCGAAGAGGAGGGGCTTTCTTTAGTTGCTATGCTTCCAATTTTTTCATGCAGAGAGTAGTCTCTACATTTTTTCCTTTATCTTTTCTGCGGTTAATGCGAGGTTCAGTCACATAGCAGTCTCGAGCAGCGTCTTGATCTCCCTCTATTTCTCCTATTCCGTTATATCTTGAAAATTTCATCTTCAGGCACCATAGGGCTACGAAAATTTGGAAGTCAGACAAGGCTGGTCTTCCCAAAAAGGCGTTGTAGGCCGAGTGGTTCTCTATTAGTACAAATGTTTGTTTTCGCACAGCGGAGCGGGGATGACTTCCTATTTCGACAAAGAGATCCAGTTGCCCGAGGTGCATCTTCGCATCTCCAGTGAAACCATATAGTGGTTTGTTGCAGGGAGACACATCCTTCATTGACAGCTTCATTTTGTCGAAAGCATGTTTGAATAGGATATTTACTGAGCTTCCAGTGTCTATTAAAATTCGAAAAACTTTGGCTGGACCGAACCAAGCAGAGATGACCAAAGGATCCATGTGTGGGTACTGTCTTCCCTCTAGGTCACGCCTACTGAATGTGATATCGTCATTCTCTTTCCGTTTCGGGTGGCGTTCTTCCATGATAGAACTAACGTAGCCTTCATCGTTCCTAAGTGACTTACCGCATCTTTCCATCTCTGCCCAGCTTCTGTCGGCGATGTGCGGTCCTCCTGATATGGTATGGACCACTATCTTCTCTTGATTAGAGCCGCTAGTGTTGCGATTTCCTCCTCCCACTCCTGGGAGGGGTAGCCTTGGGTTTTCATTGGCGGGAGCTGGAGTCCTGTTCTGGCTTTTTACATAGCGTTCCAGTCTCCTCCTTCTAATGCGTTCTTCAATCAAGTCCCGGAGATGGTGGCATTCATTGGTGTCATGTCCATGGGATTCGTGGAAGCGGCAGAACTTTTCAGACTTGAGTGCATTATCTGACTCCTTCTTATGCAGGGGGCGCTTGTATCTAACTTCGTCTTGAGTGGCTAGGAAGATGTTTTCGATTGTTTCATTCAAAGGAGTGTAGGAGTCAAATCTTGGTCCTGGTCGATATAAGCGCTTTTCTCCCTTCTTCCCCCCAGCATTGTCTCTAGAGTCACTTCTCCGAGCATCCTTTGCTGCAGCGGGGACCCTGTCTGGGGCTGTCTTAGCCTGTTGCGCCGACTGCCTCTCAGTGGCAGCGTCTTCAAGTCTCATATACTTTTCAGCTTCATGGAAGAAATCAGGTAAAGTAGCTGGTTTTTCCTTGGTTAGTCTTCTAGCAAATTTAGTATCCGGGTGCACACCACTGCAGAGGGCCATTAGGATAAGTTTCTCATCGGCATCTTGAACTGCAGCTGCTGCGGCATTGAATCGGGTTAAATACTGCTGCACTGTCTCTCCAGGCTTTTGTTTGATATTAGATAAGGAATAAGCGTCCTTGGGTTTTTCCACATGAATGCAGAACTGGCTGGTGAACTTTTCTTTCAACATTTCCCATGAGCTGATGGACCCTTGGGGTAGGTGGCAGAACCAGGAGGTAGCTAGATCTGCCAAGAAAAGTGGAAAGCATTTACACAATACTCCCTCCGTTGCTCCGCTCATGAGCATATGCTGGGTGTATCTTTGTAAGTGTACGATGGGGTCAGAGGTTCCCTTGTAAGGCTTCATTGTTGGCATTTTCCATTCCCGGGGGGTGATGGTAGTTTCGATACTGCGGGTGAAGGGGCTGGTTACCCTAGCACCTATCCCCTGATCCCTTTGCTCCCGTTGGATGCACTCTCTGAACAATCACGCCATCCTTTCATCAGAACTTGGAACGGATAGAAATGAGTTTGGTTCTTCCCTGCGGGACTGATTCCGTCCAAACGACTTGTATGGATGGTATCGTCTGTCACTCCTAACATTCTCCAATGGCTGCCTCTAGTCTTCTGGGGACATGCTGGGGTCAGCCACAGTTGGCCCTTGCCTTGATCTTCCCCTGTTGGGTTCTGTTCTCAGCACTTCCTCGGGTCCAACTTCGGGCTGGACTCCTGCTCGGCCCCGTCTACTGGTGTTTCCATGGTTAGGTAGCATGACAGGCTCAGCTACATCCGCCCCCTGCCTGGTACCTCCCCTGTTGGGTTTGGTTCCAAGTGTTTCCCCGGGTCGGAATTCGGGCTGAGTCCGGGCTCGGCTCCTACCATTGTTGTTTCTGTTATTCACCTCTTCGAAGAAGAAAGACCTTTGTTGTCTCCCAGATCCTCCAGACCGGGACTCACTCCATGATTCAGTGTTGCGGTTGGATTCTTCAGCATCCCTTAAGCGTGACATGAGTTGGTCCACCAAGGCTTCTTGTTGAGATGCGAAGCGGTTAGTTACTTCAGCCACAATCCTGTCTAGATCCGTCCTTGTAATTGGTTGTTCCGTAGCAGGGGCTGTCGGATTTGCCTGATTTTCGTTTTCTGTTGGAACCGGACGATTGTCTTGATTTCTGACTATTGGATCTGGGATACTGCCAGTTGCAATGTTCTTTCCTTTGTTAGCATCTTTCTTCCGTCCGGGAGGCATGTTTTCCAAGCAATGATCGATGTTGATAGGAAAAGGGTTGAGTGGGAGAAGCTGAAGCTTCGAGCTCCGTTTCTCAGTGAAAGCACCAAAAATGTTTGCACAAAAAATGGGCAAACACCTCCAAGTCGTAGGATTTAGTTGATTATATGTTGTTCTGGATGGTTTGGGTGACTTATGCAAATATATGAAATAGATGGACTAAACTGTAAAAGACACACAAGTTTATAGTGGTTCAGCCAGAACGTGCCTACGTCCACTTTATATGTTATTCTCCTTTTCTATTCAGATTACAAGTACAAAGCTTTGATTACAAGTAACTGAAAGTTGTTTGAAAGTTCTATCCATGCTTGAGCTCTCAAACTTGTCCGCCATTGTTGTACCCCTGCCCCTCTATTTATAGAGTGAGGCTGGGGGCAGGGGTTCTGGATGTATATAGCTGCTGATGGGCCTGGGCTGAAATGATATGGCCTGGCAATGTTGGTTCGGTGTAGGTTGGATAGGTGGTCCGGTTAGGATGGTTCGGTGGTAGGAGATGAATGGACCAGTGGGGCTTTGGTTCGGTGGTAGGAGATAAGTGGACCGGTTAGGATAGTTCGACAGGAGGTTGGTTCGGCAGAAGCTTGGAGGAGGTTGGTTCGGCAGGAGCTTGGAGGAGGTTGGTTCGGCAGGAGCGTGGAGGAGATTGGTTCGGCAGGAGCTTGGCGGAGGTTGGTTCGGCAGGAGCTTGGAGGAGGTTGGTTCGGCAGGAGCATGGAGGAGATTGGTTCGGCGGTGGGTGGTTCGACGATTGGTTCGGCGGTGGGTGGTTCGACGAGACCTTGGCTCGGTGAGGCTTTGGTCCGGTCGAAAACATACCCAACAACAGAGTTTAAGGGAAAAGAAAAATAAACTCCAGGTCATTTGTTGGACTGGTGTGAGAAACTCAAAATACGTGTTTGAAAAAGAAAAGGCATCTCATAAGACTGCACCCACGCATAAATACAGATGGGTTTTTACCTTATGATAAACAAAACATTTGATATGCAAAAACCATTTGATATCATTTTTAATGACATTCCTTTAGAAACTTTACAAGTAAACTTATTAATCTTAGTCGAAATTGTTACCATTATTAAATTTCACATATGTTAGGCTATACAAACAAAACACTTACATGGCTCGTTCGAAGAATCGATTTCCATACAATGGCAGGTAAGGAATTATCTTCCGCACAATACATCTTTAGAGGAATGTACCGGGCATACACAAACAACCCTCCACATCTGGCAAGAATGGCCTATCCCTATTTGGCACTCATGCATGGCCTGGATAGAATCGAATATGACATCACTCCGGTTACATAGCATACATCAAGAGTAATCTAGAAAGTTAATGACCATATACTAATGATTGCGAACCATAAAGCCTTGCAACGTACCTATTTAAGCCATTATCGGGTGATGACGCTTGAGGTAGCAACTACCTTTCACACAACACATTCCACTTTGAATGCCACATTGTCATCCCATAGTCGCATAACTGATTTCTACAAAATATAATTCTTAAGCTCGTACGTCTCAGGAATAGGTGTTAAGCTAAGAGAAGATGCCTTCTTTACCGCCAAAAAATGATACATTCATAGGGATCGATTTATATAACTAGAGATGCAACGTTGGACATTCGTCCATGAAAGTTTCCCGGAAACAGGACGAACCGAAGGCACTCTCCTACCACATTATGTCGAGAATTACTCCTAGGATTAGTAGCGGAAGTCCTTGCATCGAAGATCTTAAATAAAAAAATATTGTAATATGATATGGGAAATTCCTCCCAAGGGTCAGTGATAAGCAGCCCTACGTTCCATCTTCCAAATCAAATCCATAAATTGGTTCAAAGTGGTTTTCAGATAAGAATTACCCCAAATTCGACCTCGATTCCTTCGAACCAATCATCATAAAAAGATGCTCTATGAATAGGGAATCGTTCTTTAATTGATTAAGTTCATTTTATCAAAATAACTTCTGGAGACATGTATTTCTAAAACATTCTTTTCGGTATATATGGAATCGTTAAACCTCTCATATAAATTCCTTAATTACTTTAAACTAAGAATAATTCAAAATCATTTCAATTTTCACTTAAGAAAATATTAATCCGAGCAAACCAAATTCACTATCTCCTCCATCAGGCCAGTCCGGGTAGCCAGGGAGGGTAGGAAATTAGTTTTCCCAATAGAATATGCACTTCTCCCTGACAATCATAAGGCGATCAAGTTATTTGATTGACTCTAAATCATTTAACATTTAACCATTCCATAAATCCTTCAAAATCATCCTTTCTTTCTTTGTTTGAAAACTATGGATATAATAGTTTAGAAATTTATTATCTCAAAGAATTCCAAGCTATATTCCATTCTATACACTCGTTCGATTTTTATGGCGTGAAATCGCGAATTACCGTTACGTGACGCACCTATTTTTAACTCAATTTTCAATATTCATTTAAAATTTCCCAAAACGCTTTTAGATGTTTATAAAACATTTCTAAATCATATTAAACCATTTTTTTAGAGGTTTAAACATTCCATATACACCATTTCATTTAATAAAGGAAAGTGATTTCCTTTGTGTTTGTCGACGTGCATTTCCATGACTTGCATGCATATTCAATATTCATATTTGACAACCATCATCAACAATAATAATCAAACGTATATAACATCCAATAGCATATAACACCATAGTGTAGGAGTTTCTCACCTTGGGTTTAAATGATTAACTAAAAATCAGCTATAGCTCCACTATTTAAGTTTTGAAGCTTACGATTCTATGGACTTAAGCGCCTAGGCGGCTCGGCCCAAACGTGGAATAGCTTGAAGAGCTCATAGACTAGGGTAGAGGAATATGAAGGCTCAACCTTCAATGGAGGAGGAGGTGGATGTAAAAGATAAAGAAGAAAAGTGAAGTTTTGGAATCTTTTATGGTGCTTATTTGTATATAAGTATATGTTATAATTTAAATTCATTTTGAGAAATATTTTTGCATTATTTCCTATAGATTGGAAGCCATGAAAGTGTAGAGAGAGCTTAGGGAACGAAGAGAAAAATGAATGAAAGTGAAAAGGAGAGTGTAGGGTATTTATAGGGATGGAAGTGGAGGAAAATTGTAACGACCCGAAATTTTCACACTCAAAAATTCCAGATAGTTATGAAAAAAAAGAGATAGAAGAAAGAAGAAGAACAGAATCAACAACACCTCACATTCGCAGCGGATGAAATATAACAATATATAATATCAGTCTACAAAAGAGTATTATATCTATTGATTACATTCTAATACATCAGAGTTACACGTTATATACAGTTACTGAATATATACAATTATCATGACTCAGATTAACAATAATATAAACACAGCGGAAGTACTCTATATGCTCTTGCCATCCAGCTCGCCTCCTGAGCTCCAGAACGTACCTACCTGGAAATCTGTAACACTCGGTCTGACCTGAGCATTACACCAAAGTAACACCCAGGTCAGGCTGGAAACCAGCGTGAGCAATCTCAACTAACATGGAATACCAAAGCAAACAACTTATATAAAACCCAGGTAACTCAGGTAAATTCACAAGGCCACAATTTATTCTAGACATCACTTACCTCACATATAAGTTTTCTAAATACCAAGATTTAGATTTAAAATAGTCCAATTCCTTTAAAACCATTTCATTCCAGCCTATAGATTTCATATATCAATTTATAAAAATTCGAAGTGGTCTCGGGTATTTCCCGATACCCGACCCCAATCTCTTCAAACCCAATGTCATCTAAACCCAAGTTATCCAAATGAAATACACAACATTTCATATCAGAGATATCAACTCATTCAAAACATCCAATACCATTCAATCATTCATAAGCAAAACTTGATCACAAAAATCAATTCAATTTATTCTAATTGAATTAAATTAATGCTGACTGAATTACTAATCTCATCCACTTAGATTTCTCCATTAAACATTAATTGATTTCAAATCAATTAATTCATCATCCTATCATTTTCATCTTAATTAATCGCCCTGGATTAATTATCCTTCAATTTTATTCAAGAATTTAATTTTAATCCGTTTCACGATGTTAATTATTATTTTTTATCCAAAATCATTAAGAAATCTTTAATTACCTCATATATTAATTAACTATATTAATTTCATTTATCCTTAATTACTTATATTAATTAATTTCTCGTAAGTCACTAATTATGGATTAATTAATCTTAATTTATCAATCTTTGATTACATCTTTAATTACATAAATTAAGGATTTCCAATTATATTTTAATTTATCCTAATAAAATTTAATTACATTGATTAAACCACAATATTAACCATTCTCGATAAATCTCAACGTGCAATTAACTATTGTTTATTTACTTCATTAAACAAATCAATTACTCGTTTTATAATAGAAGCTTAAAGGAATTTAAAGCCAAATTTATTTTTAAATTCGAATCGATTAACAATTACACATAAACATTCAAGTTGTTAAAACATTTAATACTTAAAACTTTATTTGTTAGATTTAACTTTGATTTAGAACTCGTTTTACAACTCTACTCTACAATTTTAACTTCAGTTTCTAAATATCATTTCATTGCTTTTCAGATCATTTTATTTTTATTTTATTTTTTTCCTACAATTATTTCACTTTCAAAATTCACCCTTATATTCCTTACAAAAATCCAATTTATATATTTCGATAACTCAGGGTACCGAAATATTCAAGCAACTCACAGCATTCATTATTCCAATTGCCAATAACAATCATTCCAAAATACCAATTATTCCAAAATAATCTAGATGTTACTATACAATATAGCATATCAATTCAATCCAACCATTCAACCAATCATTTCAATTTAACCATCTAAATTTAAATAAAAACTCAGAAGCATGAGATTTACTCACCTTTGCTTTTATTTGCAATCCACTTCAAAATTTCCTTAGTTACCTCGATTTTTAACCTTGTATAAAAATTAGGTAGTTTATTAATATTTGAATAAATCGAAAAATCAATTACTACTTGATACTTTAATTGACTAACCATTAATTTGACTAATAAATTTAATTTATCTAATAATTCAATTTTTTTTAAAATATCTTTTTCTTAATAAAATATTCTTTAGTAACTAAAAATAGTTAAACAGATTAATACAACAAGTAAATCATCACATTCATTATTAATAAAATTCCTTTAGATTCACTTAAACAATAATTAAATTTTAAACTGTCTTTACAGTTCAAATCACATAATTCTCACTGGAATACCTTTCTATTTACATAAGCAAAATTTTAAATTAAAAGTAATGAACAGTATATACTTTACTGTATATATTATTTGTTAAAATCAAGCATTAAATTATATTTATTTTCTTTTCTGTAACACAAAAACCTCTAAGATACAAGTTATAATTAATATATAAGTAAACTACCTCACCTAGTCGCAGCCGAGCTTCGTTCCCATCATCGTCCTCCCATCCTGCAACCCAAAGTCGCATAGCCATCGCCGACCAACCATTGCGACTTCCATCCTTCACTCGTTCATGCTCGAGCTTCCTGGTTGTCGATTGATTCCCCCAATGAGTCGCCATCTGCCGCCGTTCGCGTACCAATCGCAACCCAAAACGCGAATCCCCGACGAAAATATCTTGGATATTTTATGCAATACATCATCACTTGCATCACCACCATTCCCCCTACCCACCTAGGTTCGGCCGATGGTACCCCTTATGTGCTTGAAATGATGCTTGTATTATGATGGACTTTTAGTTAGCTTAGGAAGTAAGAAAAGAAGAAATATATTGAATATTTTGTATATTTTTTTAATATTTATATGTATATATGTGCATATATGAATGATCATGTACATGAGAATATATCTACATGTATGCACATGTATATGTGCACATGTATCTCTATAATCTTGTACAACTTCTGTGCTTGTAACATTATGAATCCCAATTTCGATTCCCCGTCATATTTTTATTTTTTAGTTAATATACATATATTTGTAAACCAATTCGAACATAAATTTCTTATCATTTTTAATTAATTAAAATGATCACATTTCTTTTATAAAACTATATAAATTAATATACATAATTATTTACAAAATTGCTATTATACCGATAAAGCGATACGAATTTTTCTTATGAATTTAAACAAGTATGTATATATTTGTAAAATTAATGATAAATTTATTCTCTATAACTATTTAAAATGAGTTATCAAAATCATTATAATAATTATTAAATCTTTTAAATCTCAAATTAATTAATATAAATAAATTTATTAAAGTGATATATTTGTTGGTCGTTACAATATAATTTTTTCTTCATTTTTATATTGATCCAGATTGAGTTTATTACAACATCTATAAACTTAAATCGTATACTTGCTTGAAAATTGAAAATATTAATGGAAAAAACATAAATTATCTGTGCTTTTGCTTTACACTATTACTATTGGTTTTCTCATTGTTTTAATTTTCTAAAGTAATTGCTTTCAACTCCAGTCAATTTTTAAACAATAGAGAAGTAAAATTAGGTTTTTCTAATAAAAATTATATTTAATTATTAGAAAATCTATGTAATTTGGTTAATTTATAACTTTACATTTTTTTTCTGGGTTCAGTTGATTATTGATATTATTAATTGTTTTAGTCTAAGTTTCAATTTTGATGTGTATTTTCATATATTTTCATCTTCAATTCTCGATAAACTAAATGTAATCGAATTCCTATATTAATGAAAATTAATTTATTAACCAAGCATTATGGAGAGATGACACAAAAATTAATGTGTAATCAATTCTGTAACTTAATATGGAATCAAATGTATCATAAATTCGTAATGTAAATTATTCTTAATTTGTTTGAATTAGTAAATACGTTTATCATAATTTACTTCTACTCTAAACTCCATACAGAACTAAATATGAATTCGATAATTTGGCGTCTATTCATATATTTATACATAGAGTAATGTAGTGATATTTTTTAATACTTTAGTGATCATAATTTTCATTAACTATTTGCAAAGTTCTTTTCCATGGATGTTTCTTTCTCAAAATGCACGAATGTCAAAATGATGATACTTTGTATTTTATAATTACTTTTAAACTATCAGAAATAAGCATAGTTTAAAATTTTAATTTTCATAAATTTATTAGATAACAAGCAAAATTTACCAAACATGTTTATTTTATAGTTTAGTTGGCAGTTGATATTACAATAGGTTAATATATTTTTACGGTATTAAAAGAAATATTATATTTATATTTTTAGTTTTTACTTGAAAGGAAACGTTATATATTTAATATATTAGGAAACATGGTTATATATTTTACCGAACATGAATAACAATTTCATGTGCAAATAAATAATTTTAAATGCATTAGCACGAATATTGGATTAATAATCTAGAAAAAGTTCATGTATATTTCTGATTGAACCTCCAGTGAAAACTATGGTTAATGTTTGCAGCCACGAACAAAAAAAAAGATAATTTGAAAGTAAAAAATTATTGAATAAAATAGTCAAAATTAAATAAAAAAAACATTTGAATGTAGAGTAAGGTATTTAGTGGCACTGGTTTGTTGAAGGCGGAGAGATATGATAGGTGTTTCTATTCAATAAATTATTATAAAGAATATAACGACGCGTAAATTTCGATAATTTAATTTGTTTATTTAATAGGATTTTTGTAATTTATTTTAGTAGAAACAATAAAGGCGATAAATAAATATTAAAATGAGGGCTAAAATAAATTATGTAAATGGTGACTTAAAACCTATTTATAGAAATTTGAATAAAATCCAAACTGAATTAAGTAGAAAAAGGATTCTTACCTGGATATAAAATTTAATATGAGAAATTAATGAAATATTAAATTGATTTAATGCAATAAAAGGGTGTAAATGGTAATTGGAATAAATTTAGGAATCATGTTAGTCCAAGTTAATAACTTATGACTTGAATGAAATTCCAATTCAATAAAATCATTTAAATGTTATGATTTGATTTAAATGGAATATGAGAAAAAAATGTAAGGATTTGATTAATATATATGTTATTTATTCAGGATATTGAATAAAATTGGGAATCCAATTGTAATTAATGGTAATAATGTTGGTATTGGCTAATAAATTAAATTTCAATGCAGTACCCATAAATGAATGGAATGAAATGAATGTATGTAAATGTATACTAGGTTATTTATCAAATAGAAGGAAAGAAAAGTAAATAGAAAATTGATTGATGAATAAATATGCATTGAATAGTAATTGAATATTTCGTTAGTATGAATTTAAAGGAATATGGGGTAATTTGATTAAATCAATAAAAGACAATAAATGCAATGATGGTGGGTTATTAATAAAAGTGAATAGGGAAATGATTGTTATAGTAAGAATGGAATTCCAACTTGTTGGAATGGAGTAAATACACCTAGTAATAAATTTAGTATAGGAAAACGAAATGGAAATATTGAATTAATTAATTCGTATATATATAGTAAATGGCGATTATTGGATTGTAAACAATAAACTTATTAAAGGTGATCAAGAGTTGTGACCACAAGTTATTATGAGTGATACATATATATTTAACTCATTCAACTGATTTGGAAATCATTGCAATAAATATACATTAAATGTTACGTTAAATAAATTAAGGTAATAAATGGAGAATAACGTAAATGTTCTTCATAAATATGATGATTTGTGAATAAAGAATGCAAATAAAGTTTCATTAATATATCGGAATTTAATTTACCATAAAGAGGTTAATTGCAATCAAATGAGTTAAATGTTTAAACAGGAATCAAGCTTTATGTATTTATTTGGGTTTATTGCAATTAATTTAAAATTCAATAATAAATTTTTACGTTAATTGGAAATTAAGCTGAAAACGTGAAATATTTATGTGATAATCTTAAATCCAGTGGTTGACACTTCTATTTGAAATTATGAACGGAATAATAATTAATTTATTTAACTAAATGAAATTTTTAGGATATTATTTATAATCTGGGTATTTAATGAAATTAAGGATTTATATTGAAATTTATAAATTTACCTTCTTTAAATTTGACATCTAAACTTGTTGGAATTTTGTAAATGATCAATAATTTTTTTAAAAGTGATAAAATGAGTCAATTTTAGAATCTAAATATAAAATTGGATTTTATTATTTATTTTAAATTTATTTAATTAATATAAAAATAGCCATTTTGGTCATGGACTCGGATTTCGATGAAACCAGTTTCATCGGATCCGTAACAGTGAATTATTGTAGGGTTTCAAGTTTCGTAGCGATCAGACTTGTCGTTTGATCGTACGGACTCGAAACGCCCTGAAATCAATTTGAAATCAATTTGGAAATATTGATTTCAGCATAACTTCTTCATACGATCGAATTTGGACGTGAAACTTTTTCCATCGCGCTCAGAATATTTTAAAACACCTAATTGGATATATGGGTTTAACCAATTTCGTTCCAGAGTCGAAACGGGCTTTTTGGGCCAACTACCGTTCAGCACGTTTGTTTATCGAATCCATCTACTCTATTTCTAACCTACCTATATAAATACAGTTATAAACCCTAGCCTCCATGTATTCTCATTTGTTTGTGCGTTCATTTTTCCTCATCTCCTCCTCAAAGTGCTCAGAAAAATCCTAAAAAAATATATGTTGAAGCTTTCGACTAGCATAATTCAGTGGTGGTGTTCGTTTTTCGAGTGGGTTTGTGGTTTGACTAGAAATAGGGGTTTTTGTTTCGGCCGTTCGTTTTGGCTTTGTAATTCAACATTGGATTCGCGTTGTCACGACGATCGGAAGGCATGAAATCGAAGAGGGTGCTGAGGGGAGGAGATCCATACGGCCAAGTCGTATTACTTGTCGTTCGGTTCGCCAGAAATTTGCCTTGAAGCATGCGTCGGCGCACGGCGGGGGAGGCTACAGGAGGGGGCCGCAACTTTGAGGTGGGGGCGGTTTTGCATGGAGATGCCGTGGTTGAGTCAGATCGAGTCGTAGGACCTTGTAGCGGCGGCGTAAATTGAAAATAGGGTTCGGTAGTGGCGGCTGGTTTCGTGCGTTGCAGTGGGTTTCGGCATTATACTGTAGCAGAACGAGTGGGAGAGAGAGGAAGGGTTGACGTGGCAATTGAAGGAGGTGGGTTTGTTTTGTTCTTGTTTAAATTTATGTTGATTTCAACTCGTTTTAATTCGATAACTTTCTTATACGACATCGTTTTCACGCGCGATTTTTTTTATTAGGATCGTAATAAAATTCCGGATCTGTTGACACTGGTTTGAACAAATTCTGAGACCGTCGAAATTTTGGGTTTAAATCGGATTTAAATTCGATTCAAATCCCAAAGGTGAGTGTTTTAGCCCACTCACAACTTCTAAAATTTCTTATGGTTGTTAAATTGATTTTAGATATGAGTAGAAATTTATTTATGACTGTTTGGCATGTTTTATTCATTATCTCTGTTAAATCGTATTTATTTAATACAACTGTTAATTAATTTTATTATGACACATAAATTGACAATTAAAATTAATTTATTTGCATATAAACTGATAGTTAAGCAGTTAATGAATTTACTTTGAATATAAACTGTTAGTTAATAACTGTCATTTATTTCTTGTTATATTGCATATGCTATATATTGATGTTTGTTTAAATTGACGATGATTGAAATAAATTAATGATGATTGGAATAAATTGGCTGATGATTGATATTGGGTGAATGGATGATGTGTTCTATCTTATAAAAACTGCAAGTTATCATGCATTTTCATTTCATTCGGGATTGCGGTATGAAATGATATACAACCACATTTTTATTTTTAAATTGCAGATTGAAATGATAAATATCCGTATCACTTTACCATAGGATAGAAAATTATATACAGGCACCGCGGTATATATAAAAAATTATTTTTGAAATTATTTTATGGTTTGGATAGGATACGGTTAATAAATATAGATTTTGATATTATATAAAATCTTATTTTATATATACATCTATAGTTAAAGTATTGAAGATAAGCTATGTATGGATTTGTTAAATAAAATAAATAAGTTGAATGACGGAGTTTGATTATTTTATATTATAGGGTTAAGTACATGTTAAGATATTGAAATTACATATAAATTTAAAGGATTTAAATTAATTAAGATTGGGAGTTAAATTGGAAAATTTATTTGGAATTGAGCTTAATTAAGAAGTTAACTTCATAAGTTGATGTAAAATTTATTAACTTGAAATTTTAAAAAAAGGTATGATATTTATAACTGAATTCTATTCAAGGTGAATTAAATGAATATTTCTAGTATAAAAATTGAAGGAAATTATCTTTTATAAGTAATTTGTGTTTTACTTAATTGATTACGGGTTTATTATGCAATTATTATTTCAAACTAAATAATAGGACTTTAAATTGGTGAAATAGAAATTTCCAACCTTAGTTCAAATTGTTTAATATTCAAAGTTTGAAATATATTGAAACTGAAGTGGTTTATTTAAACTAAAAGCGATTTTAAATTTATGGATTATGACTTAATCTTAAATGAAATAAATTGTAAGCCGCGGAAATTATTTTATTTTATAAAGAAATTTTGAATCCAAACTATTGATGCTATATACTGTTTGAATATCCAAACCATTTAAGTTTTAAAAATTATGGTTTAAAGCTATTAATTTTCGAAGTATTATAGTTTGAAAGTTATAATTCAATGTTTGGTTTCCGATTATTATAAGTTTGAAAACAATATGATTTTGGAAAAGAAATATATATTTGAAATAAAATGATATTATATTAATTTGGGTTTTTGTAAAATAATATCAAATGAGTTTGTTTTGGAAAGGAAATGATATCGTATTTATGGGTTTTGAAATGGATAATTATATTCTGGTTTTTGAAAGTATAATTATTTTTAAAATGACCGCGGTGTTATAATAACGTTTGTTTGTTGAAGAGACCGGGATCGGAAGTTGTCATACTCTCTGCCAACCCCGAAAACCACTTTAACAACCGTGTACGCGGTGGAGATTCCAGAATGAAGTAGGATGGTGGTGGCGTTTCCTTTAAGGTAAATATGTGGACCCGACTCCCGTGAGTTGGCATAAGGTGGCTAAAACAGGAGCGATTAACGGGTTACTAAGGTAGCACCTTTGATCGGACACATCCCTTCGATATTATACTTTGACTTTTGGATTGATTCGGTGGCCACTTTTGATTTCTTTGTTTTGGGGGTGTGGCTCGAGCTGGGCGATAGCTGCGGCTATGCGTTACCACCGACCCGGAAGCGTAATTGGTATATCTACCCTGGCATTGCCTAGTTGTGCCGTGTCACCTACCCTAGCGCGCCTTATACGATTTTGGCTTTGTACCATACCTATGGAGTGCCCTCTGATGACGCCCAGTACGGGGGAGATTACGGTACTGTATAGACTATGGGAATATATTTTGTGTTAAGGGCTATATGGGTAACCCCTTAACGCTATTTAAAAGTAAGTTTATTTTATAAATAGACACTATTGTAATAGCGCAATATACTACATAGTAAATAGCTTAACGGATCCTTAGGAGATGTAAATCCCGAGCATCTCTTGAGTTACTGCACTCATATTTATTTCTGTTAATTTAACTCACATAAGATCTTTTAGTTCTGACTCGAGTGTTTTTGTCTTTCCAAATTCGCTCGGGTCAGTCCGAGCGTTTCAGGATTTGAAGATTTTATTCTGGAGGACGAAGACGAAGATTTGTAGTATTACTATCTACTATATTAGCCCACTACACTATTTAATTCCGCTGCACTGATATTATTGGTATGTGAACTCTATATTTAATTGTATAAAGAAGAATCAAATGTCTTGTAAACTGTTTTATGAACTGTATATTTTGTTATTATATTTTTCCTTCCGCTGTGAGATTCTGTTTTCTTTTTATTTCTTTCTTGTTTTTCTTATTTACCCCATAACAATCCGCCCTTCCGTATGGTTTGAATTGGCACGTGTGTCGATTTATATCGTGCGAAAAGGCGGGACGTTACATCTGGTATCAGAGCTTTGGTTTAGCGATAAACCTTAGCTTTGTGGGGTTTGACTCTTTACTAATAGGGTAGTAATACCCTATGGGAGTCGCTGAGTGTATATATGAGAGAGCGTATTTGTTAGGGTTATAAGAAAGGTTTTAATATTGTGTTAATCTGTTCCATTTTGTATTTGTAAATTCTGGTTGGTGCATGGGACGCTATGACATCAATAGGGATTTCTAAACACTTAATAGGCAGACCGATATAATATTTGTTTTCATATAGGTGAATGAAATAATTTTTCCTATTATATTTTCTACATAAAATAAAAAAAATTCAATGATATCCATATTTGGCTGAAATAGATTGGTTGATAGGTAATAAAAATTATAATAATGGTTGAAATGAGATTTAAAATAAATAAATAAAATTTGGAAATTTAGAACTTAAGATCCGGGGTTTTGAAATTTCTTTCGAATAAATTTTGGAATATAATAATATTGTTTATAAGTATTTTCTGATATAAATATTTAGTATAAAATTCGGAAGAATTGTTTTAAAGAAGATTTTGGAGAAAATAAGTTTTGTACTTTCCTCTCTGTCGCTGGAAAAAAAATTCGGTGATGGCGGCCGCATCATCGACTTTCATTTTCGAGTTTCGAAGGGGGAATGCCACTGTAGTAGTTTTACTGCAGATTCATTTTGATTGAAAAATATAAATTTTGAATTGTTGTAGATATAATTATAGATATATAAGTTTTAAGAATATATTTATCTATTGTTTTAAAATAAATTGAAATTTAACTCGGTATTTAGTCTTAAGTTTCCATTAAATAATAGTTTCAATTATTTTAGTAAATTGGAAAGTACGTAATTAATAATTGAAACCTTTAAAGTAAATAGAGATTTAATGCTAGGTTATGAATGAAATTAGAGGTAATTTGAAATTGCAACTTATAAAACAAAGATGAAATTATTGAACCATAAATTAATTAAAAGAATCGAAGAGAAAAGAAAAAACTTGTATAACTTTTAATTACATTCTTAAAAAGCATACATAACTTACCAAATATTAAAAGTTGAAATGTTTAATAAGAAAATGTAGTGGAAATTGTACAAGTAGAAATTTGAAATAATGAAGTATTCAATAAAATTGTTGTTAAATGAGAATTTAATGTATAAACTTAAGTTATAATTGAAATTTTACCGAGTAAATATAATTAAAGGTAAGTATGATAATAAATGGTTATAAACTTAAGTAAATTAAAGTGTAAATAGATGAGATCGTGCAATAATAAATGAATGAATAATTATAGTAGTTAATGCCATGACCTGACTAAATGGAAATGAATAATAGTAAGTAGTAAATAAATGGATGTAATATAATAAAGAGAAATTGTAAACTTAAGAAAGGGTTGCAGTTATTTCTAAATAAAATTGAAAGAAATAAATGAAAATAAAACGAATAAACCATTATATGAATGAAAAGAATCAAACAACCAATGTATGGATGGAATAAATAAAAAAAAATAGACTAAAACTGTTGCTGAAATTGTTGTTTGTTGTGGTTTGTGGGTGTTGGGTAAGGAAACTTAAATTTTGTTGGGTTGGATGAATAATCCATTGTGTTTAATCTAAGACTGTTGAGTAAATGATACACTGGATAGTTTATTCTTCATTCCGTACAATATAAAGGTTTTGAACCCGAACAACTATTTGTTTGTTTGGTTGAATGGTTGCTTTGAATTTGCTGGGTATGCTGTTGTTAAATTTGATGGTTGTTGTATTGTTTTGTTGTTAGCGATTGAAACCACTTAAATATTTCACTTTATATAAATTGTTAACCCTTTAGATTTTATAAGTGAAATGAAGGTTATGGAGCAATTGCTACGGCTTTTGGTTCCATAAATTTAACGTAAATTGCCCGACAAATAGGTACGTTTTCGGATTACGGTTTATAGCGCTATTTTATATATTTTCCCGTGTAGGGATATATATTATTTTGGAAAATATTTGTGTATATTGTTATATTTATATTATATTTTCTTCCGAGCCTCTCCATACAAAGGAGACTCTGCCAAACTTTTCCGTAAATTTTGGACTTAAAAAAAAATTGAAAATGTTTACAAACTTTAACAATTTATGTGTAAAGGATTTAAATGGTTATAAATTGGTATATTTTATGTTAGATTATTTTATTTTGTAAACTTATTTGTTTATAAATTTAATTAAGAAAGATATATTGTTTTCTTATTTCTTCTTTTCCCTTCTTTTCCTTTTCGGGGACGAAAATTTTTGAGCGGGGGCGAGTGTAAGGACCCGTAAATTTCGACAATTTAATTTGTTTATTTAATAGGATTTTTGTAATTTATTTTAGTAGAAACAATAAAGGCGATAAATGAATATTAAAATAAGGGCTAAAATAAATTATGTAAATGGTGACTTAAAACCTATTTATAGAAATTTGAATAAAATCCGAAGTGAATTAAGTAGAAAAAGGATTCTTACCTGGATATAAAATTTAATATGATAAATTAATGAAATATTAAATTGATTTAATGCAATAAAAGAGTGTAAACGGTAATTGGAATAAATTTAGGAATCATGTTAGTGCAAGTTAATAATTTATGACTTGAATGAAATTCCAATTCAATAAAATCATTTAAATGTTATGATTTGATTTAAATGGAATATGAGAAAAAAATGTAAGGATTTGATTAATATATATGTTATTTATTCAGGGTATTGAATAAAATTGGGAATCCAATTGTAATTAATGGTAATAATGTTGGTATTGGCTAATAAATTAAATTTCAATGCAATACCCATAAATGAATGGAATGAAATGAATGTATGTAAATGTATACTAGGTTATTTATCAAATAGAAGGAAAGAAAAGTAAATAGCAAATTGATTGATGAATAAATATGCATTGAATAGTAATTGAATATTTCGTTAGTATGAATTTAAAGGAATATGGGGTAATTTGATTAAATCAATAAAAGACAATAAATGCAATGATGGTGGGTTATTAATAAAAGTGAATAGGGAAATGATTGTTATAGTAAGAATGGAATTCTAACTTGTCGGAATGGAGTAAATACACTTAGTAATAAATTTAGTATAGGAAAACGAAATGGAAATATTGAATTAATTAATTCGTATATATATAGTAAATGGCGATTATTGGATTGTAAAGAATAAACTTATTAAAGGTGATCAAGAGTTGTGACCACAAGTTATTATGAGTGATACATATATATTTAATTCATTCAATTGATTTGGAAATCATTGCAATAAATATAAATTAAATGTTACGTTAAATAAATTAAGGTAATAAATGGAGAATAACGTAAATGTTCTTCATAAATATGATGATTTGTGAATTAAGAATGGAAATAAAGTTTCATTAATATATCGGAATTTAATTTACCATAAAGAGGTTAATTGCAATCAAATGAGTTAAATGTTTAAACAGGAATCAAGCTTTATGTATTTATTTGGGTTTATTGCAATTAATTTAAAATTTAACAATAAAATTTTACGTTAATTGGAAATTAAGCTGAAAACGTGAAATATTTATGTGATAATCTTAAATCCAGTGGTTGACACTTCTATTTGAAATTATGAACGGAATAATAATTAATTTATTTAACTAAATGGAATTTTTAGGATATTATTTATAATCTGGGTATTTAATGAAATTAAGGATTTATATTGAAATTTATAAATTTACCTTCTTTAAATTTGACATCTAAACTTGTTGGAATTTTGTAAATGATTAAGAATTTTTTTAAAAGTGATAAAATGAGTCAATTTTAGAATCTAAATATAAAATTGGATTTTATTTATTTATTTTGAATTTATTTAATTAATATAAAAATAGCCATTTTGGTCACGGACTCGGATTTCGACGAAACTAGCTTCATCGGATCCGTAACAGTGAATTATTGTAGGGTTTCAAATTTTATAGCGATCGGACTTGTTGTTTGATCGTACAGACTCGAAACGCCCTGAAATCGATTTAATTGAAATCAATTTGAAATCAATTTGGAAATATTGATTTCGGCATAACTTCTTCGTACGATCGAATTTGGACGTGAAACTTTTTCCATCGCGCTCAGAATATTTTAAAACACCTATTTGGATATATGGGTTTAACCAATTTCGTTCCGGAGCCGAAACGGGCTTTTTGGGCCAATTACCGTTCAGCACGTTTGTTTATCGAATCCATCTACTCTATTTCTAACCTACCTATATAAACCCAGTTATAAACCCTAGTCTCCATCTATTCTCATTTGTTTATGCATTCATTTTTCCTCAGCTCCTCCTCTTCCCAATGCCTGCACACCCTAGATCTACTTAAATTTCAAAAATCAAATCGAAAGCTAAAAATTCAAAGTGCTCGGAAAAATCCCAAAAAAATATATGTTGAAGCTTTCGACTAGCATAATTCACTAGTGGTGTTCGTTTTTCGAGTGGGTTTGTGGTTTGACCAGAAATAGGGGTTTTTGTTTCGGCCGTTCGTTTTGGCTTTGTAATTCAACGGTGGATTCGCGTTGTCACGACGATCGGAAGGCATGAAATCGAAGAGGGTGCTGAGGGGAGGAGATCCATACGGCCAAGTCGTATTACTTGTCATTGGCTTCGTCGGAAATTGGCCTTGAAGCATGCGACGGCGCACGGCGGGGGAGGCTACAGGAAGGGGCCGCAACTTCGAGGTGGAGGCGGTTTCGCATGGAGATGGCCGTGGTTGAGTCAGATCGAGTCATAGGAGCTTGTAGCGGCGGCGTAAATTGAAAATAGGGTTCGGTAGTGGCGGCTGGGTTTCGTGCGTTGCAGTGGGTTTCGGCATTATTCTGTAGCAGAACGAGTGGGAGAGAGAGGAAGGGCTGACGTGGCAATTGAAGGAGGTGGGTTTGTTTTGTTCTTGTTTAAATTTATGTTGATTTCAACTCGTTTTAATTCGATAACTTTCTCATACGACATCATTTTCACGCGCGATTTTTTTTATTAGGATTGTAATAAAATTTTGGATCTGTTGACACTGGTTTGAACAAATTCTGAGACCGTCGAAATTTTGGGTTTAAATCGGGTTTAAATTCGATTCAAATCCCAAAGGTGAGTGTTTTAACCCACTCACAACTTCTAAAATTTCTTATAGTTGTTAAATTGATTTTAGATATGAGTAGAAATTTATTTATGACTGTTTGGCATGTTTTATTCATTATCTCTGTTAAATCGCATTTATTTAATATAACTGTTAATTAATTTTATCATGGCATATAAATTGACAGTTAAAATTTATTTATTTGCATATAAACTGATAGTTAAGCAGTTAATGAATTTATTTTGAATATAAACTGTTAGTTAATAACTGTCATTTATTTCCTGTTATATTGCATATGCTGTATATTGATGTTTGTTTAAATTGACGATGATTGAAATAAATTAATGATGATTGGAATAAATTGGTTGATGATTGATATTGGGTGAATGGATGATGTGTTCTATCTTATATAAACTGCAAGTTATCATGCATTTTCATTTCATTCGGGATTGCGGTTTGAAATGATATACAACCGCATTTTTTTTAAATTGCGGATTGAATGATAAATATCCGTATCACTTAACCATAGGATAGAAAATTATATACAGGCACCGCGATATATATAAAAAATTATTTTTGAAATTAGTTTATGGTTTGGATAGGATACGGTTAATAAATATAGATTTTGATATTATATAAAATCTTATTTTATATATACATCTATAGTTAAAGTATTGAAGATAAGCTATGTATGGATTTGTTAAATAAAATAAACAAGTTGAATGACGGAGTTTGGTTATTTTATATTATAGGGTTAAGTACATGTTAAGATATTGAAATTACATATAAATTTAAAGGATTTAAATTAATTAAGATTGGGAGTTAAATTGGAAAATTTATTTGGAATTGAAGTTGATGTAAAATTTATTAACTTGAAATTTTAAAAAAAGGTATGATATTTATAACTGAATTCTATTCAAGGTGAATTAAATGAATATTTCTAGTATAAAAATTGAAGGAAATTATCTTTTATAAGTAATTTGTGTTTTACTTAATTGATTACGGGTTTATTATGCAATTATTATTTCAAACTAAATAATAGGACTTCAAATTGGCGAAATAGAAATTTCCAACCTTAGTTCCAATTGTTTAATATTCAAAGTTTGAAATATATTGAAACCGAAGTGGTTTATTTAAACTAAAAGCGATTTTAAATTTATGGATTTTGACTTAATCTTAAATGAAATAAATTGTAAGTCGCGGAAATTATTTTATTTTATAAAGAAATTTTGAATCCAAACTATTGATGTTATATACTGTTTGAATATCCAAACCATTTAAGTTTTAAAAATTATGGTTTAAACTATTAATTTTCGAAGTATTATAGTTTGAATGTTATAATTCAATGTTTGGTTTCCGATTATTATAAGTTTGAAAACAATATGATTTTGGAAAAGAAATATATATTTGAAATAAAATAATATTATATTAATTTGGGTTTTTATAAAATAATATCAAATGAGTTTGTTTTGGAAAGGAAATGATATCGTATTTATGGGTTTTGAAATGGATAATTATATTCTGGTTTTTGAAAGTATAATTATTTTTAAAATGACCACGGTGTTATAATAACGTTTATTTGTTGAAGAGACCGGAATCGGAAGTTGTCATACTCTCTACCAACCCCGAAAACCACTTTAACAACCGTGTACGCGGTGGAGATTCCAGAATGAAGTAGGATGGTGGTGGCGTTTCCTTTAAGGTAAATATGTGGACCCGACTCCCGTGAGTTGGCATAAGGTGGCTAAACAGGAGAGATTGACGGGTTAATAAGGTAGCACCTTTGATCGGACACATCCCTTCGATATTATACTTTGACTTTTGGATTGATTCGGTGGCCACTTTTGATTTCTTTGATTTGGGGGTGTGGCTCGAGGTGGGCGATAGCTGCGGCTATGCGTTACCACCGACCCGGAAGCGTAATTGGTATATCTACCCTGGCATTGCCTAGTTGTGCCGTGTCACCTACCCTAGCGCGCCTTATACGATTTTGGCTTTGTACCATACCTATGGAGTGCCCTCTGACGACGCCCGGTACGGGGGAGATTACGGTACTGTATAGACTATGGGAATATATTTTGTGTTAAGGGTTATATGGGTAACCCCTTAACGCTATTTAAAAGTAAGTTTATTTTATAAATAGACACTATTGTAATAGCGCAATATACTACATAGTAAATAGCTTAACGGATCCTTAGGAGATGTAAATCCCGAGCATCTCTTGAGTTACTGCACTCATATTTATTTCTGCTAATTTAACTCATATAAGATCTTTTAGTTCTGACTCGAGTGTTTTTGTCTTTTCAAATTCGCTCGGGTCAGTCCGAGCGTTTCTGGATTTGAAGATTTTATTCTGGAGGACGAAGACGAAGATTTGTAGTATTACTATCTACTATATTATCCCACTACACTATTTAATTCCGCTGCATTGATATTATTGGTATGCTAACTCTGATATTTAATTGTATAAAGAAGAATCAAATGTTTTGTAAGCAGTTTTATGAACTGTATATTTTTTTTTTAATCCTTCCGCTGTGAGATTCTATTTTCTTTTTATTTCTTTCTAGTTTTTCTTATTTACCCCATAACAATCCACCCTTCCATATGGTTTGAATTGGCACGTGTGTCGATTTAAATCGTGCGAAAAGGCGGGACGTTACAAAGAATTTTAAGGAAACTAACAAGGGTATTTAATGCACATAATAAAATGCAAGTTTTATTTATGATTTTCATCGAAAAATGAATAATTTATATCTAAGTAAAAAATAGTTTCTATTGATTTTAGTTCACTATAAACAAGCTAACTTCATCTATTTCTTGCATATTATAAAATCATTATTTTATCGCATAACATTCTTATTTTTATTTCAATGGTTGTTGCTTCTATGCATGTAGGTGCCTAATTTATAAAATACTTTGTTTTGTATTGTAATATGCGCATACAAAACAACTTGTTCTAATAATAATAACTTATTTTTAATAGTTCGTTTCGTTGGTTATGTTTTCTTACATCATTTTATTTAATTACCATTTCTATGAAATATTATGCATTATTTTCATGTCATATTATGTTATATGAGTTAGAAAATATGTTGTTTCCTAGCTATTGTGATATTTTTTCTAACTTAGTCAACTGTCTATGTAAAGAAGCAAAGAAATGCATATGTTCTGCCACCTAAGTACCTAATTTTAAAAAAGTATAGTAGTGCAAATTTTAAAATTTGTTTTATCCAAGTTTGAAATAGTATTACACTTAGAGTACATTTTCTATATATTAGGATTAGAACACTATGACCATTCAAACAGTGTACATACTAAAATTTATATGTTAAACATATGATAAACCCATATTCAACTTATGTAGTTTAGACTTGAAAATTAATAGTCAATCTTAATAATGTAATGTTAACCAAATTCAAAATAACAAATACTCAATGTTAACATTAGTTTTATAAAGTTGTCGTGGTTCAAAAATATTAATTTAACTTTTGCGTTAGAGCCTAGGTAAATTTATCAACAAAAGTTTGTTATTAGTTTTTAATAAAAAGCTATGAAAAAATTACAATTCAAAAACATACACTTTCCATCTTCATATAACAAAAAATCCAACAAATACTTTATTAGATATATCATGTGATGAACCCCATGTATGGAGCACGGTTCACATAGTATCTAATAAAATATGGAGAGCCTCTTTACACCTAAAATATTCCAATAATAGTTTGGAAGACAAATCAAACATTTTCATTGCCAGAATATTTCATGCCAAATAAATATTCAAATCAAACCTTGTATGGATTTCTTATCCTTTATGCCAATAACACCAATAGACATTTTGTACTAAAATAAAAGCTTGTACTAATATAAAATTACTTTTATATATGCATATATACATATAATATAATGCAATGTAATATTATATGATATAATATACATATATAATTAAGTTGGAATAATTTGTACGCTCACGGTTTAATTCACAAGATATTAAAGATAAACTGCTTGGCTTTCTTTTACTAACTACAGTAATAAAAAACATGCTTAAAGAAAAGGTTAAAAATTAGCTTCATTCATAGTAAAAAACCTTATGTAAATTAAAATTACAATACTTCCTTCCATGAAATATGTGATTCTAAAATTTTAAAGTTCAATTATATTTAAAATAGGAATATTATTATAAAGTATAGACTAGGTAATATTTAATTTAAAAATATATATTGCATAACTATCAAAAATTCTTAATATTGTAAGAAATATGATTCGTCGATTGATTTGTATAATACATAGAAAATAAAATGAGTTTAACTCCCTCAATTATGGCTTGTAGCGGGATTTATAAGCTATTTATTTTAGCATTTTATTTTAATTATCAGAAGTTATTTTGATGCCAAACATTAGTTATTAGGTTCAACAATATTTCTATAGCTGCATTTTTCCATTAGGTGGTCGTTATATTCTTCTTTCTATTTAATATTTTTTAATATTATCAATAGCTCGGATACCATGTGTAACGATCCGTCTTTTCGACCCCCGAATGTTGACACTAATACATCCACAACATTAACGTGCAGAGCATCCAAATATCGAAAATATGAAAGTTAGGGTAAAATAGTAGGAAAAGGAAATAGAACAAGAAAGAAGAGAAAAAAATCAGAATCTCACAACAGAAATGATAATGTATAATATAAAAAGAACGGTAAAAAAGGATACTCCGATACATAAATTTTAGAGCTACAAAACCTAAGTACTATCATAAGCCTGGACAATTATAACAACATGTCCTTATAATTGCTGATATGTACAATTAGTAATGCAGCAAAAATAGGATTACTATGGTAGGTGAAACATCTAGTGCATCTTCTCGAGTTCCAATGAACATCAACAAAAAACTTGCCTATCTCAGACTACGCGAAAAAGCACGTGAGGGATTTAGGGAGGCTAAAACCAAGCATTAGACATAAGTCTGATATGAGAAACTCAAGAACTATTCTACCAACATATAACAGTACTTTTAAGACCGTATGGAGTGCTATAATGATCATTCCTTCAAAAGAACAACCATCTAATAAGTACATAAGGTGATATAATAGACAATATCTAGGGTGTAGAATATAAATATTATAACATAGCCTGAATGGTTACATTTGTTACATTCAATAGCGTAATGGAGGTATAACCGAAATCGATAAGGAATGCTTGCATAATGGATTTTCCATGAAGGTCACTTCGGAGAAGCCAAATCCAAACTCCATGCACAAGGATTAAAAACCATATTCTGAATGTCGTATATCTCCTGATAAAATATACCATAAGGTAAACACAAGTGGCCCAACGTTCGAACATAAACATGAACAATGTGAACAAAATATCATCAACTCCTACCGACCAACAATTGATAAGTATCTCTAGATATGGAGTTGATAACACCCTGACATCAATTGCTAATCCTAAGTTGTGCATCCTACTCTATGTTTAGCCATTTTCGATGTTGAAGTTACATTCGACATCTTTCACACGGGTCTTCATCACCCTAACAAAACACGAATCCCAAATTGGATGCCCACATCTCGAACAGATCCCGAAACAACACATAGATTCTGACATCTTAACAATCCTCAGAATCACACATGGATTTGCATATCCTCAATAAATCATGAACAACTACATGTGTTTAAGCATCTTAAACAGATCTCAAGTCTTTACATAGATTCTCGTATCTCGAACAAATCCACTTCCAAGAGATGGAACACATATCTCAACCTTAAAGTGGTTTTCTATAAGTAAATCACTATCGATCCAGGTATCTTCAAGACGGAATTAACGAATTTAGCCAATCATTGATTATGAGAGCGATCTCATGTGGAAACCAAGTCTTGTATACTTATCACGTTTTCGATATTTTCATCTCACACAATCCCTCGATCAAGAATGAAGCTGGTAGGTTAGAGCTATATTACTCATATCCCTACAGGAACATCAATCTTAATTTCAACAGATAAGCAAGCCTAATTCATCGGCTTTTAGCGCTAATTATACGACTAAATGTTTTTCCATAAACAAGCAAAAATAAAAAGCATGATCAAGTCACACAAAGCACGTTCAAGTCAAGCGACTCGTAATCCCTTTTTGTTTTAATTAATCTTTTATTAATTAAAACCTCTTTTATTAGTAAAACTTCTTTTATCCAATAGAACTTAGTTTATCAAACTATTCATTTATACTCCTCCAATACTTCAAAAAATATTCATATACTTATCTCAAATGGTATAAGTATATTCACAAATCATTAGCAAGATTCCTTACTTAAAATCGTTACTTTTTCTATACTTCAAAAAGTATTCATATACTTATCTCAAAAGGTATAAGTGTATTAATAAATTATTAACAAGATTCCTTATTTAAAACTATTATTTTTCTAGTTTAAAAAGTATTCATACAATTATCTAAAATGGTATAAGTATATTCATAAATCATTAACAAGATTTTTTACTTATAATTTCCTTTAATATATTCATTTTAAGATTCTAAGTACTTTCCTAATTCTATTTAAAAGCTTTAATACTAATGTTAATTCACTATAAACCCAAAACCATTTAACTTATGCTTATCTTTAAAACATCCTTTTAAAAGTCTATGTACATTCATAATTATAATAAAAAATTGATAAAGACGAGTGTTATTAACACATTGTCAACAAACCCAAAACCATTTCACTTATTTACATTATCTTCGAAACATTCTTTTAAAAAATCAAAGTTTAATAATAAATTAAGTTCAATAGTTGACTAATAGATTATCTAATTAAAATAATTGCTTATACAAATCAATGTTTATATACTTAACTCATTTTAGATAGTCTCAACTTAACTATTCCTCATTCAAGAGGGAAACCAGTGGTTAGAGCTCTATTTTCCCGTCCCTGCTCGACATTATTCTTTAACTCGCATATTTAGATAAACAACCTTGTTAACCTTTTCCCGGCATTTCCAACTTAACAGCTCGTCATTCGAGAGGGAAACCGGTAGGTTAGAGCTCTATTGCTTCATCCTTACTCGGCGTCAATCTTTAACTCTCAAAAATAGATATACCTACTTCGTCGGCTTTTTGTGCTAAGTGTAGTACTGATGATTTCCATGAATAAATAACAAACAACTTAGTTAACCTGTTTCCTACATTAGACTTAAATATTCCTCGTCAAGAGGAAATCCTAGTAGGTTAGAGCTCTATTGCTTCATCACTACTTGACATCAATCTTTAACTATCAAAAATAGATAAGCCTACTTCATCGGCTTTAGCGCTAAATAATGTTAGTTACCCTTTTAGACAAGTAGGAAACGACAATACGTTTCTGACATTCAACTTGTATGTTTCTTCATTCAAGAGTGAAGCCATGTTAGTTTGGGCACTGGTTTCTCCATGCCCTGCTTAGACACCTTATTCCTGAATCTAACAAATAAACAAGTTTACTCGTCGGCTTTTAATATTAAGCCTATTAATCACCTTTGTCCAAACTTATATATATAACATAATACTTTAAAAATACTTCTAAATAGGCTTTAAATATCTTTGTAAAATATTACTTGAAAATAACAAATTTATAAGTTTGATTAAAACCATGTTTAACATTTTCTTGCACTTTACTTTCAAAATTCGTAAATAATCATTAAACTATAATTAAACTTTTATTCTTTTTTTCATACTCAAATACATTTTATAAGAACTTCCATAGAAAGAGTTCATAAAGAAAAGAACTTAGAAACCATTTAAATCATGAAAAACAAGCTAAAACGTCGCATTTTTAACACTTAAAACCATAAGCGACTTATTATAGCATTTATAAGTGATGTTAAAAGTCCTTGTTAAAACAGCATCAAAAAGCACCATTTTTACGACTAGTTTTAACCCCTTAAACAAATGATTTGAGACATGAAATTTTTATAGTATGTACTAACATTTGGGTACTTAAAAACCATGGAAAGAAATCCCCAATAATATCTTTCTAATTCTCGAAAACGAGGAATTTCGAAGTGTACTTATAACGACTATTCTCGTTTCAAACACTTTCAAACTTACTACAATTGAACGAATAAATTAGACAACCATCTAAACATCAAGTAAAGGCCATGCCACATGTTTAAGAGGTTTATAGGAGAGATGTTATACAATACAAATTTATCGTTTTCTTTTAAAAGCAAGAGGGGTCCAACGTTCATAACTTTACTTAGTTAATGTCACTTTAATTTTATAATTCAAACATAACATATATATACAAAATATATACTTAAGAGATAGTGAGATAACTCACCTATATCCATGCCTAACCAAGCACAAAGCAATAATAACCAAATAACCACCTCATTCCATCAACATAAGCCTAAAGTTCCAACTTTTAGCACTTGTAAACCAAAGCAGCCACCTTCTTCCTCATCGTCCATGCTCATGGCCCTCGTTGGACCATCTTCTTCCTCTCACCTCCTCCCACTTCATGCTTTCTAGTCATGCCTTCCATGATGTCTTAGGCCTAAATCCAAAATTTAGAAGTGATTTGAGATGATTTGTTTAATTTTTGAAAAAGTTATAGAGTAATAAGTGGATTAATGCTAAAGCACTTCCACCATTTTTAGCCATCCTACTTCATCTCAAGCTTTGAGAATTATTTGTGATTATTCCTAAGGCTACACCCCTCCTTATATAGGCTTAGGAATGTGATCGGAGAAGAAAAAAAAGCCTCAAAACCCTTATGACATTAATTACAAACATCACTTCTCCTTTTGTCATTTACTTATCTTTTAAGACTTTCCATTTAAGCTCATTTCCTAAATATCTTCCCTTACCACATGTATGACATTATCCATATGGTTTATTTTCATAAATGGAAATATGTTTTTATTTAATTTTCTTTAATTCCTTAGCAAATAAATGTATGTAAAAATAAGTTTAACAATTTCTGATGGTTAAAAAGTCGTTTATCGATGAAACAATTTTCGATCACGTTATCTATATTTTTCCAAAGCATTTATTTTTGTAAACATTTTACCAAAAAAAATTTACCATCATTAATTATGATTTAAAAGAGGTTAGCAAGCTAATCATCATTTTAATAACATTTTATCAAATATTTAACTAGTTCAAATATTTAAATACGAAGTGTTCGAAATTCCGGGACGTTGCGTCTTTTTGTCAATAAGAATTTCCTAAAATCTTAAATGTATAAAGAAGTATATGGAATTATATTAATTTTTATTAGTACTTAAAATAATGATCTTTAGGATGTAGCACTGAGTTACACAAGGAAGTTATAGATACTTCTGATAATCTTGTGGTTTTATTAGCCTCAAGCATTTGGTTAATAAGCAAAATAAATTGAATCTACATTACCAAACATGAAAAAAAATCATGAAACTTACTTGATCTACCAATTATTCTACATTATAAATTGATTCATTTCACATTAGTCATACCTATTCTCTGAGTAAAATAAACAAAAAGAGAGAGAATATGAAAATTAGTAACAGAATAATTCTAAGAATAACAAGCATAAAATCACCAACAACTTAATTATATAAATCCACAGTAAGAATATCAAACCATTCAAAATTAAAGCTCCAAACGGACATACAAATAAGTAAACACATCACTTCATGAAAAAGGAACCCTATATAATTTTGTACTTAATAAAATACAAAATGAATAGAAGAAATTCGATATCAAAAAGCAATAAGCCTAAAAGGAATAGGAGGGTTAAAGAAATTACCTATTATAAAGAGTTCAATCTTCTTACTTATGTACAGTCTCATAACCATGGATAGAAAAACATTATAGGAGCACACCCTATGTTGGGTTCTACAAATTTTTGTGAGGAAGCAGCTTTGGTTCAATAAGTGTAATGAACATAAGAATAAATCCCATAACAATTTGCGTACCGCATATCTTAGTCAAAACGATCTTGTTGACTATCACCAAACAATATTTAAAGCTTCTCTAACAAACGTATTTGAACTATGATGCATTATAAAACATATCTTGCTCACTTTATATTCGAATAATCTTCTTTCCCTTATCTTACTCACAGCATCCAATAAGGGGAAAACTGAACTATGTTGTAGACAATTGTAACTCACTCCTACCTGTGGACCATCCAATTCATCTCTTATTCTTATTTAGATCTGTCTTTATTTGTAAAAAAAAATCTATAGTTGGCGTAATAATTAAAAAAGAGACAATGGTATGTACTTAATATCGATGCCCCAATTATATATTAATGAATAAATTCATTAACCACAAAAGTATGTAGGAAAAAGAGCCGATTAAGTAGAGGCTTTGTGAAGCCAGTCGAAGTCATTAGGATTAATCATACATGGTGCTAAGTTTGTAACGAGTCTTTAAATAGTCATTATAATCACATCAAATGCCGTGTATAGTCAAAGTCAGCATGTCAAGAGTTAAGTAGTCGAATACACTTCTAATGTCAATACGTAAGGTAATACGCAAGCCAGTATGAACATAAATGTTCAAGTCACAATTTCAAGTCAATTTGATATGCAAATTACGAGTTCAAATCAATTTAACATGCTATGCAATTGCTTATTATTCGATTCCTTATGTATGCAAGGTTTGGATGTTATAGTAGCCTCTAAATCCCCAAGTTGATTTAGGATTACAAATGGCCCCAAATTGATTTAGGGTTACAAATGGCTACAAGGTGTAAAATGAAAGAGTAGTGATGAGAATGTTCTCCCCTTCTAACATGCCCTTGTAGATCTATTCATAAGGATCGAAATGCGGCCTAGTACCTGGCTTTGATGTTTTAGGCTTCGAAGCTCCTGGTGTCATCGTGCTTGACTTTGGCGATCATCATGCAGCGATTCTTCCCAAGTATTATAGAAGTGTAGCTCCAGTTAATAAAACATTATTCAAGACTCGCCATATGAGAGTGGTGGCTTGGGATAAAGTTGACATTGGAGAAGAAGAGACTTCAATTGAGTGCCATATGAGAGAAGCGTGACGTTAATGAAGTATATTATTAATGATAGGTGATATTGACAGCCTCTGTAGATGTTGATGACGTTTGTCATCAAAATTGTAAGCATGAATAGATGACGTTCTTCTGAACACCAATCAGATGTGAAATATGAGAGATGAGATGCGGTGTTGATCGTTAGCAACATTATGGATAAGCTATATTATTGTTAGTTATCAGTATTGACTGCAGGTTGTATCAACAATAATTGACTATGATAGGTGGCGATATTGATTAAGCCCGTTATTAATCTTAACTTTGTTGATATATGGTACTACTTGAGTGGCGGTGTCGTTATAGATTATTGGCAGCATTGACAATAAAAGGCATAGGTAATGATGTGCGGTGTCATGGTGGTGCGATTTGGATGAGAGTTGACCTCAGAGAAAGCGGCTTCGTGAATCATGCATCTTCAATCACTAACGACATTGACTCGAATGGATAAAACACGATACTTCTTCTACCTTGAAGAGGTGGCATTCTATTTTTGTCTTCGAAGTCAATTAGGGTGATAACATTTGCCCTCTCTAGAGTAGAGAAATCGTTGACCTTTCAAGTCAATGGTTCTTGCCTATTAGTATTCTCTCATCAATCTAACCATCCATTTAAAACTAATCCAATGGTTCATGCGTATCCATTCCTTTCTATAAATAGCAAGTTCCTTCTCCTTTCCTCCTTCACATGCAATCGAGAATCTTAAGCAAGAAATCAAAAGTTCCTAAATAAATTTAAAATTTTCTAAATCTCAAGCACTTAATTTTTTTTTCAAGTATGATTTTTATTTCGACATTGATTTTATTAACATATTATTCAAATGATTTGTTGTTAAGAATGCTCTTTAGGGTTCGATTTAGGATTTTCTTGATTTTGAATGAATTGTTGAAGTGACAGGGGTTGCAATCGTTGGTCAATTATCGTAAAACTGTATATAATTTTATTAATTTTTGAATTGATTCTTAGTTAAATGATGTTAATTTGAAAGACTTGGCTTTGAGTTTCACAACAAATCAAGATACTTATTAACCCTGGATCCATATTTATGTCGATCTGTGTTGGCGTCGACGTTCACGACTCTTCTACAAGATTCGATGCTAGTTGATTAACTCAGTAATTACCAAATCATTTGTGTACGGCTCTCATGCTGCCAATGTATTAAGATATGATAGCTAGTTTGAGTTGACTTTCAACCTCCCATGGTGTCACTATTAAATGAAGTCGCTATTGACTGAGTTCGATTCTGATCATCACTATGGAATAGCTAAGCCTTTATTATATCGTGATTAATGCTTTACGATGTCAATGCGATACTAAAAGTCTTTTATGATGTTTGTAACTTAAATGACATGCGATAACCCCTTACGGTTATGTGGAAGTATATATCAATTATAGCGACACCACTTAATCATAGACATCGCCATTTACTTTTGATGTTACTTTACGGTATTATAACTTGACATCGACCGTCTCGACATATTAACATCGTCGCTTATAGTGATGTTAAATTATCATATTTTCGTAACAGCTTCAATAACTAGCACATCGTCAACCTATGTTGCCATTATGCATTATTGTCGACATCCTTATTTGTGACATCGACTGGTGCTTTATCACATACTTCGTGACATATAACATTGATGTAGTCGCTGATATAGTCTTATTGCAGTCACATGTCTTATTTTATTTAATTTTTATGTAACTTCTCCATGAAATTCCTTTGTTAAAATTGATTTGACTATTTTAGTTTATTCTTAAGTTTACATATATTATTTTGGTTACCGTCTAGTAGCAAATGCGATACTATAGTATAAATATTTTGACATAAAATATTTTAATATCATTAATCGGCACATTATCAACTCATGCCTCTTTTACTCATTCATGGTGAAAATCTTCATCAATTAAACTATAGTTATAGTAATAGTGCTCACCAATGGTTTATAACATGGTCTTTTTGACACTCAACATTAACATAGCTATTGATGTAGGATTATTGTCATCAAACAACTACTTAAATTCCATGTAATTTTCCTTGGATTTCCTTTGTTGAAGTTGAAATTCAAATTTAAATTGGATTTTCTTTGTAAATTTTTCCATACAATTTCACCAAACTCGACATGTGTCATTTAAGAGTTATCGTTTTTGTACCTAACATAATCTTTGAGCACTTAGATGGGAAATGCATTATTTAGATAACAACTTTTAACTTGGCATGTGAGCATTATTATTTTCTTAAATTTGGAATAACATCACTTGGCAAGAAGATGGAAGGTCAAAAGACCTGTAGGAAGTCCACCAAAAAGCCTATTAAGAGGCTTAAACCTTCTCCCTTAGCCAGCAAAAATGGAGATAATCTTTTGAATCCTTCGTATATAACAACCAAGGAAGAAGTGAACTCCATTCTTTAACAATTTGGAATTTCTGGGATCGAAGCCATTCCAACCCTATATATATACTTTCAACCCGCTAAAAGGATATTTTTCTTTTAATGCGATACATATTTAGCATACTGAATATCTTCTTTTTCTCGATTTTCTCCTCAGATATCTTGAACATCTGGACATTGCTCCTACTTAGTTCTCACCAAAGTCTTATATATACCTGACTTGCTTCGAATTCTTGGTCAGGGAAGCTACACTTCCTTCTCTTAGTGCTAAAATCCTTCACTCAATAGATGGCCCTGCAAAAATCACAGAATAACAAGTTCATCATCTACACCGAGTTCATCCTCATCTAAAAAATAGGATTTCTTAGACTTTTAATAAGACGAGAGAATGAGAAATGCATTTCTACTTCATCGAGTGCTACTCCAAGGTTAGAATAACATTTTCTATGGCCACTAAGTTTCTCCTCCTCATTTACCCTTGTTTCTTTATTATCCTTTACTGATAGGTGTCCTCTTTTAGATCCTACTTCCAAAAATCCAAACCTTGATGACCAAAACACCGTGGACTCCCTAATCCAAATAGCTTAACATAAGAAATAGGACCACACTTCTAATTCTATTGAAGCTCCTCCAGTGTTATGTTATCTTAGTTCACCATATGATTTTGAGAGAACCACTAATGGTGAAATACAATTCTCTTGGAAAGAGCTTGCCAATGATGGGCAAATTAGAATCCTTCACTTCTAACCTTCCAATTCAACCTTATTCCGTCGGTAGGTTTTAATAAAACTAGAAATGGAATTCCTAATGCTATCGGTTCACTAACTCCTCTTTTTTGCTTTAGGCTCATCTACCCTCCTTGTTGCTTCCAAGGAAATAAGGGTCAAAATTAGTGTTTTTAAAAATAAGAAGAGTAAAGATGAAGCTTCGGCTCTACCTTAGACAATCAAACCTAATTATTTGAATGACTCTATTGCTAAAGCTTCGAAGTGTTAAATGAAGAAGAAATGGGTAATGATGCTCTTATAGGACCTTATTCTTCCACCCCAAGGTAAATGGTCCAAGCTTATAGGTGAGTTCACCCTCATTATTATGGAGAGGAAGGGCATGTAAATAATGATCCAAGTCCCAAGGCTGTAAATTTAGAAAAATCTCTAAAGAAGACCATGGAGGCTCAAACTCTCAATTCCCTCTTAAATATTACTTTTCCTACTTCCCTAATATTCAACAATTGCATTTCTACTAATCTGGATTTGCATCTTTCTCCAACTAATCGTCTTCCATTAAAGACTCAAACTTAGTTGTTAGCGATGAATTTCGAGGAACTTTCTCGTTTAGCCATTCAATCTCCCTTCATCGCTTGTCTTGGATCATCGTAGCCTTTGATTTATTATGATCACCATCGTTCCCTTATTCTTAAATGGTTTTTATTTGTATGTTTTTATGTTCATTTGGTTAACCTTAACTTTATAGATTCCATTCTAACCTAGATAGGCTATATATTCTAGGTAGGAAAGAACACATATCTTCTTCGAGACTCATCTCAAGGGCCTTCCAATGAAGTAGCCGAACTTAAAGAAAAGATCTCTTTGTATAACAATAGTATGATCAACATTTCTATAGCGAGAGAAGATGTTATTCTTAAAAAAGACAAACTTTCTTCCTCTCTTGATGAGGAGAATAAAGCTAAGAAATCACTGGAAGAGGAAACGAAAAACTTGAAAGCTTACCTTGAGTTGGCTAATAAATTCTAAGTATATCTTGAGAAGGTAATCGAGGAAAAGTCTGAGCTAGCTAAGAAGAAAAAGCTGCTGGAAGACCAATTGCAATGGAAGTCTAGTATCTTAGTTTATTTGAATAATATTACCATTGATGCTAAGAAAAAAGTCACTTTCTTTCTTGATGTTGCTCTTCTTAAGATCATCGAAAGGTGTTACAAAAATGCTTTGTACGTGGCATGTGCTAACAATATTTGAAAATGCCATGATTTAGGCTTTCCATCTCTACTACCTTAAATGAGAAGTTCAAGAGGAAGTTTACTCTTAGGATGAAAAGGGATAGGGAGACTTTAGAAGAATAATTTCCCATGGAAGAAGAACTTGATGCTGAAAAGTTAGCTAGCGTTTGACAATGCTCCAATAGATAAAGGAACAAAATCTAACGGAGAAGAAAATGATGATGACAATAATGATGACAACAATGATGATCGCGATGGCAGTGATGATCTTGAGGATGATGGTGATGATGGTGGAGGTGACGGAGTGGGTTCTTCTGGATAACTAGACGATAAGGATGGGTCTGATGATCCTAACTTAGATTCAAATGTTCAGGATACAGAAACTGCCAACATATCTGATCCTCCAAATAATGATTCTTCCAAGAAAGGGAATGCTTCTCAAGGCCAAAAATCCATAGAAAAGAAAAATATGTCCTCGTCTTCAATTCCACATTCGATGATATGGATCTCCTTATTCAAACAATTTAAGTTATCACGTAACTCTTAGTGAGTACATCGATCACTTTAGCTAAAGGGAAAACTATAATTTCATTACGATGTTAAGTTTGAAAAGAAGCAAATGAAAATAGACCAGTTGAACAGAGAATTTACTGGACACTTGAAAGAATATAATGAGTTGTTCGAAAAATATAAGAAACTCGACCCCAATGCATCAAAACTAAGATATTTCACAGAAATGAAAGTTGCTTCTCGAATGAAGAGGGCATGCCTTTACCGCGACAAATTCTTAGCAGAAAATGTTGAATTGATTACTTTCTTATGGATGTTGATTAACTATAGGAGTGCATTGAAGGATTCTCTCTACAAGGCTTACTCTAGAGGTATTACTGTTGACTTCTCCTTCCTCGATGATAACAACTGGGATTTTCTAAGTTGTTTTCATTATAGATACCTGGATGAGCAATGATCTGATTCTCATCCTAGGATGTGTTTGAATCTTCCTAGGGTCACTTCCATTCTTCTTTCTTCTAGCTCTCTTCCCCCTAAGAAACTTAAGTATAATAGAAAGAAATTTATTTCTAAAATCTATAAGAAATCGATCTTGTATGAACCTGATAATTGTATAATTATTATGTTTTAATCTAGTAGCATATAAACTTTTATCCCTTATTTTTCTTTTGCTTAGTCTAATTTTCATATTTTGCACAGATAAGGGAAAATTCAAGCAGTCCTGTTTGTATTGAATTACAGATTAAGTTTGTCAAGCTGAAGAAGGATTTTAAGGAAAATCTTAAATTCTTAGGATGTCGTAATTAGAAAAACACTGTAACGATCACGATTTTTTCGTTGCCGAAAAATCGAACCGTTAGGGTTTTAGAAGAAGAAAGAGGTAGAAGAAGAAAGAAAAGAAAGAGAAGAGAAAACAGAAAAACAAGTAACAGAACGAGAAACAATAACAGAATCTCACAGTCGCAGCGGAACAACATATAATAGATAAATGAATATTCATTAAAACAAAAGAACTATACATTTTATACATACATCACAATACATCATATCATCAGAGTGTACAACAATAAAACAGCGGAAAGAATACTATATACAATAGATAATAGACTACGCTATCCAAGCTCGCCTCCAACATCTGCACAGCAACTCCCGAATCCAGAATAACCTGATAACCTAACTCTAGACTGCCCGTGTGGAAAATAGTGGGCACCCAGAGTTTAGGAAAGGAACAATAAACTCCAGGTCAGTCATGTGACTGGTGTGAGAACTCAAAACAGTTTATCTTTAAACACGCAACAAGAAAGTTTAAATTTTGAAATCCGCAATGCTTTTTGGAAAATGAAACTACCATAAGGCCTCCCGGCACACACACAATGCAAACGCACACATGGGGGAGATTTCTCCTTATGATAGTCAAACATGCTTACTACGAGAAAAATTCTTTGATATTATTACTAGTGCATAGTGGAAAATATTTCGAAAGTATAATATAAATCCTAGCCAGCATAGGTACCATGATACTATGCCTACTATAGCTGCCATGTTAAATGGCAGGTTCTACAACTAAAACCGTACAGGGCGCGTATTGGATGAATGGATTTCCAACAAATGGTCAGGCTAAGGAACTTCCTACTGCCACATGGGATCGCCTCTGGCGGGACGTCCCGAGAACTAACGTTACGGTTAGATCTCTGCCAACACAAGGCCGGGTTACCTCTGTAACTAGGTAACTACTACACGAATATGTCATCCCCCGGTCCTTTGGGACCTTTATCCGAGCGCTCGATACCAACAACACCACACAGAAATATATATATAGTGTTTCCACATGAGTAAATATCTGGGCTCCATACCATGATACCACCCTTTTCCAGAAGGGAATGACATACCCTAAAGGGCGCGACCCTCATAACCTTGCCGCATATTCCTGTTTCGACCATTTCCGGGGAGTGAGGTCCTGACGAAGTCTCGTCCACAAAGCTACGCTTTGTACAACAAAGCCATGCTTTGGGTCCACAGATGACCAAAGCAATAATCACAAAGATAAATGATCAAATAAATGATCATATCACAAATGACCAACCAAAGATCATCACACAGCAGCACTCAGCATGCCACATTACCAGATTGGGAAATATCGCTGATAACCTTCAACTACATAACCTCTGAGCTCGTACGTCTCAGAGAAGGGTGTTAAGCTAAGAGAATAAATTCTCCGCCACCACAGAAATGTATTTGAAAGAAATCTGCTCTATCTCTCAAAATGTAATGTCAGACACGTAACCATACAAGTCTGTTCCGGGTTCGAACAGAACCGAAGGCACTTCCAAAGAAGCCCTTGCAATCCGGGTATTCACAATCCCGATAAAATTTCCCATCACAAAGGAAATCTCCATATCGTAGCTAACGATGCGGAGACAATCGATAGGTCATCCTATCGTTCTCACAAATACCCGGTCTTCAACACCGGTCTTCAGATGCAATCCAAACGACGTATCGCATATTCGGAATGGGATATATGACACAAAGGTCCTCTCCCGGCTAAACCGAATAGCGAGCGCTTATTTTAAAAATAAGTGTAGCATTCAATTTCAAACAATCACAACAATTACCATCCAAGGGTAAATACTGATAGTCGGTTATTTAACTATCAATAAAGATGCGCCACATCATCAGATTCCAAATAATTTTTCCAAAATTATTAAGTCCCAAAATATCTTTACAAGATATATATACACAATTTCCAAATAATTGCCCAAATTATTTGATTTACCAAAACCACTTCACGATAAAATTTTCCACACTTTACCCATTTGAAAACCCATTTCAAATTAAACACCTCAACCATTTGAAAACCAATTTCAAATCACCTTAACCATTTGAAAACCAATTTCAAATCACCTTAACCATTTGAAAACCAATTTCAAATCACCTTAACCATTTGAAAACCAATTTCAAATCACCTTAACCATTTGAAAACCAATTTCAAATCACCTTAACCATTTGAAAACCAATTTCAAATCACCTTTCATTCTTTATACCTTTTTGAAAACAAATTTCAAATCAACAAATAAATCCTTACCGATTTGATTTAACTTACGTTCCAAATTTGTAAATTTTATTTCCATATTTTAAAAATAAATCAACATTTATTTTTAAACAAATTTCCCTTCCTATTTATAAATTCCAAAGTGAATTTCCAATTTCCCAAATATCTACACATACACGATTTCAAATCAATTTCAAACTATTCACTTCGATTTACCTTTAAAAGGTGAATTCTCAAAATGTTCCATTCCATATTAGAAAATCATTTCTAAACTTATTTAATAATAAGTAATTCACACTTTAATTTATTTTCAACAATTTTTGAAAATATTCAACATACTTAAGTTACCGTTAAGTATTTTATTCCATTCTCTTTGAGAAAACATCCTTTTATTCACATTTATTTGGGTTAAAACGAATGTTGCGTAAAACATCGTTACGACACCCCAAAAACACTAGTATATGGATTTGAAATTAAAAATAGATATATAAATCCAATACTATACCAATTATCCCCTTCTGTTCCTCGAAAACGTCTATTTCAACAATCAATGTTGAAATCTATGTTTTCAATACTCAATACATTTTAAAACACCTTTAATTCGTTTTAAATTCCATTTAAAACATTCCTTTCCCAAAAACAAACCCAATTTATTTAATAATCTATTCAATATTCAAAATAGTGAATATAGCCCACTTAACAAATTCCCATATTTCAATTTATCAAATTCGATGGATTTCAAATTTATAAACATAGTTTATAAATTCCATTTCTATTATAAACCCCAATTTTATAAATCCCTTTGTTAATCCGATGCAATTTACATAACCCAATTTCATACCCAAAAGCCATATTGTAAGTTAAATACTTATAATATTATTTATTTACCAAATCGTTCCTTTGAACTTCACCAATTTAAAATCTTATCACTTACAAGATTTCTTTATGGTTTATAATAATTTCGACTAATGAAATCTTCATTTATTAACAATTTCTATAAAATTCCCCTTTTTAATGCCCAAATCCATTTCTATAAGTTAATAACTTATAAACTTAAATTTTTCCAATAACCGTTCGTTTTATAAATTTCACATTTATTAATCTATAAATCCTAGTGAAATTCATGTTATACATCAACTTAACACTTTATAAATTTATTCTATAACTTCAATAATTTTTATTTAAAAACATCCATTTATAAAATCCTTTATATAAACCATTAATAATAATAACTTCCCAAAAACCAAATTTAACTATTTTATAAAAACCTATTATTGTTAAAAATTTCTTTTAAGTTATATTTTATAAAAATATAAATTTTTAAAACATAAAGATTTATCCATCTATTTATTTTAAAATTTAATCAATTCAAAATTTTTAATAAACCATATTCTTTGAGAAATCACTTTTAAATCCCTTTTTAAATTCAAAAACCGTATTTTTTTAAATTTTTAAAAATTTGAATCCGATGATGCAACAACATCGAATGGTCAATCATGGGAATAACATCATATATCAATGTGATTATCAACAATCAACATAATATTCATAAACAAATAAATATGTGAGGAATCCAGTTGGATCCCTCCAACCTGTTACCCTGCATCCACAGACGTTAGCACAATACCAATTCCACTTCAAGGTGGAATATCGCGGTATATGGGATTTTATAAATATTCCGCTTAATAACGGCGCAATAGGGTCTCATCCGCTATACGAGGCGGGAAATCAAATCCGATATATACATATGCCAATATATATATATCGCTATATATAGTATATATCCTACTATATCTACTAACACAATCAATCAGCAATCAACAATCAATATTAACTATTCAAAATTTTAAACAAAACCTTTCGATTGAGTGAGGAGTTCTCACCTTGATTTTATTTCCGGTTTCGGCGTTCGTTTCGAATAAAATTAAACGAACGTTTAATTTTACCCGAAATTCAAACGAGCTCCAATCGACTCCAAACCAGTTGCATTGCGAAGAGCACGACGATACGAAGCCAACGCAAAAAATCTCGTTCGAATCCGACCTCGCATGCAAAAGTTATCACGTTTTAAAGTTACACGATTTTGAATTTCAGATTTAAACTTAAAAAAAATAAAATAAAAGAAACACCCTCACCTTCTCACGCGCATGGGGCCCACCCCATTTCTTCCTCCCTGATGCGTGCGTTCCAAACTCCAGTAATATACGAACGCAAAAACCCATAGTGAAGCTAACTAGGGTTTAGTTTTGCCATCACCACATCGCATGCAAACACGATCAGGTTACACCACGTCGAAGGCCAACTCGAGCTCCACCTTCAGCCCATGACCGGCCACGTGCGGCCTCCCCCCTGCCTCGATACACGCACATGGCCTGGTGGCAAACGCGGATCCCTAGCCTCCAATCCGTCGCTCCAATCTCGATCTTAACCGTTGGATAGGGAGATCTCACTGTGCTCTACAACATTGTAGTTGGGAGTTTTAGCTAATTGCTGATGGATTTGGTGGAATCGAAGGAGGAAGGGACGACATTTTCTGGCCATTGAATTTATTAGGGCCGGCTCCTTTATCTTGGCTAGGGTTTAGAGATAATTGCATTTATAAACAACTATTATTATTATTTTAATAATAAAATCTCCAATTTAACACTTTTGCAAACGAACTCCAAACGACGCGTTCCGACAGGCGATTCTAAGGTTTTTCCACATTCCGGACACAATGGAACAAGTTTCGGAAGCTAATTCCATCATATGTGTGAGATACGGCAATAAACGCTCGATTTAAATTTAAACCGATTTAAACGATTTCTAGGCGTTTTGGCTTGTACCGGACAAACGATAAATCCAAACGACTTGAAATTTGAAATCTTGCAATAATATCACATTACGGATCCGATGAAACTGGTTTCGTCGAAATCCGAGACCGTTTGAAAAATGGCTATTTTAACTCGCTAAATAAATATTAAAACGATATCGATGCGTTTCGAGCTGCCACGGTCAAACGACAACTCCGATTGCTACGAAAATTGAAATCCGATAATAACTAACTATTACGGATCCAATGGAACTCGTTTCGTTCAATTCTGAGACTGTTCAAAAATTGGCTATTTTTCAGTCGATAATTAAATATTAAAATATTCAATTTTTACAAATTAACTCCAAATTCAGTTTTACAAGTTCTAAAATATTTCTATAACTTTAATATGATAAAATAAAATTTTCCAAATCATTTCCCATTATATTTAACCCAATATTTAATTATTTCTGGAATTTCACTATTAAATAAATCGATTTAATTGCAAAATTAAATCCAAAATTCAAAATAAAATTTATTCGACTCCAAAAATTCCACTTATTAATATTTAAAATTAATTAAATACTCAAATTCAAATTATTAAAAATTCTGGGTCGTTACAATCTTCCCCCCTTAAAAGAATTTCGTCCTCGAAATTACAAGTTAAGGAGAATGATCCTAAACCGTTTATTATTTTTCCAAAGCTAATCAGTTTTATTAACTTCCTAACCTAAATATTTTTATTAAAGATTCACTATTATTTCAATTAGCTTTCCAACTTCAATTATAGGTTTCAAACAACATTGTTTACTCAACAATTCAAATTTAAATTTAAATTCAAATTTCAAACTTTCAAAATTTCTCAAAATTTTACTAACTCCCTAAATTTTCGAAAAATTTCGCCAGAGTCTCCTTTGCGCGGCTAGATCGGTACGACTACAAAACGGCTCTACGGCCCCTCAGAATCAAAAAGAAAAGAGAAAGCCAAGTGGCTGGAGAAGGAAATCATCAAATCTCATATAAAAACTGAAATACGTACCTTTTTGTCGAGCGTTACAAATTTTTTTTTAACTTTGAAATCAAAATCCCAATTCCTTTATAACCTGTATATCCTGCTAGCATAATATCCAATTATAATATTCAAACCAATTTGCCAATTCAATTATAAAATTTCCAATACATGCTTCTTATACATTTTTGGTTTATTATTGAAGTTGCATATTCAATTCATTCGTTTCAATTAGTTACATTCACTAATTAAATTCACATTGGTTCATATTCAGCCCAAATCAAATTCAATTCTATTCAAATTCATTTACTTTACATTCAATTTGAATTCAATTACATAGTTTTCAAATGCGCTAATTCAATTTCATTAACACTAAATGAATTTACATACAATCAACCAACAAGCAATAACGACCAATGTACATCCAATACAACCAAATTTTATTCGTTTTACTTACATTCAATTTGGTTCAACTGTTTTAATTCCAATTGGTTTAACATTCAATTGATTTTCAAATGAATTTACACTTGCATGCATCATTTCATATCAACTTATTCATATTCTATTGATTAACATTCAATCCATTCTTTAACTCAATTGCTAGTTCTTTTTTTTACAAATAAAATTGAATTTCATTTATATAACTTAAGTTCACATCTTTAACAATTTCATTTACTCACTTTATTCATTTATTTTGATATTAACATCAATTCTTTCAACATTACTTAACTTGCATTCCATTTCAACTTTATTTACATCATTTAATTCACTTGATTATTTAACTTTGATACAAAGGTCAAAAAATTTTTTTTTTTTTTTTTAACTTCACTTAAGTTATTCCATTTAACATCATTTGTTCAAATAAACTTAAGCTTTACTTATCAATTCAATTCGGATTTTAAATCCCAAAGTAAATCCTATTTAACTTTTACTTAAGTCAAATTCATATCAATATTCAAATTCATATTCCATTTTACTTAACTTAATTGTTTAACCACTTCAACAACTGGTTTCACTTACATTTTCCCATTTAATAAGTTATAAAACTTATTATTCAACTTCTAACTTATATTATAAGTTCAAAACCTTTTTCACTTATATTTATCAACTTCAAGTTGAATTTTAATTTTCAAATTTGTTTATTACAACAAAACTTCAGTTTTTAATTCATTTTTGTAGCAAATCCATCACATAGAAACTCGAAAATGATACTGATGATGCTGCAGTCATCACCCTTATTATTTCCCAGTGACAATAGTGAAATCAATGCTAATTATTCTTTCAAAAAGTTTTCTTTCTATTCATAAATCACTTTTATAACCCTTTTACTTATATAATTTTACTTCTTATATACATACATGATTATCTTACAATTGTAAATCATTATTAATTATAATTTCATCTTATGATTCATTGGTTTATACCATTATTCTTTTTACAATAGTTGCTTTTATTAGCTCATTCAAACAACTTTTAATTATTTTATATTTATATCATTTACAACAACCAAGCAATCAATTATATACACACTTCAATAATTCCTGAAAAATTATTTTCTTTTTATATATAAAATATAATCGAGGTAAAATTATTTCATTTACCCAATTTAAAACAATATTGTGTCGAATTGTTCTATTCAAGTGTTTAGGAACCCCTTCGATTCAGTTTTCGAGGCTGCGCCGACGAAGGTTCATATACCACTCAACAAACCAATCATCACAATATAAAACAATTTTATACTCACTAACAAATACGCACTCATATCTATTATTACACTCACACTCATTCTAGAGTACTGCTGACTCTATCTCTAATGAGTAACACCCAACAGAGCAGGTTGTCGCTTAACCATAAGCTCTGATACCAAATGTAACGAACCTCATTTCCGTCAGCAGTAACCGGTAGGCTTTTCAACCATCCCAGCCCCACCGTGGCTTACACTGGTACCCCAGACCTTGCTTTTACGGCCAGCCTCTCGACTGTCACGGCTTACGCCTAACCAACCCCGTAAAGAGGACGTGTAGGGGTAAGAGTCTCCCGTTCGCCACCTAACGCAAAGCGAGAACCCCCCATCACGTTTCACCTAGATAAGCAAGTCTGTTCCGGGTTCGAACAGAACCGAAGGCACTTCCAAAGAAGCCCTTGCAATCCGGGTATTCACAATCCCGATAAAATTTCCCATCACAAAGGAAATCTCCATATCGTAGCTAACGATGCGGAGACAATCGATAGGTCATCCTATCGTTCTCACAAATACCCGGTCTTCAACACCGGTCTTCAGATGCAATCCAAACGACGTATCGCATATTCGGAATGGGATATATGACACAAAGGTCCTCTCCCGGCTAAACCGAATAGCGAGCGCTTATTTTAAAAATAAGTGTAGCATTCAATTTCAAACAATCACAACAATTACCATCCAAGGGTAAATACTGATAGTCGGTTATTTAACTATCAATAAAGATGCGCCACATCATCAGATTCCAAATAATTTTTCCAAAATTATTAAGTCCCAAAATATCTTTACAAGATATATATACACAATTTCCAAATAATTGCCCAAATTATTTGATTTACCAAAACCACTTCACGATAAAATTTTCCACACTTTACCCATTTGAAAACCCATTTCAAATTAAACACCTCAACCATTTGAAAACCAATTTCAAATCACCTTAACCATTTGAAAACCAATTTCAAATCACCTTAACCATTTGAAAACCAATTTCAAATCACCTTAACCATTTGAAAACCAATTTCAAATCACCTTAACCATTTGAAAACCAATTTCAAATCACCTTAACCATTTGAAAACCAATTTCAAATCACCTTTCATTCTTTATACCTTTTTGAAAACAAATTTCAAATCAACAAATAAATCCTTACCGATTTGATTTAACTTACGTTCCAAATTTGTAAATTTTATTTCCATATTTTAAAAATAAATCAACATTTATTTTTAAACAAATTTCCCTTCCTATTTATAAATTCCAAAGTGAATTTCCAATTTCCCAAATATCTACACATACACGATTTCAAATCAATTTCAAACTATTCACTTCGATTTACCTTTAAAAGGTGAATTCTCAAAATGTTCCATTCCATATTAGAAAATCATTTCTAAACTTATTTAATAATAAGTAATTCACACTTTAATTTATTTTCAACAATTTTTGAAAATATTCAACATACTTAAGTTACCGTTAAGTATTTTATTCCATTCTCTTTGAGAAAACATCCTTTTATTCACATTTATTTGGGTTAAAACGAATGTTGCGTAAAACATCGTTACGACACCCCAAAAACACTAGTATATGGATTTGAAATTAAAAATAGATATATAAATCCAATACTATACCAATTATCCCCTTCTGTTCCTCGAAAACGTCTATTTCAACAATCAATGTTGAAATCTATGTTTTCAATACTCAATACATTTTAAAACACCTTTAATTCGTTTTAAATTCCATTTAAAACATTCCTTTCCCAAAAACAAACCCAATTTATTTAATAATCTATTCAATATTCAAAATAGTGAATATAGCCCACTTAACAAATTCCCATATTTCAATTTATCAAATTCGATGGATTTCAAATTTATAAACATAGTTTATAAATTCCATTTCTATTATAAACCCCAATTTTATAAATCCCTTTGTTAATCCGATGCAATTTACATAACCCAATTTCATACCCAAAAGCCATATTGTAAGTTAAATACTTATAATATTATTTATTTACCAAATCGTTCCTTTGAACTTCACCAATTTAAAATCTTATCACTTACAAGATTTCTTTATGGTTTATAATAATTTCGACTAATGAAATCTTCATTTATTAACAATTTCTATAAAATTCCCCTTTTTAATGCCCAAATCCATTTCTATAAGTTAATAACTTATAAACTTAAATTTTTCCAATAACCGTTCGTTTTATAAATTTCACATTTATTAATCTATAAATCCTAGTGAAATTCATGTTATACATCAACTTAACACTTTATAAATTTATTCTATAACTTCAATAATTTTTATTTAAAAACATCCATTTATAAAATCCTTTATATAAACCATTAATAATAATAACTTCCCAAAAACCAAATTTAACTATTTTATAAAAACCTATTATTGTTAAAAATTTCTTTTAAGTTATATTTTATAAAAATATAAATTTTTAAAACATAAAGATTTATCCATCTATTTATTTTAAAATTTAATCAATTCAAAATTTTTAATAAACCATATTCTTTGAGAAATCACTTTTAAATCCCTTTTTAAATTCAAAAACCGTATTTTTTTAAATTTTTAAAAATTTGAATCCGATGATGCAACAACATCGAATGGTCAATCATGGGAATAACATCATATATCAATGTGATTATCAACAATCAACATAATATTCATAAACAAATAAATATGTGAGGAATCCAGTTGGATCCCTCCAACCTGTTACCCTGCATCCACAGACGTTAGCACAATACCAATTCCACTTCAAGGTGGAATATCGCGGTATATGGGATTTTATAAATATTCCGCTTAATAACGGCGCAATAGGGTCTCATCCGCTATACGAGGCGGGAAATCAAATCCGATATATACATATGCCAATATATATATATCGCTATATATAGTATATATCCTACTATATCTACTAACACAATCAATCAGCAATCAACAATCAATATTAACTATTCAAAATTTTAAACAAAACCTTTCGATTGAGTGAGGAGTTCTCACCTTGATTTTATTTCCGGTTTCGGCGTTCGTTTCGAATAAAATTAAACGAACGTTTAATTTTACCCGAAATTCAAACGAGCTCCAATCGACTCCAAACCAGTTGCATTGCGAAGAGCACGACGATACGAAGCCAACGCAAAAAATCTCGTTCGAATCCGACCTCGCATGCAAAAGTTATCACGTTTTAAAGTTACACGATTTTGAATTTCAGATTTAAACTTAAAAAAAATAAAATAAAAGAAACACCCTCACCTTCTCACGCGCATGGGGCCCACCCCATTTCTTCCTCCCTGATGCGTGCGTTCCAAACTCCAGTAATATACGAACGCAAAAACCCATAGTGAAGCTAACTAGGGTTTAGTTTTGCCATCACCACATCGCATGCAAACACGATCAGGTTACACCACGTCGAAGGCCAACTCGAGCTCCACCTTCAGCCCATGACCGGCCACGTGCGGCCTCCCCCCTGCCTCGATACACGCACATGGCCTGGTGGCAAACGCGGATCCCTAGCCTCCAATCCGTCGCTCCAATCTCGATCTTAACCGTTGGATAGGGAGATCTCACTGTGCTCTACAACATTGTAGTTGGGAGTTTTAGCTAATTGCTGATGGATTTGGTGGAATCGAAGGAGGAAGGGACGACATTTTCTGGCCATTGAATTTATTAGGGCCGGCTCCTTTATCTTGGCTAGGGTTTAGAGATAATTGCATTTATAAACAACTATTATTATTATTTTAATAATAAAATCTCCAATTTAACACTTTTGCAAACGAACTCCAAACGACGCGTTCCGACAGGCGATTCTAAGGTTTTTCCACATTCCGGACACAATGGAACAAGTTTCGGAAGCTAATTCCATCATATGTGTGAGATACGGCAATAAACGCTCGATTTAAATTTAAACCGATTTAAACGATTTCTAGGCGTTTTGGCTTGTACCGGACAAACGATAAATCCAAACGACTTGAAATTTGAAATCTTGCAATAATATCACATTACGGATCCGATGAAACTGGTTTCGTCGAAATCCGAGACCGTTTGAAAAATGGCTATTTTAACTCGCTAAATAAATATTAAAACGATATCGATGCGTTTCGAGCTGCCACGGTCAAACGACAACTCCGATTGCTACGAAAATTGAAATCCGATAATAACTAACTATTACGGATCCAATGGAACTCGTTTCGTTCAATTCTGAGACTGTTCAAAAATTGGCTATTTTTCAGTCGATAATTAAATATTAAAATATTCAATTTTTACAAATTAACTCCAAATTCAGTTTTACAAGTTCTAAAATATTTCTATAACTTTAATATGATAAAATAAAATTTTCCAAATCATTTCCCATTATATTTAACCCAATATTTAATTATTTCTGGAATTTCACTATTAAATAAATCGATTTAATTGCAAAATTAAATCCAAAATTCAAAATAAAATTTATTCGACTCCAAAAATTCCACTTATTAATATTTAAAATTAATTAAATACTCAAATTCAAATTATTAAAAATTCTGGGTCGTTACAAACACTATATTCTTCAAGATCTTCAAGAAGCCTACATGCGATTCTCTCATTTCCATTTTGACATCTTAGGTAATGAGTAAGACAAACTACTGAAAGATATCTGAACTTATCATGCTAAATTAATATGTGATTGCGATAGCTCTCTGATTGGGGATGGAGATTATCAATGATTTCCTCTAGTTTATGCTCCAAAAGGAATTAAGGCTTCGTTTGATTCAATCCTAATCTTATCGGTTAGGTCATTTGAAAGAGCTAAAATCATAGTTTCAAAATTTTGAACATTAGCCGAACGTTTAAACATATAATTGTGATGTAACTTGATTTTAATTTTAATTTTAATTTGTGAAATTAGCTTTTATCAATGAACATTTTTATTCCCATGTGTTGATTTTTATTTACTTTGATTAGGAAAACCAGCTAGCACTCGCTTCAGATGCTACTGATGTTCTTTCACGAGTAATTGGAAACATATATTGATTGTTGACTCTGAGATGCTGTGGTTTTCGGACAACCTAGATGCACATAAGTGCAGCAAATATTATCAATTAAAGTCAAATTTAGAAAGTAAAAATAAGTAACCTTGATCTTAGAGTATCAGATTAATGAGAAGATAAAAAAATCTCAAGCATTAAGATAAAAGATAGATACGGTTTTAACTTCTGACCCTTAGTTGAGTTTAATGCTGAAATGGCCAAATTGTATCAACGAATAAATGATCTTGAAGTGGAATTAATTAAAATTCAAGTATTTTGTCGATCGAAACACCCCAAACCCCTTAGTGCATCCAAAAAGGACACACTAATGGTGCGTTATAGGTATAACCAAAGCATCACAGAGACTAAGATTCTCAAGATAAATAATTAATAACAGCGGACATTTAAAATACTACATAACATAAGTCTAAAAAACATCAAATGTCTCAAAATTCCAAATACACATGTCTTATGAAAATTAGATCTCGGTCTCATAAAATTAGAGTACAATAAAAGTAATCATCCCTCTCATAAGTACCAGTACATAAAAATCCAAATGAAAAGAAAACTGAGAAGAAGAAGAATACGTGAAGAAAAACTCTACAACTGAATCTTCAAGAAATCTGAATCTACTGTCATTGCCTTTGCTAGCCTATGGGGGAAAAGGGAAATAAAGGAGTGGATTAGACTATAAGTCTGGTGAGTGGGAGTAATTATTAGCATTTTTAAGCAAGATAAAGATAATAACTTAACAACAGTTCTAGTACAAATGAAATAAAGGAAGGATAAAACTGGAATAAATATTGCTTTTAATTCTGTTAGACCGTTTGCTTTCATTGCTTGATTGTTTGGATTGTTTGCACATGTCTTAGATTGCTATGATTAGGTTGAAATCCTAATCCTATTTTAATTAGGCTGAAATCCTAATTCTACCCATTGATCGGCCTTCTATCTCTGTTGTGCCACTATGAGCTAGTCCCATACTGTGGGTCCCATGGTAAAAGACACATATTTAGCACTTGGAATGCAATAGCAATTTACTTACCCTAATCAATGCCGCACACTCGGTCATCATTGGTAAACGTTAACTGTCGTCCCCTCTTGTGACTTCTTACCTACCCTATCAGGACCATGCCCAGCCTCACCTGACCTGTTGTGAGACCATCAGTTCTAGTCTAAAAGGGTCCTACCCAGCCTCACCCTAAGTATTTTGTAAGACCATCAATCCTAGTCTAAAATGGAATGCTGTTGGTGCAGGTCCTATCAAACAAAATCTAGTTGCGCCCCTTGCCCAAATCCCTCGATTTGAGCTTCTATCTATTGGCCACTTATTTACCCTATCTCTCAGCCTCACCTAACTATTATGAGACATCAGTCCTAATCTGAAAGGGTCCTGCCTGGCTTCACCTAATCTGTTGTGAGACCATCAGTTCTAGTATGAAAGGGAATGCTGTTAGTACGGGCTTTCTATATGTTCTTGCTTATTAACTTAAGTTCTTAAAATAAATCTCTTCTATTATTTCTGCTCTTATTTGCTTATTAACTTAATCTAAGTTCTTAAATAATCTTTTTCTGTTATCTCTGCTATCTTTGCTTATTAACTTAATTATAAGTCTTTAAAATAAGCCTTTTCTGTTATTTCTAATTATAAACCATGTTATAATTTTCATATTAACTTAGTCAAAATTTTAAAATCAGCCTTTCTGCTCTTTCTACTTAATTATAATCTACGTTTTAATTGTTGCTCTTCTGTTTTATCTTTTCAGTTATAACCACTAGTTATAAACATGCTTGCAAATGTCTTAAATTTTCCTATTTCAGTTTATCTTATTTTTATTACAGTTTCTTATTTTACATCTAATTTCTGTAAATTTAATGTTTTCTATTTTAATCCATATTTGCAAATTATTCTCTCTTTTAATATTCTTATATTTTATTCGTGCAAAAAGAAATAGACAGAAACTAAAATATACAGGCTAAATTCTAACATAAAACAGATGTAAATAAATGAAAATAACAGTAAATAAATGTAAGTAACTGTAAGTAACTGAATAAAATAGCCGAATAAAAATAATTGAATAAAATAGATTGAAAAGAACTTTAAAAACTAGCTGTAAATAACATATATATAAATTGTCTCAAAATTGCAGAAAAATTACAACTATTGAGAACCCTATTATTTGAAATTACTTAAAAATCTAAAATAATTACTAAACACTCATCTGTGGTCCTTAGCTCCAGTCCTTGGTCTTCCTTGATCCTCTTCTAGAGCGTAGAATATTTTTATCATAATATTTCCTCCCTAGAAAAAATTTCTATTTAAGGTCCAGCCTCTGGCAATGATCCCAAATAGGAGAAAATCCGAATAAGAAAAATAGCTAGGCCTAGTGTCTTATTTATAGTGTAGTTTAGGGATCTCAGACCGTTGGATTTGAAGATTAAATCTGGTGTAACCATGTCATAGGTTCACTGGGAACCGCCGAATGGAAGCACGAACACATAGGATTGAAGAAAATTGGGAATATGACGTGTTCGAACAAAACTGGATAAAACAACGTTAAAAGAATTGGGCGGGTCGACCTAAGATGTGTGAGGGTCGACCTTACTCTAGCCTGGGTCGACCTATAGGTCGACCTGGCTTTGGTCCGGGTCGACCTGACCCTCTTATATTTTTTTCGTTTTCTTTTTATTCAATTCTTGGTTATTTCGTAACTTCTTTGTTTTAGCTCGGATTTTGACAAATTATATATATAAATTGACTAGAAAATTACCATGGACACAATGATGTAACTTCCATGGCTCAATTGTGATAAATTCACAAACTTATTTTATTATTTCATTAATTCGTTAATTAATTATTATAGCTTAAATTTCGGGTTATTACATGAGCTCTGGGACTTACTGCAAGTGGAGCTGATTCTAGCCTTCCCACTCCTACTCTAGGACAAAGGACAAGATCTAAATCTCTTTCTTGCCCAGAATTTCCTGCTCTATTAAACCCACCTCTAGGATTTGAGCAACGAAATGATTTCTAACTGGAGTAGTCGAGTTAAATTTGAATGCATGAAATACTTCAGTAGGAAGTGGAATGAAAAGGTATCTCAATGCCTTAATGAATATGAAAGTAGAGTTCAAAAGCTTGGACATGAGATATACACTCTTAAATAAGCGAATGAAGGGTTAAATGGTATGGTTGAAACTTTACAAGGAGCTAATGCTTTGGAAATTCAAATTGATTCGGTTGATTAAACAAATATTGTATAGAGAAAGGAAAATAAAATCAAAGGACTTTTGGACGTGGCCATCCATTATATATTGACCCTTTACTTACCAAGGATTTGTAGAAAATAGCATGCAGCCTTGAGCCTTAGCAATGACTTGCTTTAAACAGACTTCTCTTTGTCTCGATACCTATATCTGTAACTTTGTATGCGATATGTTAGATTATAAACAAATTTGTATTCGAATGAATATTGCTTCGGTTGTATTTTTGAATCGTACACTGGTTCTTACTTAAAATCTCTTGACGATCAATATCTTACTTTTTGTAAATTTTGAGCTTTCATTGTATAACTTGATATATAGAAATGTGTCCCCATTAGTAGTTACTTTATAACTTGCTTAGTAATAGAGATTCCCATTAAATGGTCCAAATTTGAATCGAAGGTTGATTTAGCGATGTTTTACCACCAAAAAAAAATTGTTCGGAAATTAGTGAGGACCGGAAAATTTTATCTGACAATGATAAATGAAGAATTGAAATTCCTTATCTGACAATAGAATAAGACCAGAAATCAATATTTGGCAATAGAAGACCAGAAACGCTTATTTGGCAATAACATAAGAAGATTTGAAATCCTTATCTAATGATAATAATAGAAGACCAGAAATTTTTATCTGGCAAATAATAGAAAATGACCAAAAATTCATATCTTGCAATAATAATAGAAGTCTAGAAATCCTTATATGACAATAAAAATTAAAGACTAGAAATACTTATTTGTCAATAACATAAGAAGACAAAAAAATCCTTATCTGGCGATAATAACAAAAGACTGGAAATCATTATCGAGCAATAATAGAAGAAGTCCCGAAATTAATCGAAGAAATACAAAAATTCATATCTAGCAATAATAGAAGTCCAGAAATCCTTATCTTAAAATAATAATAGAAGACCATAAATCCATGTCTGGCTGTTGAAAATTTTGTTTTTGGGGAGCATAAATAATTCATATTTGATGGACCTTCCTAGAGAATATTTGATTGATTTGAAGTGCTACTTAGCTTGGATTCTGATAGATCTTCCTTTAAAATATTTTATTGATTTGAAGCACTACTTGGCTTGGATTTTGATAGATCTTTCTCTAGAAGAATGGTTGATTGGAGCACTACTTGGCTTAGATTTTGATAGGTCTTCCAGTAGAAGATTGATTGATTTAAAGCACTACTTGGCTTGGATTTTGATAGATCTTCCTCCAAAAGATTGATTGATTTAGAGCACTACTTGGCTTGGACCCTTTATCATCATCTTAGGTGATAATTTGGCTCTGTTTTCCAATGCGTTTAGTTAGCTATCTTTATAAGAACTAAAGATTTACCCGATCTTCCTCTAAGAGATGCTTTGGTGAGAGCTTTGACGATGGCACTAAAGGCTGGTTTGGGGCTTTAGAAAGGCGAAGGCTTATCCGTCTTCCCTCTAGGGAGGCGCTTTAGTGAGGCCTTCGATGACAACACTAAAGGATGGTTCAATGCTTAAGTGAATCCTTTGATGATGGCACTAAAGGCTTACTCCATCCTCCCTTTAGGTGGCGCTTTAGTAAGGCCTTTGATGATGGCACTGAAGGCTTGTTCAGTGCCTTAGTGAGGCCTTTTATGATGGCACTAAAGGTTTGCTCTGTCCTCCTTCTAGGAGGCGCTTTAATGAGGTGTTTGATGATGGAACTGAAGGCTTATAAGGCCTTTGATGGTCAGGTCTTTTTCTTACTCCTTAACCATATAGATTCACTTATTTGGAGAACCTTTCTTCATTATAAAATTATTTAACATCTCTTTACAAGTTCGTCAAGTTTTCCTTGCCCTAGAAAATTACTGACCATCCCTTCCAAGCTCTTGCATTGATTGGTGTCATGGCTGTTCGCAAGATGAAAATGATAATATGATCATCCACGATTCCATATAAACTTGGATTTCCTCTTTTGTGAAGGCAAATTATTGCGTTCATCTTTAGTTAAGAGATAAATGTTCTCATAAAAAGTAGTAAGAGTGTATTATTTTGAAAGCCATGACCTTTTGGAAGTTGATTCTTCAGAATTCCCTTTGGCTCTCTTAAGCAGAATAGCACCTTAGCTTCCATAACAAGCTTTCTTTTCAAAGAATATCGATTTTCATTTAGTCCTTGAGAGTGGTTAAGAATACTTTCTTACCTTCCAGTGAATCGATCAAAATCCTTTGTCATTTCTTTTTTGAAAATGGTCCTTTTGGCTTTGAGTTGTATCTCTTATCTTATTTTTAAGAGGACATTATATATTTGGTATCAGAGTCTAGGTTACCCGATCAATGAGAAAAACCTATACGAATGAGAGACGTATTTTTTATTTTGAAAATGGTTTTTTCAAAAATAATTTTCAAAGAATTCTTAATAATATGTACACAAACACCCTCTCTTCTTGAACATGTGCATGCACATTAGGAAACCTTTCTTTTTTTCAGCATGTATATACTATCTGAGAAAATTGTCATTGAAAGTTTAACCTACAGATAATTGATATGCCGATAAATAATCTTCTCCGAAACAAGGGAACCCTACCCATGGAAGGCCACTCATTCGATGATAGAATGGATTAAACAATATCTTAAGATTGACGAGCAGATTCTTATTCCTCCAGCTATACCTGTAGCACCCACTGCCCCGGCTGCTGATGTAGCACCCTATCCCGTCGACTTTCCTAAGTTGTGTAAGGATTTTCTTAACATGGAAGGGAAGACATACTGTAAAACTGAAGGATATTTGAAAGCTAAAGCTTGGATTAGTAACCACAAGAAGATATTTAAAGAGCTTGGTTGGGATGATCAGCTAAGAAGAAGAATAACAACTTGGCACCTCAAGGAAGAAGCCTTGAACTGGTGGAACTTTGTGACTGATGAGCAATCACGAAGGATATTCTCTTAGGATGAATTCAGGGATCGATTAAAGATGAGATTCATGCCAAGAGCAGAGGTTAGCTTGCAATTGGAAAAGTTCATTCAGTTGGGACAAGGAGATTCTACCCTTAAGGAATACATAACTAAGTTTACTGAATTGGTTAAATTTGGGATGAACCTGACAGACATACCTATAAAAAAAAGCTATGAAGTTTATAAAGGGCTTAAATTTCCCCTTAAAGGTAATGTTTTGACCCAAGTACCTATGGAGGGCCACGTATGAGATGTTGGTGGAAATGGCGATGTTGCACATGACCAATGAGGAAGATAATGGAAGAAAGAAGGAGAAGTCTGCACTGACCCAGCTTTTGGGCCAATAAGAAATCGAAAGAGAAGTTTAAGAAGGATGTAAAGGTGTGTACGAAATGCCAAGGGTCATAAGGCTATAGATTATAGGGTGAGCATGATAAAGGAAGCCACTAAAGGAAAGTGCTTTAACTGCCATAAGGAAGGGCATCACTAGAATCAATGTCCGAAGATGGCTAAGAAAGGATCAACCGGATAGCCCTAAGCTATTGAAGCTATCCCTACTGCTAGTAAACCACCAAGAGACTATGGAAAAGCAGCTTTAGAAGGTATAACTCTTATTTTTGGGGTTACTATTCGTACCCTATTTAATTCGAGGGCATCACATTCCATTCTGTCTAGGGATGTAGTAAATTGCTTAAACCTTGCAACCCAGATGGTCAACAATCCAATAAAGGTTTCTAATCCCATTGGGGGTTCAACCCATCTTTCTCTTATTTTCAAAGACTAAATGTTGGACATATTCTATGTTGATTTCATATGTACTACGTACGTTATAAATTTCTAGAGGTATGGGCTTATCTTGGGTATGGATTGGTTATCATATTATGGAGCCATTTTTGACAGTGATAAAAGGGTGGTACGATTAGGAGTTGTGGAGGTCGTGACCTAGAAGTTCTTTGTACACCTAAAGCTTTAGTTGAGTCAAGCCATTTATACTCACTAAATCTATCTCTTGTTCGAGAGCCATCATTTATACTTGAAGTTTGTGAATTTCTTGATGTCTTCGAGGAAGTCTAAGATCTCCCACATTGAGTTCCAAATCGATTTAGAGGATAATAGACCCATCGCTCTGCCTTTGAGACATATGGCCCCTAAAGAAAGAAGGGAATTAGATAAGAAATTCTTAGAGCTATTAAAGAAAGGATTTAACCGTATGAGTACTTCTGAGTAGGGAGCCCTAATTTTTTTTGCTGCTAAGGCACACAGTTCTTTGATACTTCGCGTCGATTATAGGGAGTTGAACAAGTTGACAAGGAAGAATAGGAACCCTCTACCTAGAGTAGATGACTTGTTCGACCAATTTATAGGGGCTAAAGTTTTTTCCCAATTAGACTTAGCAATGGAATTCCATAAATTGAGGATTACAGAGGAAACCAAGCCAAAGAGCACATTTCGTACTCCTGATAGGCTCTAGAAGTGGGAAGTAATGCCTTTTGGACTGACGAATGCCCTAGCATACTTTGTGGATTTGATGAGCAGAATATTTAGAAAGCATATTAATAAATTAGTCATGGTGTTTGTTAATGAAATCTTGGTTTTCTCCGAAGGAAAGAAGGAGCATGAGGACCACCTTAGGAAGATACTGGAGAACTTGAGGAGAAACCAACTCAAAGCCAAGTTTTCCAAATGGCACTTTTGGAAAAATAAAGTTAAGTTCCTCGGGAATATAGTTTCGAAATAAGGATTGTAAATGGAACCTATTAAAGTAGAAGCCGTCCAAGGATGGAAAACTCGTAGTAATGCAACAGAGATTAGAAGTTTTCTAAGGTTGGTAGACTACTATAGGAAGTTCAACAATGGCTTTGCATAAATAGCAATCCCTTTAACCCAATTGACTAAGAAGAATCTTGTTTTTTTGGGATGATACATGCACCAAGGAATTTGAGAAGCTTAAGGAGTCATTGACTAAAGCACTTGTGCCCATTATTCTATATGGAACCAAGCCATTCGCGGCTTTCACAAATGTACGTGGTGCAGGATCAGGGGCAGTTCGTATGTAAGAAGGGAAGGTGGTTGCCTATGCTAATAGGCTACTAAAGGACCATGAAAAGAGGTATCCAGTGCATGATTAAGAATTAGTCCATTTTTTCCTTAAAGATGTGGAGGCATTATCTCTTATGTGAAAGGTTTGAGTCATTCTGATCATAAATCACTCAAATACCTCTTTTCCCAAGAAGTTCTGAATCTTAGGCAGCAGAGGTGGATGGAGTATGTAGCATCCTTTGACTTTGTATTCGATATACCCCTAGAAAAGGAAACATACTCAATAGCGCCCTTAGTCGAAGACACACTACACTAAGTGCTATATATGAATGGAAATAGTTGGAGTTTCCCTCAAATTTTAACCTCCAACCTTCAACAGAACCCATCTAAGATTTTCTAGCAGTTATGGAGATTAGACCAGCCTTGATGGATGGTATAGGGCGTGAGCAAGTGAAAGATGAGAAGGCAGTTGAGATTATAGAGAAATTAAGAAAAGGAGTGCATTTTCCCCATGATAGGAGGTATTCAGTTAATGCAAAGGATGTTTGAGAAGAGATGGATGTCTTTGTGACCCAATGATTGATAATTTGATGAGAGATTTGCTTATGGAGTTTCACCACTCAAGGATGACCGTTCATCCAAAAGGAGATAAGATGTACAAGGATATAAAGAAAATTTTCGTTTGGAACGGAATGAAGAGGAACATAGCTGAGTTTGTTACTAGGTGTACGACATGTCAAAAGATAAAAGCTGAGCAATAGAAGCCGGGTAGATTATAATTAACTTTGGAATTCCGACTTGGAAGTGGGTTCATATTTCGATGGGTTTTGTGGAAGGATTGCCTAAAAGTCAAAAGGACAATGAGGCTATTTGGTTTGTTGTAGATAGAATCACGAAGAGTGCTCATTTGTTCTGATTAGGAGAAATAGGACTAGCATCTCTCTCGCCCAGATTTATGTTAAGGAGGTAGTTCATCTACATGGAATTCCTATAAACATAGTCGGTGATAGGAACCTCTTATTCACGATCGAATTTGGGAGGAGCCAACAAACAGTTTTGGAAACTTCTTTGAACCTTAGCATGGCATATCACCCGTAAACTAATGAACAAACAGAAAGGTCAAGTAGGATTTTGGGGGAATTGTTGAGACTTGTGTCTTGGATTTCGGAGGACATTGGGAGTAGCATTTACCTTTGGTTGAATTTGCATATATTGATATCTATCAAATGACGATTGACATGGCCCCTTTTAAAGCATTATATGGGCGGCCATGCAATTTGCCTACTCATTGGTGGAAAACCACCGACAAAGTATTACGAGGACTCGATTTGATCCGTGATACCATAAAAAAAGTAAAGTTGATCAGGCAAAGGATTAAGGTAGCGCAAGACCATCATAAATATAATGCGGATAAAAGAAGGAAAGAGCTCGAATTTGAGATTGGAAATATGGTATTTGTTAAAATCGCCACTCTTAGAAAAGTTATTAGGTTTGGCAAGTATAGAAAATTGGTGCCTAGATTTTTTGGGTTATTCAGAATTCCGGAAAGAATAGAAAAATTGGCATATCATGTAGAGCTTCTTGACAAGTTGGTAGGAGTTCACAAATTTTCCATGTTTCCCAACTTAGGTAATATCTTCATTACACCGTTAGATGAATAGAGCCAGATCAGTTGGGTGATTAGAAGATGGAGCTGGCAGTGCCTTATGCCACCACATGCATTGTGAAGCATAATACAAGGATTGTGCTCATTTTAGCATGTTGCAGTACATAATCACATTTCACTATTTGTAACGACCCAGAATTTTTAGTTATTTGAAATTGGGGTATTCAATAAATTTAAATATTAAAAAGTTAATTTATAGATTAAATAACTTGAATTTCAAATATAACGATTTATTGGATAATTTAATTGTTGAATTTAATAATTGAAATTGTTTAAATAATTGAATCTTGGATTTTTATTTGAATAAAAATGTTTTAAAAGCTTATTTAATTTCTATATAACAGAATGAAGATAATGAAATTTTTTAGATTGGATTTAAAAGAGATTTAACTGATTTTGAAAATTACTCATTTTAATTAACATTTAAAAATAGCCTTTTGGGGCACTGCCTCTGATTTCGACGAAACTAGTGTCATTGCATCTGTAATAATGAACTATAATATGCCGTCAAATTTCATCGCAATCGGATGAATCGTTTGGTCGTGAGAGACTGAAATGTGTAAAGTTTAAGATAAAAATTTAATATAATGATTAGGTTTAAAAAGTCAGCTTCTGCATATGATCGAATTAGGTCTCGAAACCAGTTCCATTGCATTCGGAATAGGGGTACAACATATAAAATGCTAGGTGGCACGTCTTGATTGGGGTTTGAAATTATATATCTAGATGTTCTAAATTTAAATAATAATATATATAGATTTGACTATACCAAGCCATGACCCATCAACTTCAAAATCAGACCAGTACAGAACCAAACACTCCCATATGCCTCCTTCGGTTTAAAATAACGCCTGCTGCAGTACTTTTTTTCTTTTTAGAAATTAAAATCAAATATAATACTTCATGGACTATCATTAAAAAACTTCATAATTTTTCTTTCATCGAGAGCTTCATACTAACGTGCTTATTTGGGGTTGCGGAAGTTTCTGACTGACCGAAAGTGGAAGCTCAAGACTAGGGTTTAGAATCGAGTGAAATTTATGCATTGGTTGGAGGATTGGATGATGGATTTGAATCTATAGTGGAGTTTGGCATCTCGGCATCAATTTTTGAGGCATGCGGTTCATCAGAGTGGGTCATGTCGCTACAGTGGCGAAGGGAGGGGCTGCTGTCGCATTTTGCTTTAGTGGTTTGGGGGGCAACGGTTGGGATGGACAGGTGCGGTTCGCAGAGATAAGATCAATGGCATCATCGAAATGTAGGAGCTCCGTGTCGCAGGTGGAGATGCATGGAGATGTGCGTGGTGTGTACATAAATAAGAAATAAGGGAAATGACATTATAGATAATTTAGGTAATCTTTTAATTAGTTTATTTTATTTTAATTGAAAAAGAAATCTTTAATTTAAATATTTCATAACTCTCTCATACGAGGTCCGATTGAGATGAAATGTTTTGCATTTCTCTCATGATGATGAAAGCTTTGCAATGGAACTGGTTTGGATGAATCTGAAGACATTTGAAATTTGGGCTAAAATCGAACGTCATTCGATTTTAGTTCCAAACCGGAACGCCTCGGCGATAACAGAAATTCGATGAGTTCAACTCACCTTTTTGGATAACTAATATGATGTATAATTAATAAAAATTGTGGAATCATTGTTTGGATGAATTACTATATTTATATTAGTTGGATTGAATATTCTCGCCTATTGGAGCTGTAACGACCCAGAATTTTTATAAATTAAAATTTGAATATTTAATTAATTTTAAATATTTATAAGTGAATTTATAAGTCAAATAAATTTTTATTTGAATTATTGGATTTAATTGGATAATTTAATCGATAATTTAATACGTTAAATTATGGAAATAATTGAAAATATGGTTAAATATGATTGTAAATAATTTGGAAAATTTTATTTAATCATACTGGAGTTATAGAAATATTTTAGAACTTTTAAAATCGAATTAAAAGTTAATTTGTGAAAATTGAATATTTTAATATTTAATAATCGACTGTAAAATAGCCAATTTTTGAACAATCTCAGAATTGAACGAAACCAGTTTCATTGGATCCGTAATAGTTAGTTATTACCGGATTTCAATTTTCGTGTCAATCGGAGCTATCGTTTGATCGTGGCAGCTCGAAACGCATCGAATCGTTTTTAATTTAAATTTGGCGAGTCAAAATAGCCATTTTTCAAAAAGTCTCGGATTTCGACGAAACCAGTTTCATCGGATCCGTAATGTGATATTATTGTAAGGTTTCAAATTTCAAGTCAATTGGATTTACCGTTTGTCCGGTACAAATTAAAACGCCTAGAAATCGACTTAAATCGGTTTAATTTAAATTGAACGTTTTCAGCCATAACTCGCACATACTTCCGAATTAGCTTCCGAAACCTGTTCCATTGTGTCCGGAACGCGGGATAAACCCTAGGTACGCTGGTTACGGCGTCTAAATCGGAGTTCGGAATTCCCTGGATGAATAGTGTTTACGCTTGCTTTTCCTATAAATACAACCTCACTCTAAAATAAAAATAAAAAATATTCAAAACCCTAGCCAATATGTCCAGCCGCCACCTTCACAATGAAGGGCCAGAATTGTCCCAATTTCAACCATCAATCTCTTCCAATCCATCAAGAATTAGCCAAAGTGATCAACAGCAAAATCGAAGAGCACGAAGAGATCTTGAATTCCATACGGTGATGATCGAGTTTGGAGTTGCGTAGAGGGAGTGATGTGAGGCCGTTCCCATCAGTTTTCGCACGACTTTCCATGCAATCAAGGGGGCCGAGCCCTATGGTGCTTCAGGCGAGAGTGGGGTGGGGGATTAGCTTCGTTTTGGTAGTGGTTTGATGGGGTTTTATCGAGCGAGGAGGTGATAAAGTCTAACCCTAGTTGTTGCTTATGGGTTCGGCCTCATATTCTTCACCTGTAGATGGAACGTGATTTGAGAAGAAAGGGGGAACGGCTGGGATGAGCAGGGGTTGGATCCAAGGGTTGTGGTGAGATGTAGGTTTAAGTTATAAAAGAAAATGTTGAATTTAGTTATAAAAAATCGTGTAATCTTATAAAATGCATAACTTTTTCATACGAGGTCGAAAAAATGCAAACTCAGTTGCGTTGGAATCGTATGGACGAGCACTACGCGATAGAGTTGGTTTGGAGTCGTTTGGAGTTAGTGAGAATTTCGGGTAAAATTAAACGCGCGTTTAATTTTATTCGAAATAAAAGCTAAAACGGAAATTAAAACCAAGGTGAGAACTTCTCACTCAATCGAATAGATTTCGATTTTATTTTAAATAGTTAGATTTAAAATATTTGAATGCATGTTTGAATGATGACTGTAAATTATTGATTGTTAAAATAGACATTATGCGCCGTTAGTAAGCGGATGTTATTTATTAAAAACATATACCGCGAATATTTCATAAACAGTGAAATTGGTATTATATATAATATCAATATATATATATTGGCATATGTATATATTGCAGTTGTTGATTTCCCGCATTTTTTGTTTAGCGGATGAGACCCTATTACGCCGTTATTAAGCGGATAATATTTATTAAAAACATGTACCGCGATAATTTCGTACTGGAGCGAAATTGGTATTGTGCTAATGTTTTTGGATGCAGGAAAACAGGTTGGAGGGATCCAACTGGATTCCTCAACAGTTTTTATTTGATTTCAGATATTTTGATATTTGATTGATTATCATATCGATATATGATATCGTTGTTGTCGTGATTGACTATTTGATGTGTAGCATCATTGGACCCAAATTTTGGGATTTTAAAATGATTTTAAAAGTGATTTTGAAAATATACTATATTTTTGGAATTGATCCATTATAAATAAATAAACGTTATAATTTTTAAAGTTATAAAAATTATGGTTTTTGTGAAATATAGTTAAAAAGCTGATTTTTAGAAATACGATTAAAAGTCGATTTTTAAGAAATATGAACTAATGATCTTATAAAATAATTTAGATTGGATTTTTGAATATATGATAAAAGTTTAAATATAGGATTTATAAAATTTGATTATTTTATAAATCGAAATGATGAAATTATAAAGGAATTTAAAGACGTTTTAGAATAATAATATAAACTGATTTATATTAAGAGATTTATAAATGGATATTTATAAATTGAATTATGGACATTATAAAACGAGTTTTTATAAGTGTTTGAATGTAGTGAAAATGAATTTCCTAAATGAATGAAATTTATGAAATTATAAACTGTGAAGTTATAAATGAAATTTTATAAGCAATAGGTTTATAAAATTTATAAAGTTATCGAAAGAATGAATTTTGGATAAATAAACAATCTTATAAGTTAAGATTAATAATTTGGGAAGTTAAATGAACGATTTTGTAAAATAATCGTTTTATAAGTAATTAACTTATAATATGAACTTGTAGTTTATAATTGAGTTATAAACTGGAATAGGTTAATAAAGGAATTTATAAAAAGGAAGTTTTTATAAATAAATAGAAACGGAATTTATAAACGTTGTTTTATAAATCCGCAAATGACTTATTTTGATAAGTTAATTGTTATAACTTAGAGATAGAGTTATATTCACATTTTGAACAGTGAATAATCCTTTAAGTTAAAGTGAATAGAAATGATGAAATTTGTTAAGGTAGTATATTCACGTTTTTGAATAGTGAATAATACGTTAAAGAAATTGTTTTAGATATGATGTTTTAAATAGAATTAAAACGATCTAACGATGGTTTAAAATGTGTTGAGATTCGAAACCATAGATTTCAACATTTATTGTTGAAATAGACGTTTTCGAGAAATAAAAGGAAATGGTGGACTATAACACTGTTGTTATAGTAAATGATTTCTGAAAGGAAATATTTGCATAGTATTGGGATTTATATATCTATTTAAATTCGTATCCCTATACTAGTGATTTTGGGTTGTCGTAACGATGTTTTATGCAACATTCGTTTTGGCCCAAATAAATATGTTAAGAGAATGATTTCCCTTAAAGAATGAATAATATACTTAATTCGATTTAAGTATATTGAATATTTTCAAAGGTTGAAAATAAAAAGATTTGTCGATTACTTATTTTTGATAAGTATGGAAATGTTTTCCAATATGAAGTGAATAATTAGAATTTATCTTTTTGAAGATAAATTGAAATGAATTATTGAAATCGAATATGCATGGATATTTTGAAATATAAATTCATTATGGAATTTATATGTGAAAAGTGGAATTTGTTTGAAAATAAATATTGATTTATTTTTGAAGTGTTGAAATTATATATCTTATAAAGATATTTTGGAAAATAAATAATTTGGAAAATTATTTGGAATCTGGTGATGTATGCATATCCATTGATAGTTCAATAATCGACTATCAATATTTCCCTTTGAATGGGTATTTGATGTGAACTGATTGAATTTGAATGCACACTTATTTTTGAATAAGCGCTCACTATTCGGGTTAACCGGGAAAGGACCATGGGGTCGTATAACCCACTCCGAATATGTGATACGTCGTTGTGAATCGCATTTGAAGATCGGTGTTGAAGACCGGATATTTGCGAGAGCGATAGGATGAACTATCGATTGACTCTGCACCGAGTTGCTCCGGTATTGAGTTCTCCATATGTGATGGTGAATCCGATCAGGATTGTGAATATCCGGATTGCAAGGACTTCTTTGTAAGTGCCTTCGGTTCTGTTCGATCCCGGAACAGACTTGTATGGATTGTATGTCTGACATTACAAGTTGAGATATAAAGCCGATTTCTTTCAAATATATTTCTGTTGGTGGCGGAGAATTTATTCTTTGCTTAACACCCTTCTCTGAGACGTACGAGCTCAGAGGTTATATAGTTGAAGTTATCAGCGATATATTCCCAAATTGGTAATGTGACATGCTGAGTGATGCTGAAATGATCATTGTGTTGATTATTTATGATAGGATCATTTATTTGATCGTCTATCTTAGTGATCATTGTGTTGATCATTTGTTGACCCAAAGCATGGCTTTTGTATAAAGTATGTTTTTGTGGACGTGACTTCGTCGAGCCTCACACCCCGTGAATGGTCAAAACAGGAAAGAAGCAGCAAGGTTATGAGGGGTAGCACCCTTTAGGATATGTGCATTTCCTTCTGGAAAAGGGTGGTATCATGGTATGGAGCCCAGATACTTACTCATGTTGAAAACACTTTATGATTGTGTGAATTGATTACGAGCGCTCGGTTGATAAAGGTCCCAAAGGACCGGGGGATGGCATATTCGGTCAGTTGTTACTCAGTTAGGAGTAACCCGGCCTTGTGTTGGTAGAGATCCGGTTTGGTTCTCGGGGATGTCCATCCAGAGGCATTCTCATGTGGCAATGGGAAGTTCCTTGGCCTGATCATTCGTTGGAAATCCAAAGAAACAATACGTGACTTGTACGGTTTTAGTTGTAGAACCTACTATGGAATGTGGCGGTAACCTGCTATTGAACATAGTTAGCTATAGTAGGCATACGATAATGGTCGTATGTTGGCTAAGATTTATATTCTACCTTCGAAATAAATTTTTCCTACACTATACACTAATAATAATATCAAATGTTATTTTAAATGCGTATCAAGCATCTTTGACTATCATAAGGAGAAATCTCCTCCGATTCTGCATTTGCATTGTGTGTGTGTGCGGGAGGCCTTATGGTAGTCTCATTTTTAAAAGCATTGCGAATTGAATTTAAAAATATTCCTCTATTTTGATTTTAAAGTTAAGTAAACTGTTTTGAGTTCCCACACCAGTCTTATGACTGACTTGGAGTTTATTGTTTTCCTTCCTAAACTCTGGGTGCCCACCAATTTTCCACACGGGCAGTCAAGAGTTAGGTTTATCAGGATATTCTGGATATTCTGGAGTTGCTGGAGGCAAGATGGATGGCATGGCGTATTACTTATATAGTATTTCTTTTTCCGCTGCACTGTTTGTTGTTGTTGTATACTCTGATGATATGATGTAATGAAATGTATGTAATGTAATAACTGATATAGTTCTTTGTTTAAAGATTATTCATTTATTATTATATGTTGTTCCGCTGCGAATTGTGAGATTCTGTTGTTGTTCTGTTGTTTCCTTTCTGTCCGTTCTATTTTTAAAATTCTTCTATTTTCTTCTATTTTAAAATTTTCTGTTCTCTTTTCTATTTTCTTTTCTCTCTATTTTCTATCTTCTCTCTTCTTCTCTTTTCTTTTCTTAAATTCTTTTTAAAACCCATAACATTCCGTGTTTCCGGCCTTCGATTTCTCGGCAGTCGATAAAGTGAGTATCGATGTTGAATTTTCGAAAGTTGAAAATTAGCGGTGACGTTACATTTGGTATCAGAGCTTATGGTTAAGCGACAACCATGGTTCTGTAGGGTATTACTCGTTAGAGATAGAGTCAGCAGTACTCTAGAATGAGTTTGAGTGTAATAATAGCTATGAGAGCGTATTTGTTAGTGTATATAAAAATTGTTTTATATTGCGATGATTGGTTTATTGAGTGGCATATGAACTTTCGTCAGCGTGGTCCGCAAGACTATGCCGAAGGGGTTTCTAAACACTTGAATAGAACAATTCGACATAATATTGTTTTAAATTGGGTAAATGAAATAATTTTACCTTAAGTATATTTTATATATGAAGGAATAATTTTTCAGAATTATTAAATAGTATATAAGTTGATTGTTAGGTTGTTTGAATAATTTAAATAAAAGAATAATTGTATAAGCAAAAGAATTATAAGAATTGAGTTATAATTAATGTGAATTACAATTGTAAAATAAACTTATATATAAGAAATGAAACTATATGAATATGAGTTGTAAATAAAAGTGAATTTAAAGTTAAATGGAATATAACTTAAGTGTTGTTGAATGGAATTGATTTTGGTATCGAAGTAAATAAATCAAGTGGATTAAATGGAATATGACTTAGGAGTTATATAAATGAAATTCAACTTTGGTAATTGAATTGAATGAATGAATTGAATGTTAATCAATTGAATGTGAATTAAGTAGATATGAAATAATGAATGTAAGTATTAATTCATTGAAATCTAATGTTATTAGAAGTTGAATAAATTGAATGAGAATGAATATAAGCAAAGGAATTTGGTTGTAACTAATATACTTTGGTTGTTATTTGATTGTTGATTGGTTGTATATAATTCATTAAGAGTTAATGAAATTGAATTAGTGAAATTTAAAGCTATGAAATTGAATTCAAATTAGAAGTAAATAAATTTGAATAGAATTTAATGTGAATTGGATTTAATTAGTGAATGCAAACTAATTAAAATTGAGAATGAATGTTGATAAAATCCAATGTAAATAAATCAAATGTGATTTAAAGTGAAAACCAATTCATTAAATATTAATGAGAATATAAATGAATATTGTTGGTTATGGATGTTAGTCGGTTGATGGTTGAATATATATTGTTTGGTTGCATTGCTATGTGATATATATAGTTATCATGTTGCTATATGTTGTATATTGAGATTATTGTCTATATGCATGATTCTCATGTTGTTTGTTGAGTTTAGTAGGTGCGGATTGCATTTGCTTCGCATTTGGAGCTCGCTTTTGCGCTATATTAGCCGTATATGCTTGCTAATAAAATATAAGGTACATATCTCGGATTAAATATCGTACTTTTATACTTTTTTCCCTTCGGGATGCCTCATTACTTGATGAGATGTATATTTGTGATATATATACTGTCATTTTTTTTTTCGGATCGAGCCGCGCAAAGAAGACTATGGCGAATTTTTCCGAAAATTTAAGGCGTTAGAAAAAAAAATTTGAGAAAATTGGAAAATTTTGAAAACTTTAACTTTGTTTTAAAGTTGAAAGTTAAATGATATAATTGTTTTTGAAAAGATAACTAAGTATGATTTGAAAACTTAGTAAAGTTATTGTAAGAAGTTTAATTATGAATTTTGGAAAGTTAATAGATTTTGTAACCTTTCTTACTTGTAATTTCGAGGACGAAATTCTTTTAAGGGGGAAAGATTGTAACGACCCAGAATTTTTATAAATTAAAATTTGAATATTTAATTAATTTTAAATATTTATAAGTGAATTTATAAGTCAAATAAATTTTTATTTGAATTATTGGATTTAATTGGATAATTTAATCGATAATTTAATACGTTAAATTATGGAAATAATTGAAAATATGGTTAAATATGATTGTAAATAATTTGGAAAATTTTATTTAATCATACCGGAGTTATAGAAATATTTTAGAACTTTTAAAATCGAATTAAAAGTTAATTTGTGAAAATTGAATATTTTAATATTTAATAATCGACTGTAAAATAGCCAATTTTTGAACAATCTCAGAATTGAACGAAACCAGTTTCATTGGATCCGTAATAGTTAGTTATTACCGGATTTCAATTTTCGTGTCAATCGGAGCTATCGTTTGATCGTGGCAGCTCGAAACGCATCGAATCGTTTTTAATTTAAATTTGGCGAGTCAAAATAGCCATTTTTCAAAAAGTCTCGGATTTCGACGAAACCAGTTTCATCGGATCCGTAATGTGATATTATTGTAAGGTTTCAAATTTCAAGTCAATTGGATTTACCGTTTGTCCGGTACAAATTAAAACGCCTAGAAATCGACTTAAATCGGTTTAATTTAAATTGAACGTTTTCAGCCATAACTCGCACATACTTCCGAATTAGCTTCCGAAACCTGTTCCATTGTGTCCGGAACGCGGGATAAACCCTAGGTACGCTGGTTACGGCGTCTAAATCGGAGTTCGGAATTCCCTGGATGAATAGTGTTTACGCTTGCTTTTCCTATAAATACAACCTCACTCTAAAATAAAAAAAAAAAATATTCAAAACCCTAGCCAATATGTCCAGCCGCCACCTTCACAATGAAGGGCCAGAATTGTCCCAATTTCAACCATCAATCTCTTCCAATCCATCAAGAATTAGCCAAAGTGATCAACAGCAAAATCGAAGAGCACGAAGAGATCTTGAATTCCATACGGTGATGATCGAGTTTGGAGTTGCGTAGAGGGAGTGATGTGAGGCCGTTCCCATCAGTTTTCGCACGACTTTCCATGCAATCAAGGGGGCCGAGCCCTATGGTGCTTCAGGCGAGAGTGGGGTGGGGGATTAGCTTCGTTTTGGTAGTGGTTTGATGGGGTTTTATCGAGCGAGGAGGTGATAAAGTCTAACCCTAGTTGTTGCTTATGGGTTCGGCCTCATATTCTTCACCTGTAGATGGAACGTGATTTGAGAAGAAAGGGGGAACGGCTGGGATGAGCAGGGGTTGGATCCAAGGGTTGTGGTGAGATGTAGGTTTAAGTTATAAAAGAAAATGTTGAATTTAGTTATAAAAAATCGTGTAATCTTATAAAATGCATAACTTTTTCATACGAGGTCGAAAAAATGCAAACTCAGTTGCGTTGGAATCGTATGGACGAGCACTACGCGATAGAGTTGGTTTGGAGTCGTTTGGAGTTAGTGAGAATTTCGGGTAAAATTAAACGCGCGTTTAATTTTAGTCGAAATAAAAGCTAAAACGGAAATTAAAACCAAGGTGAGAACTTCTCACTCAATCGAATAGATTTCGATTTTATTTTAAATAGTTAGATTTAAAATATTTGAATGCATGTTTGAATGATGACTGTAAATTATTGATTGTTAAAATAGACATTATGCGCCGTTAGTAAGCGGATGTTATTTATTAAAAACATATACCGCGAATATTTCATAAACAGTGAAATTGGTATTATATATAATATCAATATATATATATTGGCATATGTATATATTGCAGTTGTTGATTTCCCGCATTTTTTGTTTAGCGGATGAGACCCTATTACGCCGTTATTAAGCGGATAATATTTATTAAAAACATGTACCGCGATAATTTCGTACTGGAGCGAAATTGGTATTGTGCTAATGTTTTTGGATGCAGGAAAACAGGTTGGAGGGATCCAACTGGATTCCTCAACAGTTTTTATTTGATTTCAGATATTTTGATATTTGATTGATTATCATATCGATATATGATATCGTTGTTGTCGTGATTGACTATTTGATGTGTAGCATCATTGGACCCAAATTTTGGGATTTTAAAATGATTTTAAAAGTGATTTTGAAAATATACTATATTTTTGGAATTGATCCATTATAAATAAATAAACGTTATAATTTTTAAAGTTATAAAAATTATGGTTTTTGTGAAATATAGTTAAAAAGCTGATTTTTAGAAATACGATTAAAAGTCGATTTTTAAGAAATATGAACTAATGATCTTATAAAATAATTTAGATTGGATTTTTGAATATATGATAAAAGTTTGAATATAGGATTTATAAAATTTGATTATTTTATAAATCGAAATGATGAAATTATAAAGGAATTTAAAGACGTTTTAGAATAATAATATAAACTGATTTATATTAAGAGATTTATAAATGGATATTTATAAATTGAATTATGGACATTATAAAACGAGTTTTTATAAGTGTTTGAATGTAGTGAAAATGAATTTCCTAAATGAATGAAATTTATGAAATTATAAACTGTGAAGTTATAAATGAAATTTTATAAGCAATAGGTTTATAAAATTTATAAAGTTATCGAAAGAATGAATTTTGGATAAATAAACAATCTTATAAGTTAAGATTAATAATTTGGGAAGTTAAATGAACGATTTTGTAAAATAATCGTTTTATAAGTAATTAACTTATAATATGAACTTGTAGTTTATAATTGAGTTATAAACTGGAATAGGTTAATAAAGGAATTTATAAAAAGGAAGTTTTTATAAATAAATAGAAACGGAATTTATAAACGTTGTTTTATAAATCCGCAAATGACTTATTTTGATAAGTTAATTGTTATAACTTAGAGATAGAGTTATATTCACATTTTGAACAGTGAATAATCCTTTAAGTTAAAGTGAATAGAAATGATGAAATTTGTTAAGGTAGTATATTCACGTTTTTGAATAGTGAATAATACGTTAAAGAAATTGTTTTAGATATGATGTTTTAAATAGAATTAAAACGATCTAACGATGGTTTAAAATGTGTTGAGATTCGAAACCATAGATTTCAACATTTATTGTTGAAATAGACGTTTTCGAGAAATAAAAGGAAATGGTGGACTATAACACTGTTGTTATAGTAAATGATTTCCGAAAGGAAATATTTGCATAGTATTGGGATTTATATATCTATTTAAATTCGTATCCCTATACTAGTGATTTTGGGTTGTCGTAACGATGTTTTATGCAACATTCGTTTTGGCCCAAATAAATATGTTAAGAGAATGATTTCCCTTAAAGAATGAATAATATACTTAATTCGATTTAAGTATATTGAATATTTTCAAAGGTTGAAAATAAAAAGATTTGTCGATTACTTATTTTTGATAAGTATGGAAATGTTTTCCAATATGAAGTGAATAATTAGAATTTATCTTTTTGAAGATAAATTGAAATGAATTATTGAAATCGAATATGCATGGATATTTTGAAATATAAATTCATTATGGAATTTATATGTGAAAAGTGGAATTTGTTTGAAAATAAATATTGATTTATTTTTGAAGTGTTGAAATTATATATCTTATAAAGATATTTTGGAAAATAAATAATTTGGAAAATTATTTGGAATCTGGTGATGTATGCATATCCATTGATAGTTCAATAATCGACTATCAATATTTCCCTTTGAATGGGTATTTGATGTGAACTGATTGAATTTGAATGCACACTTATTTTTGAATAAGCGCTCACTATTCGGGTTAACCGGGAAAGGACCATGGGGTCGTATAACCCACTCCGAATATGTGATACGTCGTTGTGAATCGCATTTGAAGATCGGTGTTGAAGACCGGATATTTGCGAGAGCGATAGGATGAACTATCGATTGACTCTGCACCGAGTTGCTCCGGTATTGAGTTCTCCATATGTGATGGTGAATCCGATCAGGATTGTGAATATCCGGATTGCAAGGACTTCTTTGTAAGTGCCTTCGGTTCTGTTCGATCCCGGAACAGACTTGTATGGATTGTATGTCTGACATTACAAGTTGAGATATAAAGCCGATTTCTTTCAAATATATTTCTGTTGGTGGCGGAGAATTTATTCTTTGCTTAACACCCTTCTCTGAGACGTACGAGCTCAGAGGTTATATAGTTGAAGTTATCAGCGATATATTCCCAAATTGGTAATGTGACATGCTGAGTGATGCTGAAATGATCATTGTGTTGATTATTTATGATAGGATCATTTATTTGATCGTCTATCTTAGTGATCATTGTGTTGATCATTTGTTGACCCAAAGCATGGCTTTTGTATAAAGTATGTTTTTGTGGACGTGACTTCGTCGAGCCTCACACCCCGTGAATGGTCAAAACAGGAAAGAAGCAGCAAGGTTATGAGGGGTAGCACCCTTTAGGATATGTGCATTTCCTTCTGGAAAAGGGTGGTATCATGGTATGGAGCCCAGATACTTACTCATGTTGAAAACACTTTATGATTGTGTGAATTGATTACGAGCGCTCGGTTGATAAAGGTCCCAAAGGACCGGGGGATGGCATATTCGGTCAGTTGTTACTCAGTTAGGAGTAACCCGGCCTTGTGTTGGTAGAGATCCGGTTTGGTTCTCGGGGATGTCCATCCAGAGGCATTCTCATGTGGCAATGGGAAGTTCCTTGGCCTGATCATTCGTTGGAAATCCAAAGAAACAATACGTGACTTGTACGGTTTTAGTTGTAGAACCTACTATGGAATGTGGCGGTAACCTGCTATTGAACATAGTTAGCTATAGTAGGCATACGATAATGGTCGTATGTTGGCTAAGATTTATATTCTACCTTCGAAATAAATTTTTCCTACACTATACACTAATAATAATATCAAATGTTATTTTAAATGCGTATCAAGCATCTTTGACTATCATAAGGAGAAATCTCCTCCGATTCTGCGTTTGCATTGTGTGTGTGTGCGGGAGGCCTTATGGTAGTCTCATTTTTAAAAGCATTGCGAATTGAATTTAAAAATATTCCTCTATTTTGATTTTAAAGTTAAGTAAACTGTTTTGAGTTCTCACACCAGTCACATGACTGACTTGGAGTTTATTGTTTTCCTTCCTAAACTCTGGGTGCCCACCAATTTTCCACACGGGCAGTCAAGAGTTAGGTTTATCAGGATATTCTGGATATTCTGGAGTTGCTGGAGGCAAGATGGATGGCATGGCGTATTACTTATATAGTATTTCTTTTTCCGCTGCACTGTTTGTTGTTGTTGTATACTCTGATGATATGATGTAATGAAATGTATGTAATGTAATAACTGATATAGTTCTTTGTTTAAAGATTATTCATTTATTATTATATGTTGTTCCGCTGCGAATTGTGAGATTCTGTTGTTGTTCTGTTGTTTCCTTTCTGTCCGTTCTATTTTTAAAATTCTTCTATTTTCTTCTATTTTAAAATTTTCTGTTCTCTTTTCTATTTTCTTTTCTCTCTATTTTCTATCTTCTCTCTTCTTCTCTTTTCTTTTCTTAAATTCTTTTTAAAACCCATAACATTCCGTGTTTCCGGCCTTCGATTTCTCGGCAGTCGATAAAGTGAGTATCGATGTTGAATTTTCGAAAGTTGAAAATTAGCGGTGACGTTACAGGAGCTGACGAGATCGTATTACGTTCACATGTAAGGACAGATGATCCTTCGTATACGAATCTCGTCTCGAAGCGGTTGATTTATATTTTATGATTGTATTACATTTGTGATGTAGGGAAGCAGGTTGGAGAGATCCAACGGGATTCCTCTCTATTATTGAAATATTCAATGGTATTTCTTTTATATTTTTTATTAGATAATAAATATGATTGTGAACACTATGGTTATAACGTTGTTATATGTTTGAAAATAAAACTCGGTAGTGATAAGAAAATCAATATCGATATTGATTAAGTGTTGGGTGGCTACTGGCCTCAAATTAGTATTTTAAAAATACTATAAATTGCCATTTAAATTGGAAATTTGTTTTTGAGACAAGAAACAATTTTAAAATTCGAAATTGTATTTCGGAAATGTTTTTAAGGATTATCTAATTAAATGTATTAATATTGTTTTTAAGTTAATTAAATATACTAATATTGTTTTTAAGTTATTTAATTATAAATATTAATTTAAGGTTATTTAGTTATAATAATATTCTTTTAAAGTTATTTAATTATATTAAAATTAATTTAAAGTTATATAATTATATTAATATTACTTTAAATTATTTAATTATTTTAATATTTTTTAAACGTTATTTGTTTATAGTTAATATGTTTTAAGAATTTATAAAAAAAGGTTAATAAATTGAAAGATTAATTATTTAGGAATAATTATGGTTTTGAAATTAGTAATAAGGATTATTAATAAGGTTTTGGAGATACATTATTATTATTTTTAATAGTGGTAAAGATTGATTAATTATTATAATCAACTACAATATTTTTAAATTATTAATTATTATTTTAAGATGTCTAAAGTTAATAATTCCCATTTATTTATACTGTTTATTATTGATAACCATTATTATATAATGGTGTTTTGAAGTAAAAGATTTTTAATTATTTATAAATGTTTGTGAGACCCATGAATGGGGTTGGAAGACTTAGATTTTATAAAGGAGTTATGAAATGGTTTGAAGAGTTAAGGAAAGGTTATTTGGAAGGTGGAAGAGTTTATAAATGGTTTGATATTTATAAATGAATTTTAGCAACTGGTTATAGACGTATAAAAGAAGTTTTATGAATAGTTTATGGATTTATAAAGGGTTTATTAGTGATCTTTGAAACGTAAAAGAAGCTTATAAGTGATTGAATTTTATAAAGGGATTATAAATGGTTTTTTGAGATTTATAAAATAGTTTATAAATGCATTTAGAGATTTATAAGGAGTCTTATAAATGGGTTTTCAAACGAATAAAAAGGAAATCTTTCTAAATTCTATGGATATTATTATACCGTTGAGATAAGTATATAGATGTTTCTATGTATTAAATGTCGGGATTTGCAATTATACCTTTGTAAAAGTATTCTTATACAAGTGATTTACAAAGTGGGTTTTATTTATGAAAGTTTATAAAACGAGGCTGGTGATTGTTTATATGCTTAACCAATATTGGTTTACCCTATGAGATAAATCCCAGATTGAGCGTCTGTTATTTGATAGTTAAATAACCGACTATCGGAATTGGAACCAAAATGTAACTTTGGAAATATTTAGGGGAAAAATATGAGTTATATGGCACAGTCAACTCCGATGATGTTGTACCGTACCTCTAGATCCCATTTCGTTCTCCTAGGATAATGATAAGGAAATCCATTTCCTAAATGGTTAGGAGGTGATCTCCGATCTTATCTTTGACTTTTTATTTCCTAAGGAACCAAGGTTGAGTTTACTGAAAATTATCGAACGTTGTTTCAAAGAGACCAGGATCAGATATGTTATCCGAAACCCACTTTGATCCAACGAATGAATTTAAAAGTGAAGGCATCATGAAGGGCATGGGATTGAAGATAGATATGTGAAGTGCAAGGGCTAAAACTACTAATCTTGAGGGTGATTCCAAAATGGATGTAGTAGGATTAATGCCTTCTGTTTCGTTCAGGCCAAGAATGGACATGTATGGATGAATGCTATCAGCACATTATCATAGGAGGGTAATGAGCATTCTAAGTGTAGATGTTCTTGAAAGGTAATCGTAGCCTCAAGCCTCATCAACCGGGAATGAAAAAAACATGGGAGATGCAGCAGGGCTAAGTAGGTCGCTCCCAAGTAGTGTATGATCATCCCTATCTAGAGTCGCTATTATCTCTCAATTGTATGCTTTGGCGCCCAGAAATAGCGGGGTGATCATATTTGGTACCATCCAGCAAGGGATAGGTTGATCCTATGTTCGCAGCGGATCTAGGCGAGGTGCGCGGTGTTATTTTACTAGAGATGCACCGTGGTGGGCGGTACCCCAGTAGCCCAGTCATTATATGGAATCTATTCTCCAAAAAGCACCGTCTGGACTTAGCTGTGCCCAACTATGCTGAAATGTGAGTGCAAGAATTTCAACTTTATTCATATTTTACTTTGACCCCTAGACATTGTTATAATATAAATGAATTTCTATAAAAATGTTTTGGTTATCATAAGGTAAAAACCTGTCCATGTTGATGTGTGGCGTGGTCTTACAAAATACTTGGATTTCAAAGGTTTTATATAACTTTAAATCCACTTGGGTGTATTTTCTCATGCTGGTTTTCTAGACTGACTCGGATGTTATTTTACAATAATGCTCGGGTCAGACCGAGCATATTATAGATTGGTTAGGATGCTTGGAGCTTCAGAAGATGAGTTGGAAGCCTAGAGACGTATTCACATAGATGGTTATTTTCTACTGTATTCATTGTTGTGTGGTCAGTAATTGTAAGGACAGGATATTATAACTGTCCATGCTGAAATAGGTTAGTATACTCTAATTGATGTTTGTATATACACATATTACAGTTCTGCTTTTATGTAATGATTTATGGTGCATTATAGATTATTCTTTCCGTTGTAAGATTCTACGTTGTTTAGTTTTTTTCTTATCTTCTTTTTTCTTACCCTAGCAATCGGGTTTTCTGTCATTCGATTTATTGACATATAATACCGTGGATGTGTTAGTGTCAATTTTCGAGGGTGGAAAATCTGGTTCGTTATATTTGGTATCAGAGATGAAGGTAAAGAAAGAACCTTGGCTTTGGTGGGGTAACTCATTAAGAGATAGGTTAATGGAATGCCTTATAACGAGTTTGAGTGTGTGTGTGTATATGAGCTTGTATTTGTTAGTGATTTAAAAAAAATATTGTGTTGGTTGATCTATTGAGTGGCTTATGGGTTTTGGTAGTATGAGTAATTAACGTCATTGATAGGGATCTCTAAACACTTGGAAGGACAAGTCGATATGATATTGTGTTGAAATCGGGGAAATGAAATAATTTTACCTTGATTATATTTTATATAAAAAGAATTTTCAAAAAATTATCATGGTATATATGGTATGCTTGGTTGTTAGGAAATGATAATGTCATACTATTATCATTTGTTGATCGAATAAAGATTGATATTATAATGTAAACAAAGATTAACAATAAGGAAATAAATTTATATAACCAAAGTGTGGTTATATACAGTTAATAAATGTTAGTCATAGATGGAAAGGAAATGAAATTTCATAAATATATTATAAATTGATATATAAAAGCGGGTTATAAAATAAAAGGATTTAAAAACTGGGAATTTGGAAACTTAAATCCCATTGGTTTTGAAAATGTTTTTCAAAGCTTTGGAAAATAATAATAGTATTATTTGGAAAAAAATTGAATGGAAATATTTTTTTAAAAGGGTTTTAAAAGGAATAAAAGCACTGAACTCACATCGGCCGCTGGAAAATAATTTTGGTAATGACTGCAGCATCATCGACGTTCATTTTCGGGTTTCCAAGGGTGGAATTGCTACCATTTGGGATTTTGTTATGGTAAAACTAGTTTTGACTTTAAAATCCAAAAGAATGATTCGATACACCAAGGGGATTGTGTATATATATGATTTCAAAATGATTTGAAATGAATAAGAATAATGCGTTTAAACTTTGGAAATTTTCAACTAACTATTTTATGAAAATATGAGAAAATAAGTTTGATAACTTATAAATTTTAAAAATTATCAAGTTAAAATGATGTTTTAAAATTGTTGAGTATGAATTTTAAGAAAAGTAAATTTGGAACTGAACTTGGGAATGAGATTTAACTTAAGACAAGTTAAACAAAAATGAATTATGAAAAGAAATTAGACTTAATTTAGGCTTATGCAATAATTTTGGGAAATGGAATTGATTGAGATTTGAAATAGATTAATGAAATGAACTAATTAAATAAATTAGTGAATTGAAATATGGTAGGAATGTTGACTGATAGAAATTGAATGTTGAAATTGGAAAATGGAATTGCATTTGGTTAGAAACAGATAAGGACTTAAGTTGAGAAATAGAAATAAACATGAGAAGAGTTGTGTAAAATGTTTATAAACTTAAGTAAAATTTTATGAAATGATTCATAAATGAAATTAATATGGGGTAAAATGTTGCTAAAAACATAGAATTTAATGAAATGGTTCTAAGTGATATCAATATTGAAAGAATATACTAAGTAAGTAATAAATGTGAATATTGATTGTGGATAATTGAATGTTGATCAATTAAATGGAAGTAATTATAAATAAATACGTAAGTTGTATGTATATTGTTTATTTCACATAACGGTTTGATCCAAATTAGAGTACATGATTTCGAGATGATTTTATCGATCCGAATATGATTTTTTACTCGATTCTCGATGGCCAACACTGGATGTGGATTTTTGTTTGATTCCGGGATTCTCTATCATAGTATATCGCTATGCAAGGAGAATGACAGTATCTAATCAAGGAATCGAATCTAAGTGTGCACTAGAGGGCGGTGTGAATGACACTAGTTTGGAAGTGAAATTATGTGATCGAGTGAGCGATCAGATTTATTATTTCGTACGGATGATATATGTACATCGTACGGGCTTTAGTAGAGTAAATGTTGAAAAAATGGAATTTTGAATTAATATGATTATGAACGATATGTTTGGATATCATTGGTAATAAGATACCTGCATATAAAAGCAAGAGCTAACTTAATGCTTTTGGTTTCATAAGCAAAATTAGGCAGCCCAACAAAAAGGTACATGTTTATATTATTGATTGGTTTATTGGTTTTATGATTGAGCCACTTGGCCTGTGCTTTATTTTATCAGTTTGGGCCTATAGTAGCAATTTGTGGTTGTTCTGATCTAGTCGTGCAAAGGAGACATTGGCCAATTTTTTTGAAATTTAAAGAGTTTGAAATTTTAAAGAAATTTTTGATAACTAAAATTTGACTCTGAGTTATAACTTGAAATGGTTGAGTGAATAATATTAGTTGGGATCTATGAATGAGTTCAGAAACTTAGTAAAAGTAATAACAATGTTTCAACAAACTGTTTTGGAAGGTTAACGGGTTAAACGGATTTGTTAAGTTATTTCAACTAATTGGTTTTAAAAAGTAAAAGGTTGGGTATTTTTTCTACCTTGGCAATTTCGAGAAAGAAGTTTTTTAGGGGGAAAGACTGTAATGACCCAGAATTTTCAATTACTTGAAATTGGATCATTCAATAAATTTAAATATTAAAAAGTTAATTTTATAGATTAGATAGCTTGAACTTCAAATATAATGATTTGTTGGATAATTTAATTGTTTAAATAGTTGAATGTTGGATTTTTATTTGAATAAAAATGATTTAAAAGCTTAGTTAATTTTTATTTTACAGGAATGAAGATAATAAAAACTTTTAGATTGGATTTAAAAGTGATTTAACTGATTTTGAAAATAACTCATTTTAATTAACATTTAAAAATAGCCTCTCGGGGCACTACCTCGGATTTCAACGAAACCAGTGTCATTGGGTCCGTAATAATGGATTATAATACGCTGTCAAATTTCACGGAAATCGGATTATAATACGCTGTCAATATCATTTGGTCGATATTGGTTAAGTGTTGGGTGGCTATTGGCCTCAAATTACTATTTTAAAAATAATATAAATGGAAAATTGATTTTTGAGACAAGAAACAATTTTAAAATCTGAAATTGGGTTTCGAAAATATTTTTAAGGATTATATAATTAAATGTATTAATATTATTATTAATTTAATTAAATATATTAATATTGTTTTTAAGTTATTTAATTCTAAATACTAATTTAAGGTTATTTAATTATAATAATATTCTTTTGAAGTTATTCAATTATATTAAAATTGTTTTAAAGTTATATAGTCGTATTAATATTATTTTAAAGTTATTTAAATATTTTAATATTGTTTTAAAAGTTATTCGTTTATAGTTAATATGTTTTAAGAATTTATAAAAAAAGATTAATAAATTTAAAGATTAATTATTTAAGAATACTTATGGTTTTGAAATTAATAAGAAGGATTAGTAATAGGGTTTTGGAGATAAATTATTATTATTTATAATAATGGTAAAGATTGATTGATTAATTATTATTTAATTCGCGGTATTTTTAATTATTAATTAATATTTGAAGATGTTTAAAATTAATAATTCCCATTTATTTACAATGTTTGTTATTGATAACCATTATTATATAATGGTGTTTTGAAGTAAAAGATTTTTAATTATTTATAAATGTTTTTGAGACCTACGAATGGGGTTAGAAGACTTTGTAAAGGAGTTAAAAAATGGTCTGAAGAATTAAGGTAAGGTTATTTGCAAGGTGGAAAAGTTTATAAATGGTTAGATATTTATAAGTGAATTTTAGAAATGGGTTGTAGATGTATAAAAGAAGTTTTATAAATGGTTTATAGATTATAAAGGGTTTATCAGTGATCTTTGAAATGTACAAGAAGCTTATAAGATACTAAATTTTATAAAGGGATTATAAATGATTTTTTGGAGATTTATAAAATGGTTTATAAATGTTTTTAGAGAATTATAAGGTGTTTTATAAATGGGTTTTGTGTCAAATAAAAAGGAAATCTTTCTAAATTCTATGGATATACTTATACCGTTGAGATAAGTATATGGATGTTTCTAAGTATTGAATTGTAGGGATTTTGCGATTATACCTTTGTAAAAGTATTCTTATACAAGTGATTTACAAAGTGGGTTTTATTTATGAAAATTTATGAAACGTGGCTAGTGATTACTTATATGCTTAAACAATATTGGTTTTCCCTATGAGATAAATCTCTGATTGAATGTTTGTTATTTGATAGTTAAATAACCAACTATCGGAATTGGACCCAAAACGTTACTTGTAAATATCTAGGGGAAACACGTGACTTATATGGCACAGTAACATCCGATGATGTCCTACTGTGGGTATAAATCCTGTTTCATTCTTCCAGGACATTGATAAGGAAATCCGTTCACTAAACGGTTAGAAGGTATTCTCCGATTTTATATTTGACTTTTTATTTCCTAAAGAACCGGGGCTGAGTTTACTGAAAATTATCAAACGTTGTTTCGAAGAGATCGGGATCGGATATGTTATCTGAAACCTACTTCGATCCAACGAATGCATCAGATATGTTATCCGAAACCCACTTCGATCCAACGAATGCATCGGATATGTTATCCGAAACCCACTTCGATCCAACGAATGCATTATTAAGTGAAGGCATCGTTAAGGGCATGGGATCGAAGATAGAGATGTGAAGTGTAAGAGCTGATTGCTACTAATCCTTAGGGTGACTTCAAAATGGATGTGTTAGGATTAGTGTCTTTTGTTTCGTTTAAACCCAGAGCAGAATAGAACGGATGAATGCTATCAGCACATAATCATTGGAGGGCAATGAGCATTCTAAGTGTAAATGTTCTTGAAAGCCAATCTTAGCCCCAAGCCTCATCAACCGGGAATGACTAAAACATGAGAGATGCAGCATGGCTAATGGGTCGCTCCCAATTAGGGTATGATCATCCCTATCTAGAGTCGCTATTTTCTCTCAATTGTATGCTTTGGGGCCCATTAACGGAGGGGTGATCATATTTCGTACTATCCTGCAAGGAGTAGGCCGGTCCCGTGTTGGCAGGGGATCCAGGCGAGGTCCTCGGTGTTATTTTATATAGAGATGCACCATGACGGGCGGTACCCCAGTAGCCCAATCATTGTATGGAGTCTATTCTTCAACAAGTGTCGTACGCACTTTTGTGCCCAACTATGCTAAAACATGAAATGCAAGCATTTCAGCTATATTCATATTTTACTTTTACCCCTAGACATTATTATAATATAAATGGATTTTCTATAAAAATGTTTTGGTTATCGTAAGGTAAAACCCATCCGTTTTTATGTGCGGCGTGGAATTACGAAATACTTCAATTTCAAAGGTTTTACATAACTTTAAGCCCAATCGGGTGTGTTTCTCACGCTGGTTTTCCAAACGGACTCGGATGTTATTTCATTATAATGCTCGGGTCAGACCGAACATATTATAAATTGGTTTGGATGTTGGAGCTTCAGAAGACGAGATGGAAGCCCAGAGACGTATTCACATAGATGGTTATTTTCCACTGTATTCATTGTTGTATTGTCAGCAATTGTAAGGACAATGTATTATAACTGTCCAGGCTGAAATAGGTTAGCATACTCTGATTGATTTTTGTATATAAACATATTATAATTTTGCTTTTGTGTAATGATTTGTGGTATATTAAAGATTATTCTTTTCGTTATGAGATTCTATGCTGTTTAGTTTTCATTTTATCTTATTTATTTTATATCCTTCCTATAATAATCAAGTTTTCCAGCATTCGATTTATTAGCATGTAATACCGTGGTCATATTAGTGTCAATTTTCGAGGGTCAAAAATCCAGTTCATTGCACCATTTGTTGAGTAGATGGTTGTATAGAGAACTTCATTGTATAACATGGATGTTATTGCTAGTTACGTTGTTCGCCCCTTGGAAGATTTCAGGATGAAATCCTTTTTAAGGGGGAAAATGTAAAACCCCATAAAATGAACCATAAATAAATAAATTATATTGAGCTAAATACAATAAGGGTTGAATATGGATTTGTATAAAAGTTGGAATTAGATGATGAAAGTTATCTCGTTGCGTTCATGGCAAAATTCTTATCTGTTTCCATGTATAATATGCTGAAAATGGAGCTCAAGCAAAGATTTTATAAGCATTTGAAGTTCTATGATTTAAATTAATTTAGTTTGAATTCGAATTCAAATGAGAAATCAAATTTGGGGTTTCAATTGTAAAAATTAGCTTAGGGCTAAGTAAACGTTTAATTAACGTTTAAGTTAAAAATTTAATTATGGAATAAATAATTGTGCAACGGAAATAAATAAATGTTCCTCGAAATCGAGGAGTGGTCGACCTATATAGGTCAGGCGGTTGAGCTGTCATCCAAAGGTGGTCGACCACTTGGCAACAGAAGTTGCGAATGGCAGCTGGGGTTTGAAGCTGTGTTTTATTCAGTTGTGCACTCCAGATTTACCCATTTCCTTCCTTCTTCCATCATATAATTCTGCTGCATTTCAACTCCTATACATATAATTCCATCCTTTGCACTTTTATTCATATGATTTTGGGGAATACGAAAAAATTCTATCATTGTTATCTCTCTCTAATAAGATTCATAAATCCATAGAGAATTCGGTTAAGAGTTGAACCTATTTTCTATTTGTTTCTTCTTAGCCCAATCTATTCTTATCCTTTTCTTCTTCAATTATTTTGAATCTAATGAATATATACACCCCTTCCCTATTGTGTGTGTATATCAAAAGAGGGAGATTTTGGAAGAGATCGGTAGGTTACAAATACATTTGAGTGAAGCTAAGGCTAACGTGTGATGGAAACCTTAGTATTTCTTTCTAGCTATTGTCTAGTGTATTTCTTTTTGGATTTGAATATGCCTTAGGGATTTCAGGATTCTCAAAACATGATAGATAAATTCCTCCAAAATTCCTTTTTAATTTGATATGTCCATTCCATGATGAGATTTCCAATTATTTACATTTATTTGATAGGTTTTGTTTCGTTTATGCAATTTTTGATAATTTTATAGTCTATTCCACTTCTCCTTTTTCTTTGGGTCAAATTGTGATCCTTCAAAAAAAAGGGTTTAAATTATGAATTTTATTCGAAGTTTATACAACTTGTACTTATATATTTCTTTTTAAAAGAGGAGTTGAATAGAATATGGGGTTTAGATTGAGATTCTTATTATTTAAGATATTCTATTAAATTGGTGTAACAAATTGATTTTCTATTTTATTTACAATTCGGTTATGTAGTTTTTTATGAATATTTATTCCTTGTTTTGGACACCATAATTCCATAAAGTCTTGAGAATTTAAAGAAAATGAACTTGTGATAATAATTGGTTAGGGAATTGACATTTAATGCTAGTTTAGAGCATAAAATCCATGCATTTAGAACTTATTAGGCATGAATATTTATTTATATCTATTTACGTAATCAACGTATCATTATTGTGGGTATGGCATAGTTTGTTAGACATTTATTTATATTTATTTCTCCTATTAGGAAGGTAATTGATTTTGAGGCGAAAATAAAAGGAAACTCTTATATATATATATATATATATATATATATCCTAATTATTATATTAAAGGTAATAAGAAAGATTCCTTATAAGGCCTTATTTATGAAATGGTGAAATGTGTGTGTGTGTATGTATGTATTTGTGTGTGTGTCTATATATATATGGATAGTAATTGAATTATGGCTAGATTACAGGGATGCGAGGTCAATAGAGTTATATGACGGAAGCTTTTCCGTTCATTTTGAGGCTACCAGCAGTTGTGCACACTTTTATTGATGTGAGATATCCTTATGATAAATATTTGTAATGACGCGAGTTTAGTTCCCAATTATGTAGGGGAAATCTACCCAGCTAATCTGGCTACCAATTCCTACGAACAACGGACTAATGTGAGATGTCATTATGAGTATGGGACATAAGATGAAGAGCTTGATTTGGGGTTTTGAGGTACTAAGTAGTTTGACCCGCCTCTTTTCCCCAGATGAAGTATTAAATGGTCATGGGGACACATTAGATGGTACCTCTACATGGGTCCACTTTTAGAAATAGGTATTAAATGAAGGAGTCTGCCTTAACTAAGGTCTTAACTGACCAGAGTCTGCCTATTTTCCACTTGTAAGTAATAAATGGCACATGTGATTCCATATGATGTTGGCTTAATAGTACCATTGAGGAGCATGTTTTGGAAATAGGTCTTAACTGATGGGTCTACGTTAATTAAGGTCTTAAATGATCAGAATCTGCCTATTTTCCACTGGGAAGTATTAAGTTGCTTGGGTACCATCTATCAAATTATTTTCTACTTATAACATATGATTGGATATAGGATTCTAAAAACCTATTTCTAGTATAAAAGGTATTAAGTGGTTGGAACTGTCTCCTTATAAAGAAGTATTAAATGACTTTAATAATTTAATGTTCATAAACATACTCTTATTTGAAATATAGTACCTACGTAGTGAAAAGGTAAGATTGGAGGTTTTTATTCACTAGATACTTGTTATTCTGACTCCCTTCGCATTACAACACAAGGATGGAGTGATGGCGGAGACTATGCATAGAGATAGAGAAGCTTGGCTAGCGGCATTATTTATTATTATTTGCCTTTATGTATACTCATGGATTCAGACAATTGTTGTAACGGATATTATGTTACGGCTTTGTGGGATTTTGTGTTATGACATTTTCATGGTTTTGAAATAAATGGGTACACTTTACTGTTATATATTGTTCTATCCATTGTGAGTTTTGACAGTTTAGTTATAGGCTCTATAATGCTATTTCTTTTTACTACCAACCTGTGCAGCTAATGCCCTGCTATAATACTACTATATCTCATAGTGGATTTCTACCGCTACGATTTTTCCATATAGCCTCAAATATAGCCTTTCTGCTTTAAGCCCCACTATATCCCGTTATTCCGGCTATATTCCATTATTTCCACTATATCTTCTTTTAAAAAATTGAACTGAAAGATGACATTTACACATTATAAAAATTATGAAATTAATTTGTTTAATTGAATTTTTAATATATTTTTAGAAATGAAAATACTCTAATATTCTATAAATTCAATTATGTTATATAAAAGTTTTACATTTATTTACAGTATATTCACACATGTTTTTATTTAAAATTATTTATGTATTAATTATAATTCAATTGAATGTTAATTTTTCATTTAATTACCATTTATATATTTTTTAAAACATCAAGTATGAGTTTTATATGCTATTTTAGAGTCATCTGCTATATCCCACTATATCCTCCCTGTATCCCCGCTATGACTTTTTGCACCTCCACTACATTGAATCTGCCGAGCGCTTTAACTGCACAGCTACCAACAGCTTGCCTTAGGATGGATCTAAGTTTCTACGGGCTTTTTTGGATTGAAATTTGGGTCGGCTCTGGGTGGGTTGTTGCAGCTACAAATGGTAACCCTAGACTTCCTAGTTTTACAGCCAGCCTCTCGACTGTCAACCAACCCACATTGTTGGGATGTGTAGGGGCTAGAGACAAAGCTTCGCATCACAATACGATAAAATCCTATCACATAATCATAAACATGCCAATAAGGTCTAGTGAATAAAAACCTCGAGTCTTTCCTTTTAAGTACTTGGAAAGTATATTTCAAAATAAGAATTTATCTACGAACATAAAACCATTAAAGTCATTTAATACTTCTTATTTAAGGAAAGGAGGCGGGTCCAACCACTTAATACTTTCCACTCCAGAAGTAGTTTGTAGAATCACATATCCTGATCATAAATTATAAATAGCTAATAATGCAAGAGACGATACCCAATAATACTACCTAGTGGAAAATAGGCAAACTCTGATCATTTAAGACCTTAATTATGGCAAACCCCGTCATTCAAGACCTACATCCAAAAGCATGCTCCTCAATGGTACTATCTAGTTGACATTGTATAGAATCTCATAGGCCACTTAATACTTCCAAGTGGAAAATAGACAGACTCTTGTCATTTAAGACCTTAATTAAGGCAGACCCCATCATTTAAGAGCTATTTCCTGAAGCAGACACCTATAGAGATACCATCTAACATGTCTCTTTGGCTATTTAATACTTCAACTAGAGAAAAGAGGCAGGTACAACCACTTAGTATCTTAAAACCACGAAGCAGGCTCTTCGTCTTATGGCCCATACTTATAATGACATCTCACATTAGTCCTCTATTCGTAGGAATTGATAGCAAGATTAGTTGGGCAGATTTCATCTACAAAATTTGGAACTAACCTCGCATCATTACAAATATTTATCATAATGATATCTCACATCAATAAAAATGTACACAACCGCCGGTAGCCTCAAAGTGAAGGGTAGACTTCCATCATTTAACTCTATTGACCTTGTATCCCTATGACTTAGCCATAAATCAATTATTCTACACACACACACACACACTCGTCTCACCGTTTCATAAATAAGGCCTTATAAGGAGTCTTCTTTATTATGCCTTAAAATGATAATTAGGCTGTATAAAAGTTTCCTTTTATTTTCACCCTAAAATCAGTTACCTTCCTAATGGGAGAAATAAAGGTAAATAAATGCCAAACTAACTACGCCATGTATGCAATAATTATACATTAATTACGTAAATAGATATAAATAAGTATTTGTGCCTAATGAGTTCTAAACACATGGTTTTTACGCTTTAAACTAGCATTAAATAGTAGAATATGCTATATATGTAATGTCTAATCAATAAAATAAATATTTTTCCTAGCGTTAAGACTTTACATTAATTCCCTTTAACGCGTTTTTAAGCATTGTCATAGAGTTTGCATATAACACAACAAGTAGAACGTTGGTAGATAGGGTTGCGCCGTGACATGAGAACACTAAACTAAACTCGTAGTGGTCTCATATAGGGATAAACGTATGACAAGACACATGAGGCAATGCCCAAGGTATGATATTACCAGTTTGGGTGGCAAAGCTGGTGGTAACGTGTCATAGCCTCGACCGCCCACTGCGTCTACCCATTCCGTATCAAGTCAAAGGGAAGTCATCCCAAATCAAGGTGCACCAATCAAACCAACATCAAAGGTAATACTATGGACCAAGTCCATAAGAAAAATCGAAGAACAGGTGTCCAATAGGGATAGCTAGCTCACTTGGCCTGGGTCAAGCCGTCATGTTTTAGTCATTTCAAATTGATACAAAGTGTTGGGGCTATCCACCATCGTTCTCTTTCTTTAAATCCGACGAACATACACCAAATCCAACCACTTCATTCTAGAGTCTCATCCGTGTACACAGTGGTTAAAGTGGTTCCAACATTGATAGAGAGTATGCCAATATCAGCCCGGTCTCTTTAACAACCAAACGTCATTTTATACACCGGCTGGTTCTTTTACATTTCGAAAATGATACATACTTGATATCAAAATATCATATCCGCTTCAAAATTTATATTTACTTAAAATATGTTACTTTTAGTTCAATAATCATTTCGAATTTCAACCTAGGTTATAACTTCATTTAACCGTATTTGCATTAAAATCCACGATTTAAATATAAACAGTTCCCACTTTAACCAGTTTGAATTTTTAGAAAATAAATAATTTTAAATAGTTAAAATAGTTTATATAGTTAAATAGTTTAAATAGTTTGATTTGAGTATTAAAATGGTTTATATAGAAAAATCGTTTGGAAAATCAAAATAATTTGAATATTTAAAAAGATAGATTATAAAAAGTTTATATTAAAATAATTTATTTTGAAATTAGTTTCAAATCAAACTGTTTCTTTCCATTTCTAATAAATCAAGACTCAGGTCCAAATTTTAATCAAACTGATTCAATTCCAAATCTTTCAATTCAGTTTCTCTTCAATCTCAATTCAATTCAAATCGATTTGGTTTCAATTCGAATCAATTTCAATTTCAACTCCAATTCAAATTAGTTTCAATTTCAAATTGAATTAATTTCAATTCTGATTTCCACTGAATCGATTCAAATAGTTTAAGTTTTAATTCAATTCTCAATTTTAAACCATTTCAGTTTATAAATATCAAGTCCAATTTCAATGTACGATTTAAATCACTTAAATTAATTTAAACTTCAATGTTCAATTTAAGGTTCAAATCTTTAAAATAATTCAATTTTGAGCCAAATTTTGAAAAATCCATTTATATTACTTTTAATTGGATTTATTTCAAAGTCCGAATAAAAGTTCAAATCCTTTAAAACAAATCAATTTCCATAATTCAAATCGTATTTCGATTATAACTTCAAATTTCAAATCAAGTTCTTTAAAAAAAATTCTTTATCCAATTTCACTTTGAACATTTCAAAACTCGAATTGAAAATAATTCACCTACCATAAATTCAAATTTTTATTCAAAAACAATATCATTTAAAAATTTCAAAACCAAGAATTTTAAAACCACTTAATTTAGCCAATCAGTATCCGTATATAATTTTCTATCCTATGGCCAAGTGGTTAGTTATTTCGATTTTAATTCCAAGGATGGATATATATCATTTCAATCAAAATGAAAGTGTCTTATGTATATATTATTTAAGCCTATTTCTTAATTTATTCGAAATAATTCAAATAACAGTTTTATATACTGTCAATAATATACAGGGTGATAATAAGATATATATATATATAATAAATAAACATTCAACCGTCCAAAATATCAACCAATAGACATCCATCACAATCAACATCCACACAGTCAATATAGCAAAACAACTAACTGGTTTTCAAAAATCAGAAGTTTAACTAGCAATTTGATTCCAATTTCACTTTAACTGTCAATTTTAATTCCTACCAGTCAATTCATATATCAATTTAAATGTCAATTAAATTTCCAAACAACACTCACTAAAGTTAAATTAGTTCATGATATCAATCTAAAGAACATCGGAGATATTTTAGTATTTCATGAGCATTTTAAAACACTCATCTTTATTTGAAACTAAAAAAATTCAACTTCAAATAAATTCCAATCCAAATCCATGCGTAGCCTTCGTCGTAATGCGACTCGTTTTGCTCGAATCGGACCTCGCGTAAAAAGGTTATGGGATGTATTTACATACGATATAATTAAATTTAACTTAACTTAATTGAAATAAAAGCTAAAATTAACCTATCAGCTGCATTCCTCCTTTGTTCGTTCGCATACAGTACCTAGGCCGCCTCGTTCGCCTTCGTTTAATTTTTTTTCTTCAATCGCTCGCTAGAACACTCAGCCAAGCCGCCGACGCTCCAGCACACCGCCGTGCCCTACGCCTCCACTGCCGCCCGCCATCACTAGCATGCGTGAATGAGTGAAACCACCTCAAATACCCACAACAGCCCCAAACTTCAAACCTAGATCCTTTCGAACATGAGCCCTTCTGCCTCGATCCAACCGCACGATATGTAGTGCTCGTCGAGATTTACGTTTTTCTTTAGGTGTCGTTCGATTTCGTTGAGTGGATTGTGAGAAAGGAGGAGAGAAAATATGGCAATTTTGGCCATTAAAATCATATAAAGGAGAGTGGCCAATATTTTTAGTTTAGGCTTTCGAAAATGAAAATAGAATGTGGCCTATTATATATTTCTAACCCGATTTATTCGCGAAAATTCCAAACTCCGAACAAAGTGTGTGGCCTGGCGTTTTGTATGTTATACACCCATTCCGAACACACAGGAACATATATCAGGAGCCAATTCTATCATATCCAGAAGATAGCTTTTCAAAATAAACTTATTTTAATTAAATTCTTTTAATTTATCTCTACGTGTTTCAAGCTCGCAAGCAAAACGATAAGTCCAATCGCTACGAAACTTGAAATCCTATAATAGTTCACTACTACAGATCCGATGACACTGGTTTCGTCAAAATTTGAGACAGTGCCCAAAAAGATTAAATTTACATGTTAATTAATAAATTAATTCTCAAAATAAATTTATTTACTTTTGAAATTAATTTTTAAAAGTTAACAATTTACATTCTTATTTAGTTAAAACTTTATATCAACTTTCGACATCATTTTCATTCATATTAAATTCAGGGTTTAATTACTGAAGTAATTTCCAATGTTAAATTTGAACAATTTAATTATCCAATAAATCGATATAATTGAAATACAAGTTATTTAACTTATAAAGTTTAACTTATAAAACGAATTCAAATAATAAAACAACTTCTACACTTTTTATAAAATTATAATCATGGTCAAATAAGACGTACTTATATAATTATTTTCATATATCATTTTATAAATAAAATGTTTGTTCTTATTCAATGCACAAATGTTTTTATGTTAAATACATAGATTACACTATGCTACACATCTTTATTTAAAGTATTCCAAAAATCCAATTTTGATGAATTCCAATATTAGAATTTCAATAAATTCCAATACTAGACTTCAAATGAATTTTAATTATCAAATAATTATTTTACTTTCATCTAAATAATTCAACATTTATTATTCAATTCTTGTAATTGATTTCAATACATTAAATATACTGAACTTCTTTCTAACAAAATAATTTCCCTAAATCTTTTTAGAATTATTATTGCAAAATTTTGTTCAAGTTCATATTAAATAAATTTGCATAAATATTTCATTAAATTTATTTCTAACCATTTTTATTTAATAATCATATTAAATTTAATAATTTAAAATAGTTAAAAATAAGGCTCGTTATAGTCTCCCCCACTCAAAACTTTTCATCCTTGAAAAGGGGTTAAGTTGAGAATGAAACCTTTGATATATTTTACTGAAAATAATTAATTTATAAACATAAAAAACTTATTTTCAAAACCTCTACTATGCTTCCGCTATGCCATTCTGATATCGGCTTTATGGAAATTACCACTTAGTTATCAAAACAAGTTATAAAAAAAATTCGTCTCAAAATTTTCTAATATCTGGATTTATGGGAAATTGCGGCAGCGCCTCCTATTCGGGGCTCGATCATAAAAATTTACAATATGCATATATATACCAAATATACATCTATGTCAATGACGAAGCATCCCGTAGGGAAAAATATAAAAGTACGGTATGTAATCCGAGACATATATCTTATTATTATTAATATGAGTGAGTTTGCTCATATTAAGGAAGCAAAAGTAAATCAAACCGCGTGTACGTCCAAACGGCTTTCGTATGTACCTATCTAACTCAAATTAGAATGTTAGTTGCATATAAAAGATATACAAACATGTGTGTGTTTAATAGACTATATAACATGTATTCTGAATCCAAACCATAAACACGAGCACTAATGCACAACATAACAATCATATGTAATCAAAAGCAGTAATAACAATAATTTACAACAAAATAAACCATTCAACAAATAATATTCATCTATTTTATTCACATTCATTTGATTTACATTCAATTTATTTGCATTTATTTTGTTAAATTTCAATTGTTTCACTTTATGTTTAATAACATTTCCTACTAAATTAGACCATTTTATAAATCATTCAATTTAACCTTATTTATGCTAAATTTTATTTCATTACCACTTGGTATATTCTATTTAATACTAATATCATTTATAAATCATATAAGTTTATTATAAACATTTTATAAAACGCAACTCATGTCTATTATTACTTCACAACTTAAATTCACATTAATTCATTGATTCACTTCATTAGTTCATTTTATTAATTCATATCACTAAATTACTTAAGTATAATTTACTTTATAATACAAATTCATATTAATAAATTTTTATCTTTGTCACAATCAATTTCATTCAACTTTTCTTAAGTTAACTTTCATCTTATAATTCATTAACTTATTTCATCGATTCATTCCATTCAACTTACTTAAGTAAAATTTCATTTCATAATTCAAATTTCAACTTTCTTATTTCATTAATCGTTTCTTAAGTTTACAATCATATTATACGAATGTATCTTCTTTTACGCAATATTATTCAAACTATAATTATCTTAAAACATCCTTTGCAATTTTATACCAAATCTTAAAACATCCTTTGCAATTTTATTTATTTATTTTAAAAACAGTTTACAATGATATGATTTAATTTATTATTTGTTTACCTTCTCTTAAGTTCATTTCTAAATAGTAGTTCCTTTTTACTACTCATATTTTTCATTTAACATATCTTAAAACATTAACTAAGTGTATAACATTTCTTATAACAACTTAATTTAATTTTTTTGTAAACATTCTTTAAACACAATTTCAATTTGAAACATTTTTATTACTTAAATTCATACTTGTATAATATTCTATTACATATTCATATTTAACGTTTCAACCATTTAAACATTTTTGGTATGTTTTATATATATTTTTAAAATGTAATTGAGTGTTATACAAGTTTATTTAATTCATTTTAGTTAACAGGAATGTTCAATAATTTAGATAAGTTTAAATTTCCATTATCTTGAAATTTAATTGTTATAATTTAACTTCTCATATTTCATTTAAACACTTTAGCTTCAATTTCTTATTTCTCATTTTTGAAATTTCCAACTATTTAAAAAAATTCACTTTATTCCAACAACTAAAAATCATTAATTAATAGGAACTTAAGAATTCAAATACCGAGTTCATTTCAAATCATCCTGAATACATACATTCATATCTTTTATATATATCAAATCATATTTAGAAATTTTAAATCAAATTCTATTTATCCAACCAAATGTGTAGCAAAGCTACTTAGTGGCTTCCCCACTTTGAGACTCAAAAATGAATGTCGATGATGCGACCATCATCACCGAAATTATTTTCCAGTGACAGTAGAGGGTGTACAGGACTTATTTCCTATTAATTCCTCTTTGAAACACTTCTGTTCGTAAGTATTTTTAAATAATACTAATTATCATATCACAATCTTGGAAAATAATTTCATAAGCACTGGGATTTAAGTTCTCAAATTCTCGGCTTTTAAATCCTTTCTATTTATAAGCTATATTATAAATATACTTGTACAATTCCATTACCTTATAACGAAAACATTCGTTAATTTACATCTTTGTTATTGCAAACAAATCTTATTGTAATTAGATTTCAATTCAATCTAATTATCGAACGCTTTATGAAATATAGTTCACATAGTATTCATTTTTAGTTTAATTCAACCAATAATCGATGATAACTATATATTCTCGTCTCCTAACAACTAACATCCATGAACAAATTCGTATTTTCATAAACCTATATGGTTATTTATGGAAAATTATTTCTTTTTATATATAAAATATAATTTCGGTAAAATTATTTCGTTTACCCTATTTTAAAACAATATTACGTCAACTTGCCTCGTTTAAGTGTTTAGAAACCTCTATCGATAACATGGCATCCCATGCACCGACCAGAATTTATAAACAACTCAATGGATAAGCAAATGTAATATGAAACATTTTATAACACTAACAAGTATGAGCTCTCGTGTGTGTGTAAACTTACACACACACTCAAGCTAACTCATTCTAGGGCATTACTACCCTATCTCTAATGAGTCAAACCCCACAATGCTAAGATTATCGCTAAACCAAAGCTCTGATATGAACTGTGATGACCCGCATTTTGGGAGGTTTAAATTGATAATAATCCACACATGTCCAACTCAAACAATTCCAAAAATAGATAATCAATGAGGATAATCAATAAGAATAAGAAAAGAAAAAAACAAATATAGAATCTAGCTGTGGAATGAAAAAATATAATAATCAAATAAACAGTTCATGAAGCTGTTTACACTATACATTTAATTATAAGTTTACAAGAACTATCAGAATTATACATACAACAGAGACAATATAATAATGCAGCAGCAAACGTGATGTAGAGAAATAATACTAATAATATAGTATACCAAATCTTCATCTTCGTCCTCCAGAAAAAATCTTCAATGCACTGAAAACTCAGGGCTGTCCCTAGCATAAAGTAAAACAATACACTCTAGTCAGGACTAAAATATCCTTATGTGAGTCAAATCAATATCACATTTAGCATGAGTGTAATAGCATCACAGATATTTATGGGGTTTTACATCTCCCATCCAGTGTATTATGTGCATGCAATAACTTAAGAGATGTTACAGGATTTTTCATCTCTTAATGATCCGTCAAAATATCTATATATAGTATAATACGCTATATATGTAATGTCTAAGCAATAAAATAAATATTTTTTCTAGTGTTAAGGCTTTACAATAATCCCCCTTAATGCATTTTTAAGCATTCTCATACGGTTTGCATATAACATAACCAGTGGAACATTGGTAGGCGCCACGATACAACAAGATTAAATCAAACTCATTGTGGTCTCATACAAGGATAAACATATGATAAGGCACGTGAGGCAATGTCCAAGGTAGGATACTACCAGTTCGGGTCGCAAGGCTAGTGGTAACGCGTCGTAGCCACAACAATCCACCGCGTCCATCCATCCCATATTGAGTCAAAGGAAGTCATTCAAAATCAAGGTGCACTAATCAAAACCAACATCAAAGGTAATAGTATGGAAGGAGTCCATGAGAAAAATCGAAGAACATGTGTCCGCTAGGGGTAGCTAGGCCACTTGGCCTGGATAAAGCCGTCCTATTTTAGTCATTTCAAACCGACACAAAGTATCGTGGCTATCCATCATCTTTCTCTTTCTTCGAATCTGGCAAACATACACCAAATCCAACAACTTCATTCTCGAGTCTTCCTCGCATACACAGTTGTTAAAGTGGTCCCAACATTGACAGAGAGTATGCCAATAATCGGTCCCGATCTCTTTAACAACCAAACATCATTTTACACACTGGTTGGTTCTTTTACATTTCGAAAACGATTCATACTTGACATCAAAATATCATATTCGCTTAAAAAATCATATTTACTTAAAATATGTTATTTTCACTTCAAAATCATTTCGAATTTCAACTTAGGCTATAACTTCATTTAACCACATTAGCATTTAAATCCACAATGTAAACATAAACGGTTCCCACTTTGACCAGTATGAAATTTTAGAAAATAGCTTGAGTAATTTTAAATAGTTAAAAACAATTAAAATAGTTTAAATAGTTAAATAGTTAAAATAGTTTGATTTAAAATGGTTTGAATATTAAAATGGTTTATATAGAAAAATAGTTTGGAAAATCAAAATAATTTGAATATTTAAAAAGATATATTTTAAACAGTTTATATTAAAATAATTTATTTTGAAATTAGTTTCAAATTAAACTATTTCTTTCCATTTCTCATAAATATGGACTCAAGTTTAAATTTTAATCAAACTAATTTAATTCTAGATCTTTCGATTCAAATTCTCTTGAATCTCAATTCAATTCAAATCGATGCAATTTTGATTTCAATTCAAATCTATTTCAGTTTCAAATCCAATTCAAATTAATTTCAATTTCAATTTCAATTGGAATCAATTTCAATTTTCACTAATTCGAATAAAATAGTTTAAGTTTCAATTCAGTTCTCAATTTTAAACCAATTAAATTTATATAATTTCAAGTCTAATTTCAATTTATCGATTTAAATCACTTAAATCAATTCAAACCTCAATGTTCAATTTAAGGTTCAATTTAAAATAGTTCAATTTAGAACCAAATTTTGAAATATCGACTTATATTACTTTACTTAGATTTATTTCAAAGTTCGAATAAAAGACAAATCATTTAAAACAAATCAATTTCCATAATTCAAATCATATTTCAATTATAACTTCAAATTTCAAATCAAATTCTTTAAACAATTTCCTTTAACCAATTTCACATTCAACATTTCAAAACTTAAATTGAAAATAATTCACTTACCATAAATTCGAAGTTTCTTTCAAAAACAATATGGTTTAAAATTTTCAAAACAAGAATTTTTAACCATTTAATTTAACCAATCTAGTGTCTGTATATAATTTTCCGTCCTATGGCCAAAATGATTAGTTATTTCGATTTTAATTCCGGGGATGGTTGTATATCAATTCAATCCAAATCAAAGTGTCATAGGTATATATCATTTAAACCTATTTCTTAATTTACTCAAAATAATTCAAATAACAGTTTTATATACTATTAATAACATATAGGGTGATAACATGATATATATATATATATAAAACATCTGATCGTCCAAAATATCATACAATTGATATCCATCGCAATCAATATCCACACAGTCAATATAACATAACAATTAACTGGTTATCAAAAACTGGGAGTTTAATTATCAATTTAATTCCAATTTCACTTTAACTGTAAATTTTAATTCCTAACAATCAATTCATTTGTCAATTAAACTACCAAACAACAATCAATAAAATTAAATTACTTCATGATATCAATCTAACGAACATCAGAAATAGTTTAGTATTTTGTGAGTATGTTAAAACATTCACATTTACTTGAAACTGAAGAAGTGATAGCTTAAAATAAATTTCAATCCAACTCCATGACCCAGCCTACATCGATATGATCGTAATGCGACTCGTTTCGCTCGAATCGAACCTCGCATGATAAAGTTATGCAATTAATTTACGTACGATATAATCAAATTTAACTTAACTTAATTAAAATAAAAACTAAACTTAACCAATCGGCTCCTTTCCTCCTTCGTTCTTTCGCGTACAATACCCAGTCCGCCTAGTTCGCATACGTTTATTTTTTTCGATCACTCGCCATAATACTCAGCCAAGTCGCCTACGCTCCAGCACACCGCGGCGCCCTCCGCCTCCACTGCCGCCTGCCGCCGCCAGCATGCACGAACATGCAAAACCACCTCAAAAATCCACAGCGATCGGGAACTTCAAACCTAGATCCTGGCAAATACAAGCCCTTCCGCCTCATCAAACTGAAATATATGTAAAGCTCATCGAGATCTATGCTTTTCCTTTTGGCATCGTTTAATTTCGTCGAGTGGATTGAAAGAAAATAAGGAGAGAAGATCGGGCGATTTCAGCCATTAAAATCGTATAAAGGAGAGCGGCCTAAGTTTTTAGTTTAGGGTTTCGAAATGAAAATAGAACGTGGCTTATTATAAAAATTTCTGACCCGATTTATCCGCAAAATTCCGAACTCCAAACGAAGCATGCCACCTGACGCTCTATATGTTATACCTCCATTATAAATACACTGGAACAAATATCGAGAGTCAATTCTATCATATTCAGAAGATGGCTTTTCAAAACCAAATTATTTAATTATAATCCTTTAATTAATTTCTATGCGTTTCAAGCTCGCGCGACCAAACGATAAGTCTGATCGCTACGAAACTCGAAATCCTATTATAATTCACTATTACTGAGCCGATGAAACTGGTTTTGTCGAAATTCGAGGTAGTGCCCAAAATGACTATTTTTACATGTTAATTAAAACAATTAATTCTCAAAATAAATTATTCACTTTTAAATTCAATTTTTAAAAGTTAACAATTTTCATTCTTATTTAATTGAAACTTTTAATCAACTTTCACATTCATTTTCATTCATATTAAATTTAGGGTTCAATTATTTAAATAGTTTCTAATACTAAATTTAAACAATTTAATTATCCAATAAATTGCTATAATTGAAACACGAGTTATTTACCTTATAAAGTTTAACTTATAAAATGAATTCAAATAACAAAAAACCTACCACCCTCTTTATAAAATTGTAATCATGGTCAAATAAGACGTACTTATATAAATTATTTCAAATATCATTTTACAAATAAAATGTTCGTTCTTATTCATTACACTAATGTTTTTATGTTAAATACATAGATTACACTTTGCTACACTTAAAGTAATCCAAAAATCCAATTTCGATGAATTCCAATACTAGAATTTCCATAAAATCCAATATTACATTTCAAATGAATTTTAGTTATCGAATAATTATTTTATTTTCATCTAAATAATTCAACATTTATTATTCAATTTTTGCTATTGATTTCAACACATTAAATATATTGAACTTCTTTCTAACACAAATAATTTCCTTAGATCTTATCGAAATTGATGTTTCAAAATTTTATTGAAGTTCATATTAAATAAATTACTTAAATAATTCATTAAATTTTTATTTCTAACCACTTTTATTCAATAATCATATTAACTTTAATAATTTAAAATAGTTAAATATACAGGTAGTTACAATACAATATCGAGTAAAGATTAAAGAGTTAAAGATGTTGATATAAAGGCTCAAGAAGACTCGGAGTATTCAAGAGTACAAGCTTCCAAGATATTCTAGATAATTTATAGAGTCTAGAGTGTTTGTTAAAATTCTAAAAGCACTTGATTCTCCCTCTCCTCCCTATTTAATTATAAAATAGTTATAAAATGTTTTGGTTTTTAAATATTATTTTCAAAATAGCTTTTAACAGGTATTAAATTTCTTATACTTATTGTTTTAGTTACTAATATTTTACGAATTTTTTGTTTTTATTAGATTTTCATTTTTGTTAATTTACTTTTTGAAATCCTCTTCAGATACTTTTACTTAAGTTTTATTATGAATATAATGTATATATTATATTCAAACATACTTTTGTAAGTATAAAATTATTTAACAAAACAATATATATTCAAAATAATGTTTAAAGTGTTTATCAAAATTACAAAGAGTATGTCGACATACTCGAACCCTCTCTGTCGACATACTAGTTGTGGATTTCAAAAGAAGTATTTATTCGTGTATCTCTTCACGAATAGACATGACTGTTATTCCTCTATAAATACCAGTATTTCCAACAAATTTTTCAGTCACTTTCCATTATTCTTTTCTCCTCCTTATTCTCTCTTATTTTCTAAAACAAATTATAACCGTACTCTGTCGAATTTCAACCAGAATCAAATTCCATGGTGATCAGTTTGATTCTTTATCATTTTCTCTCTGATTTTTATAATCTCCATCACTTCAGTCAAAATATAAATGATATTAAAGGATTCTACGATCATTTGTAATCAAGATTGATCTTCTAAGTTTGTAAATATTTATATAATCATACCGATATACTTGTGGGTGTGATTTTAGCCCATGAAATCAATCGTCTGTGCTTAGTAGCCCATAAATCTAGTGAGTGTGCTAGTATCCCGATAATCAGTGGCTATACGAAGAGGCCCGTATACTGGAGGGTGTGTGTCGTAACCTTGAAATCAAGATTGTATTTACATTTACTAGTAGAAAAGAAATCCGTACAAGGAATTATATGAGACTGGATGTAGGGTAACTCCTAACCAATATAAAATCCTAGTATGTTCTTTACTTTTACTCTTACTGCATTTACTATTTATCTGTTTTTTGATTCTGTGATTATTTCTATGATTGTTAATATCATTATTCTAAGTATAGTTTCAAAATATTTCAAAAAGATTCCTATAAACTAGAAAACCATATTCAACCCCTCTAATGTTAATTTAGCCTTAAGATCCCTATTCCGTAATATTACACTTTAAGCCCTAAATATATAGGCTAAGGTAGTTCAACTTAAGGTTTTAATGAATTCATAGGTTTATGCCCTCCTATTAGCATCAAAATATTAATGAATAAATTTGTTAACCCCAAAAGCATGTAGGAAAAAAGACCAATCAAGTAGAGGCTTTGTCAAAGCTAGTCGAAGTCATTAGGATGAAACATGCATGATGTTATGTCCATAATGAGTCTTTGCATAGTCATTGTAGTCATGTTGAATGTCACGTATAGTCAGAGTCAATATGCAATGTAATATACAAGCCTCAATTCAAGAGTCAAGTAGTCAAATACACTTCGAATGTCAATATGTAAGGTAATATGCAAGCCAATAAGCACATCAATGTTCAAGTCACAATTTCAAGTCAGTTTGATATGCAAATTACGAATTCAAATCAGGTCAACATACTATGAATTGTACAATATTCAATTCCTTATGTGTGCATGGTTTGAGTGTTACAATTGGCTCTAAATCCCCAAATTGATTTAAGGTTACAAATGGTCACAAAGTGTAAAATGAAAGAGTAGAAATGAGAATGTTTGCTCTATCTAACATGCCGATATGAAGGGTAGAATTGCGGCGAGGTAGCTGGCTTCGACACTTTGGGCTTCGATGTTTGTAACAACTCGTATATTTTACGATTACATATTTAAATATTTTATTTAAATATAGCATCGTTAGCTGAATTTAAAGTCCAAAATGCGACTTTTTGTAAACAGTCGAATCCGGATTCGAGACCACTTCCATTGAGTTTAAAACGATGTTTACAACTTATTTAAGTATAAACATCGATATGTTTGGAGTTGATTAGTATTTTGGTATTTTCAATTTGGGCTTTGGGTTGTGTTCTAGCCCACTAACCCAACAAGATTACCCAAACATTCACCTAACAGCTCCCACTCTACTCCTCTTCATTCGTTTATTCCACTCATAATTTCGTAACACTGAAGCCCTAGGCAAAATGGTGGGAAGAGGAAACTAAATTCCTAAGCCCTAGTTCTCTTAGGAATTCAAATTCTAGTTGCAAAATCACGGAGAAGCTTAGGTAAGCATCCTCTTCATCTTCTCCATCGCAATCCCTATTCAGTTCTTGATTTTTCCAATAACCTAACTTAGGAAAAACTTTTCAGTTGATAATAGATTAAAGATTCTAGAGGCGTAGTGAGGCGGAATTGGTCTTGCTTTGTTTTAGAGCTTCTCATTCATTGTTTTTGAATTTAAAGGCGAGTTCTTGAACTCACATCTATGTCTATAGCTTTCATTGTTGTTAGGTATGAATTCCTAACATCTACTTCATGTTCATTTTCTTTTGATTTGCACTGGTTTGTTGAATTTTCGAATTTTTGGTTTTGAAGTCAAAATTTATGAAAAATCCTACTATGAATGTTTGGACATGTTGCTTGGGGGTGTATCGAAGAGCCTATAGGGCTAGGTTATCACTTGGAATAAATCCCTAGCCTCTATCATTCGTTCGATCGTTTCCGAGTTGATTTGGCCATCAATGGCCTAAGCAAAATTTTGTTCAGCATAGGCAACTAGACGTCTGGTTGAAAAAGCCAGATGTCTAGTTGGGGTTCCTGAGGAAAAAAATGAAACGGCAAAAATAAAATGGAAGAGCCCATGACCAGACGTCTGGGAGGCTTCAGAAAATAAAAATAAAAAGGAGAAAAAAGATAAAATTTCCAGTACTTTGGGTCAAACATCTGGCCAAACCAACCAGACATCCGGTCCTGTTGAATTTTGCCTACTTTGCCTGTTTTTGAGTAGATTTTCATTTTTTATCGATTTTTGTTGATTTGGTTTGTTGTTTTCATTTATTATCGACTTTGTTGACTTCTTTTCTGGATTTTTGCGAATATCTATTTGATGGATTTGATATCAACTTTCATGATTTTAATTCACGTCGTCGAATGTGAATTTTTGGTGATAGATTGTTTTTACAATCATTTGTATGATTTTTCACTTTAAAATACAAAGGTTTTTATACTTGTAGTAAATATTCAAACTCTTTCACAAAAATGATTTCAATGGTACTTTTAATACAAAGCTCGTTTTTAAAACCATTTTCCAATCTATTAGTATATACAAACCTTTACCACATTCGTATGAGAAATCCAAATAAATGACTTAGCAAAACAAGTGGTATGAAATGCTTGCGTTTACTTCGTTGGTTAATTCTTAGACGTGTTCGATTGAAATCTTGTGACAATTTTCGAGTGGAATATCTACAATTTGTTCATGAGTATTTAAGTTAAGCCAGTGGTTATAGGACATTAAGCTAAACTCATTTATTTACTAGCTTGATGTAATTTACACTTATTGATCTATGACGATCACTTTGAGGTTTAGACTAGCGATATGCGACGTCTCTTTGTTCGCGTGGGGACTGTACCCCATTCTGCTGAGCTTCTTCTCATTATTATAGGCTAAATACCTATGGGTTGTTTAACCATTTTATGGAGTTCGGTTCATCGGGCGTATCATTGTACTACGTTGTTGTTTTGGCTTATTTGAGTTTCGAGTTCTTCGGTTGTACGTCATCGCACCGGCTCTATGGGTTAGCAACCCATGGGATAGCGTCCTGTTTATGGCACACGTGTTGGTGAGTTTTCATGCTCCCGTTAATGATTGGCATCCCCCTTCTTTTGTGTTTTCTGGATTTCTAATTATTGATTTTTGGAATTTGTGTTTCACCAATTTTTGCGATTTGCATTGATATGTTTTGTCAATATTTAAGGTTTGGTGAACAAGCTAAAGTATATGATATTCTTTTTGGATATTTGAGGAGATTTGAGATATTTTATGGTTTTCATTGTTATCAAATATATACTTGTCATAGTATGACATCATTATTATTATATATTTTTGTCGTATCTTTTATCATATCTCATCTTGTATGATATCTATAGCTACACTGATCTGTTTATTATTTTTCTTCTTAAATAATACTTGGATCTGACCGAGGTGTTTCGGGTGCTTCCACTTGACTTCTTAGCAGGGACTAGCTTCTGAATTTTGGCTAAGTACTTTAGCTTAGTAGTTGTTGCTTTTATACATTCGAGATAGAGACTCGTTGATGTATACTTATTCTTTTGTCTAGCACTTGTACCTATTCTTTTGTGATGTAGTGGATCTTGTATGACCACTACTTTGATGTTCACTTCTATGTGTTGTATTCATATCTATTTTCACCTTAGTGATATGAGTGTCTGTGATTGATTTTATGTTATGCTTATTTTATATTTGTTTTCAAAAACCACATAGCCACTGTGTAATAGCTTTGAGTTTGTATTTGATATGTCAGATTGCTCTTGAAATGAAATGCATGACCATCTATCTAGTATATCGGTACTCGCATAAATCAATTACACAGATGGTCGCTCCTCAATAGCCTTATTCTTTGTGCTAATCGACGGTATTACTTCGCAGTTTCCTTGGCTAGTGTGGGTATAGAGGTGGGGCATCATAGCTTGGTATTAGAGCCAAACTTCGAAACAATATAGAATAATCTAGCAAGGATCATTGTCCTAAGTCGCTCTTAGGAATTGTGCCTTAGGATATAATTCTAGTCGTAGATCCCATTCTTTCCTATTTTTTTGATGATGTCGTGTTTTATCAATCAAGTTTGTTTGATATTGATTCTGAGAATAACCTTTTTCCTCTTCTTTCTTTCTTTCTTAAAGAAGAGAGATTGTTAGACCTGATCATCCCAACGCCGGTCAATCTAGTGCTACTCCTCAAGATGGTGTATTCATGTCTGTCCAACAGCTTTTGGATCTTGTAAAGAATGCCCAAGCTTCCGGACCCATTCCTGAGCCTACACACGCTAAATCTGGGTTAGCACGCTTGTGCAGTGATTATAACAATTTGGGTGGAAGGCCATTCAAGGGTCTCGAAAGCGTTATAGAAGTCCAAGCATGGCTTAAAACATGCGATCACATCTTTTCTTATATGAATCTTGTGGATCTACATCGAGTCCAGGTGGCTTCTAGCATGCTCTTGGAGAGAGCATTAGATTGGTACGAGCTTTTGATTTCAGAAACTGTTAAAGCGGATCTTACTTGGGAGCAATTCCAAGGAAGGTTCGAATTAAAGTTTGTGCTGAAAGTTGAAAAAGTAACTTTAGCCCAACACTTTATTGACCTTGTTCAAGGTGAATCTTCAGCGACGGATTATGTCACATCATTTGAAACTCTCTCTAAATATGGGGTCGATTATATTGATACCCCATTGAAGAAAAATCAGAAGTTTATCTATAGGTTGAATAAGAATCTCAAAAAGGCTTTACTATTGAAACTAGAAGTTCCTTTCAATCAGATTGTATATATCGCTCTTCGACTTGAAGAGGCCAATAAAGAAAGTGATGGTGATGTCGAGGGTGCCAAACAAAACTTCAATAACAACAAGAAGAGGCAACTCGACAGTAAGTTCAAAGGCCCTAATCTCAACAAGGAAGGGAAGCAAGAAACTTCAGTAGCAAAGACTCCTACCTCAAGTCGTGGACAATGCTACAATTATGGTTCTAAAGACCATTATGCTAATAGATGTCTAAAACCCCTTGATTGTCGCTATTGCAAAAGCTCAGGTCATCTTATATCTTCATGTCTCAAACTTCAAAACAAGAAAGAGGGAAAGTTGAATGTTGTGCATGCCTCTAGTAACACTTCTCTTGGCCTAGGTATTTCTCATTCTGTCCTTGATGGCATTATTATGTTTCATGATAATCCTATTCGAGTTCATTTTGACACGGGTGCATCTCTTCAAAAGAACTTGTTGATAATTTATCTTTATATGTTATAGGCTTGATGACTTCATTAAGAATTGCGAATCCGGTTGGTGGATCTGCAACACTCAGTTTATTTTGTAAGGATGTTGAAATTATTCTATGTGATTAACTTTCCGTGCCGATTTGCATGTTATGTGTTACTTAGGTTTCTGAATGATTTTGGGAATGGATTGGCTTAATCGTTATGACGCCCACATCCTATGTGCCGAGAGGACTATCCATCTTCGATATCCCCAATCTGTTCAGCAGATTTCTATTGTTCTTAAGGATTCAGATTCCAATTCGGTGGCATCCTTATATTCTCTAAATCCACATGATAACCATAATGATGATGATGATGATGATGATGTCATTTCCCTCATTCACGTTATTTGTGAATTTCCCGATATATTTGAGCCCGTTTTAGGATTACCACATAAGCGAGCAATTGAGTTCAGAATTAATCTAATCTTTGGAGCTCTACCTATCATTCGTCCTCCTTATCGTATGCCCAATAAGAAAAATGAGGAGATGCGTAAACAATTATCCGAATTGGAAGCAAAACAGTTTATTCGTTCTAGTTCCTCTCCTTATGGAGCTTCAGCTATCTTTGTGAAGAAATCCGATGGTAAAATTAGGCTTTGCGTTGACTATCGCAAGCTTTATGACCTCACCATAAAGAATAAATATCCCTTACCACGGATTGATGATCTATTCGTTCAACTTGCGGTGCTAGTGTCTTTTCACGGTTAGACTTAGCAATCGGTTTTCGTCATCTTTGTATCGCAGAGGATAGCATTTCTTTGACATCGTTCTGTACTCATTATGGATCTTATGAATGGCTTGTTATGCCATTTGGTTTAACAAAAATGCTCCAGTTTATTTCATTGACCTTATGAATCGAGTTTTCAAAGACTTCCTCAATCAATTTGTTCTCATCTTCATAGATGATATTTTTGTTTATTCTAAAACCGAGAAAGAGCATTAAAAAAAGACTTTGAATTGTGTTAGAGACCCTTAGGAGCAATCAATTGAAATCAAAATTTTCTAAGTGCCAGTTTTGGCAAACCCGTGTAAAATTTTTAGGACATTATTTCTGAATCCAGAATTTCCATGGATCCTTCAAAGGTTGTAGCGATTCAAAATTGAAAGAGACCGGAGAGTGTGACTGAAATTCATAGCTTTCTTGGATTGGCGGGATATTATCGTTGGTTTATAAAAGACTTTTCTAAAATTTCCATACCTCTTACTAGTTGACAAAGAAGGGAGTTAAGTACAATTGGTCAGTCAAATGTGAGGCTATTTTTCAGAAATTAAAAGAACTCATTTCCAATGCTCCTATTCTTGTGATTCCCGAAGGGAACCAAGACTTGATTGATTATACCGATGCTAGTCGTGTTGGTTTGAGAGCCGTTCTCTTGCAAAGGGAACGTGTTATCGCTTATGCTTCCAAGAAATTAGAGCCTGCTGAGTCTAGATATGCCACTCATGATTTAGAACTCACGGCCATTGTTTTAGCCCTTAGAATTTGGCCTCGTTATCTTTTGGGAGAGAAATTTGTTCTATACATCAATCATAAATCTCTGAAGTATTTATTTTCTCAAAAGGAACTTAATTTGCATCAACAATGTTGGCTCAAATTCCTTGCATCTTATGATTTTTATATTCTCTATACTCCCAGAAAGAGAAATCGTGTTGCCGATGCCCTTAGTTATAAGCAACAAGCGGTTTTTCCTTGATGATATCCGAACAGAATGATCTCGAGACTTTGTGCACTTGTGAGATTCGAGATCATGAATCTGATTCATGTTTATCTCTTGTTTTATGTAGCTTTAAGGCTTATCCATCTCTTTTAGACCACAGTCTTGAAGCTCAAAAACATGATCCCGAATTGGCTCTTCTTAGCCAAAGTTGTAGGAATAAAAATAAGATTGATGGTTTGAAAGACTTTGAAATTGATGCTCGCGGAGGCATTCGAAAATTTGGTAGACTTATCATGCCAAATATTAGTGATCTCCGTAAAGACAATTTCAGAAGATTCTCATCGTTCTAAATTTACCATTCATCCTGAAAGTAGTAAAATGCACGCGGACATGAAATGACTTTATTATTGGGATGGAATTAAATCTGATATTGCTAATTTTATTAAGCGTTGCATGACTTGCCAACTCATAAAGCCCGAGCATCAAAGGCGCGGTGGGATATTGCAAACTTTGGACATTCCAGTTTGGAAGTAGGATCAAATTTCCATGGAATATATTGACGGTCTTCCCCGTTCTCATTCGGGTCATGATAGTTTATGGGTGATTGTAGATAGACTTACAAAATTTGCCCATTTTATTTCTGTTCGGTCCAACCAGACCATACCTCTTTTAGCTAAACTCTATGTTAAAGAAATTGTTAAATTGCATGGAGTTCCAACTTCTATTGTTAGTGATCATGATCCGTTATTTACTAGTGGATTTTGGAAGTGTCTTCAAAAAGCTTTGGGAACGAAGCTTAATTTTAGCATCGCTTATCATCCTCAATATGATGGACAAATAGAGCATGTGAATCAAACTTTTGAAGATCTTCTTCTTGCATGTGTTCTTGATTTCGATGGAAGTTGGGAAGATCATATTTCTCTTGTTGAGTTTTCTCATAGTAATAGCTTCCAATCTAGCATTAGTATGGCACCTTTCGAGGCACTCTTCAGAAGGCCATGCCGATCTCCTTCGTGTTGGCTTGAAGTCGTTGAGATGCTGGTTTTAGGCCCAGATTTTATTCATGATTCCATAGAAAAGATTGACCTTATTCATCACAGGATGAGAGAAGCTCAATGTAGACAAAAATCCTATGCCGATGACCGAAGAAGGAAATTAGAATTTTTCTGTGAGAGATTTGATGTTCATTCGTGTTTCACCTAGGAAGGGTGTTGTGTGTTTCAGTGGTTTAGGAAAATTGGCATCCCGATATATTGGCCCTTTTCCCATCACCGAACACACTGGTTTCGTGGCTTATCGCCTTTTATTACCGGCTCAATTTTCTGCTATCCATGACGTCTTCCACATCTCTCAACTACGGAAATGGCTTAAGGATTCCGATTCTATTTTAAGACCGATGTTATTGAAGAAATTAAAGTTTCACCTGATTTGACTTATGAGCAACATCCTATTCGTATCTTTGCTATGGAGGTTAAATGCCTTTGAAATATAGATGTTCCGCTTGTGAAAGTTCAATGGTCGGCAAATCCTAAGGATTGTTCCTAGGAATCCAGAGAATTCATCGAGCGATCACATCCGAACTTACTCTCTCGTGCTCCTTAAGGAGAACTTCTCACTTCAAAATTTTCTTTTGCGTTATAATACCTTACAATGGTTGTTACTCTTTATTTTCTTCTTAAGTATTGCGGGGATGCAACTGCTTTAAGGAGGGGAGACTGTAACTACTCGTATATTTTACGATTATATATTTAAATGCTTTATTTAAATATAGCATCATTAGCTGAATTTAAAGTCTGAAATGTGACTTTTTCTAAATAGTTGAATTCAGATTCGAGACGATTTCCATTGAGTTTAAAATGATGTTTACAACTTTTTTAAGCATAAACATCAATATGTTTGGAATTGATTTGGATTTTGGTATTTTCAATTTGGGCTTTAGGTTGTGTTCTAGCCCACTAACCCAATAAGATAACCCAAACCTTCCACCTAATAGCTCCCACTCTACTCCTCTTCATTCATTCATTCATTCCACTTATAATTTCCTAACACTCAACCACTAAGGAAAATGGTGGGAAGCGGAAACTAAATTCCTTAGCCCTAGTTCTCTTAGGAATTCAAGTTCTAGTTCCAAAATCAAGGAGGAGCTTAGGTAAGCATCATCTTCATCTTCTCTATCTAAATCCCTCTTCAATCTTGATTTATCCTATAACCGAACTTAGGAAAAACTTTGCATTTGATAATAGATTGAAGATTCTAGAGGTGTAGTGAAGAAGAATTGGTCTTGCTTTGTTTTAGAGCTTCTCATTCGTTGTTTTTGAATTTAAAGGCAAGTTCATGAACTCATATCTATGTCTATAGTTTTCATTGTTATTAGGTATGTATTCCTAACATCTAATTCATGTTCATTCGCTTTTGATTTGAATTGGTTTGTTGAATTTTCCAACTTTTGGTTTTGAATTCAAAAGTTATGAAAAATCATACTATGGATGTTTGGACATGTTGTTTGGTGTGTATCAAAGAGCCTATAGGGCTGGGTTGTCGCTTAGCTTAAATACCTAGACTCTATCACTTGTTCGATCGCTTTCGAGTTGATTTGTCCATCAATGGCCTAAGCAAAAAAATTCCTAGCACAAGTAACCGGACGTCTGGTTGAACAATCCAAATGTCTGGTTGGGGTTCCTGAGAAAAAAAAGAAATGGCAAAAATAAAATGGTAGAGCCCATGACCAAACGTCTGGTTAAGCCCAACCAGACGTCTAGGAGGCTTCAGAAAACAAAACGAAAAAGGAAAAAAGGAGAAAATTTTCAAAACTCTAGGTCCAACGTCTGGCCAAACCAACCAGACGTTTGGTCCTTTTGAATTTTGCCTATTTCGCCTGTTTTTGAGTGGATTTCCAATTTTTACCGATTTTGTTGATCCAGTTAGTTGTTACCATTTATTATCGACTTTGATGATTTCTTTTCTTGATTTTTAGGAATATCCATTTGATGGATTTAATATTGACTTTCATGATTTTAATTCAGTCATCGAATGTGGATTTTTAGTGACAGATTGTTTTTATATTCATTCCTATGATTTTTCACTTTAAAATACAAAGTTTTTTATACTAGTAGTAAATATTCAAACTCTTTCACAAAAATGATTTCAACAGTACTTTTAATACAAAGCTTGTTTTTAAAACCGTTTTCCAATCTATTAGTATATACAGACCTTTACCTCATTCGTACGAGAAATCCAATTAAATGACTTAGCAAAACAAGTGGTATGAAATGCTTGTGTTAACTTCGTCAGTTATTTCTTCGACCTGTTCGGTTGAAATCTTGTGACAATTTTCGAGTGAAAAATCTACAATTGTTCGTAAAAATTTAAGTTAAGCCAGTGGTTATAGGACATAAAGCTAGACTCATTTATTTACTAGCTTGATGTAATTTACACTTATTGATCTATGACGATCATTTTGAGGTTTAGACTTGCAATATGCGATGTCTCTTTGTCCGCATAGGGGACTATACCCCATTCTATTGAGCTTCGCCTCATTTTTATGGGCTAGCAACCTATGGGTTTTTAACCATATTATGGAGTTCGGTTCATCGAGCGTTTCGTTGTACTACGTCGATGTCCTGGCTTATTTGAGTTTCAGGTTCCTCAAGCATACCGTTGTACAACATCGTTGCACTGGCTCTATAGGTTAGCGACCCATGGGATAGCATCATGTTTATGATACACATATTGGTGAGTTTTCATGCTCTCGTTATTGATAGGCCTCCCCCTTCTTTCGTGTTTTCTGGATTTCTAGTTATTGATTTCTGGAATTTGTGTTTCACCAATTTTTGCGCTTTGCATTGATATGTTTTGTCTATTTTTAAGGTTTGGTGAATAAGCTAAAGAATATGATATTCTTTTTGGATATTTGAGGAGATTTGAGATATTGTATGATTTTCATTGTTATCAAATATATACTTGTCATGGTATGACATTATTGTTATCATATAATTTTTATCATATCTCTTATCCTATCTCATCTTGTAAGATATTTATAGCTAAACCGATCCGTTTATTATTTTTCTTCTTAAATAATACTTGGGTCAGATCGGCCTGTTTCAGTGCTTCCACTTGACTTCTTAGTAGGGACTAGCTTTTGACTTTTGGCTAACAACTTTAGCTTAGTAGTTTTTTCTTTTATACATTCGAGATAGAGACCCCTTGATGTATACTTATTCTTTTGTCTAGAACTTGTACCTATTCTTTTGTGATGTAGTGGATCATGTATGACCACTACTTTGATGGTCAGTTCTATGTGTTATATTCATATATGTTTCCAACTTAGTGATATGAATACCCGTGATTGATTTTGTGTTATGCTTATTTTATATTTTTAGGGCTACATAGCCGCTGTGTAATAGCTTTGATTTTATATTTGATATGTTAGATTTCCTCTTAAAACGAAATGCACGACCTTATATTTGGCATATCGGTACTCGCATAAATCAGTTACATGATGGTCACTCCTCAACAGCCTTATTCTTCCTGCTAGTCGACAACATTACTCCGTAGTGTTCTTGGCCAGTGTGAGTATAGAGGTGGGGCGTCACAACACTGTTGGTGTTGTTATCCCTAACTTCGACGATCATTATTCAATGATGCTCCCCAAGTATTGTCGAATTGTTGTTCTAATTAGTACAGCATTACTTGAGTTTCACCATTAGAGAGCGATAGCTCCGGATATTGTCAACATTGGAGTAGAAGCGACTTTAACTGAGTGCCACATGAGAGTAGAATGAAAATAATGAAGTATATTATTGATGATAGGCGATGTTGATAGCCTCTATGGATGTTGACGATGTTAGTCATTAACAACACATGAATGAATAGGCGACGTTCTTCAAAATGTCGATGAGATGTGAATATGTGAGATGAGATGCAGTGCTGATCCTTGGCAACATCATTGATAAGCTATGTTATTATTACTTATTGATATTGACTGCATGCTATACCAAGTTTGATTGATGATGATAGGTGGTAACATTGATTAAGCCCATCATCATCTTAACATTGTTGATATATGGTACTACTTGAGTGGCGACATCATCGTAGATTGTTGGGGGCATTGACAATAAGGACGTAGATATCGAGTGTGGTGTCGAGGTGGTGTGATTTGGATGAGAGTGGATCTCAAGGAAAGCGGCTTCATTAATCGTGCATCTTTGATCACAAGCGACATTGGCTCGTATGGATAAAGCGCAGCAATACTTCTACCTTGTAGTGGAGCATTTTTTTTTGCTTCAAAGTCAATTATGGTGATAACAATATGGAATTGTCAATTATGTACCATGCTATAATATCAAATTCCTTCGCATTAAATATACACCTAAAACACTACCGTATGCCCATCAAATCATCGAACAAGAACAAAAAAAATGTTGTCAAAGTTTTGAACTGGATGAGGATTTGAGATGCGGGTTGAAGGGAAGGTAAAGGTCGACTATGGGTACGACAAATCAAGAGGCGACGATTCAGTAAGTATTTAGCTAATTGAAATTAATAGTGTTATAAGAGATTGATAGAGTAAAGGGTATGCCCTAGGGGCAATTATGTAATTTGTTACATATATCTAACTCGTTGACCAATCTTGTTTGGAATAAAAGGTATTTTCTTCCTATTAGATACTTGATATAATGCAATTATATTAATTAATTAATTTAATTAAAAATATATTTAATAGAAAAATCAATAAATGGTATATTTTGTGATAGTAGTTACAAAGTGTTGTAACCGTGAGTAATTTATCACAATAAAACAAATATACCATTTTAAATGTTCCGAGTCAAGATGCATCTAGACTAGATATCGATGTATCCGTTAAGACTGGAGTACGTAATGCTCTCCAAATGTTGGGCAGTGTATTACTCATGACTGCTGCGGGCACCTAAGGGTTACGTACTAATAGTTATTGGATAACTATGGAACGATTCACTCGATAGTTTTGTGTTGGTTAATATAACTAAGGTCAAACAGAAAATATCAATGTGACTAATTTATATAATTCTCTCGACTTGAAAATATTTTGAATCTTCAATATGAAAGCTCTGCTTTGGTTATAGCCAAATTATGGCATAGCATCCATCGAACGAATATAGTTGGGTTGAGTGGAAGTATTGGAAGTGAAGCACTATTCAAGAGAGGATTCGTCTCTTCAGTTATATGCGGTTAGTATCACAATCAACTCAAGTCAACTCAAAGTCAAAGTCTATGGCCAGAGCATTTCGGTTAATAATAATTGTTATTATTGAACCAATGACTTTTTATTTGGAATATAAAGTTGAATGTGGATGAGATTAGAATTTTGACCATTGCCAAATTCCGTAAGTCCAAAATGATATAGTTTTGATGAAGAGAATTAGTGTAAACAAATGTCACAAGCGGTAACGCTTACTAAATTAAAATTGGATTTTACCGAAAATGAGCGATAAATTTGGCCCTAATGTCACACCATCTGCTAAGTGACATGTTAACATTAACATTAGAATAGTTCGATGTTAAACGCTGACCAAATTTACACTAAAGAGTTACACAGCCGAAATGATGAATTCCTTTAAGATCGAATAATTTAATTAGTTTATAAATAGTACAAAATAATTAAATTAATTTATAGTTATGAAATATTAATTATAAAATTTGAATATGATTTGAGAAATAAATAATGTTATAAATATATCGGTCGATATACAATATCGACAAGCGATTAAATTATGTTTAATTGAATAGTATTTTGGCTTGGGCTTCAATGTGTTTAAAGCCCATCATTAGGGCTGAAAATTTTAGGGTTTTGAAAAGTTATTGGAGGCGACCAAATCTTAGGATTAGACCTAGAGATGGATGGCTAAGATTAAGAAAGAATAGGTAATGAGATTGTCCTAATATCTCTCTTGTACAAGGCTATATTTATGGTTTCTAAACCCTTAATCAAAAACAAATTTTGGCTGCCATAATTATCAAGTTTGCGGCCAAAATTAATTCACATATCAGTTCTAAGAATCTCAAATCAATTCAAGTTAAGTAAATGCACTATTTGATAGAAAGGTCAACGATTCCAGACTTGCAATTTGATGGATCGAGCATAACTCGAGAAGGGAATTCATTGATTCAAGTGGACTCAAAGGCATCATCAATTGGTGTTTTATTTGTATATTATAGTAATGATATCATATTTTAAGATTTAATATTGATTAATCCCAAATCTGTATGTATATTAATGACGTATATCTAGTAAGGTGAGATTTTCATAGGTAGATGTAGTTGTCACAAATTAGTTTGGTTATGTGCGTGGTTATATTATTATATATTATAATTTAGGTATAAAAAAATCTAATTTGCTGTAAAAAATTAAATTTTATCATTATTAATTATTTTATGTATGTTTATATATTATATTAATTTAAATACAGACTAACGTATATTTTAAACATATAATTACATATATGTATATTTATAATGTATAAATAGCTTAGAATTTTTCCTTACACATATTTATACATAATAAGATTTATCAAATTCGAAAATAAATTTTTTATATATATAAATAATTTCGAATGATCTTTTATTGATTATTTGAACTGTTTATTATATCTAAAATAATTATTGTACTAAAAATTCGATTATTTTTTTTATTACTACATCTATGCAGTAACCCATGGAAAAAATTTCAGAATTTTTTGTCAATATTTAATATTTTTAATAATTAAATTACTTCAGTTGAACATTTCTTTTATTTATTAAAAATAATACTTTATTTCAAAAAATAATGGAAAAAATTTCGAGCCTATATTTTATGATCCTAAATTTTTGTAAATTTTAAAATTTGATTTTCTAATATTATTAGTAATACTTTTAGTTATTATGATGCAAACTATTTATTATATATATATATAATAATGATAAAATTATAAAATTATTATTATATGTTTTATATGATAATTTTGATCTGGAAATAATTGTAAAATACATATTTATATTTAAAGTATTTGAATGAAATTAATTATTTTTATATATACAGTTTATTTAACCTTGTATATATGTATGTGTGTGTATAAATATATAATTTTAATTATTATATAAGTATGTATGTATGTATGTATAATTTTATATGCTTAATTATGTATATGTAATTATACAAATGCTTTAAATTATATATATAGTTAATTTTGAGACTTTTAGTTATAAAATATATTTTAGATATATGTATACATATTTATGTAAATATACTTTGCATTATAGATTTATGCACATGTTTAGACAAAATACAATACAAGTGAAATGAGCTAATGTGTCCGTTGTGATGTAAATTCCAATATCTATATACGGGCATGTTATACCCTTCACGGATTATTTTGTATGCACACACATATGTATATGTATATGATACGTGTGTGTGTGTGTGTGTATGAAATCATTCAAATTAGCTTTACCTTACGAAATACTTAAATTTAAATAAAATACATGATTTTATTTAAAACAAATTTAGAATTGTCCTAAATGAATTAGATTTCATAAGCCTAATAAAGATCCAATAGGATGAATTTTTTTTGAAATACGCCCACCACTACCGCTGCGGGATGATCTAGTTCCAACAATGGTATCAAAGCCCAATAGCCTAGGTGGTCTAAATTAATCATATTAGGGCTAACTAATTAAGCTTTCCCACTTAGTATACTGTCTTAAAATGTAATGTCTAGGATTGGAATTGGGTAATCAAGTACCCTGTCCTACCTGGTTACCAGCTTAGCTCGAAAGGTGAAGTAAGCCCAAAGGTTGCTCGTAATAGAAAAGGCCCAACTTAATATGGGCCTTGGGCTAATTTTCAAACCATTTTGAAAATTAATGTTATAATTTTTAAATTTAACAGTTAAATTTAAAACAAAACATGTTTATTATAAAAATTATAATACTAAATAAGTTTTCAAAATGTTTGAAAGGATAATGATATTTTCAAAATGTTTGCAAATATTTATGTAGTAATTTCAAATTTTAAATTTATTAATAAGATTAATAAAATAAGTTAATTAAATATGTTAATTAATTAATCCATATATGCATTTATTATATACGTTGATATATGTTATGTTATTTTAAAATGCTTAAAATAACATAAGTATACATGTATGTATACAAGATAAATTTTGAATTAATAAATTTTAATAAAAATTATTTAATTGAATAAATTAATTAAAGGTTAATTAATTAAATAAAATACACATATACATGATATATGTGTGTTAGACTATAAAGGTTAAAGTATACACTATAAATGTTATAGTAGATATATCCATTATAAAAGTTATATTAGAATACTAATTTAAAATTAATTAAAGTGTTAATTGATTAAAATTAATTAGATAAGATTTAGTTAATGATATATTATACGTAAGACTATCATATAAGTAATATGAAATATAGACGTTATATAACAATAAAACTTATATGATATGTATATAAACTAAATGTGGAACATTAAAGAAACTCAAATAGACTTGAGAAATAAATACATATGTAAATGTACATATACCGTGATTTCTGATGTGCTTGACACTTGAATCATTAGGGTATTTCATAAGACGTATATTATTATATAAGTCAATATCACTTAATATATATATTGAAGATTATGAATCTTCAATGTAATGTTGTCCTCTACCATATATATATATTAATAAATTACCTACATACTCCTTAGTTGTTGAGCAAACTCAAACTAAGGATGTTATGCATAGTATTATAAATATATTGAACAGATGAGGTAAGATAACTACATGTATTTAGTGAGCAAACTCAGAATACATATACTATACTTAGGCCATCACATATGATAGGTATGAGTGGATAATCTCTCAATTTGTTGAGCAAACTCAAGGTCGAAATGAGATTAGAACAAGGAAAAATGGATTATGAGTTGTATGTGATACAACCGATAAGGAGTAATCCATCGTTTGTGAGGCTATGATTTGCTGAGCAAACTCAAGGTCAGAATACCCAAAAAAAAAGTCCTAACACCCACTAATGAAGTTGTAAGACTTCTATGTTTCATCTTAGGGTTTGGAGAAACAAAAAAGACAAGTGGGAGCCTTACTAGAGAAATGAAATGGTAACAATTAACCTTTCTAATATAATAAGAACATTTTCTATATAATGTTATAATTTTCTACAATGATAAATTTGTGCATTTAATATGATTGATAAAACGTTTGTCGATTAACACATATAAACAAACTGAATTGAAAGTTGACAAATAGAAATATTATATATACTTACTAATAATTCTAATTGCATGATATATAATGTTTCTATACCCATGCAAATGCCTAATTTCAACTACTTAATACATTTGTAAGTTGGTCACTTATATGTTTATTTGGTTTAGACCATGTATTGCATTTTATGAGTTTTTAAACTCTAAATGCAATTCAAGACTATGGATATTTGATCCATGTACTTTCACATATAAATGTTATATGGTGAACAGTCATAGTTTGTGAGGTACAATATTTTGATGAAGTTAGTTCATTCGAAGTAAACCAATAAATAGTATTTTAAGATCATATATTCAACATGAATGACTTCAAAAGGATCATATTGTGTTAATGTAACACTAGACCATAAACTACGAGATACATTTAAGAACTTGATCGTTGAAATGTCATCATGATCGGTTTACATAAAGTGCAACATATTTGATGTCTTAAATGTTAAGAATAACCGAATGAACTTTTATTAAAGGTTTGTTATGATACTGTAATAATGTTTTATTTGGAATAGTTTGACCAATTGAAAGAAAAACGAATGTATAAGAATATATGTAATTTAAGTTAAAGTTGGAATAAAGAGAATGAATAATCACTTCTGCTTCATAGAGAAACATTGAAAATAAGAATTGTAATACTAATTTATACTTAATATTGGAATATGATATATGATTTTTATTCCGAAATGGATTTTCATATAGAAAATTGTTTTCTATAACATTTATTTCTTTGAGTTCAAGGATTTGATCAAAGAACTCTCCATTGTAAACTAGTTGCAGCATATGAAATAAGTAAACAATACTAACAATATTAAGTGAATGGTGGAGCTCTAAATTTAGTACGCTATTATAGTAATGGCGGAAATAGGGGGAGCATGCCATATAGCACCTAATGATGCATCAAATTATGAAAATTATTTTCGTAAAATGTACCGAACATTATTTGTGAAATAATGTTTGTTTTTGGTATTGACTGAAAAATAGATATAACTATATTTCAATATGAGTATTATGAATATTCATTATGAAATAGAAATATATTATGGAATTTTTTTTCATAGTAAAAGTGATGCAACAAAAAATACTTATGTGTCTAATATTATTTATAGTTGTTTTGGAATTATAGACTAAGCCGTAGTTTGGAGAAATAATTTTACTATATGATTATGAATCATATGGTGTAGATTAATTATATCTCAAACAATTAATGGCTATGCACCCATTCAGTGGGAGCACCATAAGAGTTGATGAACTCTTTGAATTCATATATATTAATGTATGCAATCACTAGTCTATTATGAACTCTTTGAATTCATACATATTAACATATGCAATCACAAGTCTATTAATACCAAAAGGGTTCCACATACTTTGTTATATTCATCGATGATTTATTACCAACACGAACATATGTAGTAGATAAACATGTAGTAAGTTTATGATAAATCATAGAATATAAAAGAAAAGCAAATAAAATAACATGAAATAGAGTAAAATGATTTCATTTGGTCGAATAAGTGAGTATATTGGAAAGAGTTCCAAATGTACCTAAAAATGAATATAGATTCAATCTCAAAAGTCACTCCTCCATGTGATATACAATGATGCACCGATAAGGAGTAATCAGACATTGTTGGACAATTTACGATTAATTGTGAGTGAAGTTGAGTTAGATTCTTTCTATAAGGTCATGTCCTTAAGAGCAGTACACAAGGTTGATATTATTTCATCTGAAGAATAGTTTACAAAATCATACAAGATAACGATTTGTAAGAAATCCCAACATATCCTAGGCCAAGGAGTTGGGAAGTTGTGCGAGTCGAGAGATTGCAAGTAATAATTGTTCATGATGGATCTTGTATGAATCTCCAAAAAGTTTTTCGAAAAGGTCTATCATCAAATGACATATTTGTGTTTTGGACATAATTTTTGTAAACTTAAATCAGTTTTATAAATGAAAAGGCTCATGAAGCTTTTATGAATCACTATTCTATTTGCACTAAGAAATAATTGTTGTTTCAAGATATATCAACTTCATTGTGAAGGAATTTCTTTGAGAAATTGTTGGTAGATAAATGGAATTGGACGCGATCCATAGATAAAACTGATTATATGAGACGGAAGTGAAATTAACTAACCTAAATGAACACATAGCATTAGAATGTCTAATAAGTATTCTCGTACATCGAAAAGAAACTATGATTTTCTTATTAATGTCGAAAATATACATTACCCTTGGTTGTTAAATTAAACCACTAAGATTGTTGATTCTATATGGTATGATGCGCAAATCTGAAAGAATTCCAAGTACATTATCAAAATATGATTTTGGTGGTCGTAACCAAAGTGATGTAATCCATCGGTCGAGATTGTGTCTTTATTGGAAAGACTAATGTGGTTGGAATTAAACGAGAAATATTGATAAGAATGATATCGCAAATTTCAATTATTGAAATTAGCATAACAGATCCGGTATTCAACATGCTCAAGTTAATTCAGATTTACTCACAAAATTATCGGTCGATAAGACTTAGTGTTTGGTACTTATGTATTGAACAGAAAATTCTAAATAATGATTTAAAATAAGCCGTTTACACATATTAACTAAAAATGGCTCAAAGTCAGTGAGAGCGATAATTGGGTTTGTGAGTCTTTGGATATAATCCAAAAAATGATAGTATTGTATTATTTTATAAGCATCAAGGTTGAATAATTATTTTGATAGAAATATCAAATAGTTTGATTTTCAATCAAAGTGCAGAGGAAGCGTGTATTCATAGGAAAGAACGTTAAAAGGTACATTGATATTTCTAAACATAAGTAAACGACACATTGTTGATTTTAACAATATGCTTATATTAAAATCTAATTTAATTGTTTTAATACTCAATTTTGGATTGTAAATGATGTCTTTTATGGTGAGTATAAAAGATATAGGGATTTTTCCCAGAACGATATACAAGAGCACCATATTAAAAAGAGAATGTGTAAGTTGGATTCCTTATGCATTAGTTTTCGGAATTATCATACAGGTTATGTTGTGTATGATATTGTGTTTTATTTATGTATTTGATACATAGAGAAAATATAAAATTCAAATTGATATCACTAAATGGTTGTTTGAGATGTTCTCGCGTATTTATGAAATACTAGACAATTATTTATAGAAACAACGAACTCGTTATGATGGAACGTCTGGACACAAACTTTTATGAAAGATATTGAGTATAACATGTCAATGATAAGATTCAAGTTAAAATCTTTAATTTGAAAATGTTTCAAAATAAAGGTGATTGTGGTCGATTCAACGAAATGTTGAGAACATTAAGGTGAATAGCGCTACAACAAACCAATGTATACAGATATAAATGCACAAAGTAATAATTGAGCCAAAGTTGATTCCAAATGTTGAGAATCCCATAATATTGTTATAAGATGACAATGTCTTGAAATTGGTGATGATAGAACTTAACGCCACTAGAAGTCGAAACGCATACTTCGAATTATTTCACATGATAAAGGCGGTTTATGAGTGTCAGAGAGAGTTAATCGACAAAGTAGATAATTAAAACATAATAGCATACCCATTTACTAAGAGACTGATCTAATTGGTTTTGAGAAAACTGATTGGAGAAGTTGGAATTGGATTCCAGAATTGACCCCAAGTGCAAGTGGGATATTGATAGAGTTATTGGTATGCCCAGGGGCAATTATGTAATTTGTTACATATATCTAACTCGTTGACCAATCTTGTTCGAAATAAAATGTATTTTCTTCCTATTTTATACTTGATATAATGTGGTTATATTAATTAATTAAAAGTATATAAAATAGAGAAATCCATAAATGATATATTTTGTGATAGTAGTTACAAAGTGTTGTAACCGTGAGTAATTTATTACAATGAAACAAATATACCATTTTAAATATTCCCAGTCAAGATGCATCAAGACTGGATATCGATGTATCCATTGAGACTGGAGTACGTAACGCTCTCCAAATGTTGGACAGAGTATTACTCATGATTGCTGGAGGCATCTATGTCTTATGTATGGAACGATTCACTTGATAGTTTTCTGTTGGTTAATATAACTAAGGCCAAACAGAAAATATCGATGTGACTGATTTACATAGTTCTCTCGACTTAAGAATACTGTGGATCTTCAATATGAAAGCTCTGCTTTTATTATAGCCAAATAATGGCATGAAATCCATCGAATGACTATAGTTGGGTCGAGTGGAAGTATTGGAAGTGAAGCACTGTTCAAGAGAGGATTCGTCTTCTCAGTTATATGCGGTTAGTATCACAGTCAACTCAAGTCAACTCAAAGTCAAAGTCTTTGGCCAGAGTATTTCGGTTGATAATAATTGTTATTATTGAACCAAGGACTTTGTATTTGGACTATAAAGTTGACTATGGATGAGGTTGGAATTTTTACCATTACCAAATTCCATAATTCCAAAGTGATATAGTTTTGACGAAGAGATTTGGTGTAAACAGATGCCACAACCGGGTAATACGTATTAAACTAAAATTGGATTTTACCGAAAATGAGTAAGCGATAAATTTGGCCATAATCTCACACCACCTACTAAGTGACATGTGAACGTTAACATTAGAATAGTTCGATGTTAATCGCTGACCAAATTTACGCACAGGAGTTACACAGCCGAAATGATGAATTCTCTTAAGACCGAACAATATAACTAGTATATAATTGTTATAAATTAATTAAATTAATTAATATTTATGAAATACTAATTATAAAATCTGAATATGATTAGGGAAATAAATAATGTTATATATATTTATAATTGATATAAATATATCGATCGATATATAATATCGACAAGCGATTAAATTAGATTTAACCACATAGTATTTTGGCTTGGGCTTAAATGGGTTTGAAGCCCGTCAGTAGGGATGAAAATTTCGATTTTGACAATTTGTTGGAGGTGGCTAAAACTTAGGATTAAACCTAGAGATGGATGGCTAAGATTAAGAGAGAATTTATAATGAGATTGTCCTAATATCTCTTTTGTACAAGGCTATATATATGGATTTCTAAACCTTTAATCAAAAACAACTTTTGGCTGCCATAATTATCAAGTTTTCTGGCCAAAATTAATCCCCATATTCTTTCTAAGAATCTCAAATCAAGTTAAGTAAAAGAACTATTTGATAGAAAAGGTGGACAATTGCGGACTTGCAATCTGACGGATCGAGCATAACTAGAAAAGGAATTCAATGATTCAAGTGAACTCAAAGGCATCATCAATTGGTATTTTATTATATATTATAGTAATTATTTCATATTTTATGATTTAATATTAATTAATCCCAAATCTATATATATATATATATATATATTAATGCCGTATATCTAGTTAGGTGAGATTTTCGTAGGTACATGTAGTTGTCACAAATTAGTTTGGTTACGTACATGGTTATATTATTATGTGTTATAATTTATGTATAAACTAATATAATTTTCTGTAACAAAAATTAAAATTTTCCACATATTTTGTGTATATTTATAAATTAATTTAAATATAGACTAATGTATATTTTAAACATACAATTACGTATATGTATATTTATAATGTATAAACAGCTTAGAATTTTTCCTTACACCTATTTATACATAATATGAATTATCAAATTCAAAAATAAATTTTTTATATGTATAAATAATTTTAAATTACCTTTTACTGATTATTTGAATTGTTTATTATATCTAAAAAAATTATTACATTGAAAATTCGATTTTATATTTTTTTAAATTACTAAATCTATGCAAAAAACCCCAGAAAAAATTTCATAACTTTTTGTTAATATTTAGTATTTTTAATACTTAAATTTTTTTGGTTGAACATTTCTTTTATTTATTAAAAATAATATTTTATTTCAGAAAATCATGAAAAAAAATTAATCTATATTTATGATATTAAATTTTTGTCAATTTTAAAATTTGATTTTTTAATAATTATTAGTAATATTTTTTATTATTGTTATCCAACCTATTTATTACATATATATATGTATAATAAAATTATAATATTATTATTATATGTTTGTTATGCTAATTTCTTTCTGGAAATATTTTTAAAATATATATATTTATATTTTAAGTATTTGAATGCAATTAATTATTCCTATATATACATTTTATTTAACCATATATATATATAATTTAATTATTATATATATTCGTACGTATACTTTTATATGTTTAATTATGTATATATATTTATAAAAATGTTTTAAATTATATACATAATTAATTTTGAGATTTTTAGTGATAAAATATATTTTAAATATATGTACACGTATTTATATAAATATACTTTGCGTTATAGATTTATGCACATATTTAGACAACATATAAATTATGCAAAATGAGCTAATGTGTCCGTTGCGATGTAAATCCCAACATCTATATACGGGCATGTTATACCCTTCACGGATTATTATGTCACACATGCACAAACATAAGTATATGTGTGTGTGTATATATATATAAAATCATTTAAATTAACTTTACATTCCAAAATACTTAAATTTAAATGAAAAGTAAAATACACGATTTTATTTTAAACAAATTTAGAATTGTTTTAAATGAATTAGAATTTATAGGCCCAATAAAGATCCAATAGGATGAATTTTTTTTGAAATACACCTACCACTATCGCTTCAGGCTGGTCTAGTTCCAACAGAGATAAAGCCGGAGTTGCAGATTCGATGAGACTTAGCGACGTGGTAGAAGAAACAGTCAATGGCGACGTGATTCGGCGAGTATATCTTCAAATTAGAGGAAATGAATATTTAGGGTTGGGATGAAAAGGAAGGAAGGGGAATGGTCTTCATGAACGGGAGGAAAACATGATGCAGACACTTGAGTTCCAAAATACACATGTGTGATGAAAATAGATTTCTTCAAGAAATTGGAGAGGGCTTTGCAACTAAGAAAACCAAACTCGAAAGTCCGTCTTCACATCAAACAAACTAATCTTATTTTTTCCATAAATCATCGAATTGACGAAAGCAATATACTTCTTAGGTAGGAAATATAAAAGAATCATTGCTTGGCATTGTAACATTAACATATAACACTATCCTCCGATTCATACTAAACTATTTAGGCAAATTCTATTTAAACTCACAAAAATGTCGAGTTGTCCCTTTATTTTAAAAAAACAGGACAAAAATACCCTCCTCTTCTTTTTACCATGCTCTTCTTATTACTCCACACTTTTTACTTCTCCTTATAAACCCTAGAACCTCATCCACTGAATCTAGCCTTTTCAAAAAAAATTCTTCGAAGTGACGGAGTTCCATGATTTCAAGGATAGTGCAGAGTTTGTAGATGCAGTAAACGTTCAAATCCATTCTTCTTTTATATATATATATATATATATATATATATATATATTGCAATTAAAGACGTTGCGGAAGTGCTATTGCGTGATTATTTCACACAGTCACGCATCGGATATGTGTGGTTGTGTGAAACAACTACACTGTAGTGGCAGTTCATGGTTTATGAGGACTACCACGCAGTCTGTATGTGTGGTTGTTTCGCAATACCCTGTTGACGCAGCGGATTAATCAAACAAAACTTCAATCGATGAAATGTCGCAATCGGTGAGTTGAAGATACCAAAATGCCCAAGTTCGTTGATCCAAAGATACCGAACTCTAGCTATCTCAAACACGTTGATAGCGCACTATACCGTGTTTAAAGATCTACGATTCTTCGCACGTTGATCTAGCGCACTAGATTCCGTGAATCGGCTTCTACGATCGTTGAATCGAGCGCACTCGATTATCCGAAAGAGGAGATAGGAGATTACACTCAACTACCAATTGGTATGAAAGCACAAAGCTAACAAAGAGAAATTTTATTCAAAATCAACCACCTTGAAATGTACAACACTCTCCCTATTTATAGTGTTTTCGACCCAGTTCCTTAACTCGTGACCGACTCAACATACTTAGGTCGGCACCGACTCAACTTGTAGCAACACAGCTCTTTACAACACACGCCGACTCAACTTATTACATCACTTCATATCTTCAAGACCAACTTACGACTTAACTATATACAAGACCATCGGCCGACTCAACTGAGTACAACCTCACACGCAACCGACTCAAGTATATACCGACTTAAGAAATTCATGACTTACGACTTACAACATACAACACACGACTCATCACAACAAACGACTCATCGCAACCGACTCAAGCGCATGCCGACTCATCTCCTTGCCGCCTTAACTCCCTCCGACTCAAAGTTTTCACTTGCTGGATTTTTCGTTGCTTCATGTTAAGTCGTAGACGGCTTATGCGAATATCATTAGGTCGGAACATCTTCTCCTGAGCTTGGTTAACTCGTATACGACTCAAGCCCTCGTCGTTAACTCGTATACGACTCAAATCTACCTCCTTTATGCGTCTTGAATGGTTGTTAACTCGGAATTTACTATCTCGTGTTCCATTAAGTCGGAAACGACTTAACCCTGCCCTCCTAAGTCGTGAACGACTTAACCTCTCTATGAGTCGTGTACGGCTCATTCCTGTTAGAAATTTTGGTTGCATTTCTTCTCTGTTCTGAGCTGCATCATCCTCCCCTGGTTGAGAAAAATTCGACCTCGAATTTGTAAATTCTTTCTCAACAATCTCATCGCCATGATATGGAATTAAATGTTTGATGTTAAAAACATCAGAAGTATAAACATCATCTGGTAACTTTAATCGATAAGCATTCTCATTAATTTTCTTCAAAACTTCAACTGGACCAATTTTTCGCGCCTTCAACTTGTTATAAGCACCCACCGGAAAACGATCCTTTGTCAATACGGCATAAACCAAATCACCTTCTTTAAATTCAACATTTCGACGTTTCAAATCTGCAGACTTCTTATACTTCTCATTCGATTTCTCCAATCGTTCCTGAACGACTTTATGACATTCAGTCAGCTCATCAACAAAATCAGCAGCTCGTTTAACTGTTCTCTTTGACTGTGGTACAACTGCTAAATCCAACGGTCCCCTGGGTAAATTTGAATAAACAATCTGAAACGGACTGAATCCTGTGCTTCGATTTACTGCATGATTATGAGCAAATTCTGCCTGGCATAGCTTCATGTCCCAACTTCTCAAATTATCTTGTACAAGACAACGCAACAAATTTCCCAATGACCTGTTAACAACTTCTGTCTGCCCATCAGTTTGTGGATGATAAGCACTGCTAAATTTCAGTTTCGTTCCCACCATCTTCCACAAACTCAACCAAAAGTGACTCAGAAAACGAGTATCTCGATCAGAAACAATAGATTCTGGTAAACCATGAAGTCGATAAATCTCCTTGAAAAATAACTGTGCTACTCGAACTGCATCTGCTGTCTTCTTGCAAGCAACAAAATGTGCCATCTTCGAAAACCTGTCCACCACAACAAATATCGAATCATTTCCCCTTTGAGTTCTCGGCAAACCCAAAACGAAATCCATGCTGATATCAACCCATGGCTTAGATGGTACTGGTAATGGCATATACAACCCTGCATTCGTTGCTGTCCCCTTTGAAATCTGGCAAATATGACATCGTTCCACGAACCTTTCAACCTCTTTTCTCATTGATGGCCAAAAATAAGATTGTGAAATCAACTGCAAAGTACGATCACGGCCCACATGCCCTTCTTCATGTAATTCCTTCACAATCTTCATCCTCAAACTACAGTCCGGTATGCATAAACGATTTCCTTTAAACAGAAAACCATCAACCAACATGAATTCATCGGTACTCCCATCCTTCACCTTTTCAACATATTTCACAAAGTAAGGATCTTCTTCAATCATCTCAGGCAACATTTCGAACCCCGTCACTTCAATCTTTATTGTCGTTAGTAAATGACTCCTCCTACTCAAAGCATCAGCTACCCGATTTGTCACCCCTGATTTGTGCTTAATGACAAAAGTAAACTGCTGCAGATAAGCAATCCATGATGCATGTCTTGCTGAAATTTTATCCTGCCCCTGTAAATGTTTCAAAGCTTCGTGATCAGTGTACAGAACAAATTCCTTCTGAAATAAGTAATGTCTCCAATGCTTAACAGCCTGAACAACAGCATAAAATTCAACGTCATATGTACTGTATCTCATCTTCGCCCCTGACAACTTTTCACTGAAATATGCAACTGGCTTCCCATTCTGACTCAGAACTCCTCCAATACCAACCTTCGATGCATCAGTATGCAATTCAAACAATAACTGAAAATTAGGTAGAACAAGAATTGGTGCAGACGTCAACATTTCCTTGATCTTCTCAAAGGCAACCCTCGCTTCTTCTGACCACACAAATTGTTTCCCTTTCATGCAATCAGTCATTGGAGCCATCACGCTACTGAAGTGTGGGATGAATCTTCGGTAGAATGACGCTAGCCCATGAAAACTTCTCACTTCTGTAATTGTCTTTGGCTGTGGCCAATTCCTGACTGCTTCAACTTTGCTCTGGTCAACTTGAATACCTTTCCCTGAAACAACATAACCCAGGAATAAAACACTGGGTGTCATAAACACACATTTCTTTGTAGCAGCATAAAATTGTTCTTCACGAAGAATAAGCAACACTTCCCTCAAATGTAGAACATGCTCCTCCGTACTCCTGCTATAAATCAGAATATCATCGAAATAAACCACGACGAACTTCCCAATGAATGGCCTAAAAATTTGATTCATCACCCGCATGAATGTACTAGGTGCATTTGACAAACCAAATGGCATAACCAACCATTCGTACAACCCCTCTCTAGTTTTGAAAGTTGTCTTCCATTCGTCTCCAGGTCTGATTCGAATTTGATGATAACCACTCTTCAAATCAATCTTCGAGAATATAGTTGCCCCACTCAACTGATCCAGCAAATCATCCAACCTTGGCATAGGAAATCTGTAACGAACAGTGATCTTATTCAAAGCTCTACTATCAGTGCACATTCTCCAAGTTCCGTCCTTCTTTGGTACTAACAATGCAGGCACAGCACACGGACTCAAACTTTCCTGAATACGACCCTGCTCAAGTAACTCTTCCACCTGCCTTCGTAACTCCTCATGTTCCTTCGGACTCATTCGGTAATGTGGTCGATGTGGTAACACTGCTCCTGGAACAAGATCAATCTGATGTTGAATGTCTCTCAGTGGTGGTAACTCCTTCGGTAACTCCTCTGGAAAGACATCTTCAAACTCTTTCAAAACTGGCTTTGCTTCTTCGGGAATCTCAACTTCTTCACTACTCTCTCTCCCAATCAACAAAAACACTTCCGGTTCTTCCTCAACTTCCTTGACAAACTCTTTCAAAGTCAACAAAGTTTTCAATTCTTCAATCTCTTCTAGCTTGTTCTCCTTCTGCTGTTGCTTCTTAGGAACCAAAGTGATTTTAGTACCCTCGAACATGAAACTGTAACTGTTGGCACGACCGTCATGCTGAACTGCTCTATCAAACTGCCATGGTCTGCCCAACAATAAATGACAAACATCCATATCTACGACATCACACCAGATTTCATCTTTGTACTTCTTCCCAATCGAAAAATTAACACAAGCCCTTCGACACACTTTCACTTCACCCCCTTTCCTTAACCATGCAAGCTTGTATGGTTTAGGATGCTTCTCGGTCTTCAAGTTCAACTTTCTAACTGCCTCTGTAGAAATAATATTATCACAACTTCCTGCATCAATAACGAACTTGCAGACTTTCCCCAGAATAGTACATGTCGATTGAAAAATATTGCTTCTCAGCCAACTACAATCCTCCTCTTGCTTAGGTGTCAAACAACTTCTCCTCATCATAAGATTACAACCTTCATCACCCGACACTTCTTCTTCCTCCTCAACATATGGTACATTTGAATACTCTGCCTCCTCACCATCATCTGCTTCAACCTCTGCAACCATGGTTCTCTTCTTCGGCTTCGGACATTCGTGGCTTTTGTGACCCAACTCCTGACAATTATAACATTTGAAAACACTACTAGCCTTCGCCTTCTCAACCTCCTTCACCACTGGCTTGATAACAGGTTTAGGAACATTAGAACTTCCACCAACACCCCTAGCTTGATTATTGGAATTAGTAAACACACCACCTCCACGCCTTCCTTGTTTCTCCCAAGCTAACGCTTTCTGATGTGCCTCTGCAACGGATCTAGGATCAAACATATTAACCATATCCTGGATCTGCATTCTCAAACCCCCAATGAATCTAGCAGTTAGCTGTTCTTCTGTCTCCATAATATCATTCCTGGCAATGAGTTGGTAAAATTCATCAGCATAATCACTAACAGACTTTGTCCCCTGCCTCAGATTCTGCAACCTTTGGTACATAAGTGATTGGTAGTTGTAAGGTAAGAAAGTAGATCTCATCAATTTCTTCATCTTATCCCATGATTCTATCTTTGACTTTCCCATTCTCTCCCTAGTAAGTTTAGTTTGCTGCCACCACGCCAAAGCTCTCCCCCTCAACCTAGTAGCAACCAACTTCACCCTTCTATGATCAGGAACCTCCTTGAAATCAAAGATCTCTTCAACATTAGAAATCCAATCGAGAAATTCTTCAGCAACCATCCCTCCTTTAAACTCCGGAATTTCCATTTTCATACCCGATTCCCATCGACGATCATCTTCAACATCCCGATAAGAATTTCGAACTTGGTCTCGATCTCGATAATGAACACTAGCTCTATCACCCTCTTCAACAAAATCAAAGGTACGCCTACATCGATCTCGACTAACATCATCCCTTCTCTCATGCATGCTTCTTTGACTATGTCTCTCTTCATCTCTATATGCTTCATGGTCAAATTCTCGATGACTTCTTCTTTCTTCATGTGCATAGTCATGATGATCTCTTCGTGATGAAATTGATGTTTCTCTTCTATCTCTACAAGAATGTGGTGATACCCTCCTCGCTTCCGTAACCAATGGCGAAACTCGGTTTCCTCCATGGTTCGAGTTTGGTGATCTCCTCCTTTGATTCAAATCAGTCATCAATCTCTCCAATTTACCAATGCCTTCATCAAACTTTTCATTAATACGTTGTTCCATAAGTTCAGCTTCTTCTCTACGATACAAAGCTTCAACGTTTTGATGACGATTAGCTCTCCTTGGTGGCATGGTTGAAAACTTCACAAACACTTAAACAATTCACTCACAAGACTTCAAAATTTCACACAATAAAGCAATCAAGGCTCAACCTTAGATCGGCAATAGATGTTCACGGCTCACATTAACTCGGTTCAAGTTAGGTCGGCTCTACCTTGACTCGCTATGACTTGCCTCGGTACAACTTGTCTTGGCCACCTACTACAAACACTTCAATGCAATCAACAAGGCACGGCTACTCCCAAGTATACACGGCCTTCTTCAAATTCAAACTCCTTGGCGCGCAAAAACTCCAAGTCAAAATCCAAACAAAGTCCAACTCCTCGATCCAAAATGAAATGGATCAAACACCCCAAACTTGATGCAACTTCAATATGAACACAATGAACAACTCCAAACTTCAAAAACTTCAAAAACTTGGCTCCAAGAATCAAACTTAGCTATGATTGGCTAAGTATGGCTCCGATACCAATAATGACGCAGCGGATTAATCAAACAAAACTTCAATCGATGAAATGTCGCAATCGGTGAGTTGAAGATACCAAAATGCCCAAGTTCGTTGATCCAAAGATACCGAACTCTAGCTATCTCAAACACGTTGATAGCGCACTATACCGTGTTTAAAGATCTACGATTCTTCGCACGTTGATCTAGCGCACTAGATTCCGTGAATCGGCTTCTACGATCGTTGAATCGAGCGCACTCGATTATCCGAAAGAGGAGATAGGAGATTACACTCAACTACCAATTGGTATGAAAGCACAAAGCTAACAAAGAGAAATTTTATTCAAAATCAACCACCTTGAAATGTACAACACTCTCCCTATTTATAGTGTTTTCGACCCAGTTCCTTAACTCGTGACCGACTCAACATACTTAGGTCGGCACCGACTCAACTTGTAGCAACACAGCTCTTTACAACACACGCCGACTCAACTTATTACATCACTTCATATCTTCAAGACCAACTTACGACTTAACTATATACAAGACCATCGGCCGACTCAACTGAGTACAACCTCACACGCAACCGACTCAAGTATATACCGACTTAAGAAATTCATGACTTACGACTTACAACATACAACACACGACTCATCACAACAAACGACTCATCGCAACCGACTCAAGCGCATGCCGACTCATCTCCTTGCCGCCTTAACTCCCTCCGACTCAAAGTTTTCACTTGCTGGATTTTTCGTTGCTTCATGTTAAGTCGTAGACGGCTTATGCGAATATCATTAGGTCGGAACATCTTCTCCTGAGCTTGGTTAACTCGTATACGACTCAAGCCCTCGTCGTTAACTCGTATACGACTCAAATCTACCTCCTTTATGCGTCTTGAATGGTTGTTAACTCGGAATTTACTATCTCGTGTTCCATTAAGTCGGAAACGACTTAACCCTGCCCTCCTAAGTCGTGAACGACTTAACCTCTCTATGAGTCGTGTACGGCTCATTCCTGTTAGAAATTTTGGTTGCATTTCTTCTCTGTTCTGAGCTGCATCACCTGTACTTATACTGCATGGTGTTTTTTTTTGTTTTTTAATATAATTTTTATGCATGAATTAGGGTTTTACCATTGTTGCTCTTCCTTCGGCCGTCGCTGCTCTGCTGCATGATTTCGGTGCCGCTCCTTCTCCTCCTTCACCCGCGCTTCTACCCCTAGGACTTTAGAGTGTGCGTGCGTGAGTTAGTTTTTTATTTTTTTTACTGCATCCAAAAGTTAATGCGTGGAGTAGGAGGAAATAAAGGATAGAGGCAAAACTGGAAATAAGGAGGGAAACTCAGTAAAATATAAGGTATATTTTTATAAAATAAAATTAGGAGTGAAGCTCAGCGTTTTTGGGGAGTTTAAATGGACTTAGCCAACTATTTACTGCATCAAACGTTGAATGAGATCTCTGACTCATTCTACATGCATACGGCTGTTGTAAGACAACGTGATTCACGAGAGGCTTACCTTGATAGGCCGTCTGTATCGTTGTCAACGTTTCTTAGTTGTCTTCAAGCGAGAGAATTCCCAAAGTGCTTGTTTTGATAGGCATAGTTGATAGGGCAAGTGTTTCTTCGTCCAACTACTCGACCACAGCGGGATTCAAATAATTCAGTTTACACAAATTTGAATCTCTTCGCTTTCTTCAATATCTGACTCCAACATAAATTTTCTAAGTTCCAAAATCTCTCTTCCCATCAAATCGAGTGATGCTTGATTATTTGAATATCTAACTCTAAACTTTTATGCACCGGGCAAGCATTACTAACCAATCTAGAAGCATGACAATCAACTTTGATATCATACTATTTTGCAAATACTGAAGATCTACCTCGTTGATTAAATACTAACAAATCGACTTGGAACAATATGGACTACTTCAATCACCATACACGATCAACAATTGAAAACAGAAACTTCAGATACAATGTTGATTGGACTGAACCACATTCAACTACCATTTATTATCCCAATCAACAAGAATACAGTAGGAGAGATGGAAACAGATAAAAGAGACTACACTAAAAAACTTCAAAATAATTACATATATCGCAATCATGATGACCGATATCACAAACGGATTCACTTTCAATCAAAAATCTTATTTAATTCGCAATATAAATTAGGATAACTAAGCTTGGATTACTGGAAACTCTCGATAATGAAAATGGATAGAGACTATGTTCATTAAATAAGATTCATTTAACCTAAAGTGTCATCGTAGAAGGTAAACATCGCAAACTAGAATGAAGCCAAATAGCTCAAATATCAGTTCATTACATGTAAAAATACAGTTAGTTCTATGCAGCCAATGTTGACCCATAATATGGAGAGAAATATCGTGCTCTACTTATGATCAACTCTATAAAACTCAAAATTCGTATGTAAACAGAACTCCACATAATAAATATACAACGTTAGGCTAGATTATATTTCAAATATTCCAAGCTTTGTTGTCGGGCTTTGGTTCAGTCATTAATGCTATATACCGAAAGATTTTGAGAAAGAAATATGAAACTGAAACTTTATTGATGATCTGATATTTGATACCGAGAAAAGATGATAATATGCAGTGTACATTGCTTGCTATATATACAGAATTTATATGCTAAGTGGGCTTGCACTCAGGAAGCCCATACCCGTTATAATTCTCCTGCAAACAGAGGCTTGAATGAGAACCGCTGTGATCTGATTACATGGCTGTGATTGTCTTGAGTATAATGTGTCTTTATATACATATTTCATTCTCATTCTCTTATAGCATATGTTAAGGGAACCTTTTCTTTTTGGTTTTAAAACACGAATAATAATAATAAATAAATAAATCACTAATTGCACGTTGTTACGGTAAAACACATGGACATGAATTTCAACATCAAGCATGTAGACAGAATCAATAAATTATATCGTCCGACCACAATATTGAAATACAGCTTCATATAATTAAACATTTCATATAAACTTTAATGTCATTCAACAGTCCTGATATGTTTGCAGCGATGGTACGCAGATCAAAGGACAGATCATTGCATGAAAAATACTCAGTTTCTTACACAGCTGCTGAATTATTGATTAGTTGGTATCCCAAGTGAAATAGATGCTACAAAGGATTATAATACAAAGTTGTTCGTGTATGCATGCAGTACTACAAAAAAAAATGTAAGAAGATCTATCATGAATTGCTAGTTAACTACATTATATAACGAAGTACAGATATTTATCTTTTGATTGACATTCCGAAGAAAACGTATTCCTGGATCCGTTCCTCTGTAAATTAGCAAGAAGTTACATGGAAATTGAAGCTCTTCTGCAACCTTTTTGCATATTCGTCCCTAAATTTATCATTATTTATTTTATTTAGTTACTTTAGGCACCACGAAATGAATCATATAAAGGTGTATTAGTTACTTAGGCACCATGAAATGAATTATATAAATCATATAATGTATTAGCTCCTGCCGTGCACCTATTTCTTTGCAATTTGATGCAGCATCTGGACAGTGGCCTACTCTTCATTGTCATAATGTCATTATCTCAAGCATTTTACAATTACAAACACTGCGTAGTAGGAAAATTTTCAAGTAGTTGTAATAAAAAAGAAAGGAAAATAAGACAAACAGGTTGATATTAGCATATGAAGAAACAGACCCACCTAAACTTCTAAATTTATCTCTGAAAATGGCATGAGATCTTGTTTCCGTGAGCTGTATTTACATTCATCTCTTTCAGCGCTGGCCGCACGATGGAGAACATGTTAATAATTTTCATTAATTTTAATTAAACATCAATGGATATTGATAATATGTTAGAAAATTCCAAATCCAATAGATTTGTGAAAATATTTGTGGAGAAAACAGAATAAACAGAATTGGAGAAATTCAAGAAGATACGTTAAAAACACGTTTCATGTTTTTTTGGCTTCACACAATTTAGTTTCGTAAGTTTATAGTAAACAAACCTTCCCAATGATTGGTTTGATTATAACTTCATTATAACAAAATGAGACAATAAAAGAAAGTTCTGAGTGTTATTACAAGATTTTATGGCACGTGCATCACACGTGCATATAAGAAAACTCTTGTAAAAGTAAAATTTAAATTTTTTATGTATTTTTGATAAAAATAAATTGAAAACTATAAAGAATAAAATTGTAGTTTTTTTCGCTAGATTAGAGTTTGGAACTTGTAAACTTAATTGCGTTTCAAAATTTTCATTTAAAAATAAATATGAATTTTTGTTCTCGGTGGAATTCGAATTCTTAACTTTTATTTTGTATGCAAGGGCTTTTTGTAACTTCATGAATGAAATTGTTTTCTTATTCCAACTATTAATAAAGATTAGACAAAAACAGAAGATACAAATCTTATTTGAACATATAAAACTTGACCTGTAGAGTTTTTATTTATAGTTCATACTGCCCAATAGATGCATGAATTTCTCCTTGGCTTACGCTAAAAGAGTAAGCAAACTCTGCACTATAAGCTCCTAAAAACAAGATCAAACAAAGGACTAAATCAACAACCAATTACATTATACTAACTATAAACGCTAGTAGCATAACTTTTTATATTTATGAGCTTGAGCGTGTCCCTGAAGCTCTTGTATCCATTTAAATCTATTTGTTTCTCATTGTAAAAGCACTATAAGAAAAAAATTTGAAATTGTTGGTAATTGGTTGACCATCAAGACCAAAAATTGACATACTCATATCTCCTACAAAAATAGTAAAAGTGCCTTTGGAAAAACATTGGTTGACACAGTTACCTTATTGTTAGGGTGTCTCGCATTGTATATGAATGATGTGCGCATATATTGAAAAAAAGAATAGTCTCACATCATCATAAAAAATAATGAAAGTTGAGTGGTATATATATGAGTTGGTCGCATTTAACAGAAATGGATTTCTTTTATTAAAATGTGTTGACCAATCTCTATATTGCCTCTACGAAGGATGTGCGGATGGATCCTAGAAGCTTAACATAGTATCAAAGCCGATGGTAACGCGTAGGGCAATAAACAATGCGCAAAAGACCTGTTAATTGTGCTGGTTAGCAGTGCAGGCTTAAGTAGTCAGATTTAAGGTGGAGCTTGACCATAGTACGTAGGGTCTGGTAGAACGTGACGTGAACAAAGTCTCAATATGGTATAGGCATCATATTGGCGTAGTGGAAGGCGTATGGATTGATGCTAGTCAAATGTAGAGATTTGGTGGAGTGTCTCGCATTGTATGTGGATAATAAGTGTATATATGAATAAAGAATAGTTACACATCATAAAAAAATAATGGAAATGAAGCGGTATTTGTATGAGTTTGGTCACCTATAACAATAAGGGATCCTTTTTATTAAAAGGTGTGAACCGAACTTTATGTTGCTTCCATTTAGGGTTGTTCGGAACAGATTCAGTATAGGCTTAATTAGTCAGACTTAAGGTAGAGCTATACCATGATATGTAGGGTTTGGTAGAATGATACATGAACAAAATCCTGTTATGATGCAAGCATCGTGTTGGCATAACAGAGGACGCTTGGATGAATGCGAGCCAAGATGAAGATTTGTTAGGGTGTCTGCCATTATATGTAGGCGATGAGCACAAATATTGCAAAGAAGAATAGTTCCATGTCATGAAAAATAATAGAAGTGGAGTTGAACAATCTCTATGTTGCTCCTACGGAGGATGTGCAGACGGATCTTGAATTCAACACTTACCTACGTTTAAGTGGGTTGGATCAAGCTTTTTATTACAAAAGTTTAAATGAGTCAACATTTTATAGCAAGGAATATTTCAAAAATATGTGATATCGAATCAAATATCTTATGATAAGCTCTTTTCAATATGTAGATTATTTTTTGAAAAAATTAATTGTATTCATATTAGTATATTTAAATTTTACCGTTTGTGTGATCAATAGTTAATTCATATGCTTTAAATGAACTAAAGCAATGGATTAAAATATTCAAATCAGTAACAATCTAATCATTTTGAGTTTGTTGGGAATCGATCTGTTAGACGATTTCCAATGGTTGTTTTGTTCATCTCATACATTTTGTAGAAAAGAAGCCGAACAAAACAATCCCTACATCTAAAAGCACACAAACCAACCATAGAACCAGTTTTTAAAATAAATTGTCATGCATTAAAGATGATAAATAAATAAATCAACGTGCATTATTACGACAATCTCTTTGACATTTCAACGCAACATGCATTAAGGGCATAACTGATAGTGGCTAGTTCACTCAAAGAAAACGACTAAACAAGCTACGATGCAGCTAGCTGTGTCTTGCATACTCCAAAATCGGACCATAATTAGTCTCCATGATTGGCGAACCAGTTTGAAGGACCATTTATTAAAATAACAAAGAGATTGGCGTTGTAATTACAATGGCTAATTTGGCCAACGGCTATCTAAAAATGCTATAAACAGCTACTTTCTACTTCTCTGTATTTATAATTTCTCCATCACAATTCTACAACACCATATTCTCTTCTATCTCCTCGAGTTCCACTTCATTCTACATTCAAAAATAAAAAATGAACAATGGATATGGGAAGAAGATCAGAAAGGAACAAAAATCAACAACACAGCCTCTATATTCCAACACAAAACTTAGCTTATGCTTCTACGGAATAAGCACAATTATGCCCTTCACAACAATAATAAAATTTACTACCCATCGCCAATATGGATAGTTCCATCTCATCCAACCCAACCGTATCTGCCTCTTTGAAATCCACCTTCGCAACATCAACATTACCAGAATCCTTATTTGCTACATGAATACTATAATACAGTGCCACATTATTATTACTAGTCATCCTCGATCGTCAACCAAATACCATAATTAAGCTTCATTGAGTGAGCTATTAATTCAAAACAACCTTCCTCACGCAACAACCTTTAGTGCTCAAGAAACAGCGGCACGAGATAAAGATGTTAAAAGAAATTTGATGTGACAATTTTGTATAGCATGGCATACTAATCCGGCACAAAATGATTCTTATGATGAAGATACCAACGATGGAGAGGAAGAAGAAGGCACATAAGGATTTGAAGATTCTATAGAGGAAGTGGAAGAGGTTTAGGAAACCCAAGTGCCAATTAGCGTATAATTTTAGCAATCGCAAAAAGAAAATAGGAAAGAAACCGATTGTTGGTTATAGTAATATGGGCCTTGAAGATATTGATCCTATAGAAGAAGCAAGAGAGAGCGAAAAGAATCAATAAAGGTTACTTCATCTCAATATATATTTATCTCATGGATATGCCTAGGTTTGAATTTTAAATGATAATGTATCTAGCACAAATAAGAAAGGTTTTAAATTTTAGTAATCAATGGCTTTTATAACACTTTGACATGAGGTTCATGTAAAAGAGGATATTGAATCATCAATACCACTTGTCAAAGATGCTTGCAATCGTTTTATGTTTAAATCGATTAAAATAGGTTGGAAAAACTATGTAAGCTACAGTTTATTCTCTTTTAGTATCTAAAAATAAAAAAGTACTATAATTTTAAATTCATATTTACAGCTAGCCTAAGCATAGAAAATGTATTTTGAGCAGACAGGAAAATACTTCCATTTCTAAAGCAATTTAATGTTTTGGTCTATAATCCAAAGCAAAAGAATCTGGACAATTATGTGTACGAGCAATAATGTAGGGCAAGAGAAATAAACTTTGGTTTGAGTTGTGCAGTTAAAGCGTTTACGGTTCTATAGCAATGGAGGTGCAAAAAATTATAGTAAGGATGAAGTGTAGATATAGTATAAAATAGCAAGTGTGTAAAAGGTTTCATTAGATGTGAAAAAATATATTTAAAGTTACTTTATTCTCTCATATGATTTGTGTAGGGAAAAGAAATATTATCTAATCTTATATAACAAATTCGAAAAATTTCATGACTTGTGCAAACTATATTTGGTTAATTATAAATAGATTTCTAACATATAATGAACATTTATGTCTGAAAATTAGGTCTTTACCTTAACTTTGTTGATTTGGTTAGAAATAGAACTAGTCAAATCAACTTTTGTATATTTTTTATGAAATGATACTTTATTGAGACGACCCGAATTTCTGACCCCAGAAATCCATTTCATCTTGAAGAAAGAAAGGGATGAGAAAATAGAAAAGATAGAGAAGAAAGAACAACAACATCAGAATCTCACAGCGGAATGGAATAAAATATAATAGATCACGTAACTATTACATAATTTTACATATATCAGAGTTATACAGATCATACAACACATACTAGACAGTTATAAACACCTGTCTAGTTATACACCTCAATATACAATACAGATAAACAACTCAGAGATACCAACACAGCGGAACACTATATATAGTATACAACGTAGAAGCCTCCTGCTCCATTGCTCCTCTAGAATTCATCAAAGCTAACCTGAATCTCTTGGCTACTCGTAAAAATTTGAGTACCCGAGAGTTTATGGAAAACAGAAATAAACTCCGGGTCAGACATGGGTCTGGTATGAGTAACAGGTTAAAGTTGCTTAACTTTGAAAAACATTTGAAAACAAAAGGTATCACGTAAGACTCCCCACAAATAAACATGGGTAAGTTTTTACCTTACGCTAACCAAAACATTTGATAGGAAATTCTGTGATATTATAATAGGTCTAAGGTTTTCGAGTAAATAGAAAATAGCCGAATTTGTTACATTCATTAAATTCCAGCTACTAGCCACAAAAGTGGGTAATACAATCAAAACCGTTGGCACTTATTGGATTGTGGATTCCATACAATGGCAGGGCTGCTAGGGTACCGCCCGTCACAGTACGTGGCCTAGATCAACGTACCTAGGATCACTCCCGACCCCCTGCAACATAAGGCCGGAACCATTCCTTACTGAACAGTCCCGAACAAGACAACCCCGACAGTTGGAGCTCACAACCGCCCACACAGCCGAATAAAAAGGGACATCTAGACAGGGTAAAATCTTGTCCTGCTTGGGCATGACCCACCTAACCTTGCTGCACCTCCCCTGTTTTAGCCATTCTCGATTGATGAGGCATGAGGCTGCGATTACATTTAGAGAACACATTTCTTAGAATGCTCATCGCCCACCTGAGGATGTTTTGAAAATATTCAATCCATACAAGTTCGTTCCGGGTTCGAACGAAACCGAAGGCATTATCTCGTTACACTCATTTTGGAATCACCCTCGAAGTTAACGACGATAACCCTTGCATTCAGAATCTTCATCTTCACTTTAGATTCACGACCTATCGTTAATTTGGATCGATGTGGTTTTCGGACTTCCAAATATGGAAAACCCGATCCCGGTCTTATCGAAATCCAAAACGTGTTTTTTTAAGGCCAAGTTGTTTAAAATTTAATACAGTTCAGTTCAATTATCCATATACACACAGATAGATAATTCACAATATCATAATAGATAATCACTTCATCATCATGAACAGATAAATCATATTATCATCACAAACAGTTAATAAATATCATCATACTTAAATCAATCATCCATATTACACTGCATAAATATCACATATCCGAGATCTCAAATCATTCAAGGTAAATGATATCATCCATCCATACATAAGCAATCATATAAGCTATAATTAATTTAAAATGAATTAAATTAATTATATCATCTCTAATTAATTTAAAGTAAATTAAATTAATTACTTCACCATTTTAAATCTTGCTTATATAATTATTAATCAATTATCAATCAGTTAATAAATCATTCACTAATTATTCGTTTCAATTAATCACACTTGATTAATTAACATTCAATTATATACAATAATCATCCTTTAATTATTTTCACAAATTAATTATCTTATCCAAATATAGAAATTAACCTTAAATTACAACATTACATTACTTCTTAATTACACTAATTAATTACTCTTTAATTACTTATTATTGATTAATTAATCTAAATTGATCATCCCTTAATTACATCATTAATTATATTAATTAATGATTTCTAATTACGTTTTAATTAACTCCCTGTTTAAATTAATTACCTTAAGTAATTAATCTTCAATTAAACCACATTTATTAATCACCTCCGATTAATATCATTCAGTAATTAACTATCTTTAATTACTCCATCAAATAAATTAATTACTCCTTAATTAATTTAAATTAATCCCTTGATTAATTATACAAAGTAATTATATTCCATTTACTTTCATTATTAAATCACCCTCAGAGTTAATTACATCCAGTAATTATCATTAATTACTTCCTTAAGTAATTATACTTATCTCATCATCGTATGATTATTTAAATTAATTAAACTTAATTAACTAACTTAACAATTCATATGAAACTGAATTAATTACAATGAGTAATTAATTCCTTAATTACTTCCATTTAGTAATTATGCTTAACAATCCACAATTTGCTTATTTTAGACAATAATTTAATCAATTGTTAAAATTAATCCCATTAATTGATTATTTCATAATTTTAGTTAATGACCTTCATTAACTATTTAAAATTCTTTAATTACTTTTCCTAAAGTAATTAACTAAAATTTATTTTCAATTTCATTTTTATTAATCTCAGTAACTCATTAATTATTCCTTAATTAATTCATTAATTGATTTCTAATCATTAATTAAAAATTTAACCTTATTAAGTCAATGATTTCTTAATTACCAATTGATTTACCTTAAATTAATTAACTTATATCTTATTTAAATAAATTTAAACTCTTAATTTCTAAGTTAATTAATTCAAGTCATTAATTATCCATTTAGTTAACTTAATAAATACAAATTCTTAAGTCTTTAAAACCTTTTCTATTTAATGATCAATTTATCATGAATAAGGTATCTAAAACAATTTAATTTAAATTTACTTTTAAATTTCATTTTAATTTTAAGATTTAAAATGAAACCATTTTAACTTTAACAAAGTTCGTACAATTTCAAACTCTTTTAATTTCATAAGTTAAAGAACTATTTATCTTAATATGAAAGTTTAAAAGAATTTAAAACCCAATTTCATTTTAAATTCAAATCAATTTAAAATTTCACTTTATTGTTCAAACTGTTTAAAACAAATTTAAAATCTTATTTTATTTCAAAATTAAGATTCAAATTTATATTTAAATCCAGATTTACCCTTTATTTTAAACTCTACTTACAATTTAAACTTCACTTTTAAAAATCCAAACTACTCTAGCCTTTTTAAGGTAGAAAACAATTTAAATAAAAACTTTATTTATTTTTAAATTAAAATTTTAAACAACTTGAACCAGATTTAACTTGGATTTAACTTATTTTTAGTCTTTGCTTTTTATTTAAAATTGGTTTTAAAATTCTATTAAAAAAACAAAGACAGGATAACAGGTTTCTGTAAAACCTGTAGCACATGTTTAACCCAAGGCAATAATCAATTGCTTCGAGTCATAACCTACTTCACTACGAGCAATACCATAGGCTACTTCGAGTCAGTTACATCATCAACTCGAAACACCCAAATCCAACAAACTTCACCAGAACCACATGTCGTGCACGTGCACAGGCTAGCCACCCCTCTCCGACCATCCACGGCGATCTCTACAAGTCATCGATCAATTCCAGATCAACCCACGACTATCTGAATCCATCTAACAACCAAAATCAAAAACGAGGCTTGTACCCAAACCTGGAAACAAGAATACAGGAAAACACCCAAAACCTAGAACGCCTTCTTCTTCGATCCTCTGACCACCGAATGTTCTGAAATCACGGCCACCCCATCGCCGACGCTTCCTCTACCCTTACCCAGTAGCTCGTTGCACTCGATCGACTAGAGAAGACGTGTCGATCAAAATATGCAGCCTAGTTAAAACTAGGTTTAAATTTTTCACAGCCTCGCCGCCCCCACCCTGATTAACTTCCCACCACCGCCATATTTTTCCGAGCATCTACACTCATCCCTCCATCACCAGACAAAATCCCAAACCCTACCAACCCGAGGATCACCAGAGAATCACAAATTTCCAAAATATGTTCAAACCAGAATTGCACTTTAACCCCTTTACTAAAATTTATAGTTTTTGTTTTAAAAATCATATTTTGATTTTAATATTCAATTTATAATACTGGATTTACATTTTTAAAGGTTTGAGTTTTTGATTTATTTAACATGCCCAGATGTTTATTATATTTCCAAAGGCTACAAGCTTCATTTGTGGCTTATTTAAATTTTTAAACATTTATTTAGGTTAAATCAAACATCTTTGATTTGTAAGTTGAATCCTAACAAAAACTAGATTAAGTTATAATGTGTTTAACTGGAAATTTAAGCCTGGAAAGGTTAACAGAACAGAGCATAGTAAATATATACAGCATAAACAAAAATAATATTCACATCAGGTTTCATTTATGCAATACATATCATCTTCACGTACTAGCAAGCAACTAACCTTTACTTTAAGTTTTTAAAAGTGATGTTACTCACCTTTGCTCCTGAGAAGATAACAGAGCCCATTGTTTTGAAAAGCAGCAGGCTTGATCTTCCTTGATTACTATCTTGTTTTTGTTTATTTTTGAAAAATGTTTTCAGTTTTGATTGTTTGTAAAATTCGAAAAATGGAAAATGCTAACTTACTGGTTTGCTGTTGTGGTAAACAAATGAAACAAGGAGATGTATATATATACATGAAGAAAAGAATATGCAAAGGTAGGTGTTTACTAGGCCAACTCTTTGCTGGAACAATATTATCTTTGTTCATAGATTTTATTTTTGTTTTTATCAGGCAGATGTTTTTCAAAAGGAGGCTGAAATGCTTATTTAGATTTCGAATTGACTTTATTTGTATGCTGAAATGAAAGTATTAAATGCCTATGTACTTTTTGTTTCCTACTAGCTTACCTTATCTAATTAGAACATGTTGAAACTTAACTAAGCAGCATAATCTAAACTTCCTATATAAGATTCTTACATGTTTCTTACTTGTCTTATTCTTGCCTTGTATATTAGGTTGCAGGCAACAAATATTACAATGTCAGGTTTGTATCTTTTACTTGTACCTGCATATATACTAGATGTTAAATTTGATGTTGGTAGATTTTTCTTTAGCTTATTTATTTTACAGGTTATATACATATTTTCCTTACCTGGCTTGTGCTTCCACACTAGTCTATTTTTATGTTTGTACATAGATATTTTATTATTACTTGTTCTTGTCTAGCATACTACTTCTACAGGTAACATAATATCTTACCTCTACCTAGTTGTTTTATTGTTTTGTCTGATATGCTATTATACTTTGCTCTTTTACTTGCCTGCATTTACCTGCATATTATTTAACATACATGTTACTTGCCTTGCTAGCTTTTTTTTTTACTTCACTTTAATTCCTGCCTGCATATTCACTTAAGGGTTTTACTCCTATTTATACAACCTGGGTTGCCTTTTTACTCTTTGTTTATTTTTATCTTCACTTTTATTTTTAAACTTAACTATCAATACTTAATTTACTTATAATTTATTTACATACTTATGTTAAATATTAATAAGGTTTATTTTGTTTCAAACATTTTTGAAAAACTTATTTTATCAATTCATATTTAATACAGAACAAACCTTTTTATTTAAATTTAAACTTCAACTAAAATTAATTTTAAATAATTAAGTTTTTATCTTGAGTATTAAAATCATATGGTTATTTATTTAATAGCTTAATATCAAATTAAATCCAATTTTTAATTTATCAAAAATATTAGAATAAGAAAACAGGCCTATATATATTAAATTTAAAACAAAGATTATCTATTTATAATATATACAGATATGTATACATTACAGATATAAAACTATTTATTAGCCTTTAAAGATGGATTATCAGTTTAAATATTTATTTTAAAGAAGATTATTACATTTAATTCAAATTTATTATTAACAATATGGTCTAATCAATTAAATTTTGACATAAATTATTAAATTGTTATTGTCAAAATTTCCAGGATATCACATTTATATACAACAAATCACTGTGACAACATATCCCATGTCAATAGACGTTCAAATCATGCTACGTAAGTTTCGAACCTGTGACCTCTCGCACCAAAGCTAAATCACTTAACCACTGGGACAGTGGTGCTTATCAACTTTTGAATATTAATTTTGCTACAGTTGGTGGTGAAAAGCCTTGATTTAGCGGATGTAGCGGAAAATAGCGGGTTTAAAGCGGAATACTGTTTAATAATGCTAAATTGAAATAATTTAGCGTTCGAAGAGAGTTATGTGCTATAGTTGGGATTTTGCGGGACATTAGCTACACAAGATTCGAGTCCTAGTAATGGACCCAATTCGATGGAAAACTCTCCTTTGTTTGCAAGTGCAGACAATTTTCGTGTAGGCACGAAAATAGCACAACATTTGGAGCAACATTTTAGAAGGCTCAAGAGAAGTTATTTTGTGCAAAGTACTGAAAGAGCAAAGGTCTTGGATTAAATCAGTTGAGAAAGTTGGTGGTATATGCTGGGGGCGATCATTTAACTTATTACATATATTTAATAACCTGCTGTTGAAAAACAATTAATTAATATAAATAATAGTGACTTAATTAAATAAAAATGAGTTTTAAATGGTTAATGTGAATGATTTTGGAATTTGATTGGAAATAATAGGAACTTGGTGATAAATCATTTTTGGGATAAATATTTAAAAGTTGTGAATCACTAATAAATAGTGTTTTGGAAATATTAATATTTTGAAGTTGAAATTATACTAATTTATATTAAAAATGATTGAAATATTAAACGATATTACTGAATGGGATAAATAAAAAACTTATTTTAATTAAATAAGGAGTTTTGGAATTCATTTAAAAAATATATTCATTTAAAAATGTATTCAAAATGTAATTAATAAGTTATTTTGGTAAAATAAGTTGAAACATGGAAAACAATACTTTTATAAAATTATATGATGAATAAGAAATGAAAATATGATTTTTATTATTTTCATCTGAGAGTCTAATATTAAATTTTGTTAAGTACAAATTATAAGAAGAAGAGAAGAAGGAAATAATTTTTTAATAATTTCATGAAGCCCAAACACTAAACCCAAACCCAATTTTAAGTATCTAGACTTCTCTAATTCTAGAAACATCCTTCCTTCACATTTCAATGAACGTATACTTTCCTTCTATCATTTTCTATCTTGAAGCTTTAGGAAATTGTTAAAACCCACTTCTTCTCTTTCCTTCAAAAATAAAAAAAATGAAATTAGTTTCATAAATTCTCAAGTTTAAATACAAGCTTCTTGACACCAATCTACACCAAAAGCTATGCTGAATTTCAAGTTTTCACCAAGGATTGGAGCATGGGGGAATTCACAGTAAAGTAGGGAGAGGAGAAGGAGCGAGATTCTATATACTACTACTTCCAGGTGAGTATTCTTACTCACGAATCTATATTAAATGCATGTGATTATATGTATGTTTGATTGGATGTAAATGGTTGTGTTTGCATTGAATTGGAGGAGACAACGGCAAGGAAGAGGAGAACTTTAATATCCCCTACTTGGAGGCCCAAAACTATCGGCTACGGATGTTGCAGTCATCCGTAGTTATTAATCCTCGACGACCAAATATGGTAATTTTAGATGCATTGATACATAAAAACACATGAATATGGAAAAAAAATTAAAACATCAAACAAGTTCCACTTCCATTTTCAAATATTTCAAATTCATTACATAATCCCCCAATCGTTAACCATGTTCAAAGAAAATATATTTATTATAACACACGCCAAGAGCGACATATGAAGATGCCCCTCTTGGATGATCAGAGTATATATAGGAAATTTAACAACTTTTCCTTTACAATTACACAGTGGAATCAAAATAAAAGAGAACTCTAGATAACTATCATGCCTTTTGCACCTCTTAGAAAGCTTATTTGTCTAAAGAGTTACCTGAAAACCTCAGCTCTCAAACTACTCAAAATCAATTGAGTACCTGAGAGTTTAAGGGGAAAACATAAACTTCGAGTCAGACATAAAGCCAGGTACGAGTAATATTCTACCATTTCAAACTATTTAGATATCTAGTGAGATAATGCCGCTTAGGGGAATGGGATTTCCCCTCACTAGTATCCTAAAACCTTTATAAAACCATTTACTGCGCTCCTGCATCCACAATGCTTAAAAAAATTCAAAACAATATGATATGATGATATGCAAAACAAATAAGTCAATTCTGGATTATCCATCCCCATTCATTTTGACTACGTATCTCAATTATAGTCTCTAGGGTTACTATTAACCTATTAGTTTTCATGGGCTGACTAATAACCAGTTAAATGTTTATGGACTCCCTGTCCTATTTCATAGTTTCATGGGATCACTAAGAACCTATTGGCCCCTGCCATTATCTTTATTCTTTCATGGGTTCTCGCCAAACCTGTTGGTAACTCCATTATCCTTCTCTTATCCTAGTTTTCATAGGTTGACTAGAAACCTATTAACATATTTCAATATCTTAATTCGGATATAGTTTTATGAGCTAACTACAAATCTATTGTCCACTGCCAATATCAAATCTTAGTTTTCATGGGCTAACTATGAACCTATCATCCTGACATCTTCATTGTTACATAGTTTTCATTGGCTTACCACGAAACCTTGAGGCCCTGCCAATATCTTTTCCTATACACAGTTTTCATGGGCTTACTGTGAACCTATTGGCCCCTGCCGATATTTTCCTTTAATATTTTAGCATCCTATATTCTGGTCTTCCTGACCTCCTGGATGTAATTCTACTCATTCAGGAGTTAACTTAATTTATATTCACTACTGGATCAACCTATTTGGTTATTCCGCCCTTCCCAAAAATACAGTTATGGGTCCGTTACAGTGTAAATATATACATAAACGAAGAAGCAAACACAATAACATGGTTAATCCCTTTAGCCTATTAATCAAGGAAAAATTCTTCAAAAACTCCATTTCAAAATACTTTATTTAATCCATGGTTTTCTTTTAAAACTGAGACTGGTTTTTTTTTTGAAAATAAGGCTTTCGAAACCTTCAAAACTTTGCCTTCGACCTCACAAGGCAACCTTCTTTGAAAGCGTATAAATCTCTTTCCAAAACGTTATGCCCCTGCCTTACGAAACACTTTAAAACCTTTCTTTCGAAACCTTTCGAATGTAATAAAGTATGACTTATTATCTCTTAGAAGTATAGCTTCAAAACCATTGAAAGTGCTTCTTTTGAAATATTTGGAAGTACCACTTTCAAAACCTTTAGAAGTATCCTTCCAAAACCATTGAAAGTCCCTCTTTCAAAACCATTGGGTTTATATTTAAAAATATCATTTGGGTCAAAGTGAATATAAACGAAAGTATCTCTATCAAAACCATTCTTTATCATGTAAAAGTATGGGGAAAACTTGATGGCGTCGGCACCATTCCTTTTGAAAGCTTTAAATCATTTAAGCAAAACACTAAAGGATAGCATCAAACCCCCTTTCGAAGCCATTGCCTTCGAAACCCTTGGACCCTTTTGAAAGCATTTAGGAAGTAGCTTATCCTATGTTTAAACTAAAAACAATCCTTCAAAAGAATTGATGACTTCAATACTCTCGAAAGGCAAAGAACACAGCTCGGTTTCGACCGAACCACTACTTTCGAAGGCATCATTTTATAAGTTAAGAAACCCATTCAAAAGCTTATACTTTAAAACTTAGGATGACAACCCCTTTGAAAGCTATTAGAAAACCCCTTTTGAAAGCATATGTTTCGACTCCCTTGAAAGCTTTAATAAAACAAAGGAAGGCTCTTAACTTTTTAAAAGAAACAATGGTATTTATCCCATCAGAAGCAATGCTTTCGACACCATTCCTTCCGACATTCTCCAATCCACTATGTTCCATCTAAGTGATACCTTGTATATTGGTTTCGGCCTGGGTTGGTTTCGACTGAGATGGAGCGGAAGCATTAGAGTCGAAAGACACTTCTAATAGTGGCAGAACCTACTTTTCTGAGTAAAAGCTTATTAAAGCAAATTTTATCTAACTAACCTGCCTACGTGTAAATATGTGATTGGTTGTCCTAACTTTTCAAATTATTTTCCAAAATAACTGCTGCTTATTTTAGATCTACACCAAGGTTAATCTAGCAAATAAGCCCTTCTATTAAGGAAAACCAATATTGCAAATAAGTCCTTCCAAAATAATTTATTTTCCAAAGTAAATCTCTTAGGGAAAATCCCCAAAAATTATAGAAATTAAATTTAATCATGTTATCTAACATACAAAAATTCCTGATCCAATTTCTTCCTGAAATAATCGAAATTAAATTTAAACGCAATTTTATCAATTTTCCTTTGAAAACTCAAAACAATCTTTCCACAGCTTGAAAATTTATGAAAATTAAAACCTAACTCCAAAATCATGTTTTACTTAACATAAAAATTTTCCATGGCATTTAAGAATCAATTTCAATCAGTTTTTTCCTAAAACCGCATAAATCACCATTTAAACAATCTTGTTTAAATCAAACATGCTTGTATTTTATACATATGAGCATGCATGTAGCATTTTGAGTGTTGTTGCCCCGTGCCGTACATCCAGTTGCACTTGAAACTACATATGCATCTCATTGTTGTACCAAGAGCATAATAAAGAAATTGGTGTATGGTCCACCATAGCAATCAAGTATCTTATTGGAGACATAATTCTTGATGTGGTAGTCAAGTACCAAGAGCATAGTAAGTGTAAGGCCATAGTGACAATCGAACTATGAAATCATAGGTAACAACCCACTTTTTCGTACATTTTAAGTTAACAATAAACCACATATGTCCAACTCAAATTTAATGAAAAGGAGAACCATTAAGGGTAAAAAAATAAAGACAAAACATAATCTTACATGAATGGAATAACATATATTATTTTCAATATATAATTTTTACAATGGAAATTATTAAATACATACATCAGAGTCTATCCTAAGCTCAGCCTAGACAGTTATAAATACATGTCCTTACAAATGCTGAAAAATGAAAAACACAACGGAAAGGTAAACTACGACCGTACGTGGATGAAGATCTCCAACTCTCGTTTGGATTCCAAGCTTCTTCAGGTAATCTTGGAACTACCTCGATTTGACCTGAGTATTAAAAATACATGGATCAGTCTGGCAAACCAGCATGAGAAACGAAAATCATAAATATATATGACAGTGTCATGGATCAACTTTGACATCAAACAAAACCTTTGAAAAGAAGAGTATAATACCATGCTATACGTCAACATATGGGGTTTTTGCTTTATGATAACTAAAACATTTCTATCAAATTATTTTATATTATTTCTAATGACATGAGTCTGAAATTACTTTTCAAATAACTATATTAATCATAGAGGAAATTTTACACTTACTAAATTCTAGCATAATACGTTTACAACTAAAACTGTAAAGGCTCGTATTGGAGAATGGATTTTGTACAATGACAAGATAAAGGACTACCTTCCGACAATACATCTTTACAAGGATGCATCTGAAGCTCCAACCTCTACCAACACATAACCGGCCTACCTTTACCATGGATAGCACCGAATACGCCATAACCTTGATCGTTCCTGACCTATTTGAAATGTCTCATAGCATATACAACAAACCCGATATATAAAGGGTATTATTGAAAAGTGATGACTATATCCTAGTGGGAGAGACCCACTTAGCCTTACCGCATCTACCATGTTTTTGTCATTCTTAATGTGCGAGGCTTAAGGTAGTGTTTTACCTTTCCTAGAAAAAATCTCACTTTGAATGCCACATTGTCATTTCCAACAATAAACTAATTTGATTTCTACAAAAGTATAACCTCTGAGATCATACGTCATGGAGAAGGGTGTTATGTATATGAGGGGTTACCTCCAATACACCAAACATTTATGTGGCCTTAGAAATGCAATATCAAACATTCATCCATACAAGTTTCCAAGCATAGGACAAACCACAGGCACTCTTCTATTGCATTCTATCGAGAATCAACCCTAGGATTAGTAGCGAGCGGTCCTTGCGTCAAAAAATTTCAAAATGAAGCACTATTGCCATAATATATATAATATGGAATTGTGGGGCTAGTGTTAAGCAGCCCAACATTATGGAGATATCTGCCTTCAAAATCGTTGTCTTCAACATGTTATCACTTTCGAATGTATATTGGTTCGAAGTGGCTTTTGGATGAGAATCACCCAAATCTGACACTGTAGCACCGATTATTGATAAAAGATGTCAAGTATATATGTGATTATTATTCAATTAATCAATATCTTTTATCCAAGTAAAATATCTCTTTAGTGATATATATCTTTAAATCATATTTCTTTTCAGCACATAAGGGATAATTAAACCTCTTTTACAAATCCTTTATTAATTAAAACCTCCTTTTAAATTTGGAACTACCAAAAAATTTCATCTTTAATTACTTACAAAAGGTATAATTCAAATCTTAATAAAGATTTCACATTTTCAAAACATATCTTTAATGGGTCAAAAACAATGTTATTTAAGACATCGTTTACTATAACCCAAACCAGTTATTATTGAATAAAAGGGATTCATAAATTTTAGATTGATTATATCCAATACTAATTTCCATATTCAACCTGTACTATTTGTTGAATAACTGTGAAATCACCTTTAAAATTCATATGGATAGTACGAGTTTCCTCCTCGGAATTTATTACGGAGTTTAATTAGAATGTTTTCTTTAGCAACCAAAATCCTATTTTAAATCTTTTTTAACTTCAAGGAAGCTCCAAATATCTTTTCTTTTATCTTAAGAAAATGCAGTCCGAGTAAATCAAATTAGTTATCCCCTCCGTTGGACAAGTCCGGATAGTTAGAGTGGAAACCAAACACTGGTTGTCCAAGCTCGGGTCTAGAGTCTATCTCTTTGTCACCCATAAGGTGGTCAAGTAATTTGATCAACTGAACTCATTAAAATAAATAATTTACTACTTGAAAAACATTTGCAAAAGATTTGAGAAAAAAATCTCAAGTTTAAACCTTAATTTAAAGGATTACCAAAAACTGCTGCAAAAAGTACCGCGGATAGTGTTTTTAAAGCTTGTTCGATCAAGATGCTAGTATGTCCATTTTAATAACTCAAATCCTTTTTGTAAATATTTTAATATTTTTGTGGAATTTATTTCATATTTTTAAAGATCTAAAAAATATCTATTTTCAAGGTTTTATAATTTAATTTCCGAACAGCCAAAATGCGACGTTTTTGAAAACTTGATTTGGACATGTCTCAAACTTTATTGAATGAAATATTGATTTTATTCAATGAAAATAGTATTCATCATGGTTCGAAAAATTCTTGTAGGAAAAAATTTCGACTCCTATTCCGTTCTACACGTCCATTTAACTTTTTAAGTCGCAAAACCGTGGACTGGCCAAACGTGATGGCTTATTTTTGCTCCATTTTTCAAGCTTTGCCGAAATGAGTTTAATGTTTATAAACCACTTACAAATCTTTTTAACTATTTTAAAGAGGTTTAACAATGCCATATATACATTTGATTTCATTAAGGAAAGTGGTTCCTTGGTGTAAATTTGACGTGTATTTAACGTGAATTATTTCCACATCAAGCAAGCATATAATCAACCAATCATCATCCAAACATAATAAATAGCCATAAGAAATCATTTTAGCATATGATCAAGGGTATACCTTTATATAGTTAATGTCTATTATTATCACTAATAGCAAGCAATATTTAAGTGATTAATAAAAAATATTAATAAGTGATTATCAAGTGATTCAAAGTGAGATTAACTTATTTTCACCAATCCAAACTCTATCCTCTTCCTACCAACATTCAAGCATATACCACCACTTCCTTCTCCATCCCATTATTTTTCAAGGCTTTTTTAATAAAATCGGCGGTACTCTGGCAACACTTTCTTCTCTTTTCTTTGCTCTAGAGCTTCCCGGATCTCTTCCTTCACACATGGAAGCTTGACCATGATTTTTGGGTGTGGTGGCTCGGCCTTGAGTGGTGGAGCAAGGATGGCTGTGGATTTATAATAGGAAGTTGTGGAGTTTGGCACTCATTTTGAAATGAAGTGATATACTTTATATATATACACACACACACACACACATATATATATATATATATCTTATATATAAAGCAAATACTTCCCCTGCTGAAGCCTTTTTCGAACTGACCAAACTGCCCTTTATTCAGTGACAACGCATCAAAATTATTGCACGTACTCCGTGGATACCGTGGTAACTCCCTGACCATATTCGCTAATAACTGCAATACCCAGTTATCTACGTTTTCTGCCCCCGTTCCATTCCACAAATTCATTCCCCTCTGATCAATGAATTCTCTTCATCTCTCTCTTTCCTTCAATTTCTCCACGAAAATCAATGGGGTTATGCCAGATCTTTTACTTCCGTCTCATGCTCTTTTTTACCAACCCTAAAATAAATTGGAGGCAATGGACTCCGATTACTCTTCGATTAGGCAAACGAGCACCACTACGGCTTGGTTTCAACTCGCGGCTGTTCCCAGTCATTTCCCCCCATCTGTTTTCCTACGGCTTTCCTCCCCTACCTCTGTCCGGTTCCTTCATCCCCTGCTGTGTTATGGGTCCGCCTCTGAACACTCGATCTGAGGTAAAAAAATCTTAATTTACTTCTTCCATTCGTTATTTTGCTGTTCGTTTGCGGTTTCAACCAGCGTCCGATTCGTTTGTTTCTTTTCTGCTGTTTGTTCGCCATACGGTTTTCATAATTCTGCATTTTGCCTGTCTTTGGTATGCTGCGATTACAACAATGACTGCACTTATTTATTCATGCCACGGTTTTGATCAATGTTTAAAACTTGATTTTGATGCTTTCTATTTAACGGTTGCTGCCATTTAAATCTTTGATTTTGAATTGCGACATTCAAGATTTTAACATTTTCTATACGGAAAGCATGATAAGAACGTATGTAGCAATCGGTCAAAAATGGTTCGGTTTTATTATGGTCTAAAGTTTTGACTGTAACTTTGAATTTCGTTTGAATTTTTTTAGATATTGGGTTAAACTGTAATAGCAGTAGCAGTTGGAATGGGAGGAGCTATTTTGTATGAATTGGTTAGAATTGGTAATGAAGACTTCATTGGGATAACTATAAATGAGCGGGGATTTAGCTATTATTCAACGTATATTAATTTGATTTCCAATATGAATTTTGAATTAGTTTTCCAAACTTTCGTACAACAATGAAATTTACATCTACTGATCATTTTCTGATAGGCTCAATGATTTTATAATATTTTATCAAACAAAATATATAGTACCACTGTTATCTTTGTTTGTTCATGAGTGCTTATAGTATTTTATGTTGTACGTACCAAAAATTGATTACTAATATGAATCACTGCATATTCTACTGTTTAACTGTAAAACTAATTATAAGCATGATGTAGATATTGTATTTGATAGTGTAATGATAATCAGATAAACATGATGTGGATTTTAGATTTGGCTACATTTTGGTACTCTTGGAAATTAATCAAAGCAAGTTTTCTACATTTTCCCTTCCATGTAAGGGCTGTGGATATCATTTGTTGAATTATTTCTTTGTTTGGCCACTGACTTATTAAAATCCTTACAAAAACTATATTTCAATATGTATTCTTCAGTGGAAGGAAACCAACGATTACATGTATTCTCTTTAGTCATTTATTTACAATATACCTAAAAGAGTTATGGTTAGGTGCATTATATTTGATCAACCAAGTTAAAATGAGCCTTTTTTGGAATATCCAAATCGTCCTTCTCGGAAATTCAAAATATATAATGTAGAGTCCCTTTTGTACCACTTAGGTTCAATCCTGAGCTAGATACTTGGTCCGTACGCCCAGATTTGTTATAACACTCATAAGATATATGTTTGAGCATACTGACTTGATGTTGCTGCAATGAGAAATTGAACACTGCTAATATTTGTGATACAAATTATGAATAATCAATGTAGGAGCAACTCAGTACTTGAGATGGTGAATCTACGGGGACTTAGTATTTCTCACGTCAACATTTACTTCAAGGTAATTTAGTTTTTTCATATGTATATCTTGAAATTGTGATGTTGCTTAGGTTTTTATCTATGACGTTAATTGATATTCTGTTCGGTAAATCAAATGCATAGAAATAAAAAAATGGACGACATAGTGAAGTGAAGTCTTGCACTACTTCTTCTTCAGGTTTTACTTCATGCCTTTGGAGTGCCACTTCCTTTGAATTTTTTTTGTACATTTGTATATAAAGATAAATTAATAAAATTGATCTAAATTTTATTATCAAAAGAGATAGAAGTGACGAGCTGGTATTATATACATAAGGCAAACCAAAATTTCTGCACTTCTTCGGAAATGTTGTTACTGGAGGTTTGTTACACCCTGCCTCTTTTAGTTGACATTTTATTTTTCTCTTTCATATATCAATCTGCAAAACCCAATCGTTCAAGTCATTTTATCTACCCTGTCAACTGGGTGTTTTCATTTTGTTTCCTGTTCATTGTTATTTTTTTAATTAGATAATGGAAAATATGGTGAAATTAATATATATGGCAACGACATGAGGAATTCACAGGAAAATCGCAGAACACATAAGAGGGTACGCAAAAGTAATATATTATGAACTTTTTATATTTACATGTTAGATATTAGATTTTACTTTATCATAATACAAGCTTAAATCTTCTTTTGTTTCCATCGAAGTTGGAGTGCAACGTTATATATCTTATCAGTTTGTTCCGAGACTATGTTTGTCTATATTGTGTTTACTGTTAGATATGGAAGCATGCTGCATTTAATGTTAGATTTGGATGCACGAGAAACAGCTATGAGGTAAATATGTAATTTGTTATAATTTGTTTTCTTAGCTATGTCAGTTTTGATTAACTATGCAGAGTTTCAAAATATTTAATCGGTTGAACCTTCACACATCAATTATAATTTCCCAAATGATTACACTTTTTGAGCTACTCTTAATAGTTACCAAGTGATAATCCATAGTTGTTTTATTATGCTATCTAATTCTACTTTGTTTTGTGGTTATTTGTTGTTATACTACTCTAACAAAACTAACATGTATATAACAATTCCAATAAATTGTAGACTACAATGCAGTTATAGAAGCTTATAAGCTACAAATTTACTATTAAAATATCTGGAGCTTTGGTTATTTGTAGTCATAATTTGAAGAAAAAAATGTATATATTCTTACTATGCACTTTCCTGAAAATGCCTATACTCATTCCTATCATTTGCTTCCTCCAGGATTACTCTTGAACATTTGACATAGAGCAGATATCTACCGACCAATTGATTTACCTTGCATTGGTCTGAAAGGTAAATCAGATTGCATATTTCTTTATGTGCACTTATTTTTTCTTTACTCTCATATAATTTAATCTTATATATAAAGCAAATACCTGAGAAGTGAAAGCCTTTTTTCAATTTCCAATACCGTCCTTTCCCATGACATTAACTTCTTCATGTTGTGAAAGGATTAACATGTCTTTTAACTGGAAAATCTTATATATCTGTATATCTGCATAACAGTTAGCACGTTCTCCTATTTTCATCCAACCCCACTTATCACCAAGCATTTTATCTCTCTTATTTATTCACAAATCCAACACCCTTTGTTCCTCATTGAAAATGCACCGATGACGTTACGAATAATTTTACAAAACCACAATTAATAAATGAAAATACCTACCGCATCACAGATCCATAATGCCTCACCCAAACATGCAAGCTCATGAAATTGAAAAAATGTTATTTTGAATTTGGTATGACTTGATCTTTCAATTGCTAATGAGTTTTTTCAATTTACTACTTTGTTAGTTCAGTTTGAAGCTTTATTATAATCTATGTTAAAGAAATATTCATTGTTATTCAGTTTTTTAATAGTCTATGATATATTCATAGCTAAGATTTACTATATTTTGGTAGGTCCACTTTTTCAACCAATATTGATATATGTAATTATTTCATTGTTGTTAATCATTTTAGTCACCTATATTCGCACAACATGCTTGAAACAATGCCCAAGCCGCAAAAACTATTCCATTTATACTTGATTTTTTAGTCATCTTAGTTTTAATACCAAAAATCTAAATTGATCTGACTTTTTTTTAACTTTTCTACATTCTATTTATACTTGAAACATGTTTCAAGATGATCAACATCAATTTCGGTTTGACAATCAAGATTATCAAAAAGGGTAATTTGTACGCAGTTTGTATCGAGAAGAAACAAGTCGTTGATAAGGCTGTGATCAGGTACAGTTTGATTTATCAGCTTACTATTTTCATATCAATTAAACAAAGAGTACTGTGTTTCACTTCCATGCCATTTTAATTTCTATAACCATTGGAATGTCTTAGTTGTTGCTTTGTTACCTTATTGTCTATTTTAGATAATGTGTGCATCGAACTGTAAATAAAAAAAATAAAAAAGAATAGCTATTCACCATCCATAATAAAATATGACTTCTTTTTAAATGGTATGAAGTAATAGAAGCTTAAATGTATAGTATGAAGACAATTGGTTAACCAACTGTTATTATTGATTTAGCTAATAGGGGGTAATATTAATTACTATGTTCTATAGCAAAGGCAGAGGAAAATTATGGAACAATTTATAAATTTATTATTATACATAAAGCAAGTCACTATAATTTCTAAATCACAGCAGTATGATTATACATCAGGAAATGCCTTCTAACTATACTCGGAGAAGATGTACACAAGTTACTATATACCTAACTGTACTTATTCATCAATTCAAGTCAATATCGATTTAAATATTAACCTATCCTGAACATGTAATTTATGCCTTTTTTGTAACATACATTATTTTGCGTCAATTCAACTTTCAGTAAGCAATTAGCCAGTGGATATAGAAGTGCACTATGGTTATAGGGAAGAAGACAACAATGATAATGAATGTCTGATGGAATTTTATAAGGATGAGATATTCCAAGGAGGAAGAAAAGATATGTGAAGAATGATAGAATGAGGTGAGCAGTGACTTCGAAGAATAAATTACTTTATATTTTCATGTTTTACTACTATTGTACGTATGCCAACTTTGAAATTTGAGTTCTGTTTATATTGCTCGAAATTATAATAGAATTATATAATTCCTTATATATTTCTATTATCTGCAATGGCTACCACTTGATGAGTAACAAATTTATGTTTTTTCCTTTGTTGTAAAAAAACACATTTGTTGTGGGATCTGGATATAGTGATTTAAAACTATACTGAGCTTAATGGATTCAGGGTATGCAAATGTTATTATAATAAATGGTCTTCTCAGTTATTTCAGCATGTTTCGTATGTTTTGTTTATTATTAGTGGATGGTACATGTACCAGTAGATGAATATTGGTTTGAGGATGAGGCTATTAGTGTATGGAAACTGAGAATATGAATGCGTTTGCTAATGGATAAATATGAATTGATAATATCCTCTGCATATTCTGTTTAAAGAGCTGTATACTGATTTCTTATGATGATTTGCGCTTGAAGTTTTCACGTCCGATTTTAATGAATTTGTAAACTTTATTTCATTTTTCTTCGTTTTATGACTCTGTTATAATAAGGAAGCTAATATAGGAATATTAGGCGCTGGCTCTTTTCTTCTTCTCACTATTGATCATGTGTACATACAATAATAATATTGCATAACAAAATATTTTTTCTTACTGTTCTGTAAGCGTCCATCTGTGTCCTCCATTACCATCTCAACAGATGCTGTGGGACCCTTCAAATTTTGATATGAAATAAACTTTATATGGTACAACCTTCCTGCAGTTCAGATCATCAACCGTGGATTTCTTAATTTTTACATAACTGTACAGAAAAATGGTCCACCTCACTGCCATTTCTACCTTATTTTCCTTAGCACGTGATCCGCTTTTGCTGTCCATGTTTCCTATTACTACTGCTTCAACTTTTCCTGCATACTAGGCTGATACATACTTTTCCACCCAAACATTTTAACACTTCCACCGCTAAATATTATATATACATCTTCCTTAACAGTCTCCACACACCACTGTGTATCCTCAACAGCTCATCTCCATAAATTCTTCCGCCTACGTGAATTCCATTCCATCTTCCTAGACCTTCACGTTACTTTTTATTCAAAATGACAAGGTACTCCTATGCTATCTTTTAATTAAACACTTACTGTATTCTATCCTATGTCAGATTTGTCACAAGTTACCATTTTTTTTACTGTAAAACAAATGCATACAATAAGGTAAAGAGCCTGCATTATCCCCTTCTGTAGACAAATTCAAACGTAAAAGTACACGTTTAACAAAGCACCTTCAATCCGCTACCGAAGAAAAAGTTAATGCTTCATCCAACGTCCCACGGATTAATCTTTCCCATATTGAATCAGACAATGTTAACAAACCAACCAACTCTGTTCACCTTCCTCCGGTTACGACAACATTTTTGGAAACCAACGACACCTTATCAAACTCTTCCAACTGTGAAGCACAGACGACACAATCTGATGAACTCCAGTCTTTTCCACAATTTTGTCAACACGACAAATGGGACGATTTTTTTACTCCTGAAGTGGTATGCCAAAATTTATTCATTTGATAGACACACACACACACACATATATGTGTGTGTGAGTGTCTACAGTACATGCTAATTATCAAATTTTATTCCTTCTACAGATTGACCAATGTGATGCAGCTGTTGAGCATTTTCTCAAGAACCGACTTAATACAGCTTCAACTTTATGACATCCAATAAATTGTTCATTTCCGTGCTTTCGTACTTTTTCCTTTCATCGCTGTTAACGAAAAATTATTCGTTTCTGATGTATTCGTTGATGTTACATTAAATTTGTCCTGTATTCCATGCTTTCGTCGTTGCCTAAATAAATTTCATGTTCTTTTCACGTGCACGTAAGTTATGTTAAAAACTTATATGTCGTCTGTATATATTCCGCACACAGATATAAGCTTATTAAAATACCCATGCCACTATGAAATAAGTATAAAAAAATTCATTTTTCACGTCGTACACTTATTAAATCCATCCCCGTCGGACACTTTAATACTTCCTATATATAATAAGTTAAAGAGCTGAAGTGTTAAAAAAGCAGGGCAGTATCACATGGTAGTTGAATTGTCATAGGGCATTAGCATATATATGTTGTCTAAATTGAATCATTCACTACATGTAGCGGAGAGGTGCGATTCGGTTGTTACAACAAATGAAAAACAATGAAGTAGCTGATATGATACTTTCATCCGCATCGCACTGTAAACTTGTGTACTATTTTTCATGCAACGGAGTCCCATATTTTATAACTTTAGTGTATCACTAGATCATATCTTCAAAACTGCATAGTATATATATCAAACCAATTTCTCCACCATAACTCCACAGTTGACTGTCTCCATCTGAGCCTATGTGTCTATTGCGTAATGATACATGTACTATTCGTTCGCCACTGATACTGCCTTGGATACATACATGAACTATCAGTAAATATTTATGTGGAATTAATATGTTAGAACGACGCAAAAATTAATACCGAAGACTTTGTTCAACTCTAAGTACACGCAGTTACCTTACAACCGAATGTTCATGTCTGCTTCCATTAACTTCAAGGACTTACTCACTTAGAACATCCACAGAGCAAATACAGTGAAACTGACCATTTTAAAATACAATGAAACTGGATTAAAAAGATGCCGGAAACTTATTGCACATTTCTTTTCTTAAAATAATCAGTTCGGAGGATTTTTATATTCGCTACTAACAGTTATAATGCCTTGAATACATATTTTCTACAAAAATAATCAGTTCGGAAACTTATTTCTCATATTTATGAGTACCAATCATTTACATATTTTATACTTATTGCATACGACCACAATTAATTTACCTGTGACTATCCTGTTACTATTGCCAACGTATAAGCACTTTCCTGATGTCCTACATTTTGTCCTCTACTGCTATTTTATTTACTATATATTCTATCTTAACTTAAAGTAGACTCATTCCACCCTTTAAACGCAACGGTATAAAATAAACTTCCAACGTGTTGCTAAATATCTCCACCTCACATCCGGATCTTTACCATTTCAACAACGGTTACTACTCTTTTTCAGCATTTATTAACCGTTAGTTTACGTACATATATATATACATACTTGCCAATAGATTGTCCTTCACTTACTACTGTACTACCGTTTCTACTACTGCCATATATCTCTGCAAATCAGTCCTAAATAAAAAACTTATCTTTACTTCTATTTATTACCTCTTCAGTGTATCTTCAACATTTAATGGAACAACAACAAAGAGAAAGACGTAAAATTAGTCAACGTGCTAGACGTGCATTCGAAAGAGAAATAGCTATTGCAAATAGACGAACTCAATTGACCGAAGGCTTCCATAGTCCAGCTTTATCAGGCAATTAATTTTTTTCCCCCTCTCCATGCTCAGGAAAGTCACACCAACTCTACACGTCAGTTCATGTAATGTGTTACTTTGACGTGTAACAATTTTAAATATTTCATACTTATTTTTCATACTATGATTTTTTTTTTTTGGGTTTCACGATATGACAGAAAAGATGGATCACACATCAAACCCTTAATACAGTACGGTGCACACATATAGGCTATAATTGAAACATAATAATATTTTTACCCTATCCTAAGCATCCTTTGAAACAGATAAGATTAAGAAGATACAACTATCTTCAATATTTGTCATCCATACTATTATACATATACATAGAAGGACGGTCAGTCTTCAGTTCATAAAACGTGTACCTAAAGTTGACTTTTCTCTTGCGTAAGATTTTTCGAATATAATATAGGTCATGTCATATGTTATGTTCACACGCAATTATCAGCTTCCGTTGGATATTACACATAATTTTTAAAAATATATATTGTACGTCCTCTGACATTATAGCTTTCTAGGCCTCAAATCTAAAGTATTCATTGTAGTACTAGAAGCCTCAAATGTAAAGTATTCACGGTAGTACTAGAAGCCTGTAGTGCTACAAGCTTCAAATCTAAAGTATTCACGGTAGTTTATAAAACACAGCCAACGCATACAGCTGTTATCTTTTCATGTCTGCATCATTGATTTTGGACTCAAAAATTAGACTCTATCCATTTCAAAAAACACAGTTTTTGTCAATATTTGTTCATTCTGTTGGTTACCTACGCACATTGAATGCTACCATTATATTCAATCCAAGTTTTTAACTCACACCTGTTATAAGTTTACTTATTTATATTATAATCGTAACGACCGTTACAATATGTGGAACAACCGCTTCAGTCTTTCCTAATATAGTAAATGTGCATTTTCTTACAGGTATATTAGTTTTCGGATTATTAAATGTTTTTATGGCTACAGAAATATGGTATTGTACAAATGATCATCAGTAAACATAATTACGTATATGGTTATATATTTAATTTGCATAATTATATATGTTACCTGTTATTATATTTATGTATTGCAGTTATTCAGTGTGCATAAATATTCAATGCATTCGGGCTATTAATTGCTATACCTATTTCTACATTTGTAAACACACAACTGTTAGTTATAGTGTACATATTACCCCTATGACTACATATTTGCTGTTTGTAAATATCTCTATTAACAATGCAGTTTTTGGCTTCGTACTCTTTATTTGTTTTCCAATCTACCCATGTTCTCGGCATAATAAACAACTAAAAGTTATTTACCTATGCTTTTGTACTTTCTCATGTTGCCAAATGTACAGAATTGCGCTTATTCTTCAATTCGAAACCTAATGTCCCAATGTAATTTGTACTTATTTTTTCAATTCAACTAAAATAAAATAAGGCTGTGAAGGAATGGATATTTTAAAGTTAACAAAGAAAAGTCCTCCACTGTTTTGCTTTCCCTCCAAAGACAAATCAAATCGATGATCAGTTGTACAGTACAAACTGATGTGATTAATCTCGGTTTCTTATATTTTAATGCTGATGTTTTTTTGCTCATTTTTATTGGGAGAGTAATATTGGTATTGAAATTATGTGTCCTATCTACAGTTATACTAATTTAACTTAGCATTGTCATGCATTAACCATTATGGAAGATGTGTTCTTACACCTACAAGTAAGCTGCCATTGCGCCTTAGGTGAAATTTACTACTGACTGCGACCACTTATTTCATGTAGTTATGAAAAACCATTATATATATTTCATTTACTTAATCAATATCGGCTTGCAAAAGGATGCACTCCATTATAGAGTACGATATTTTGTGTTACTTCTCTATTGGTATTACTTTGATGTTTTACTTACTACTGTATAACTACTCTACTGAATACTAACCTTATTTTTTTAGGTTCTTCAACAACACGTGATGGCGAAGAAACGATATTGTGGACTGTATTAAGCAGTAGTCATAACTGTGGTCGAAATTTTAGAGCAACCATTCCATACCACAAACACCAACTTCCGCAACCCACTTACTGTGATTTTTGACGTGCTAAAATATTTTTCCACGAAAGCTTACAAAATTGTTGCTCTAGAGCTTCTATCGACATTCATCGTCCTACCGTAACACCACAGTAGTTACTAAGCTTATTCCAAGATCTGGGGGAAGTAGGTACCCATTTTCGAATAAACATTCGATCCTATAATAATGCATTTTCATTCACGTCTATGGGTGCGTCAATTGACAGTAACCTAGCCAATGCTAGAGAAGGAGTTTACACATATCGCGTGCAAGGTTCAATATATCATAGTATTGGAAGTCTTTTACCCTTGGCTGGAAGTAGACCAAGATATTTGCAACTGTACGTATATGACACTGACCATGAGATTGAAAATCGACTTCAAGATAGTGAAGCAATGAGACCGGAGATAATTATGCTTTTGAAACAAATTTTAGATACTCATAACCCATATGTCTCCATACTTCGACAGTTGGGGCAACAACCCGACGTTCAAATATGTAGGATCAAAATCAAAGAGATCACAATAGATCGACATCTTCGTGAGCTGCCAACCACATCCCAAGTAGCAGGTATAATAATTGGAGATGAACCAGACAATTTGCAAGGTCGAGATATCATTGTTGAGATAATAAGTGGAAATCTACAGAGAATATCAGATACATCAGGTTTTTACGACCCACTACAATATCCACTATTGTTGCCTTACGGTCGGCATGGATGGGATTTGAGCATCCACGAAAATGAAAATACACCTATAAGTTGTACATCCTACTACTCTCATATTTTACAGGTATGTATAACCTATTTGATATTCAATATTATTTTATCGTACGTAACACAAAACTTCGTTCATATCAACATCAGTACTAATGTCACTTGCATTTGTACTCACCTACTCACATAGATACGACCAACAGAGACATCACTTATACTGCTTGGTGGTCGTCTATTCCAACAATATGTCGTTGATATGTATGTAAAAACAGAAACAATGCGTCTACGGTTTCTACGCAACAATCAGACTACTATCAGAGTTATACCAAGGTTTACAAGATGCCTTAGCTACTGGAGAAACATCTGCCAGTAAGTTTCTTTACCTCTTTCAATCAATCATTTGTTGTTCCCAGTAATTACTAACCTCTTATTTCACCACTACTCAATCCTATTACTTTTCACACATTAGGAAGTGTTGGTGTCAAGAAGATTCTTCCTTCCTCCTATATTGGTAGTCCACGAGATATGCATCAAAGATACCAAGATGCAATGGCATTAGTGCGAAGGTATGGAAAGCCTGACTTATTTATTACTATGACATGTAATACTACTTGGGTAGAAATTACACAAGAATTGCTTCCCGGTCAACAACCACAAGATAGACCGGATTTATCAACTAGGATTTTTCGATCTAAACTAGAGCAACTTAAAACTGACCTATTTGACAAATGTGTTTTAGGTAAAGTCATTGCCCACGTCCACGTTATTGAATTCCAAAAAAGAGGACTACCACATTCTCACATTCTACTTATCCTAGATGAAAACGATAAAATTAACAATCCTGATGATTATGATGCTTTAGTTCGTGCTGAAATTCCATGTAAACATTTAGAACCCGAACTACACAATGCTGTAATGAAACATATGATTCATTATCCATGCGGACATTTTAACCCAAGAGTTGTCTGCATGAAAAATAACCGATGTAAGAAGGGTTTTCCAAAAGCTTTTTCTTCATGTACTTTACAAGGAATTGACTCTTACCTTATTTATAAAAGACGCGACAACGGAATACAATATCAAACTGCAAGTCACATAATCGATAATCGTTGGATAGTACCCTATAATCCTTATTTACTTTTGAAATATGATTGTCATATAAATGTTGAGAAATATCTCTACAAATATTAAATCTGTGAAATATCTCTACAAATATGTTTACAAAGGTTCAGATCGTGTATCTGTATCCAGTACGTCTGATGATAACGATGAGATTTCAAAATTTGTTAATGCTAGATGGATTTGTGCTCCAGAAGCTTTATGGAGAATATTTAAATTTCCTCTAAGTAATATTTTTCCGTCTGTTACCTGCTTACAAATATATTTACCAAATAGACAACAATTATTATTTCGTGCAGACGAGCACATACACACTATTTTGGATGATCAACATAGATCTAAAACAATGCTTACTGAATTTTTTGTAAAAATGTTTTCGATGAACAAGCACGTCAATATTTATACTACGAGTTTCCTAAAAAATATTGGTGGGACTCTACAAGTAAGCAATGGAACCGTAGGCGAAATAACCGTAGGGCAATTGGTAGAATTTATACTGTATCCCCCACTGAAGGAGATCGTTACTATTTGTGTCTACTATTAACACATGTTAGAGGTCCTCTATCTTTTACTGACTTACTTACAGTTAATCGAATAGAATATAACACATTTAAAGAAGCAGCTGAACATAGAGGTTTACTTGAAAATGATGATAGTATGATTGTTTGACAGATGCTTCAAACACACATATGCCTGCTGCTTTACGAAGATTATTTGTTACAATTTTAGTATACTGTGACCCATGCCATGTGCGTGAATTGTGGGAAGAGTTTTCCCCTTTCTTACTTGAAGACTATCCTACTACATCCACTACTACTGTGACCAATTCATTTTCAATACTTCAATGTATGTCTGACCTCGACAATCTTCTAAAACAATATAACAAATCAATTTTTGAATATGACATTTCACATACTAATTTCACCAACTTTACTCATACAAATACATCCACTCTTCTTTTAGAAGAACATCCACTCTTCTTTCAGAAGAACAATGCATAGAAATACCCAATAATGATATCAATTCTGTAGATAAGTTGAACTCCGAAAAAAAAGAAGGCATTTGACACGATAATGTCTTCTGTTGAAAGTAGAGCTACTGCTATATATTTCATAGATGGCCCTAGAGGTACAGGAAAAACATATTTATATAGAGCAATCTTAGCACAGTTACGAATTCAAGGTCATATTGCAATTGCAGTCGCTACTTCTGGAATTGCTTCTCTTGCTCTTCCAGGAGGTCGAACTGCACATTCTCGATTTAAAATACCAATTAATTTAGACTCTTCCTCTACATGTCATATTCCCAAACAATTTGAACTCGCAACACTTTTACTGACTGATACCGTTTTCCTATGGGACGAGGCTACATGGCTCACGCCATGCATTTGAGGCCGTAGACAGAACATGACGAGATTTAACAAATGTAGACGCACCATTTGTAGGAAAGATTGTTATTTTAGGCAGTGATTTTCGTCAAGTTCTACCAATAGTCGTAAACGGTACTAGAGCTCAAACCGTCGATGCATGTATAGTACGATCATATTTATGGGAAAATGTTCAGGTAATTCATTTAACACAAAATATGCTCGCAAGAGACGATCAATCATATGCACAGTTTCTTTTACGTATTGGAATAGAGATGAAGCCTATGTTCAAGAGGATATTATACTACTCCCAAATGATATCGTTCAACCTTGGACCACTACTTCTTCAGTCTATGCTTTGATTAATGAAGTGTTCGCTGAACTCAATGATAAATTAGGTGATCCTAATTTTATAATGGATAGAGCAATATTAGCCCCTACAAACGAAATAGTAGATGACATTAATAACAAAGTTATAGAACTGTTTTCAGGCAGCGAGCACATTTACTACTCCTTTGACAAAGTCGAAGAAGATACGCATAATCTATATCAATATGAATTCTTAAACTCACTTGCTCCGGGAGGTCTAACACCACATAAACTAACACTGAAAGTAAGAGCACCGATCATGTTGCTTAGGAATATTGATCCACGAATTGGATTATGTAATGGAACCAGATTATTATGTCGTGACTTTCATAGAAATCTCATTGATGCAAAAATAACTATTGGACATTTTCGTGGAACCAGAGCATTTATTCCACGTATACCACTAAAGCCTTCTGAGAATGCTAACATGCCTTTCAACCTAATACGTAAACAATTTCCAATTAAATTAGCTTTTTCCTTAACGATTAATAAATCATAAGGACAAACCATCCCTCGGGTTGGTATTTATCTTCCCGAACATGTTTTCAGTCATGGACAGCTATATGTTGCTTTATCAAGAGGAGTTTCAAGAAAAACAACAAAACTTTTGGTGAAAAATGGAAAGATTCTGAATAGGACTGGCACACATACTAGAAATGTTGTGTATAAGGATGTGTTGTTACAATGCACTCACGAACTTAATTAACAATACTTCATTTTTCCGCTTCACATGCCATACTTTTACTATAATTACTACTCTAAACTAAAGGGTCCAAATATAAGTTCTTCACAATTGTTTTGTTACTCTATTTAAATAAATACGGTATTTTACGACCATATATGAGTAATATCTTCACTTATAATATTTTCTCCATTTTACTGTTTTTCGGTCATATATTCAGCTACAACTTCTACAAAATACAAAACTGGGTTAACAAAAATTCCCTTATAAAATGTTTTTAACTCCGCCATCAACTTACTGCTGATGCAGGTCTCAAGCCCGGAACAAGGAGGAGAGAAAACGGTTACGACAACTACACTTACAACCTACAATTTACTATCAAATAGTTTTATTAGCTACAATAAGCCATTATGTTTCCCTCTCCTCACAAAATGCAATCAAATCTATTTCTGATCACCTACTATATGTAACGAACAACTTATTCTATTCCCGTTACAAATCAAAATAATTCTCTTCAGTTTGCATTAACATTTGTTGATAATTCATTCCACCATATGTATATTACTTTTCATTCTGTCCACACAATGTCATTCTGCTATAACTCTTCTTCCCATGTTCGACACAAATTTTTTGCGTCCGCATCCATCGACTGTACATTCTTTCTGCATGTCACTATCCAAAATATTCAACAATACATGTACGTCTTTATCGCATTCAACAACCCTCACAAACAATGTTTCTTCACACCATTTCCTTCTACGCACGTGCATCGCACATGCCAAACTACTCACAACATTATGTACACGTCAGAGTCATTTCATAAAATTTAAAAAACCTCACATCTACCGTTTCTTAATACCAGTTCCTCTTGCGCACGTGCATCGCACGTGCCAATGTACTCATATATATATATATATATATATATATATATATATATATATAATTTATGATATTTTTCTCAAGAAAAAGGCTCACTGGAAGCCAATGGAGTGTAAGGAAGAAGAAGATGAAAGCTTGAAACTTGGATGATAAAATGTGAAGGGTATTGGTGCTCTTATATAGGCTTCATCCAAGGTTAATGACACAAACATGGTCCTCTATTCCCATGCGTACACATGCCTCCTCCCTTACCATCAAAGGTCACTTCATATGACAAAGCCATGCTATTACATAATGATCATGGTACAAGTCCACATGCTAGCATTTATGAGATGGGAAGTATTTACCAAAATATCTTAGATATTCTATGATATTTATATATGTATATGTATGTATGTATTTGGTATGTATAATTGTGTATATGTATATGTTAGGATATGCATGTATATATTATATGTGCATAAGGCATATAAACAACATTGCAATCACTTTGAACAACTTCCGTTCGTTAAACCATTGAAAATCTAAAAGCTGATTTCCGATCACATTTTCACTTATTAATTAAATTACATGTAAATGTAAACAAAATTTGAAAACTAATTTCTTAACATTATTAATTAACTAAAATGATCGCATTTTAATTAGAAAACCATATAAATCAATATTAAATAAGTGTTTACAAAAAGTGTTGTTATATCGATAAAGCGTTATGAGTTTTCTTATATTTTTTAAACCAGTATATTTCTTTACAAAATTATTATAAATGATTTATTATCACTATATAACTTATTAAAATGAATTATTAGCATTTTAAAACATTCATTTGATTGTTTAAACTTAATTTAAAATTCTACAAAATATATAAAATTCATGATATATCTTATGATGTCATAAATATATTTTATTTCCAACAATAAAATAAATAATTTTTATTTCTTATTCTTGCTTAAATGGATAAATAAGTTTATGTATCCAGTTCCGTGCATGCTAATATTGAGAAAATCTCAATTTTCTCGAAAACTGATTTCGTCATTATTCTGATTAAAACCCTCAAATATCCATATTTGTAAATATACCTTTAAACAATTTTGCCATCATTATTTATGGTTCAAAACATTTTAATTTGTGTTATAAAATCTTGTATTTGAATATTTCAAACATAAATATAGTTTATCAAAGTGATAAATTGATGGGTCGTTACAATAAGTGTAAGACCTGAAGTTGCAACCAACAGCAAAAACGAAGGAGGTGTAAGGCTTGGCATGGCATCCAAAATACAGAAACTAAAGGTGTAAGGACAAAGTGGCAATCAAAACCAAAAATGAGATGAATAAAATTTTAAATGTAGTGAAAGCATAAGACCTTAGTCATAGCCGATTGCTTAAATTAAAACTTTATATCCGTTATAGAAGGCATAAGGCCTTAGCAGCAGCCTAGAACTCGGCATTTCAAGTTTTGGTTAGGACGTGCATGATAACTAATGGAAAGATAGCATGAAATGGCTATTTAGCCTAATTAGGACAACTGCAATCTTATTCGTGTACTATTTTTTTCTGAATGAATATTTTGTTACAATTAGAGGAAAGCCTATTATGCGCTATAGCCGCATGGTCTCACTATCTTTTATGTCTAGGGCAATATATTACTTGTAACAGACTTTATGTTGGACATGTTTTTTTATCATTATTTCGCTGTAAACCCATAGGTACTCATTTTAGTTGGTTGAGTTCATAGGTATAAACATGGTTACTTCTAAGGGCGAGCAAATAAACAGCCCAAGATGAAGAAGGAGACTTAGGAGTATTGGTTGTTAATTTGATTCGATTATTCTAAATGTTTATGTCAACATCTTCATATATTGGAAATAACGTTGTTATTTATGTTGTATTATATTTTTTATCCCTACGTGGGCATGAACATTAGTAACTAAGTTGTTAAACTTGAATCGTAATGATGTGTTTCTTGATTTTAATGCGTCTCTTATCTATTTACTTAAGACTATTTAATATATAACTGGTCTCACCTTTGTTATTGAAAGATTATTCCAAAGTGACCATGTCACACCGGGGTTCCATCTTTGGGTCTTAGAATGACGGATGTTGTAGTTGATATTAGAGCTTAGATTAGGGGATGCTTAAATAAAATAGAGTTAAAAAAGTCTAACTAAACTCGGATAGTAGAAAATAAGCACCTTTGGGAGAGCATATGCTATTGTACGATGTATCTATATTTGCTATATAGAGACATGGATGAGTTTAGCAGAATTTTTTTATATTTAAATCACTTTGTTTCTTTCTCTTCTGAGGAATACTTTCTTAGCAAAAATGGATTGGAGGAGTGGAAGAATTACAATAGGTGGAGCTAATACTGTGAGGGAGAATGATAGCATTAAAACTATCAAAGGCAATGATAAGGAGGTGCCCTGGCGGCTAAGAATGAGGCTGTCCTATCTATCGTAGGAAAGAATGTGAATGTGTTGTTCTTGCATTTAATAATGTAGATGATATGAGAAAATATGTCGGAAGTAGCAGAGTCATGGACGATTGTAAGAGAGGATTATTTGAAGTTGAACTAAGATTACCGGAACCTAGGAGGTAAAATATTTACTGGGAGAGAGACGTCATCGAAGTACTGCATTGGTTAAAGATGAGTAAGCATATCATTACAGATTTGGGTCTCAAAGATGCACAAAAGTGAAATCTAGTTTCAAGAAAATTGCATGAAGAAGCTTTGGATTGGTGGGTAATAGTGATTGTAGGGACTTCTAAAGAGGTGATTACTTAAGAGCACTTCAACGACAGCTTTGAGGCTCAATTCAACTTTGAGTCTTAGAGAAGTTTATCCGAGGGATGAAGCAAAGGTTGAATGATAAGGTGATAAATACAATTAGCATCTCCTTTTGAGTTTGTAGAGGACATGACTCAAAGGTATGATAGTATCTACCAAGAGGAGAACCGTGAATGTAAAACTGAAAGTGGAACAAAAGAAGAGGATCCCTCTATACCAGAAAGGAAAGAAGGGATAGCAGCCGAAGCGAAATACCCAAGTGGGCTGAGGTTGATAGGATATTTCAGAGATAACTTATTACAACTACGAGAAAAAAGGGCACCAGCATCGAAGATGAAAGTGCGGTGTGTATACGAATGCACGTGCTAGTATAGTACACACAGATCGTGTAATATGGACTATAATATAAATGCGGAAATAGATGATAATAGCATAGTAAATAAAAATAGAAAAATCACACCAGAGAATTTTATACTGGTTCGGAGCACCGTCCTACGTCCAGTCCTAGACTTCTATCTGGATTTTCACTATTAACTACCTCGCTTCACCCGGAGGAACAGGTTTACAACACCCGAGCAAACGAACGGGATTTCACGCCTCTAATACACTGAGGACTTCAACACTTGCCTCTTACAACACAGAGGACTTCAACAAAAGAACAAATACAATTGTTGTTGACAACTTGTGCTCTTGAAAACACGGATTTGTCACTAGTAGTACACCCTTCCTATAATCTTATCCTCAAAGTATGCGAATGATGTTTTGAAAAGATTAAGGAAAGTATATTACTTATTGAATCAAAAGATATGAAATAGTTTCAATGATTCAATAAATAATCGAGAGCTTTTAGAATGCAGGAGTATGTAGAAAGTAAGATCAGAGATTAGAGTAAAAAGCATATACAATCATGTTGTTTTAATCAACGAATTAGATGAGTTTATATAGAGAAGAATGGTTGTAACTCTTTGTGAGCAGTTTCCATTAAGAGATATGATCTTTGATGAAAGGTAAGAGATGCAACCTTTGGAGAAAAGAAGTGTCTTTTGGAAAAATTGCTTTCTGTTTAAAAACGGTCGACAGTTTAAAAAGTGACCAGTAGACAGGAATTTAAATATATATACGTTATGTGCATGTGTGCACGTTCAGTGTGCAAATTATGCAGGAACGGTCGACCGCATATATTATGACCGGTCGAACGGTCCCTGTAAAGTTGCACACTGAATGTGCAACAACAATTTAGTCGTATATATATTGATTTCCTTGAAATGCATGATTATTTGAGGATAGATTTTAGCAAGTTTATCACTATTATAATATCAAATAATCAACCTACAATCTAGAGTACCATATGTAGCTCTTTATAGCCATAATGACCTTGTTTTGTCGATCACCTTTATTTATTTGTCAGAAATCAAAACCTTCATAAAACTTGTGACTCAACATTCTCCCCCTTTTTGATTGATGACAATATATATCTGCAAATCTGAATCTCCCCCTGAGTATGTGATCTCTCTCTTTGAATTCTTATATATGTACGTTCCTGCAAACAATTGTTAGCCCTTTCTCCCCCTTTGTCATCGACAAAAAGGAGTAACAGATACTAGAATAGTAGAGAAGTGTAATTAATATGATATGCATAGCAAAATAAAACATTAACACATCCAAAACATAACAGAGTATAATACAGACCATAATGTCAAACGAAAAATAAGAATAACGACACTATTTAGTACAAGTGTCGATGAATGTTTTTAAAGTGCTAAACCATAATAGAATCTAAGATGAAGCAGATCGTATCTCCTCTTCATCATCATCGTCGTCGTCGTCATCATCATCTTCTTCTTATTCCTCATCATTGTTCCCTCTAGATGATTCTCCATGTCCATGACCACTCATACCAGTAGACTCGTCAGATGATGTCCAGGTGAAAACAGGAGCAGCAGGACGTTTTCCTGGGTCTTGTGCTTGAACAGAGGTGGATGTGGAACATGATATAGCATCCCATAGCATACCAAGGAATGACTTGACCTTATTGAAGCGCTTATCAATTTTAGAGTTCATGCGCTTGAGACGTGATTCAAGCAAAAATTGGTTACGCGCAATAGTTTCAAGTGATTCTTTTATGGATGATTTTGATTTTAATAGTTTTACTTCATCGGAACGAGGACGAGAGGAAGTTGCTTTTTGTTTTCTTGGTCCTCTTTGTTGCCATTCTTCAAAAGGCATAATCTCAAGATAAGGTGGAGGAAGCTTCATTCGTTTGATGGTTATGGAATCAATGCATTTTGGTTTTGAGGTTGCAGAATCAGGAGGCTTTACCCCACAAGCTAACAAAAGTCGCATGATATATTCATTGTAGAAGAAATGAGGTCGTGTAGAGTTATTTACCTTGAGAATTTCATCAAAAAGCATGTGTACCCAATTGATTTGGATTTCACCATAAATAGCATAGAGAGCTTTGAAGTTTTCTTTATATACAGCATCATAATTTCCAAGTCTAGGAAAAAGAGAATGCATCAAAACACGATGAAGTAGTCTGGCTGTGGGTCGAAGTCCAATAGACTTTGTGCCATCACTATTGTCTTCTATGAACTGATGACTGGTACTATTGCGAGTGAAGACTTCGCAGAAAGTAGATGAAAACTCATCGCCTCGATTTGGTATACCAAGTATAGAGGAAATTCTAGCATGAGTAAGAAAAATTTGCTTGCCACAGACCACAGACCAGATGACTCCGTTTGGATTATCAGGTTGATACTCGTCGAGATTCATGTTGGCGTAAAACAATTTGATCATCAAATGATTTATCTCCACATTATTTTCTGAAAAATCTATCAATGGAGTAATGTTGGAATTATTGGCTAACCTCCGAACTCCATAAGCCGTGAAATCATCAAATTTGATGAAAGAGCCTGGATGAAACTTGTAATTTGTCATCTGATTCCATCTTGTTACAGCAATTGGACTTTGAAGCCACTTTTTGGCGGAGATGCTCAGAGATGAAGTTTCAGAGGATGTTCCTTTCTTGGATTTCTTTTGAGGAGGAGCCATTGTTGGAAGATTTGAGATTTGGGAATTGAGAATAGGAAACTAGGGTTTGTGATTTTGGGAAAAAAATAACAGCTTGAGTCAAAAGAGAAGGAGGGTAGAAAGAAAATGACGCATAGATATATATATATATATATAAAAACTGAAAATACGTCAACTAGTCGACCAAAGAATTATGGCCGGTCGACCGTTTTCAACCAGGGAGAAAACGGTCGACCGGCTATAAATGGGGCGGTCGACCGGTTTTGCATGCTGAGTAATAACATTTTATTTTGCAAGTTTTTATAATATATCAACCTATATATATTATATTTCATTCTTAATACAAAATATAACCGTTATTACACAAGTGATAGATAAAGATATAATAACTATATATAAATCTAATGAGAAGTGGAAGGTTCGTCATTAGAATTATCGTTGTTTCCTTCAATACGTTTTGACCATGGACTCCAGTGTTTTTGAGCACCTTCATTCTTCTCATAGTTCCGATCCCAAGAGTTAGGACTTTTAGATGTTGATGGCCTAGACGGCATTGGTTCATGCACGTCATGCTTGTTGGAACTACAGAAAAATGTTGCCAACTTTTCTAAAACGGATAATCGTGCCGATGTCCGTTGTTGCTCATGATAAAGCTGACTTTGCCCATAATGGAGCTGTCTCTGAAGATCTATTTGATGTTTCTGATAGTGGTGAATCTCATCGATTTGTGCTTTGGTACGAGGAGAACAAAACAGTGTCCTCTTCACTCGTTTTGAATTTGGAGTATTATCAGAAATACAAGAGCATTGATGATGACAACTTGGTTTTTGTTTTGGTGTTGTAGGAGAATAATATTCCTCCGACTCAGAACTCGTAATAGAAATGTATGATTGTTGAGCACATTTATCACAAATGTGAGCCATAGGGAATGTTGTATAGAATATTATGGTTAGATAAGAAAAGATGAACAAAATATGAAATTTTTGCAAGCTTATATACAAGTTGCTTATGTATAAACCTATGGATGTGAGTTAATAGAAAATTTTGGCCAAGAAAACATAAGCAGAGACTTTATGTTAACTCTGAAAATAGCTCTCCTTCTAAAACTGAAATTATAAAATAAGAAAGGAAAGGACGATCACTAAAAGAAAAGAATGAAAAATGAGTAAAGAGAATTAACCATTAAATCAAGTAGTGGCTTATATTTAATGTAAAAAATAGTTTATGCAAAAGTTATGGTTAAAGAATAACTAAAAGAGAAGATGTTCTTTAGAAATTACTTAGTCAAGATTTTTTCTTGAAATTAAACCAAGCTCTCTTCGTAATCTAATAAAATTAGATTCGAGCAGAGGCTTAGTAAAAATGTCCGCTAATTGATTGTCAGTATGGACATATTCAAGACATATATTTCCTTTGTCAATATTATCTCGAAGGAAATGATGACGGATATCAATGTGTTTGGTTCTAGAGTGATTTACTGGATTTTTAGAGAGATTTATAGCACTAGTGTTATCACAGTATATAATAGAATTTGATAAATGAATATCAAAATCTTGAAGTGTTTGTTGCATATATAGTACTTGAGTACAAGCGAGAGCTGCTGATATATATTTAGCTTCACATGTTGATAGTGAAACACAATTCTGTTTCTTACTAAACCAAGAGACAAGTGATTTTCCAATAAAATGGCATGTACCACTTGTACTTTTTCTATCCGTTCGTAAGCCACCAAATCAGCATCACTATATGATACTAATTCAAATGGACATTCTTTTGGATAAAAAAGACCGAAATCTTTGGTATTATTAAGATAACGAATTATACGTTTCACTGCTCGTAGATGTGATTCCTTTGGATCGGCTTGAAAACGAGCACATAAACAAACACTCATTATTATATCTGGACGACTAGTTGTAAGATAAAGAAGAGAACCAATCATGCTTCGATATAATTTCTGGTCAACATTCTTACCACTTTCATCTTTTTCAAGATGTGTAGTTGTACTCATAGGAGTTGGTTTACCAGATGTATTTTCTAATCCGAAGCGTTTGATAAGGTTTTCACAGTATTTTTCTTGATTGATAAAAATACCGTTTGAAAGTTGCTTTATTTGAAGTCCAAGAAAATAAGATAGTTCTCCCATACGAGACATTTCGAATTCTTTGGTCATAATACTTGCAAATTCCTTGCAGAGTTTATCGTTTGTTGAACCAAAGATGATATCGTCTACATATATCTGGATAACTAGAATATCTTCTCAAGAATGTTTAATAGAACAAAGTTTGATCGACTTTGCCTATTTGAAATCCTGAGTTAATAAGATAGCTACGTAGTCGTTCATACCAAGCACGAGGTGCTTGTTTTAAACCATACAGAGCTTTCTTAAGTTTGAACACATGGTCAGGATATTTTTCATGTACGAACAAAGGAGGTTGTTCGACATAGACATTCTCTTTGATAAATCCATTGAGAAAAGCACTTTTGACATCCATCTGATAAAGTTTGAAATTATGGTGACAAGCAAAAGATAATAGGATTCTAATAGCTTCTAGTCGAGCAACTGGTGCAAAAGTTTCTTCATAATCGATACCTTCTTCCTGATTATATCCTTGTGCTACTAATCTTGCTTTATTTTTGGTGATATTTCCTTGTTCGTCAGCCTTATTTTTATAGACCCATTTAGTACCAATAACTGACAGATCAGTTGGTCTTGGAACAAGTTCCCAAACGTCATTGCGCTCAAACTGATTTAGTTCTTCCTGCATGGCAATGATCCAGTAATCATCTGTAGCAGCTTCTTTTGGATTCTTAGGTTCGATATTTGAGAGAAAAGCGACATGGCCCATTTGATTGAGTTGACTCCTTGTTTTGACATGTGATGTTATTTCACCGATTATATTTTGTGCCGGATGGTCTCTTAATATTCTTGGTGGTGATTGTAACTCACATATTTGAGGAATATTCTCAATAATTATTTCCGAGTCAGAATCAATATTTGTGATGATTGGATTGTCAGTGACTATTGATTCGTCATCATCTGATATAGTGTGAGGATGCTGATAGATTTCATCAAAAGAGACATGAAGTGATTCTTCAATAGTTTTGGTTCGTTTATTAAATATCCGATAGGCCTTATTTCGTTCCGAATAACCGACAAATATTCCTTCATCGGCTTTTGGATCGAATTTGCCAAGCTGGTCTTTCGTATTTAAAATAAAGCACTTGGAACCAAAAACTTTGAAGTATGAGATTTTAGGCTTCCTTTTGTTAAATAATTCATAAGGAGTATTCTTGGTAAGAGGTCTTATGGACACACGATTTAAAACATAACAGGCAGTTGCGACAGCTTCCGCCCAAAAATGTTTTGGTAAGGTGGTTCCATTCAATAATGTTCTTGCACATTCTTGTAAAGTTCGGTTCTTCCGTTCTACAACTCCGTTATGTTGTGGAGTTCTGGGAAACGAAAAATTATGATATATACCTTTCTTTGTACAAAAATGTTCAAATTCATTATTTTCAAACTCTCCGCCATGATCACTTCTTATATTTTTAACTTTAATCCCTTTTGATTTTTGAATTCTTTTGACGAAAGATTTGAAATGATCGAAAGTGTCACTTTTATTTTTTAAGAAACTTGTCCATGTATAACGAGAGAAATCATCAACAATTACAAGCACATATTGACTGTGATTTATTGATTGAACCCTAGTAGGACCAAATAAATCCATATGTAGTAACTCAAGTGGTTGTAATGTTGATATGACTTTCTTGGATTTAAAAGATGATTTGGTCAATTTTCCTAATTGACATGCATCACAAATGTTGTTAACTTTAAAACTCATTTTGGGTAGTCCTCTAACTAGATTGTTTTTGGCTAGCTTGTCAATAGTTCTGAAGTTTATATGACAGAAGCGTTTGTGCCATAGCCATGGATCATTGTCATTAGCCACAAGACACATATCTGAATTATGATTAATATTCATATTCAGAATATATATATTTTTGTCTCTATAACCTTCGAAAACCAAATTATGGTCTTTATCTAAAATACTACACTTATTATTTGAAAATGAAATTATAAAACCCTTGCCACATAACTGACTAATACTAAGCAAATTGTGTTTTAAATTTCTAACTAGCATGACATTAATAATAAGAGGTACGTTAGATGTACCGCAATTGCTCACATCGCCTTTGCCGATGATATAGCCTTTTGAATTGTCTCCAAAAGTGATGGAGCCACCATCTGAGTATGTAATATTTGTTAATAAGCTCTTGTCTCCCGTCATGTGCTTTGAGCAACCACTGTCCAATATCCACTTTCCTCTTTTCTTAAGTGGGACCTGCAAAAAATAGAATTAAGTCCATGGTACCCACTTTTTATAGGGTCCTAAGAGTTAGGTCTTAGGAGTCCAAACCCATATGGGTCCGGTATCCCCTTTATATATATATAATTATTATTAAAATGCACAGTATTCATGAATTGCTGAATGTATTTGTTCCTAATCAAATTGTTATTTGTTTTAGGAACCCATATTTTGATAGTCTTGACATTTTTCTTTTGAAATTTCACAACTGGTTTTGGTTTGGAATATAATAAACTAAGATTTTTCTTAGCTTCAGTTTTTTGTACTTTCTTCTTCCTTTTATTTCCAAGATTTTTCTTGGTTTCTTGTTTGTTATATCCCAATCCTTGTTTGTCTGAAATAGATTGTGAACTTTCAATGATTTTTATCAAATTTTCTCGACCTTTGTTAAAGTTAGAAACATTTTGAGTAATGTCATCAAACTTTGTTTGTAAGCTAGCTTTTTCTAGGTCTAGAATTTTGACTTTTGCTTTAAGCTCATGATTTTCAGTAGTGAGAGCATTATTTTTCTCTTTTTGAGCTTCTATTTCTTGACTCAAAAGAGATATTTGAGAGTCAACATTAGATGATGATTCTTGAATATTTTCAAGTTCCTCTTCTAACATTTTCTTCTCATCTTTTAACATATCTCGTTCAAACTCTGCTCTACTTAAATCTGCTTTGACTACTTTTAATTGACGTTTTATGTCTTTATATTTGACTATCAATTCAGCATTAATATCAAGTAATTCATCAAATGTAGGAATTTGTACCCCATCTTCTGTTGCCATAAAACAAACATTAGCTTGTTCATTCTCTGAATCACTTTCACTTTCTGATGAAGATGACTCCGAATCATCCCATGTTACTGAGAAGGCTCGTTTCTTAGATTTGTCCTTCTTATATTTGAATTTGTCATTTTCTGACTTCTTCTTTTGTTCTGGACAATCCTTCTGCATGTGTCCCTTTTTGTGGCAGCTGAAACATTCTATAGCAGATGAAGATGGTTTATTTGATCCAGGTTTCCTTTTATTGTAACGACTGGCTTTTCGATATTTTAGGAATTTTTTGAATCCTTTCGTAATGAATGCCAAATCTTCGTCTTCAGAATCTGATTCATTTTCATCTTTCTCAACATGAAATGCTCCAATTTTCTTTTCTTCTTTCTGTTCTTTTCTAGCCTGCAAATTTGCTTCATAGGACATTAAATTTCCTATCAATTCATCTGGCTTCATGACGGAAAGGTCATTAGCTTCTTCAATTGCTAATACTTTTCCTTCCCATTCACTAGTCAGAGAATGTAGGACTGTTGAAACAACATCGAAATCAGAATACTTTTGTCCTAAGCCAATAAGTGCATGGTGAATAGTTTGAAACCGTGAATACATGTCATTGATTGTCTCATTTGGTTTCATTTTGAAATTTTGAAATTGACTTTTCAGCATGGCTATTTTGGCTTGTTTAACCTTGTTAGTACCTTCATGAGTGATTTTTAGTGTTTGCCAAATTTGATATGCAGTAGTGCAGATACTAACACGGTTATATTCATTTTGGTCTAATGCACAGAACAACATTTATTGCTCTTGCATTTATGGCTGCTGCCGTTTTCTCAGCTGCAGTCCATTCTGAATAATCAGTTGTTGGATTCACATTTCTCTTTGAGTGGCATTCCAAGCATCATAGCTATTTGATTGCATAAAGAATGACATACGTGTTGCCCAATAACTATAGTTAAGACCATTGAAAAATGGAGGTCTTTGTGTCGATTGACCCTCCGTGTAAGTGGTGTTTTGAGTGCTAGTACTTACGTTATTTGCCATATTACTATAATATATCAAATAACTGTGTTACGGTTATATGATGACCGAGCTCTGATACCAAATGAAAGTGCGGTGTGTATACGAATGCATGTGCTAGTATAGTACACACGGATCGTGTAATATGGACTATAATATAAATGCGGAAATAGATGATAATAGCATAGTAAATAAAAATAGAAAAATCACACCAGAGATTTTTATACTGGTTCGGAGCACCGTCCTACGCCAGTCCCAGACTTCTATCTGGATTTTCACTATTAACTACCTCGCTTCACCCGGAGGAACAGGTTTACAACACCCGAGCAAACGAACGGGATTTCACGCCTCTAATACACTGAGGACTTCAACACTTGCCTCTTACAACACAGAGGACTTCAACAAAATAACAAATACAATTGTTGTTGACAACTTGTGCTCTTGAAAACACGGATTTGTCACTAGTAGTACACCCTTCCTATAATCTTATCCTCAAAGTATGCGAATGATGTTTTGAAAAGATTAAGGAAAGTATATTACTTATTGAATCAAAAGATATGAAATAGTTTCAATGATTCAATAAATAATCGAGAGCTTTTAGAATGCAGGAGTATGTAGAAAGTAAGATCAGAGATTAGAGTAAAAAGCATATACAATCATGTTGTTTTAATCAACGAATTAGATGAGTTTATATAGAGAAGAATGGTTGTAACTCTTTGTGAGCAGTTGCCATTAAGAGATATGATCTTTGATGAAAGGTAAGAGATGCAACCTTTGGAGAAAAGAAGTGTCTTTTGGAAAAATTGCTTTCTGTTTAAAAACGGTCGACAGGTTAAAAGTGACCAGTAGACAGGAATTTAAATATATATACGTTATGTGCATGTGTGCACGTTCAGTGTGCAAATTATGCAGGAACGGTCGACCGCATATATTATGACCGGTCGACCGGTCCCTGTAAAGTTGCACACTGAATGTGCAACAACAATTTAGTCGTATATATATTGATTTCCTTGAAATGCATGATTATTTGAGGATAGATTTTAACAAGTTTATCACTATTATAATATCAAATAATCAACCTACAATCTAGAGTACCATATGTAGCTCTTTATAGCCATAGTGACCTTGTTTTGTCGATCGCCTTTATTTATTTGTCAGAAATCAAAACCTTCATAAAACTTGTGACTCAACAGAAGAGTCTGCAACCGGCTAGAGCAGCTAAGTTTAAGTGTTTCAATTGTGATAAGTCGAACCATAAGAAGAGGATTGTCCAGAGTAGAAGTTGGTAAGGCTATTTTCCTATAAAGGAAGCCTAGAATTCAACTAGAATTTCAAGGACGATATTCATATAAAGGAAGCCTGTAACACTACAACAATATATATTTATATATTTGTATATATGTATGTAAATATGTAGGTATGTATAATTTAACGGATTAATTATGTGAATAAGGCTTTAAATGATTTTATTATGAAAAAATAAAAGCGATAAGTATTTAGGTGTACATTTACTTATCAAGATTATTCATTAGCTAAGTTTATTTAAAAAGAATTATATCGAAAAGAGGGGAACGGGCCAACCACTCCAATTATTCATTGCAATAAAACCACTTTCCCCTTTCCATTTCATTATACCCTAAAAAATAAGATGGAATCTGCGAAGCTCTTTAATGGCACTACAACAAAAATACCCTATTACAACGCCTTTTTTACAATGGGCCATTGCTGTTCATTGTAATAGAAGGCTATTACAACGGTCCACTCAGGATCGTTGCAATAGATGCCCTATACAACGTCCTTTTTACAACGGGCAATGAATGCCTGTTGTAATAGAATGCTATTACAACGCTCCTTTCATGCCCGTTGTAATAGATGGCACTTTTACAACGTTCACAAATTGCCCGTTGTAATAGATGCAAATTTTACAACGGTCACAAAATGCCCGTTGCAAGAGGTGCCAATTTTACAACAATCATAACGTCCGTTGTAATAGGTGTCAATTTTACAATGGTCAAAAAATGCCCATTGTAATAGGTGTCAATTTCACAACGGTCGTAAAATGTCTGTTGTAATCGAAGCCAATTTTACAACGATGATAAAATGCCCGTTGTAATAAATGTCTATTGCCAATTTTTGATAATCGGTAATTAATATTTAAAATGCTTTATTAAAATTAAAATTTATTATTTATTAATATTCAATAATTAATCAGTTATATTAATCATATGTTACTAATTACTAATTATAATATTATATTACTAATTACTAATTACTAATCATTGATAATATTATATTATTTATTAATATTTAATAATTAAACGTTAATAATATTCTATTAATCATTTATAACTTATAATAATTAATGATTATTAATAAATAATCACTAATTACTAATAATTAATATAATAATTAATTTATATTAACATTTAATAAATAAGAATTAATACTAGTTAGAATAAATAAATAAGAATTATAATAATAATTAATTATTAATAATGTATGTATGTGCGTTTTATACTAGTAAGAATAAATAAAGTGATTATTTTATTTAATAATGTAGAAATAAAACATAGATGAAATATTTTACAAAGTTGAAATTATTATAATTAATTTAGATATTCATTTGTAAATTTAAGTCGGATGACTCGTTAGAATATTTTTATATACGGACATTTTCAGGCTCGAACGAGAAGTTAATTGTCATTCGGTAAACGGTTTTATAAAAGAATTAAACAAACCTTTTTACTACTAAATAAAACTATTACCACCATCGAGCCCGAAGCCCATTGTTCGTTTATTTAACCCAGCCTAACCCTTTCCTTCCTCTCATTCTTCGGCCAAAATCATCTCAAACCCTAATTCCCTTTTTGCTCAAAATCATAGAATGAGCAAGTTAGAGTCTAGCAGAGCTGCGAGTCCAGGCCAGAGTAGCTCATGAGTGCTGATGGCGAACGGCGACAAAGCAGGCGGATGATTTTTTTTATTAACCTACTCCTCACCAGTGAACTACTCGTGCCACCTCACCAGCTTCGAAACTGAGCCGTTAGCCGCTCATCAACCATCAAGCCGACCCAACAGCCTCCAATCGAGTTCTGACAGCGTCCTCAATTCCATCGAATCGAACGATTCAGAATTTGGCTTTCAGCGTTCCAAGATGAACAAGGTTCTGCTCACCGGTACTGTTCAGATCTATGAACCACACGTGTTCTTGTGCAATTTAATCAGTTTTTAATTATGATTTGGAATTATTATTATTTTCAATGCTTAGTGGTTTAAGAAAAGGAACAGTGGTTTAAGAAAAGGAACAAGAAGGCCATGAATGAAGCCCCGAAAAAAAATTAAAGCAGGTATATTCTCATACATATTTTAATTTCTCTTGATTTTCATTTCGAGTGGTTCTTTGTTTGATTCATTTTGCATTTCAGGCTTCAGCAATGAATTATGTTGTACATGCGTTCCATTATAACAATTATATATGCTCATGCAAAAGTTTATATATTTGCTTTAGCTTTACGATATACTTTTTTTAAGGGTTAAAATGGTAGACAGAAATTATTGAACATCCTTATTGTATGCGCAAAAATGAAACAATTTAGTAGTCAGAAATTATAACTGTCCAAGCCAGATGGCCCGGACTGGTTGTAAATATATTCTATAGAACATTCAAAATTCCGATAGAGACAGCACACAAAAGTGAAAGACTGATATGCACATTATAGTAATTTGAACCCTCAAACTGTACATAGTTGTATACACTGTGTAGTTCTGAACAAACACCAAATTGACTCTTTAGAACTTGTATGGTGTTAAAATTTTATTCCAACTTTTTTATGGGCAATAATATGCCAATTTTTGTGGAATGCAAAGTTGATGTTATTGGGATTTATATCCTTGTTGCTTACAGTTGGACAAGACCGAATTTCAGAAATTTGCATACCTGCTAAAGTTGGAAATATTATGCTACCATGTAGACCACCAGACAATACTAATAATGACAAAACAGAAGGCGACGAAGATGATCATAGCAGAAAATTGTTGTCATCTAATGATGATGGAGAACTAGTTTGGTGGCGAGTTTTGGCTGGATCTGCAGTTGATCATTGCTCCAAACACAAAGTACACATACAAAATTAATAGTTTTATTGTTATTATCAATTAATCAGGTATTTTATTGTTGATTTTTTTAGGATACAGTGCCTTTGATCTCACAAACTGGGATTCATCAGCTGCATATTTTCATATTTGTACTTGCATTTTTTCATGTTCTGTATAGTGTTACGACTATGGTTTTAGGACAAGAAAAAGTGAGTACTCATTTCGTAACATATTTGTAGTATAATTCAATTTTTGGAGATTGATGATTTTGATTTTTTACTTTGGATATATAGATGAGGAAGTGGAAAGCATGGGAAGCCGAGACTGCCTCGCTTGAATATCAGTTTATGAATGGCAAGTTCGCTTTCGAAATTATGCTATTAAAATTTTCTTCATGATTCAATTTCGGAGTAGATAAGTTATTCGTTCTTTGTATGCAAACCACTTAAGATTCAGGCTTACACACCAAACTTCTTTTGTGAGGCGACACATAGGACATTCTAGCACTTCCGGCATTAGATGGATTGTAAGAAATATTAGTCCCTCAACTTATAAACGTGTAAAACTATGTAAAACTACGCTCAAATATTGTACATTTTCTTCATTTTTTATTTTCTCTAAGATACATGTTTTAATTATATACAAGGTAGCTTTTCTCAGGCAATTTTTTGCATCAGTGACCAAAGTGGACTACTTAACTATGCGCCATGGCTTTATCAACGTAAGCTAGTATTTATATGGATTGATTGTGTAGTTTGATAACAGTATATGTCTCTACAATACGATATTGATAATCTTCGAAATTCCATCAACACTTTGCAGGCTCATCTAGAAGTATATTTTGTAAAGCTTGGAGCAAATCCTTGGAAAGTATGGGTTAATGTAGCAGTGGAACTAGAAGCCTTTTTATTCATGCCAAATTCAGAGATGCAGACTATCAAAGAGGCCGTTGGATCAACCGTCGCATGGCATAAAGACTTCATCTCTGTGGTATAGTATGATTGTACTTAGAACATGATATTTGTAGCGGACTGTTATGTGTTAATGCTTTATGTATTTGGCATGTAAACTTATCTACTTTTTGGAGTGTTAGAATTCTATGACTCTAGCTTTTAGTCTTTTTGTATGTGATTTTAATTATTTTACAACAATATTTAGTATTAATATGGATGTATTTCATGGATGCTGATGTAATTTTTTTTCAAATTTGCATTTATTTTGCAACGGGCAATGTGCGTTGTTATATGAGCTTCTTATAACGGTCACTGCACGCTGTTATATAAGATTTTTACAACGGTCAACACACGTTGTTAAATATGTATTTTACAACGGTCAATACATGTTCTGAAATAGGCTATGCAATTAGTATGGTTAGTCTATTGCAACGGGTTACGGCCATTGTAGAAAGATATACTATAGCAATTTTTATAACATGCTTTGCCCGTTGTAAAATGTGGTGGATCTATTACAACGAGGCCTATTACAATGGGCACATGCCCATTGTGAAAACCATATTACAACAGGCATTGCCCGTTGTAAAAAGACTGTTTTGTTGTAGTGTGGCAATTACATCCTAAAAAGGAAAGCAAAGGAAAGAAGAAGATCAACTAATCATACCAATCAACTATGAAATATAGGTGCTTAATATATTCTCTTGTTCATTTTTCCTTCATAAATCTCTTATGGAAAAATTAATATTGAATACTTCTCATACTTCCAATAATCTTTAAGATTTGATAATTTAATATAATTTTAGGAACCGATTATTAAAGATGGGTTTTGATTTAAAGAATTTTTTCATAAGTACATAAATTGATATGAATTAATTGATTTGTCATATATTTTGAAAATGAAAGAAAACGGGGAGTTTAAGGTATTATATGAAGGAAAACATATAAAAAAAATTATACGATTTTATAAATATAAATAAGTTATTTTTAAATGTAACTTAGGCTTGGGCGAAGGGTTATATTCGGTGTCAGAAGGAAACACATTGTGTTTAGGAGATAACTTAATTAAATTAAATATTCAATAAGGGGTCAATAGATTATAACCGCCTTTTATGTTGAACGTGTCAGTAAATTAGTAAATAACGGTAAGAAAGACCGAGTCAAGCAAATTAGAAGTCGACACTTGTAATGCTAGGATCCGATGTGCCGAGAACGGTTCCAAATGTATATTGAGAGGCAATGCCAAAGGAGTCGGCATTGAACTAAAAAAACAAACCAAAACCTTAATTATAAACACTTAAATAAGAAGCTAAGGAATGTTAATCATAAGGGTCGAAGGCGATCAAAGGCCAAGGAGGAATTATGGGTAGAGGAGGTGATTGTGAAAATCGAAGGATTTAAATATCGTAAGTCAGGAAAGCTAATCCAAGATTGTTTTCTGCCGACCAGACAGAGGGTAGTGATTACCGAAAATAGTGCAGCTAGTGGTAAATTGTTGAAACCAGACCTAGTGAATTCCAAGGGAAGAAATGTACGCTAAGGCTTAAGAAGGCCGAAACTAATACTATTTTCATGATAATGTGATGAATTTGCTTAATGAATAGCTAAGAAAAAAATCCTATTACTGAATGGTTAGGTAGTGTATTAGATAGTTGACGTTAGGCCTGTGGTGGCAGTCTAGGGATCGAATGGCAAAGTAGTAAGGCCTTAATCGCATTGGCAAATGTAAACATAGGTGTAAGGCCTTGGTGGCAACTAAATCTATGAACATTAATTAAAGGCCTAGTGTGGCAACCGATATATAAAGTGTTAGCATAAGGCCAAAGGTGGAAACCGTATTCGAGAGTATGGATTATGGCCTAAGGTGGCATCTAAAGCACAAAAGCAGCTGGTGTAAGGCTTGCTGTAGCAACCAAAGAACTGGTAGGAGACATAAGGCTAATGTGGCAGTCAATTACTGAGAGCGGAGTTAGTTTATGACCTAAGTGGTAACTGAAATACAAAAGCATATGTGTAAGGCCTAAATTAGCAAACAAAAGCAAAAATGATGTAGGCATAAGGTCGGGTGTGGTAGTTGAAATACGAAAGCAAAGGCGTAAGGCCTAAGTGGCAACCAAACCAAAAACGAGTTCAGTAAAATTTAGGTAGCATTATAGAAGGCATAAGCCCTTACTGGCATCTTAGAATGGGGCATTTTTCATGTTTTGGTTAGGAGATGTATGATAAATAATGGAAGATTACATGAAATGAATGTTTATCCTAATTAAGAAAACCATGATCTTACTTGTGTACTACATTGTTTTGAGTGAATGTTTTGTTATAGTGGGGGGAAAAGTGTTTCATGCTTTAGCAGTGTTGTCTCACAAATTTTAAATCATAGGTAATAACCCATATTTTTATCTATAAAATCATGGGTACTCATTTGAGTAGGTAAAGTTTATGGGTTTAAATAAAGCGCATTATGGTGGTGGACGAATAAAGAAGCCCAAGACAAAGTAGGAGGCTTGGGAGTATTAGTTGTTATTTTGATTCCACTGTACTAGGGGTTTATCTCGACATCTTCATATGTAAGTCATACTATCATTATTTATTATGTTATTTTACATTTTCGACCCATGCATGGGTCATAAACATTAAGATTGAATTGTAATGATGTATTTCTTGGTTTAATTCATATCTTCTCTATTTATTTAACACGGTTTAATCAATAATTGATATGTCACCGTCGCCAAAAGATAATTCCATGGAGAATGCAACACATTGGAATTTCAGGTGTAGTTCTCGGAATAAGGGATGTTACATAGATCTTGATCTAGTCTATCTCCTTGATCTATCAGATCTACACCCAGTACTACAAACAAATGGCATGCCAACACCAAATCAAGGTGTATTTGATTGAATAAATGTAATGAAGTTGAAAAAATATGGGTTTGGGAGTGTAGGATTTGCGGCTAAGAAAAATACAGAAGCTAAAAAGTAAAAAATATAGTGGGGGCTTATGTTCAAATTTATATATAGGTTTAGAGAAAGAATCTCTACATTTCGCTCCTGCTAATTCAAACCCAAGTACCCCACCTTTCTTCCCTTTGTTGACCGACATAGAAAGAGTCCAAGATGGACCGATAACCCCACCAAACCCATTAGTTTATTTAATTTAAGTCCTTTATAAATTCTTATCGATATTATATATCGTTACACACATATATTAGATTTATACACACACTAAATAATACAAACAACAACAAGAACAAATCTAAATGCAACCCGATTTATAAAACCTATTAAAAAAATTAATGTTGTACAAATATTAATTAATCTAGCTAATTTTTAACAATTAAAAATAAAGCGATGTTTTGTAGACTAAATTGATTCCGTTGTACGACTCACGGGTGTGAATCTAGCAAGCGACTAGTATTCAAACATTTCAAATACCAATGTTCACATGTCACTTTAACTAATGGTGCAACATTTTGACTTAATTCATTGCTTACAAATCTCATCTTTAAAATCCAATTTTACAAAATCAAGCGGTGCCTTTTAGTGACAACTATTTGCACCAATTCTCTTCATCAACATTATATCACATTAGGATGTACGGAATTTAGTTTTGGTCAAAATACTAGTTTTGTCCATACTCAACTTGGTTAGTTCATAAACAAAATCCTTGGTTCAATAATACATTTATCATTAATCACACTACTTTGACTAGAGATTTTGATTTTAAGCTGACGACAGTTGACCATGGTACTAATGTTCTACAACCAAGGAGACTAATTCTCTATTAAATTGCATTTTACTTTCAATGCTTCAACTCAAATCCAACTATAATCGCTCATTGATAACTATGTCATGATTTAGCTATAGTCAAAAGTGGAGTTTCCACATTAAAGTTCAACATCGTTCTTAAGTCAAGAGAGCTGTGTAACATTATCATTTTGCGATTTCCCATTTGACCTAGTTGTTATTAACCAACATGAAACTGTCGTATGAGTCATTCCATGGTTATCCAATAACTATGAGTAGGTATCCCTTGGTGCCCCTAGTAGTCATGAGTAATACACCACCTAACATTAGGAGAGTGCCAAGTACTCTAGTCTAAGTAGACGTATCTACATCATTTGTTGAAACATATTGACTGAGAATATTTAAAATAATATGTTATTTAATATTTTAAAAGTTTCTTATGATTACCACCCCTTGTAATTATTATCACATAATATATCATTTAAGGATTTTTTATTCAGTATACTTAAACTAATTATTTAATTAATGTATAACAATATGACACTATATATATAGAAAACAAATACATTTTATTGTGAGCAAGATTTTATTATAGAGTTAATAATTTACAATAAATTATAGAATTGCCCCTTATGCATACTTCTAATTCTTTGGTGGGTGAGTTTAGATTAGATAACATCGATTATTTTAACTTTAAAATCATCTCAAAAACACATCTTAACACCATATTTGCAATCATAGTATAGTGAGAGACAAAAGTAACGCACCAAAGGGTCGAAATGCACAAAAATCGAGGTAAATCCAAGATGAAGAGAACTGACAGGAATTCCAAGGAATCTAAACTATAATAAATAAAATCTTTCTAATCCTTTTGCAAATATGTTATTAATTACTTGATTTGACTAATAAAGTAGGGATATGGGTTGCTTTTTTTCTAAAAAGATGATTGATGGAAGCTAGAATAGTTTTTAGGAAGTGTGGAAATGAATAAGACATGTCCATCTGGTAAGTTAGGCACAAATATCAAAATTCGTTAATGGGCCTAGTTTGGTCTTAAGTCAATTAGCCACTAATCTATCCAAAAATTAAACTTCAAATGATAATATCTTCTAAACCGTAAGTTCAGCAATCTATTATGACCACTCTACAAAAAGAGAAACCATCACATCTTTCACTTGAAAGTGGAAACTAATTTATCTAATGCCAAAATTTGTGGCCCTTACAAATTTGAGAGTCAAAACCATCTGATATAATTTTTAAGGGTCAAAAATGGAATACATAACATTTCCCTAAGTTACAATCCAATTCGAATTTTTAACATAGTATTGTACGATCATTAAATACGTAAAATACAGGTTGTTACATTTATCCTCCCACCCACCTTCAGTAATTTCACCTTCGAAATTCCATTAAACAATGTAAGGTCAAATAATATAGTTACCTTGCATGCCTAACAAAAATAAGCAAGCATATCATTCATCACAGATTCACGTAGAGGCAAGCAAATACAATTTATGCCTACATTAGCATGAAACGTACTAGACTACTCCATAAGATATCAAAAGTAAAAGAAATGCAATAAACAAAAAGTCTTCCTAGGTAAAGAGCTCCGAATAAGCAATCATCGTACTCTCCTTGGTCTCCCAAATGCAATCGCTCTCACTTTCACCCTATTGAACCTTCACTAACTTCGCTATTTTCCTCCTATGTTGCTTCATTTCATGTCCAATTGTACAAATAGGCCAACTAGATTTCAAAGCTTCTGGTTCCATCTCGATATCATCTAGTTGATCTAGTGTAACTACTATGCTTGATTCATGCATAAACTTCAACAAATAAGAAACATGGAATATATTATGCACACATGCCGTCTTTTGAGGTAAGTCGAGTTTGTAAGTTAGGTTCTCAATCCTTCCGAGTATTGAAAAAGGACTTAGAGTCTTAGTGCCAACTTCCCCTTAGTAACAAATCAAACTACATTATTCAACAAAGAGATGTTGACAAACATCTACGTCTCTTTTCAGTGTAGCTTGTATGTCTATCTTATGTAGCTTTCTTTCATTTTTGAATGGTCGCAAACTTCTTTGAAGTCTCTCTGATCATATCTGGCCCAACTATCATCTTCTCTTCCCCTTCCTACTAACACTAAGAGGCCTTGCATGGTTGTTCATATAATGCCTAAAATGGTGCCATACTGTTGTTCTATGCAAACTCAACAAGATGCAAATGGTCATTCTATGAGCCTCTAATTACAAGAATTCAAGCTCTTAAGAGATCCTTTAAGTTATAATTCATCCTCTCAGTCTTCCCATTGGTTTAAGGATGGTAAGCTGTACTGAAATAAAGCTTCGTCCCCAATGCCATCTGTAATCTCTTCCATAATCCATTAGCGAATAATGAGTCTCGATTGCTTATAATTCCCTTCGAAACAACGTGGAATCACACTATCATTCATATACAAGTTGTCTAATTTAGATGTCATCCTATTAAACTTTATGGTTATGAGTTAGTCATTTTTCATCAATCTATCAACTATGACGTTGATGCTATTATACTCTACTCTTGCTCTCGACAATCCACTGATAAAATCCATTAATATTTATTCGTACTTCCACTCGAAAACTTCAAGCGTGGTTAATTCAACCCACTTGATTTCTTGTGTTCAACCTTCGCTAACGATAGTTCATGCACTTTGAGAAAAATGCCTCGACATCCTTCTTCATCCATTCCTAAAAAAGGTCTACTTCCTTTCATGACACATTTAAAGCCTCGGGGATGTATAGTCAATCTCCAATGATGGCACATGTATAGGATCTCATCCCTCAATCGATCAACATCATGTACAAATAATCTTCCATCCTTATGGATTAAACCACCACTGTGGAGTCCTTGTTGCTTCACCTCCTCATACTTTGCTCCTTCTTTTACCTTAGCTATAATATCTAATAGTATACATCGTGTCTCTGACTAATATCGATCTTCTTTATTAGAGTGGGTATGATGGTCAATCTCGCCAACATATTTGGCTCTAGCTCGCATTGAATTCATAAATCATATCCAACACTACACTCAAGTTGCTTCCACTCTAGTAATATCACACCTAAGTTGGCATGTCTCCTACTTAAAGCATCGACAACTGCATTTCCCTTTCTAGGGTGTATGAACTCTCAAATTCTTAGGAGGGCAAGAACTTTAACCATCGTACCTGATGAAGATTAAGGTCCTTCTATATGAAGAGGTACTTCAAAGATTTGTGGTCAGTAAACAATTCAAACCTCTCCCATGATAAATAATGCCTCTAAATATTCAATACAAACACGATCATTGCCAACTCCAAATCATCGGTCGGGTACTTCCTCTCATATGGTTTTATTTTTCGATTAGCATATGTGACAACTTTATCCTTCTGAATCAATACCATGCTCAGTTTGGTACCATAAGCATATGTGTATACCATTAATTGCTCATTCCCACTTGGATTGACCAGTCTAATGCATTCATAAATCTCTTCTTCAGAGTCACAAATGCATGGTCACATCTCACGTCCTAAGTAACGGTCTGATTCTTCTTTGTCAAGTTAGTTAATGGCGCTTCTACTTTTGATAAGCCTTTATGAAACATTTATAATATCCTGCTAATACAAGGAAGCTTCTCACCTCTATGGCATTCCACTATTGATTCCAATCCTTGACTACTGCTACCTTGGTAGGATCTATAGCGATGACATACCCAAAAACAACTTGACCCAACAATCATACATCTCCCCTCTAAAAGTGACACTTAGAAAACTTCACTCTCAATTGATGCTTCATCAACACTGATCTCATTCCTCAACTTTGTCTTATATCCCTCCACTGTCTGGGAGAAGACAAGAATATCATCAACAAATACAAGCATAAACTTGCACAGCTGATAACACGATTCGCCAGATTGATGATGTATATAGGTGCATTAGTTAACCCAAACGGCATAACCAACCACTGATGGATCCCGATGGCGCATGAACCATAGTTAATGACACACTCTCCTTCACTACTCTCAATTGATGGAACCCTATCACCAAGTCCAATTGAGAAAACACTTTTAGCATCGTAGAGTTAATAGAAAATGTCATTAAAATATGGTAGTGGATACTGGTTCTTGTTCGTCGCTTTGTTCAGGTTACGCTAATCAACACAAAGTCTGAGGGAGCCATCCGCCTTTATAGAGAACACTATGGGAACTTCCCACTTAGATATACTTCTTTTAATAAACCCTTTCCCTAACATTCATTCACTTGTACCTCGAGTTCAAATTTCTTTCTAGGTGACGTATGCCTTAAGTACGTAACTACTGTCCTTACATTCTTCCCTAAATCAATGTGGAACTCAAATTCACATAGTGAAGATAATCTAGCAACCTCCTCGAATATGTCTGGATATTCTCTTGAAATTCCCTCAGTATGGGTACTAATGAAAATTCCTCACAAGGGACCTTAGGTGAATATAAGAAGCTAACCATTACTTCATCCTTGGGCAAGGATATCAACTCTAGCCTACACTCTTTATCTATCCTGATCATCATTAACAATCTTTCATAGTCCACCATGACTCCATATTTCTTTAGCCAGTCCATCCCCAATATGATACCAAACGTTTAGAAACTATGCACGAAGTAATCATATGACAAAACGCATGTCCATGACCCAACAGCACTAAGCCGTGACAAAACATACACAAACTAGTTGAACCACCTCGGGCTTCGTCACTACCAGAGGTTTGTCCAGTAAGTTAAGTCTCAATCCTAGTTTATCCATTAGGTCACTGGATATAAAGGAATGCAATGCATTGGTATCAAATAAAACACAAATAGGTATACCGTAAACAAAAAATATATCTTAATAACGACGCCCTTCCCTTTGTCCTTCGTCAGTGGAGCACTCAATAAAGTAGGAATAATGTTAAGCGCATAAATAGTCACCGCTAGCTTATTCTTCAATGGCATAGGATAGTCCTTATTCAAATTCCCAGCTTGTTGCAATTGAAGCATTTCCTCTTAGCAATTTTTAGGTATATGCACTTCTTGCTGAGGTGGCCCTTTGTTTTGTAGTCAAAGCATATGGGCTCCTACCATCCTTTCTTTCCTATGAGTGGCTTCTTTCCTTGTTGCAGCTTAATTTCCTCTTGCAACCCCCACTCAGTTGTGGCTTAGTCTCTTTCATGGAAACAATGGCAGCTCTTGACTTTGGGTAGAAAATCTCATGTCGTTGAGCCTTCTTAACAAGCTTCTCAAAGGATTCAACGACATGGTCCACTAGCCTTTCCCGAAGATAATTGTCTAAGCCCATAATGAACATCTTATTATTTTTTAGTGGCATAACGATAAAAGAAAGCCCATAATTTGACAAAAAAGTCAAATATGGCCAGGTAATCTAAAATAGTAGTATTTCCTTGTTCCAATCGGTAAATTTCCTAAACCGCAATGACGTTTGAGTAGCCGGAATAAAATTCTTCTTAAATTAGGCTTTGAACTGCTCCTATGTACACTAATCCTTAGGAGAAGCATTCTTTACATCATTCCACTAGTTCATTGCCATTCCCTAAAGCTACCTAATGGCTAACTTCCTCTTCATGGTGTCTTCAAAACCTAAGTCCTTGAAGGTATGCTCATAGCTGTCTAAGCAATCATGCACTTCCAAAGCTAATTATATTAAAGAAATGGCTTACAACTAATGATAGTATAGTCCTTATTCAAGTTAGCAAAGTCAGCCCTTGACACCTACACTTGAGCACCACCACGAACAGCAACTAGAGCACCCAATTGAGCATTCTACAACATGTTCCTCATAATAGTGAATATGGTCTGCATATCAGGGTTAATAGCTCTCAAAAACTACTCAATCATCTAGTCCAAAAGTAGAAGTTCTTGTAGCATTTCTTGTTTACCAGCTCATCATACAATATGAAGTAAGAATGATTAGTCTCTCAAAAAGGAAGGATGCATAAGTGGCACTCGGGTATGTATTGCAAATTATACGACACATACCACTAAATAATTTTGAAAACCAAAATATACTACAAGTACATTCGCTCATGTATCACTCAATCCATTCCACTTGATCTCTAAATGGATTTTATATCAACTTAGGTCATATCTCAAACTTCTTATACAAATATGACGATCGCCATACACCTTTGGTACCTATATACTTCTAAAGTGTTTTGCCACGGTACTTGGTCGATGTAGAGTGATAGTCAAGAGTGAAGTAATAAAATCTAAATCAAAACCAATCATATATCTTATAGTGAAGTGGATAAAGTATACAACCAACACAGATATAAAACAGGCGAGATAGACATGCATAATTGAAATGAACCATAAGAAATAAGAGTACTAGGTTCGCAGCAGTTATATAACATAAGTAAAGTTTATATATCATCAAAATAAACTCCAATACCATTTCTAATAATAGCCAAGCAATTATAAAAGGTTAATAGTGATGCATAATGGAATAACAATAGGCTCTAAAGTAGAAGTATAGATAAGGGTTTAATAATTGTTTTGAGCAGTAATTAGTTAAAAATTATCAACGATGATTTAATTAATTAAAACTGATTTTTAAAGATTAAATTAGAATAATTTTTAATTGATTTAATAAATGGTGTTAAAAATATAAAATGTGATAATTTATAAATTAAAATAACTTAATATATAGAGATAATATTTTATAAAAAATTATATTTTGAATAAATAATTTGATTTTAGTATGAAATAATTTTGAAGCGAAAATTTGAATTAATTTAGGTAATTGAAATGAATGTTAGTTAAATACGTTAAGTGGAATACTTTTGAATAGGTAATTAAAACAAAAAAAATGTGGAAAATAATTTCTATAAATTTTTTATAATGTTGATTAATTTCTTAAAGGGTACAAATATGATTTTTATTTGTAAGTTAACTGATATTCAAGTTGAATGGAAAATACTTTTATAAAAGAAAAGAAATAAAAATAAAATAAATAATTGATATATATTTGTGTGTATGTGTGTGTGTGGGCGTGTAATCAAGGCAAATTTTAAGTACTCAAGCCCAAATTCATTCAATATAGGCCAAACTCTACATCCCATATCCTGATTTTTTTACTATAAATTTTTCTCATTCTGGATATGTCCCTCTACATTAAAAACAAAATCATCCTGATGCTTCTTCTTTATTCTTCCTCTTCTAAACATTAAGATCATATTCAGTGAATTATAATATATTATCAAACTCAGTATATGCTATTGGATATCACTCCACATCAAAAGTTAGGGAGAGAACGATCATCAATCATGTAGGAATGATGCTCACGAAAATATGTTTAGGTCATATAATTATATATATGTGTGTTGGAATTGACTTTTTGTTTGCGTAAATATTGATGTATGCATTGGTGCATTGTATTAGTGAAGATAAGGGCAAGAAGGACGAGGAAGAAGATCGAAAGTTGATCAAAATGATCGATTGGAAATGTGACCGGTAAGTCTACCGATCGACCTCTCAAGCTTCAACCAGTCGACTACATATCGACCGATGATGCAACCGGTTACACAAAGGAGGTGTGGTATGGTGGTAAGGTCTTGTACTCTTATACCCAATACGCATGGGTTCTTTATTTGAAAATTTGGTAGATAGGTATGTTCAAATTGCAGATTTATTGAAAGAAAATCCAATTGGGGTTTAAAATAATTATTTAAAGATTTATATAAATTAGAAAATTTTCTAATCAATAATTTGAGTAATTTAAAGTGAATTTTGTGATTAATAACCTTAAGTAGAAGTATATTATGTTTATATTTATTTTTGGTTAAAGAAAATATGTATCTACTAAATTAAAGTTTATTTAAGTATACAATTTAATTCTAGAATGATTATTATGTGATTCTGATGTTCTCATCTTTGCTAAATTAAGATTGTATATTGTGAATAATTTACTAATAAATGTTGATTTAATCGTTATATATTGTTTAATGGTGGAATTTCTATCGAGTTAGAAAACCACCGATAAATTTTGAATTAAATTTGAACCGCAAGCGCATGGTGTACGAATGTAGCACCTATGCGAGTACGGGTCGATCCACAGGGAATTGATGATTTTAAAAATATATTCAATCAAATTAAACCAAAGTCGAGTGAAAGTTAAGCTAGAGAATTAGACAATTAGTTAACTAACTAAAAAAAAGAGATGCAAATATAAGAGTTAAATGACAATTTAGAGAATAAATCCACTCTCTAGATCACATAGTTCAACACATGAAATCATGATCTCTCTTTTATGGTCATTAGTGCTTTAATTGATATGTTTATCATAAGTATTACATATTTGTGCTATTAATTAGTCCAACATAAGCCATCAAACTTTAACACACCCCTTAAACCACTTACCAACTTTCATGAAACTTGACAATGAAAACGAAACCTATTTTAAGTATGACCTATTAACTATTGATTAGAAATATATACCATCAATTTTTAATTTCAAATCACTTTCTTTTGCCATAATCATATTTTGATGAAGAGCAATTAGTGATATGATTGCTTAGGCATAGCCTATTTGGTGTCAACAATATAAGCTATCAAATTCACAGCAAAAACAACTAGTAAACCATTTCTATCATCATCATTAAGCATAAAAAGAGAGCAAGAATTAACAAATAGTTGAAGCTACATAATTGGAGAGCTTCATTAACCCTAAATTGAAGGGGTTTAGCCTCTCATATTTGTCATTTGATTAACAAATGTAGCTAACAACATGAAAGCAAAATGAAAGGAAAATGAAATCTTAATGAAAAAGTGAGCTAATTAATAAGAATTATAACTATTCTACTTTGCCTGCACTACAAGATGAAAGGAAATAAACAAGAAAAGAAAAGATAAATATATTAAAGTTGCATAAAAATTACATAAAAGAAATGGCTAATTAGCCATGAAAAGAGAAAGAGAGCTTTGAATTTTATTTTGAGCCTAAACTAAACTAAGAGAGACTAAGTAAGAGAGTAAGGAAGAGGAGGGTTACATGAAATATAAGGGGTATATATACATGTGTTAAACCCTATTTCATATTTTTGGGGAATGCCCAATATACCCTTGAAAAAATGTGGAGGCCAAGTAATTATTAGCTTCTACTAATCATCATTTAAGTGTACATGAAGCCATCAATTCTATAAGCATGTGCATTAGCTTCTAATTTGTACATTAAGGTAGGTGGATAAGTGGGGTCCTCCATGTTCTTCACTTTGTATTATTTCCATCTTCATTCCTTTGTATTCATTTTGTGCATGCATATGTCTTCATGAAACCACTCCTATTTGAGATCATATTCATACACAAATATATATAAATTTCCAATTAATTTTTCTCAAAGTAATATATGCACACAAATGACCGTTTTGCCCCTATATGAAGATGGATATGTGACAATTTGGAATTAATATGGATTTTGGTTAAAACAAGTTAAAATACCCAATATGATCATTTATTTAATTTAAATAGATTAAACAGGTAAAAATATGCATATTTACATGCACATCAAATACCCTCATACTTATCTTTTCATTCATCTTCGAATAAAGGAAAAAACTAAGATAAATCCGTTTTCGTAGGGAGCACGATTGCCTTGAGCGTATGCAACAAGCCGTTAAACCTCTGGGTGTCCCCAATAGGATGAGTGTTGTCTCATGAGGGTTTGCAGCGGATACTTCCCACAAAATCCAAATGCAAAGTGAAAAATGTAAAGTGGAAAATGTAAAGTGAAAATATTTTCAAAATGCAAGATTTATTTACAAAGAGATGAATGCGAGTTTTTGAAAATTTACAAATGAAGGATTTATTTTTAAATTAACACGAATAAGTTAAATATAGGTTTTGGTCATTGTCTTGAAAATTTAAGTCATTTACTCGTCAAAATTTCCAACAAAAATCAAGTTATCATAACAAATAAACTATAGTGTAACTCGTTGTTTCGGTCGATAATACAATGTAATTATGAAATGGATCCTTAGTTGATTAGCAAAGTTTATCAAGATGGTATATTCATTTCTTTTCAAGAACAAGTCATATCAACTAAGTTAAAACAGTGTTTGGATTTCATTTTCTTACTCTCTCTTTTTTTTTGAAAATTTTATTGATATTTACAATATTTACATATGCCTAACTTAGATAAACTGAGGTCGGATATATTACCCATGCACTGCTTTGCGGACTTATGTGAGGGGAATATAGAGCGTGGCGAGTGAACATACATGTGCGAACACCTATTGACTGTATGTGTTATTAAAAAGAATTTTTATATCTACACCTAGCTCAGATAAACCGAGGCCAGATATATCGATCGTGCACTGCCTTTCGGGCTTACGTGACAAAGGTACAGAACATGGCGAGTGTACGCACAAGTGTGTACACATGTCGACTGTAGATGTTAATAGAAAATATTTACATATATACAAATGTTTTGTTTTTTAGATGCTTTTTTTTTCAAAATTTTTATTTTTTTAGGTAAGAGAGAGTTTTGCAAAATCATCTTAGCACCACTTAACTTAGAAGACAAAAAAAGTTATATCCTTTACTTTAAATCAACCACTTTCTAAAACAAAGATTTTCAGTTAGAATATATTTCATAATTATCACGTATGAACCTTCCTATATACTAGTTAAACCATCGTTATTTGTAATCAAACTTTATTTTTATTTTTGTTAAGACAAATAAACTTTCAAAAATTTCAACTTAGTAAGCCAAAACCATATATTTATCCTATAGTGTTTCTTTAAAAATAAATCAAAAATGCTTAAATAAAAAAATTGTTTTTTTTGTTTTTAAGATTTTTTTTTTTTAGTTTTGCAAAGCAAAGGTAAAAATAAATCATGAAAAATCGAAAATGAAGATGAGCCTCCCCCCATACTTGATTTTGGTTGTGTCCCCACAGTCAACCCAAGTGGAAGGAGGAAAAAAAAAATATGACCTATATTTACAAGAAAATGAAAAGATTATTTACACGATATCAGAAAGTAAATCGTCAAAGAGTAAATGAAACGGTCTTTCAAAAACCGATTCATTTGTCTCGTCAAGTATGCGAGACACAGCTTAAGCGCAGAAAACCAAATCGTAAAAGATTTTGGAATCGAATGTTGATTTGGGAAAAACGAATGTCGTTTTATTAAAAATCGTATAAGTTGTTTTATTTTCGATAATTTTTGGGGTAAATATAACGATTGATTGAAATTTAAGTTTATTTTCACTAAATTGAAATTCAAGTTTGTCATTGAAGAATTCTTCAAAATTATCGATTTCAAAATCAAAGTGGTATTTAAATCTTCCCCATCAGAATTTAACAACTCATTTTCAAAAAGTCTAAAAAATTCATGTTCATTGAATTCATCTTCCTTTATTGGATTATCAACAGCTTCATTGCATATGTCGTTTTCAAAATCCAAAGTTGTATTCAAAATTTTGAAGTTGAGAAAAGGAAGATCGAAATTTAAATCGAGTTTCTCACCGTCGAAAGAATTGAAATCCAGCTCAATTGCCGTATTTTCAAAAACTTCATTAACATTTTCGTTTTCAATTTCAAAAGTTGTTATTTGAAAGTCATCAATTTGGGTAAAAGATGGATTATCACTCGACTCTTCACATGTTGGGATTTGATGTTGTTTCATATATGTTTCAATCAACAAATCTGTGTGATCATTATAAATTTCGTCCATTTGCTCAACAAAATCCAATTTATAGTTATTAAGTTAAGAATTTTCGACTTGGATTTGTTGAGGACAAAAAATTTCACTTGCATCATGGTCGAGATTATTCCCATTGCCAAAATTATTTGAAAAGTTATTTCCATTTTCGTCTCGATTTTGAAATTCAGTTTGAAGATCAAAATTGAATTGGCATGGGTTATACTCGAAATCATTTGAATTCTAAAGTGAATTCAAATTTCGATTATTTTGAAAATTTTGACTTAAGTTATTGGACAAATATGAATTACACAAATCATTTATCTCTTGATTTTATTGTGCAGAGATTTCAAGTAGAGATGAAATGCTATTTTCGAGAATCGAGGGTTGTTGTAATTTTGAAAATTTTATGGTTCAAAACTCGAATCGTTTAAACAATAGTTGTTGTTGAAATATTCATAAGAATATGAAGTGAAATTATATGAATTATATTTATTTTCACAACTATCGTAAAATTCGTGTGAATGGGGAAACTCGGACATTTTCAAGATTTCTTTTTATAAAGGAAAAATATTTACAAATCGAATTTATTTTTCAAAAGGGAAATTGATTTATTTTTTTTTTTTTTTAAGTTTTTTCTTTGTTTTTGAAAAGGTTTTATAATTTTTTTTGGATTTTGTTTTTTCTAAATTTTTTTTGGATTTTTGAAATTTCAAAAGAAAAGGATTTAAAAATTTCAAGGGAAAATGAATATTTACAATTTTTTTAGTTTTGGATTTTTTGAATTTTAAATATGCATGAACTAATGTAATTAAATGAATGCAAGGTTATAATTACAAATGATTTATCCTAAGTTAAACCAAAATTGTATAATTACACTTTGTCTTAAATCAACAAGATAGTTCTCAGTCAGGTAACGGACATGACTTATCGGTGCACCACGAATCACCATAGCAATACAACCGAAGGTTTAAGTTCCTTTAGAGGAACAATCACTATAATATTTACGAATCGCCGTAACATTTATAAATGTTTATTACTCTGCCGCAGCCTAGACACCAAGAAAGTAAATTGTTCAAAGAAGACAACTTGTCAATATACAATTAAATGTTAACGATGTCTAACCATTATTACTAAATAAAATTCTAAAATGAAATGCAAAACAAAAATTAAACATGCATTAACAATGCAACTACGAATGAAATTTGATTTTGTTTTGTTTTTAATTTTTTTTTTTAAAAATGTAAGCAACTAACAATGCAAGACAACTAAAATACAAAAAATTTATAAGCAAGCAAACAGTTATTTTTTTGGACAAGCACTTCTTCTTTTTGCCAATTCCTGCTTTGGCAACCTGAAATAAAAACCAGATATATATACAGTTATTATTATTATTATTTAGAAAGAAACTTAAAAAGATACCAAATGGAAACGGAAATGATTTTTTTTATATGAAAACGAAACCTTAAACAAAGCAAATTTCTTTTTTTTTTCTTTTTGATTTTGATTTTTTTAAAAACAAATTAACACAAACCAAAAAAAATTAAACAAAACAAAAATAGATTCAAAGAAGAATTTATTTCAGACAAATGATATTTTTTTTAAACTAAAAGAAAACTAAATCAACTAATACAACAGGAAAGAAAGTAAACTCAAGCTTTAAAGGCCTGCCCAATTGGTTTAACTTTCACCCATCACAAAAACTACCACGTTTCACTCAACAGTCCCACAATTTTCACGAGCAAAAATCTATACCAAAACCCAGAAGTCAATTCGAAATCGGTTCGCCAGCAATTCCAAAAATCACTATCAAATGTGAGCTCAAAATCGAAATCAAAGGTCGATTGTGATTTCAAGCAGTTTGTGATTTCAAAATCGAAATCGATAGCAACGGAGCCCAAGGTCGTTTGTGCAGGAGACTAATGATTCCAAGTAGTGGCGGGTTCAGAGATTTGGTTCGGCGATGGAATCACAGTGATTGGTGGTTTCTGGTGATTCGTTCGGGTGCGATTAGGCGAGGAGTTCGAGTTCGGTTGAGTGGAAGCAATTGGAATTACAGTGAAGGCGATTTAAGGATGTCAGATCGCGAGTTTGTTGAGTGATTGCGAGTTGAGATGATTCAAGTTGATGGGTTCGATTCTGGGAGATGGTTGATATTCGAGCGTTTTGCTGATGGATTTGTGTTGAAGTGATGTAGCGGTAGTGTGATGTATTCCCTATGATCGGAGCAGCAATATTGACAGCAATAAGTAGGTTCTCTGATCAAGTAGGGAATGTAGTCGACCTATGTGGCTGTGTTGAAGTAGGGAATGTGACACAGTTTGTAGTTGTGATCAAGTAGCAGTGGTTCAGTCAATTGGTCGCGTTTGATGTCTGGTCTTCACAGCAGTTGAGTGGTCGAAGACTGGGTTGTTGGGGGTGGCGACAGTTTTGAGTTAATTCGCAGTGCAGTGTGGCAGGAAATTGCAAGGCAGATGAGAGTGGGTGATGATGAAGAAAGTGGATGGCAGAGGGATGTAGATGACTGTTTGTGATGAGGATGTCAGAGTTGCTTGTGAAGTTGTATGGGGTGTGCCGGCAGTTGACAGGGTAGTTAACAGGGTGGTCAATGAAGTTGAAGTGGTGGGTGGATAGTTGATTTGAAGAAGTGAAGTGAGGCACTGCAGTGCTATGCAGATTTTGGTATGTAGTGTCAGTGAAGTTGAGGATGTAGATGATGTATGTTGCGATGCACAGGCAATATGTTTGAAGTCTGAAGTGTGGCAGAGTTGCAGTTTGAAGAAAGTTTGAAGCTGATGGTTGGCGTGTGAAGCTGATGATATGAAGAAGGCAGATTGGTAGGAGGAAGATGATTGTTCGGGTGAACTACTGCAGTGAGAAGTTTGTGATGACGCGGTGGTGGCTATATGTTGAACTGCAGATATGTTTTGCAGTCAACAAGGCATTTTTTTTGGATGAGGGTCTGTTGTGAGTCAGTGGAGTTCAGGGGAAGTGACAGTAGCTTTATGTATGTGGCAATGTTGTGTGAAAGTTGAGTATGGTTTTGTAAGTATGAAGATGTTGGAAAAAGGGCAGAAATGTGGTAGAGGAGGTTGGTGAACTGTTTGTAGGGGATGAACGGTGGGCGGTGGAGTTGTATACACTGAAAATGAAGAAATGTGCAATGAAGATGTATGATGGTTTTGACAGAGGCAGTGTGGTGATAGCAGGGTGGATTGTTAGGAGTGAAGGTATGTAAGGAGTTTGGTAGAGAAGTGTAAGAAGTTTGCAGTGGGCAGCTATGGTGGTTTTGTTTCAAGTGGATGGTGGTTGATGGTCATGTCTTGTGGGTTTTGTTTGAGTGGAGTATGGCAGTTTTGACTGTGCACAGCAGTTGATGTAGAAATGACAGTGCTTGCCAGCGTATGATATATGGTTTGATGAGTGTTAACAGTTGTAAAGCAATGTGCCCTCTTAACAGGGTGATAACAGATGATTGCAGAAATGTGGTGAGGGTTTTGTATCGCTACAACGGCGACGTCTGCAGTTGTAAGGGGGAAATTGTGCTTAACAGAGATGGTGAAGGGGAGTGCCTGCAGATGAATAGATGATTAGTGGATAGCGTAGTAGTCTGTAGTCAGAGGAAGTGAATTGTTTGGTGATATGGTTGAACTTCTGAAGGCTGGAGGATGAACAGAGACAGGATGCAGTAATGGCACGGATGTAGTGGTAGCAGAAGCAAGTGGACTGTGGTTACAAGTAAGTGGGTATGACAGATTTTCAAGCAGTGCACAGTTTTGTTAACAGAAATTGTAAAATGAGAATTGTGAAGTAGAAACAAAGATTTCTAGTTAAAATTGTAAGTGAAAATCAAAAAGGAAATAAAAATATTTTTTTTGTTTTTGTTTTGAAATTATGTTTTTTCCTTTTATTATATAAAATGAGTGCAAATGCAAGATGAAGCTAGAAAACAACAAACACAAAATGCACACAAAAATTAAACAACACACGCAGTTTTTTTTTTAAATATGCAAACAAACACACAAAACAAACATACAATTAAAATCAAACAAAAATAATTCGAAAAATAGAAAATCAAAATCAAAGCAAATCCCTAGCAACGGCGTCAAAAACTTGTTTAACGGCGGAATTTCTATCGAGTTAGAAAACCGCCGATAAATTTTTAATTAAATTTATACTGCAAGTGCACGGTGTACAAATGTAGCACGTATGCGAATACGGGTCGATCCGCAGAGAATTGATGTTTTTAAAAATTTATTCAATCAAATTAAATCAAAGTCGAGTGAAAGTTAAGCTAGAGAATTAGATAATTAGCTAACTAACTAAAAGAAAAGAGATGCAAATATAAGAGTTAAACGACAATTTAGAGAATAAATCCACTCTTTAGATCACGTAGTTCAATACATGAAATCATAACTCTTTTTTATGCTCATTAGTGCTTTAATTGATGTGTTTATCGTAAGTATGACATATTTGTGCTATTAATTAGCCCAACATAAGCCATCAAACTTTAACACACCCCTTAAACCACTTACTAACTTTCATGAAACTTGACAATGAAAATGAAATATATTCTAAGTATGACCTATTAACTATTGATTAGAAATATAGAACATCAAATTTTAATTTCAAATCACTTTCCTTTGCCATAATCATATTTTGATGAAGAGGCAATTAGTGTTAGTGATGGTTTAAGCATAGCCTATTTGATGTCAACAATACAAGATATCAAATTCAAAGAAAAAACAACTAGTAAACCATTTCTATCATCATCATTAAGCACACAAAGAGAGCATGAATTAACAAATAGTTGAAGCTATATAATTAGAGAGTTTCATTACCCCAAATTGAAGGGGTTTAGCCTCTCATATTTGTCATTTGATTAACGAATATAGCTAACAACATGAAAGCAAAATGGAAGAAAAATGAAAGCTTAATGAAAAAGAGAGCCAATTTACAGGAATTAGAACTATTCTACTTTGCATGAATGTAAATCTACACTACACCATGAAAGGAAATAAACAAGAAAAGAAAAGATAAATATATTAAAGTTACATACAAATTACATAAAAGAAACGGCTAAGTAGTCATGAAAAGAGAAAGAGAGCTTTGACTTTTATTTTGAGCCTAAACTTAACTAGAAGAGACTAAGTAAGAGAGTAAGGAAGAGGAGGGTAACATGAAACATAAGAGGTATATATACATATGTTAAACCCTAATTCATATTTTTGGGGAATGCTCAAAATACCCTTGAAAAAGTGTGGAGGCCAAGTAATCATTAGCTTCTACTAATCATCATTTAAGTGTACATAAAGTCATTAGTTCCATAAGCATGTGCATTAGCCTCTAATTTGTACATTAAGGTAGGTGGGTAAGTGAGGTCCTCCATGTTCTTCACTTCGAATTATTTCCATCTTCATTCCTTTGTATTCATTTTGTGCATGCATGCGTCTTCATGAAACCACTCCTATTTGAGATCAAATTTCTACACAAATATATATAAATTTCCAATTAATTTTTGTCAAAGAAATATATGCACGCAAATGACCGTTTTGCCCCTATATGAAGATGAATATGTGACAATTTGGAATTAATATAGATTTTGGTTAAAACAAGTTAAAATACCCAATATGATCATTTATTTAATTTAAATAGATTAAATATGATGGTAAAAATATGCATAATTACGTGCACGTTTATATAAATATATGTATTTGATTAATTTGCTTTATTACACTTTCTTGATTTCACATTTCTTTTTCATTAACCTTGATTTAATAATTATTTATACTTTTTACATAACTTTTGAAAGATAAATAATATTTTCTGGATGATGTTTAAAAGTTTAAAGGTATATTTTATAGTTAGTAAGCTTAAATAAGAAAATTTCCTATATATTTTTGATTGAAGAAGTTTTATCCCACTTTTTGGACATCTAATTCCATTTATGCTAACCTTGGTTGACATGACTGATTCACCTTGATATTGATTTGACTGTAGTTTTGATACGATATGGTGATGACATCTTTCTATCTGGTTCATGATATTTGATTCTCTAAGACAAGGAATTTGTACAAACGGAGTTATAAAACCATATGGTATTGGACTTTCAGTAATATTTCTCCAATTATTCTTTGGACTCGTTATATAAAATATTAGGGGATTGAGTATAGTTTATGAGCATTGAATAAACGGTTGAGTATCACGTGGTGGTATGTGGTGTTGTCGATATTTTTTAGTTATTCATTTTAATAGATGACACTCATGTGACAAGAACAGTGATATGGGTATGAGGTGATACACGTAGTGATGAGTAAGGATTCGTGCCTATATTAAGCGAGTAAAGCTTCGTGCCTAACAATGAGCAATGCTTCGTATCTTCATTTATTGATACAATATGCTACTATCATAATGCACTCCTTTTATTGGCATTGGAGAGGAGTAGATGACTAGAATCCACACTAATGGCCTGATTGTGGGGTTGTGCCTTAGATCCGCGACACCCTATATTTACATAGTTGTGTGATTTCGCTTCGTGTGTTTAATCTTTTGTCACCTAGGCTAGTAGAGTGTTGCCTATAGGGACGGGAGTCGAGTTATGACTTTATGTCCTTGTGTTTATGAGCAAACTGGTAGATACATGTCACGGTACTATGGAGGTAACTGTATACTATAGTCCATATGACTGTAGAGTTGACTTCATGCTATCAGTCTCCTTTTTGGTTCTAACGGAGTGGTAGATAGACATATACTGTTGATACACCTCACTTAATTATAGATATAGGTTAGTTGACCCTTACATTAATGTATGTGTGTGTATAGGGCTCTACTTAGGACTTCATATCTATGTACAGTCATTCCCCGTCACGATATATTTTTACTTATTCATATATGAGGAGATGAAATTATATCTGGATAGGTGTCCAGTGTATAGTGGATTCTCTTATCTTTTATCATACTGATAGGCAGCCTAACCTATCTTATACATTGATGAGGATATTCTTATTTTTAAAGATTGAGAGATATACTTGAGCATTACCATATGCTAGCCTAATTATAGTTGAGGGTATGTAACAACCCGTAATTTCAGTAAATATTTTATTGTAATTTTATTTGAAATTTTGAATTAAATTATTTAAACTTAATAAATTGGAAATTTTGATTTTATTTTGACTTTTGATGCGAAGTATTTTTCCAAATTAAATAAATTTAAAAAATTTCTTAAATTTCAAATTTTGGTCAAATGTGGTCAACGTTTGAAAATTTTAAATTTGAACTTTAATTTTTTTTTTATGAAGCTATATTTGATGCTATTATTTCTCTATTTTTCGTTTTATTTAAATTCTGAATTATATTTTTCAAAACTATAAATGTTCAGCGTATTTCACGTGGTCATTTTCGTAAATTATTTTCATATTTTATTTTGATTTCGGGTTGAATTTATTTTGTAATTAACTTATTTATTTTGGGTAGGCTAATAAACTAGAAATGCTTAAAGTCACACACAAAATTTGAAGTGAGAAGTCGTCAATTGATATGCACGTTCGTAATCATTAGGACCGATTCAAACTATATGCGTTCAAGTAAAAAATTCTACATCCTTTTGTGTATTTCTTTCGTTCATGTTTTATTGTTAGCCTGGCCTCTTCTTCTCCCATCATTTCTTTACTCATTTCTTTCTACTCCACTCGTCATTTTCTTCTGCACAAAAGAAATCATTCAACGGTAAGTTTGAAAACCTTTTTCTTCTTCCTCTTTTCATTTTACTATTCTTTCTTCTTCAAATGCTCGGCCAATCTCCTCAGCCTGAACCTTGCCTGGCTATGCCGTGATTATACCTTGCCTCGATCAAACCATGGTGGTCGAACCACCATTCCCCAAGCCGAAATCTTATCTCATCTCCACCTAAGCCATCACCATCGCATCAATCCACAACCGACTCACCAAGCAAGGCCGAACCACAGTACCACCATCACAGCAAACCTCTGACCTTGTCCTGCCTTACTCGATCATCGTCACCACTGCTGCACCCATTGCCGAGCCCTGACTGAACCCTGCACCATGATTTCTACCTCATCATCACCACAAACCCCTGCCGCCACCACTTGGTTTGCCTAGCCAGGCCGAACTGCACAATGGCCGAACTCCGGCCATCATTTTGCAGCCTAGGCTGAACACTTGACCTTCCACCTCTTTAACAACAGCAGGCCAAACCTCCTATCATCGAATAGCCTTCACCATGCTCCACCACAAGGTCTAAACCCATGCCATTATTTTTCAAGCATGGCCGTGCCTTTGTCAGACCATAACTGATCCTGTCTTTACCAAATGCATCACGCCTAATCATCAAAATCCCAATTGCCTTGACCCAGCTTTCATGTGGCCGAACCTATTTGTGCTTTTGGCTGGCCATTTTGTTTTCTTTCTGTGTTTTTATAAATTATGTTTTGTGTAATTATTTCATTTTGTGTTGATTTTAAAACTTTTCAAGTGTTGTATATATATTTTTATTTTGTGTATTTTACTTATTTTGTGTTAAGTTAAAAACTTTCCATGTGTTTTATATAAATTATATTTTTGGTAAATTATTTATTTCATTTAAGTAGAGAGAATTATTTACATATGTACTCCATTTTGTTTTCTGTATATTGTATTTTATTTTAGGTTGAGTAAAATATTTACATATATTTATTTTGTTTTCTAAGGTTCGGGTTTGGATTCTCCTTCCACTTGAGTTGTTCGTGTTAATCATGCCTTTCCGAAGTCGTCTTGTTTTTTTGAAACATCATTTTTAGCCAAAGAAGGTGAGTTGATCACTTTCGACACACATACTTGTATTTTTGTGAATTGATGTCAATTGAATTGTATAAATATGCATGTTATGTTAGTAATTCATCTATGCTTATGATATGTTATCACATGATATTATGCTGTTATGATCATATGCTATGCCATGTTATATTTCCATATTTATGTTATTTCATGTTCTCACACTGCAAGTTCCCTCATTATGGGTTGAAATGATACATACCCGAACGGACTTTAGAATAGGAAAAAATCATTATGAGCTGAAATGATAGGCTCGAGCGATTTTTGTTTGACTTGGGATTGCAGGTTTGAAATGATATAAAACCCGGGAATTTAATAAATCACAGATTGAAGTGATACATATCTGTATCACTTCACCATCGGTTAGAGAATTTTATATAGGCCCGTGGTTGGTTTTAAAATGGTTTCCTAAAAAGTTTTAAGTATTTTGAATATTTTAAAAATATATGAATTTTGAGTTAAATTTAATTTAATGATTTTATAAAAATTTATTTAATTATTTTATATGAAATTTTTATAAGTGAATAAATGGTATAAAATGTAATTTTTAGAATTTAATTTATAATATAAAATTTAATATAATTTAATAATCCCATTTAAATTAATAATAATATTTTTAAATATAACCTATTAATATAATAATATATTTTAAATAATCAAAATAACAATTTTCTTTACTATAATAATAATGAAAAGTTAAATTAATAGTGTATTTTAACTTATTATAAGAAATACTGTTTTAATTGGATATTTTTGTAATAAATTTTATTTAACTAAACTCATGGTTTAACTAATATCCCAATAAATGATTTATTATAACAAAATAGATTTTTATAATAACTATGTCGGAATTGGAAGTATATATAACATGATGATTTTATAAACTGTTATAGTGGTGAAGATAATATTTTAAAAAATTGTTATGATTTTAAAGGTCACATTTTCAAAGTGTTATGTTTTCTAAATATGATAATTTCAAAGTGTTGTAGTTAAAGTGTATAAATTTGGAAGTGTTACCACTTTGAAGTGAACATTATTTTGGAGAAATAATGGTGTTGGATTTAAATGGTTTCGAAATGAATATGTTTTGATATGAAATATAAACCATTGAAATTGAAATAACCTCAGGTTATAATAACGACTGGTTGTTAAATAGACCAGGATCGGTTATTGTCATACTCTCTACCAATATCGAAAACCACTTTAACAACTGTGTATGCGGTGGAGATTTGACAATGAAGTAGGTAGTTGGGGACGTTCTTGAGGTATATACGTGGACCTAACTTACGTGAGTTAGCATAATGTGGCTAAAACAGGAGCAATTGATGGGCCAAGTGAGGTAGCTCCTTCGATCGGACACACTTCATCGTATGCCATTCTATTACTTTGTGATTGATTTGGTGTGCACCTATGATTCGGGAGTGTGGTTCAAGGTAGGCGATTGTTGTGGCTCTGAGTTACCACCAGCCCGAAAGTGTAATTGGTATATCTACCCTGGCATTGCCTAGTTGTGCCGTGTCATCTACCCTATCGAGACCATTATGAGTTTGTTTTGTGTCGCACCTATGGAGTGCCATCTGATAGCTCCAGTTTACGGGGTATCATGGTATTATATAGACTATGGCTCTATAAAATGTGTCAAGGGGAATATAGGTAATGCCTTAATGCTAATTTAATTGTTAATTTTACTTTAGACATAATTATAATAGCGTATATTACTACATAGTAGATAGTTTAATGGATCCTTAAAGGATGGGCGATCCCAAGCATTCTTTGAGTTATTGGTGCATTTTATACAGTGCACTGGAGTTGATTTACATTTTATAAGTATGTATGTCCTGGCTTGAGTGTTTTGTGTTTCGATTCACGCTCGGGTCAGCCTGAGTATCACAGCTTTGGATTCATCTTTGGAGCTAGAGATCTGCTGGAGCTTTAGTTATCTATCTATATTTCTATTTCAAATTATTTCCATTCAGCTTTGTTTATATAGTAGTGGACATATGTATTTGTATTTCCAGTTATTTGCTTTAAGATTTTGTGTTATGTATTTGGTTTGAGACTTTATATCTGGTAGCTACATGAACTACTATGTATATTTTATTCCGCTGGGACTTATTCTGATATTCCATGTCTGTGATTCCGTGATTTGTTTTATTTGCTCCAAATTTTATTAACAGTCTGTTGTTTTGAATTATTCAAGTCTGACATGTGTGGTTTATTCTCAATTTGAATGGTCCGAAATGACAGGATGTTACAAGGTATCTCATTTATTGTTAATTTCTGGATTTCGATAATGATTTTTGGATATGGATAATTCAACAATTTTATGGTGATTCTATGATTTTTGATTTGATGTACTTATATATGGACGATGACATCGTTATACATGGTTTTGTTATATTTGACGTTATGTGATGCATTGGTGATTGTCTTTGATATTATAATTATATACCATTTATACAATACTATATATAGTGATATTATGGATGTTGTCGTTAGCTATCCCAGTGATATTGTCATATTATATAACTCGTATTATTAAGTTATATAAGTATAGTAACCCTTGATTTAGACATAGTCTGAACTGTATGTTACTTACGTAAAAATTGGGTCAATCCAAGCCATTTCATGTGCAGGGACGATGTGACCAGCTTGAATTTAATGGGCTTAGTGGTGGCTGTATATATTTAGGATTGTTGTATAATATTTGTGTGATCTAGACTCATTATATATATATATATATATATATATATATGACACTATGTTGTATATTGATTTTACATGGTATTTCACTTTGAGATAGTAGATATATGACATTTTTTATTTCCTTTTTCACATATACTTTATATATGCATGTATGTATGTATGTAATTTTGTGTGTGTGTTTCATATTATATGTTGTAGCTACGATATGGACTCTGTGTTCTCTATTACTAATTGTAGATTTTGTATTGTTTTATTCTAGAGGCATACATCTTTTTTACTTTATGTCGATACTTTGTATATTTTATGGTAAGTTATATTCGATACTTAGAAACGTACTAGTATTAGCCTAATGGAATATTCACATTTGTACCCATATAGCCTTATTCTTCGTAATATCTAACAATATTACTTAGTAATACCCTTGGATAGTATGGGTGTAGAGATGGGGTATTACAATTGGTATTAGGCCAGGTTCAATATAATTCATTGTATATTTTAGGCACGAGCCAAGACATTCGATCAAAATTCGAGTCCATGTTCTTTTAGGTGTGTTGGGTAACTACCATGTAATAAAGGGATAGTAGTTTTGTGTGTGTGTGTGTGTGTGTGTGTGTGTGTGTGTGTATTTGTGTGTGTGTGAAAGCATCTAGAGTGTATTTGTTATTTCCTATATATATATATATCGTATGTTCACTTTAACTTTTCAGAATAATTAGAATTTATGGCAGTGAAGAAGGAAGAGTTGGTTGAACAGTCGAGTTGGAGTGGGTGTTGAATATTAGACTTTTAGTGGCATAATTTTGAATTGCTATATTTGGGTTTGATATTAACCAAAGTGCATAGTGGAAACTAGTGAATAGTTTACCACTGAGTGCATTGAATTTTTGTTACTTATATTTGTTGTTTAGTTGATTGTTTTAATCAGGTTTGTGATTGTTGTTAATAATAATGTTGAGTATGAATTATTATTTGACGATTGGAACCTAACTCTAATATTAAATTTAATTTTATTATTATTTGATACATGAATTATTTGTAAGAATTAATCGAAGTTGTGAAATGAATTTAATTCTTGATATTTATTTATTGTTATGAATAAGTGATTTTGTGTTTTGATGTTTATGTTATTGAAATGGTTTGTTTTTTTTAATAAATATTTAAAAAGTATTTGGAAATGATTTGAAATTGTTGAGTATTTGTTATGAACGAAGACGTTTGGTTATAAATATAGTTTATTTGAAAATGTATTTGTACGACTAACTGAATGTTTTAAAGATCTTTAGATAAAGAATATGTTATAAATATGGTATTTGATTATGATCTAGTATAAATTAATAAATATTCTATAAAAGCAAGAGTACTAAAGGATTCGTATATCTACAATTTACAAGAATTTTGAAATAAAATTCATGTTAATTTATCACTTTAATGGTTTAAGAATTTTGCTCGATGCATTTGGTCGATGTTACCGATAAGGATTCCTAAATATTGGAATGAGCCATATGTACACATCTTTATGAAATGTTTAAATATTTTGTAAAGATTTCAATATTTTGAAAGGTTTAAAAGTTTATGTAAATACTATAAAAACAGTTAATTTGAAAAGTATATGAAATAATCCGGGTTAATGTTTTGAAAGGAAAACAATTTTTAGAGAAGCAATTTGAAATATATTTTGAAAGTGATAAGTGATGGTTTAAGAAATGATATAAAATATTTTGTTAAGAAGAATATGATTTTGAAATGATGTTTTAAAAAAGCATGTAATATGAAAACATGTAAGGAATTTTGAGATTGTAGAAATGGTTGAGAAAATATAAATTACTTGGGGAAAATATTTTGGTGAATATTTTAACATGAAAACATATTATTATTTCGATATAGAAATGGATTGTAAAAGAAATTTTGTATGTATAAATATATATGCAGTGTATTGAAATTAATTTTTTATAATTTATGGAAGTTTATGACTTGAATTGGTTTCTTTGGATATTTCAATTTACATGAGTATTAAATATTCTATGTAGTCCAAGTACTTTAATTTTTTTATATGTCATAATTAAAAAGTTATAATTTGAATTTGATATCTTGGAATTAAAAAAAGCTTTATAACGAAGTGCGTGCTGTTATTGTATTGATATGTGCTAGTTAAAATTAGATTAAAGTCATACGAATGTATGTATATATGTGTGTGTGCGCGTTGTATGTGCAACACTAAAAATAAATTTAAGAAGTTAATATAAAGAGGAATTTTAGGAATGTATGTAATTTAAAGTTTGTTATAATAGAATATTTTAAGGAAAAGAAAATTTCCTTTTTGGTTTTCTGTATTACTTACTCCAAGAAGAAAGAATTTGTCTGATTTTGATTTTGAAATTGAATAATTAGAATAAATTTTGATAATCTTCTTTTTGATGGAAAGGAAATTTTTGGGATAAATAATTTAGAAGAATATAAAGCTTATGATATTAGATGAAACTATTTATTTGGGATTTTTTTAGTAAAAGATCATTATTTTAGTTTAGAAATGTTAATAAATAAGTTATGTTCTTTAATTTACTTCTATCGATCCACTTCTCTCCCCCTCCCTCCCCATCCCTCTATGCATAGCGTATTATCCAGCAATACCATTGTACGAACTGAGGTGTCATATGCATCTTTGAGATCCGGTTTTTGATTTGGGTTCTATTCTGACCTTACCTATGATAACCATGGTCCTCCTTCAAATGTTTCACCGTTGTTAACTGCAAATCTCTTCAGTACTTCAGAAACATCGCTTCAACATTAAAAAATGACCACGTCTCCAATATTAGGCTTAACACCTAATGTTGAGAATCCTTTGTTCGTTGCTAGATGCAGGGCAGGTGCATGGTAAGAAACTGATACTGTAGTTGTTGGTGATGAGTTAGATGTAGCGGTTTTAGAAGAGGGGCTAGCTAAGGTTGGAAGTGGTTTGTGCACATTAGATATTTTTTAAAGTGAGGAATCCAAAAATTTAACTGCTTCCAATATTTTAAATCATGTTGCTATTGTGCATACCTATGCATATGCCTATAAAATAAGAATATCAATAGTGCTAAAGCTTCCTCGCCCAAAAGTAATACATCGTCTTCTTTATGTTTTTGTTACTGAATTTGATGGTGTGACGATTCCCCCTCCGGAGGTTATTCAGACAGTTATTGATTTCCGATCAGACTATTTGGTTGGTTTTTTCCTAGATTCCAACCCCACTTATCATGTCGTTGAGGACCATTGTCCATAATTTTGGAAGTTCAGGGGTAGTTTTCAAGTGCACTTCAACAACTCAATGTTTTATTTCAAGTTCTCGAAGTCTAAGGAGAGGCTTCGCGTTCTCGAACCTGACCCATTTGTCATTGACGGAATCTCTTTTATTATTACCACTTAGGGTACATCTATTGATAGTGCCAAGGAGCAAGTATTATTTGTTCCTATCTGGGCTCATTTATCTCAGATTTCTTTTGTTTTGCAACCGATGTTTGGTTTAGACTGGCTAGTGATCCTTGTAGGAAAGCTGAAGTGTTTTTATGTAAACACAGTTGCTAGGGAAAAGATTATTTATCCCAAGGCATTAATTGAAATTTCTCTAGATTGGCCTTTGCTTTCTAATCTTAGTGTATGCCTTGCTCTTAGCCATATGGCATTAGATGATGTTCACTATAGTTGGAAGCCTGATATTTGCATGATGCGTTGCTCTTTTGGCCATATGGTTGATGCATGTAAGCATGATTCTTATGATAATTCTCCTCTGGTTGTTGACACACCTCTTCCATTTATTGCTGAGCTCCCACTTCCTCTTCCCGCGATTATAAAGTTGATTCCAAAGCATAGATCTATTGAGGTGGTTCATCCTAAGGTGCATATGGCATTGTCCATTATTACTCCTTCATTGGTCTTTTTTATTCTACCCGCAAGTGATGATGTTGCTCAAACCTTGGTGGATCCAATGGTGGTCCCTTCCCCTTTTGAATTTTTACTAGAGTCGCTTTAAGCAAACTTGGGTCCATGTGCCTTCGGAAATGAGATACGAGCCATTAAGTGGAAACTTTTTCAAGTACTTAGGAGATGAAGTAAGGAGAGACGACCTATCTATCAAGCGGATGGTGATGAGCTTTCTCCATGTGTTTTGGCCGATCGTGGTGATCGTAGTAAGTCCACGTTGGTAGATGACACTTGGGATAGGATGCATCTTTATGGAAATTATTTGGTGGATTTTGTGCCTTCATTATTTTCTCTTTTTTCTAGGTAGTTGCATGCCATTAGCCCTACCACTTCTGAGGATCAAAGTGGTGCCTCCTCTGCGAAGTGGGACTATTGTGGTTTGTATTAGTAGTATAGGTGTTTAGCCAATCTCCTGGGCTTATATTTATTTAGTTGTTCAGCGCATGTGTCAAACACCTGTTCTTGAATTCATTATAAAAATTGTTGGCCACTTCAAAGCTAGTTAACTTTGCTAAAATAATTAAAAAAGAAAGATTTTGAATAAAGTAAATTATAATTTTACGAGAAAAGTTTTATTTAAAAATTTAGTATTTAGATACATTTAAATTATTGATTTACTGAAAGAAAATTCAATTTCGGTTCAAAATATTTTTATAGACTAGAATATTTTCCAAGTAATAATTTAAGTATTTTAAAGTGAATTTTGTGATTGATAAGTTTAGGTAGAAGGATATTATATTTGGTTAAAGAAAATATGTATATCCTAATTTAAAGTTTATTTAAATATTCAATTCAATTCTAAAACGATTATTATGTGATTATTCTATTCTCATCTCTGTTATATTAAGATCAAATATTTATTTAGTCATTATATATATATGTGTGTGTATGTGTACATTCGTATGTATGTATGTATGTATGTATGTATGTATGTATGTATGTATGTGTATTTCATTAATTTTCTTTATTATACTATCCTGATTTCTCTTTTCTTTTACATTGTCCTGGATTTAATAAATATTTATAAGTTTAATATAATTTTTGAAAGACAAGTAATGTTTTTATGTATGATACTTTCAAAATTTTAAAGCATATTTTACAATAAACAAGCTTAAATAAGATAATTTCGTGTATATATATATATATATATATATTTGATTGATGAACTCTCATTCCTTTTATATCGACCTTGGTTGACATGAATGATTCGCCATAGATATTGATTTGATCGAATGTTTTAATATGATAAAGTGATGAGGTCCTTCTATATGGTTTTGTGATATTTTATTCTATGTGATGAGTAATCAGTATAGACAGAGTTATAATACTGTCTGGCATGAGACTTTAAGTAATATTTCTCTAGTTATTCTTTAGACTTGTTATATAGAATATTATGGTAATTAGTGTAGTTTATGAGGATTGAGTGAACAATTGACTATCACACGATGGTATGGGATGCCTATGTGATATTTATTGTGTTACTCATAGTAAACAAATGACGCTCACATGACAGGAATAGTGATGGGTATGAGGTGGCATGTAGTGATTAGTAAGGCATCGTGCCTATGTTCAGCGAGTAAGGCTTTGTGCCTAACAATGAACAAGGCTTCACATCCATATTTATTGATACTATATGCTATTATCGTGATGTACTCCTTTTATTGGCGTTCGAGAGGACCAGATGGCGAGAATCTACCCTAGTATCTGACCGTGAGGTCGCACCCTAGATCTATAACACCCTGTACTTACATTGTTATGTGCTTTCAGTTTATGCATTCTTTGCTATGTCACCTAAGCCAGTAGTCTTTTACCTATAGAGGCAGGAGTTGGGTTGTGAATTTAAGTCCTTGTGTTGATGAGCACATCGACGGATACATGTCGTGATACTATGGAGGTAATGGAAGACCGTAGAGTTTGCATGACTTTGGAACTAACTTAGTGCTATCAGTCATCGTTTTGGTTTTAATGGATTAGTAGATTGATATATATTATTGATACAACTCACATTAGAATAGATGTGGGTTAGGCGGCCCCCATATATATATGGCTCTATTTGGAACTTTATATATATCATACAATCATTCATTGTTATAATATACTATGACTTATTTATATATGAGGAGATGTGTAACACCCCTAATTTTAATAACATTATACATGAGATTTAATTAGATAAATTAAATAGAATAATGTAAGTATTAAATGATAAGGGGATTGAGATTTGGATAAATACTTAGAGGTCATGCTTAATTAATTAATTAATTAATTAGATGGGCTTTAGAACGACTTATTGGCTAAATAATTTGCACAAGGGCTATTGGGAAATAGTCGCACCTTTATCCCTTAATCCTTATATATTATAATTCCTTATACTATTCACATTCTTTTTCTCATTTTCACAAAAACAATCAAAACGCAGACTTAGAGGGACCGACCATTAACAAAGGAAGAAAAAGAAGAGAAATTCAAATCAAGCTAAGGAATTAAAGCAAGGGGAATAAATCTAAATCTCGATCCAATCTCCTTATCTTAATCAAGGTGAATAATAATTTATACCATCTCTATTTTGTTTCTAATTATTTGTTTTCGGATTTAAGATTAAATCCCTTTTCATGATGATTTGAATGATGGTATGCTTGAATTATAATTTGTTTGATGTAAACAAAATTGTTTATGCGGTTTTAGGGAAAAATCGATTGAAATTGATTTTTAAATGCCATGGAAAAATTATATCTTATGTGGATTATGGTTTTGGAGTTGGGTTTAAATTTTTTATAATTTTCCAAGCTATGAAAAGTTTGATATGAATTTTCAAAGGAAAATATGATAAAACTGGGTTTAAATTTAATTTCGATTATTTCAGGAACAAATTGAGTCTTGAATTTTTGTATGTTAGATAACATGATGAAAGTGAATTTCTGTAATTCTTAGGGATTTTTCCTAAGAGATTTACTTTGGAAAGTAAATTATTTTAGAAGAAGGACTTATTAGCATTATTGGTTTTGCCTAATGGAAGGGCTTATTTGTTAAATTAACCTTGGTTTACATCTCCAATTATGCAGCAGTTTTTTGGTAAAGAATTTGAAAATTTAAGGCAACCAATTACATGTTCACACATGGGTAGGTTAGTTAGAAAATATTTTCTTTAATTGGCATTAATCAGCTTTTACCCCAAAAAGTAGGTTCCGCCTCTATTAGAAGCACCTTTCGACTCATAGCTTCCACCTTCAATCAAGTCGAAACCCTACAAAGTCGAAACCAATACACAAGGTATCAACATTGGTATGTAGTGGATTGGAGTAAGGCGAAAGGTACGGTATCGAAGCATTGCTTCCGATGGGGTCGATACACTTGCTTTGCTTTTAAATGTTAGCGCCGGCCTTTGTTTTATTAAAGCTTTCGAAGGAGTTGAACATAGGCTATCAAAAGAGGTTTTCTAAATAGATTTCGAAGAAGGTTGCCATCTTTCATTTTTGAAGTATGAGCTTACGAATGAGTCTCTTATTTATAAAGTAATGCTTTCAAAAATGGTGGTTCCGACCAAGTTGAAACGCTACCGCCATTCTTTTGCCTTTTGAGTGTATTGAATTCATTAATGCTTTCGAAGGGTAGCCTTTGTTTTAGACTTATATTAAGCCACTTCCTAAATGCTTTCAAAAAGGTTTAAGGGTTCTGAAGGCAATGGCTTCAAAAGAGGGTTTTTATGCTATCCTTCAAAGTTTTTCTTAAATATTTTGATGCTTTCGAAAGGATGGTGTTAACGCCATCAAAATTTCCCTAAACAGTTTTATAAGAAGTTTAAAGGTTTTGAAAGGAGTACTTTCGTATATATTCACTTCGACCAAAAAGATGTTTTTGAGTAAACCTAATGGTTTCGAAAGGCGTAGTTTAATTGGTTTCGGAGCTATATTTAGTAGGATTACTAAGTAATGTTTCGATACTTTTGAAAAGTACATTTTGGTTCCGAAAGAGATGATTTAAAGAGCTTCGAAAGGTATATATTTTGTGTTTGAAAAGAAGTTTTCAATGCTTTCGAAGGAGGTTATCTAGGAGTTTCAAAAGTGATGTTTAGGGTTTCAAAAGCCTTAATTTTCAAAATAAATAACCCAATCTCATTTTAGAAGAAAACCATGGCATAAATAAAATGTTTTTAAGTGGAGTTTTAAATAAATTTTCCTTGATTAATGGGTTAAAGAGATTCACCAAGTTTTATTTAAAATGATTTCAAGGACATTAAACCACAAGGGTTGGTATTATTATGTCTTCTTCTTCATATATGTATTTAAATATATTCACACTGTAATGAACCCATAACTGTAATTTGGGGAAGGGCAGAATAACCAGCTAGGTTGTCCCAGTATTAAATATAAATTAAATTAATTAAAGATATTTGCTGGGGCCAACAGGTTCACAGTAAGTCCATGAAAAATGTATAGAGAAAAAGATATTGGCAGGGGCCAATAGGTTCATAGTACGCCCATGAAAACTATCTATAAACGAAGATGTTAGGAAGATAGGTTCATTGTTAGCCTATGAAAACTATGATTGGATATTGTCAGGAGCTAGTGAACCCATGAAAATTATATCCGAATGAAGGTATTGACAGATGTTAATAGGTTCCTAGTTAACCCATGAAAACTAGGATAAAAGGAAAGTTATTGGAGTTACCAATAGGTTCAGGGAGAACTCATTGAATAATGATGTTATTGGTAGGTGCTAGTAGGTTCTATGTGATCCCATGAAAACTATGAAATAGGGCGGAGAGTCCATGAATTTAAACAGGTTAATAGTAAGCCCATGAAAACTATGAAACTGGACAGGGAGTCCATGAACATTAAACAGGTAATTAGTAAGCCCATGAAAAATGATTGGTTAATAGTGACCTTAGAAACTATAGATGAGACAGTTAGTCAGAAATCAATGGGGATGGAAAATCCAGAATTTTTTTACTTGTTCACATATCATCATATTATTTTGAAATGTTTTAACCATTATGGATGTAAGAGCATAATATATGGTTTATAAAGGTTTTAGGATACTAGTGAGGGAAAAGCCCGTTTCGCTAAGCAGCGTGGTCTTACTAGATATCTAAATGGTTTGAGATGGTAGATTATTATTCATACCAAGCTTTATGTCGGACTCGAAGTTAATGTTTTCCCCTTAAACTCTTGGGCACTCAATTGATTTTGAGTAGTTTGAGAGTTGAGGTTTTCCGGTACCTCTTTAGACGAATAAGGTATGGAGACGTTCAGGAGGCATGATAGCTATCTAGAGTTCTCTTTTAATTTGATTTCACTATGTTGTTGTAAAGGTAAAGTTGTAAAATTGCCTATATATACACTCTGGTCATCCAAAGGGACATCTTTATATGTCGCTTTTAGCGTATGTTGTAATAAATATATTTTCTCTGAATGTGGTTCTCGTATTGGGATTATTTAATGAATTTGAATGTTTGAAATGGAATGTGGAACTTGTTTAATGTTTTAAAATTTTCCATATTCGTGTGTTTATGTGTATCAATATGTCTAACATTACTGTATTTGGTCGTCGAGGATTAATAACTATGGATGCCTATAGCATCCGTCGTCATTAATTGTGGGCCTTTAAATGGGGGATGTTACATGTTGTTATCAGAGCCAGGTTTATGAAACTTAAAAGAAATCTAAACCTAAAAGAATTTTCAAAAAATAATCCAATTAATCTGAAAATAAGATCAAGTTTTGGGATAACGCTACAGTAATGTACTTATATTTGATATATATATAAGTGCGTATTCCCCTCTCTCTTAGAGCATTCTCCTGTATCTTACTAAGGCTCGAATGTAGATTAAAGAGAAAGACGATATGGAAGTAGGAAACGGAAGAGGAGATCTTGATGGAGGAAGCACCACAACCAACTAGGAGAAACCAAGGCCGATGCCGATGCCGATGTAGGTGCTGGAAATCCAACAGTGGATATAGAGGCAATGTATCAATTCTTCGTCAATATGAGGCAAGCAGGAGTTGCTGCTACTGTTGCTATAAATGTTGGAGGAGCTAATAATGTGGATCCAGTTGGGAATAATTATACTAAGTTGAGTGGAGATTACACAAGTCTTGGTGTGAAACCATTCATGAAGATGGAGAACGCCAAAGAGGTAAAGAATTGGCTGTTGCATTGTGAGCGTTTCTTTGCCGATCTGGGTTTAGATGATAAGAAAAAGAGAAGGTTGGCCTCTAGGCAGTTGCAAGGGTCAGCATATCATTGGTGGAACAGTGTTACTGTCGGTGTTTCGGAGGAGGAATTGACTTGGGCTTATTTTCGAAGGAGATTTGAGCAAATGTTTATGTCCTAGGTTATTAAATCAGCGCTGTTAAGGAAGTTTTTGGATCTGGAGTAGAGTGAGATGTCGGTTGTTGAGTATGCTGCTAAGTTCATTGAGTTGTCCTGTTATAGATATAATACTATAGACACCGTCATCAGGAGAAATGAGGGGTTTATTAGGAGACTGAGGCCCAAGACAGCTAGGGCAACCCTGCCACATCTTCATGATCCTAGTAATGTAGTAGTGGAGATGGTACTTCTCCATGAGGATATGCTTGTTGTTTATGCTAGAGAGAAGCCAGTTGAAACCCAGAGTTCTCAGGAAAAGAAGAGGTAGTTCTTTAAGAAGAAGGGAGCCCAGATGGCGGAGGCAGCTAAGAAGTTAAAAGCTGATTTAGTCTGTTTCAAGTGTGACATTAAAGGTCATTATGCTCATGAGTGCTTGTTAGGAAAGGGGAAGCAGACAAGAAGAATACGAAGTGCTTCAATTGTGGCCAGGTTGGGCATTATAAGAACCAGCGTCTAGATCTAGTCACGGCGAACAAGGGAATGGTTTTTGCTATTGGACCATCATCTGCTAAGCCAACTGCCACTGAAAAAAAGAAGACTATGATGGAAGGTACGTTTTTGATTCAGAATATACCAGTTAGGATAATATTTGATACTGGTGCATCACATTCGTTTATATCCCAGTGTTTGGTTGATTGGTTATGCTTAGAACCTACATACCTTGTTACTTTCTTAAGGGTTGCGAATCTAATAGGATGGTATGAAACTCTAGGGATGAGGTATGACGAGTTAAAACTTGATTTGTTAGGTCATAAGTTTGCATGCAGTCTGTGTTTTTGATTTCACATATTTTAGAATCATTTTGGATATGGATTGGTTGAGTAAGTATGAGGCTAGGATAATTTTTCCAAGATAGGGAGATATCACTAAGACACCCTGATAGTCATAACCGAGTTATATTCTCAATGGAGAATTTTGATCGAAGTAGTTGTGCTTCAGTAAGTGCTATGGAAGTGGGAGAAGAGTTAAGTCAGGTTCAAGTAACAAGAGATTTTGTAGATGTCTTTGAGCTGGTCACAGGACTACCACCGAAATAAGCTGTTGAATTTCGGATAAATCTTCTTCCAAGAGCTGAACCTGTAAGTAGACCACCTAGCAGGATGACGCCGACCGAGATGAAGGAATTAAAGGTGCAGCTAGTGGATCTAGAAGGAAGGAATTTTATTAGACAAAGCAGTTTGCTTTGGGAAGTGGCTGCGGTATTCGTAAAGAAACCAGATGGGTCATTGAGGATACTTATCGACTATCGTAAGTTGAACGAGAGGACGATCAAGAATAAATATCCTTTGTTGATAGTTGATGATTTATTTGCTCAGTTGTGTGTAGCCAGAGTGTTCGCCCAGTTGGATTTGGCAACAGGCTTCCATCAGTTAAGAGTGGCAGAGGACAATATTTCTTTGATAGCATTTCGGACTAGGTATGGTTCGTATGAGTTTTAGTAATGCCATTCGGGTTAATGAATGCACATGCTTTCTTCATGAGTCTGATGAACCAAGTCTTCCGGGAGTATTTGGATAGCTTCGTGTTGGTGTTTATAGATTTCATTTTAGTATACTCTAAGGATGAAAGAGAGCATGAAGATCATCTTAGAGTTGTGCTTGAGACGGAACTAAAACCCACACCTTGGCTTGGCCCATGAGACCAATGTGTTTCAGGTTATGTACATTTGGACTTAGCCTATTCTGCTTCTGCATGCACTATTCTTCTAGCTCCTTTTATTGTAGTTTTTTGTGTAGTCCTTTTTTGTTTGCTACTCTAATATGTATATTCTTTTGACTCGTGTTTATATTGTGGTCTTCATACCACATATGTGATGTATCATTTTGTATACTCTGTAATGTATCTGTATATGTGTGTGTATATGGGATTATCTGCTATTATGTGATGTGTTTTGCATTTGAGTTGTTGTATTTTGTTCTGATAGATCCTATAGCCACCCATGGCTTTGTATTAGGTATTTATTGGATATGTCGATCAACAAAAAATATGGCGTTGTCGACGTATTCAATAGATATTTAAGACAAGGCTATAGATGGTCGCTCCTATCCAGCCCTATTCTCTACATTAGCATACAGTATTACCTAGTAATACTCCTCGTTAATGTGGGTCTTGGGGTGGGGCATCACATCTTGGTATTGAGGCAACATCAGCTAAAGGCGAAGTTTTCCAAGTGTCATTTTTGAAAGAAAGAGGTTAAGTTTCTTGGTAACGTGGTTTCATAGAAGGGCTTGTCAATCAATCTAGATAAGATCTAAGCTATTAATAATTGGACGAGACCAGAGACGGTGGCTGAGATTAGAAGTTTTCTTGGACTTGCTGGCTATTATCGGAGATTAATCAAGGATTTCTCGTAGGTAGTAGCTCCTTTGACTAAGCTAACCAGGAAGGATTTGAAGTTTGTCTGTTCTGAAACATGTGAGGAAGAATTACTTAAGTTAAAGCATTTGTTGACCAATGCACCTATGTTAGTAGTTTCAAACGGAATCCAAGGATTAGTGCGGTATACCGATGCATGTGGAACTGGTTGGGAGCTGTGTTGATGCAGAAGGGTAAAATGATTACCTACGCTTCACGACAACTTAGACCGCATGAAGTGAGATATTCTACTCATGATTTGGAGTTGGTTACGGTGATCTTTGCATTGAAGATTTGGAGGCATTATCACTTAGGCGAGATATTGAGCTATATACAGATCATAAGTCTTTGAGGTACTTTTTCTCTTAGAAGGAGTTGAATATAAAACAGCAGAGGTAGCTGGAGTTTTTTAGTGCTTATGATTTTGGTATAAAATATGCTCTAGGGAATGGAAATCAAGTAGCAGATAGCCTTAGCAGAAGACATCAATATGTGGTGTTAGCTAAGTTGGTAGAATAGAAGGATTTAGAAGTTTTGACTACTTGTAGTGTGCAGTTTAGATCGACTGCTAGTTTTAGTTAGAGTACCACCATATTGTCCTGTTTAGAAGTTCGACCAATGTTGATCGAAAGGATTGCTTCTAAGAAGAAGGAGGATCCATTATTAGCCGAGAAGATTAGAAGGCCTGAGGTTGGAGCTACGATCGATGATCTAAAGGATTTTGGTCTTGATTAGGTTGATAAATATGGGATGGTTTTGTGTTCCAAATGTCGAGGACTTAAGGAAAGAATTTCTTGGAGAATGTCATCGATCCAAGTTTACGATTCATCATAAAGGGACCAAGATGTTTCAAGATATAAAGAGGAGCTTCTATTGGGAAGATATGGAGAGGGATATTGGCCTGCGGGTTAAGCTGTATGCAAATGCCAACAAGCGAATGCCGAACATCAAAAGCCGAGTGGATTGCTTCATCCTCTAGAGATTCCAGTTTGGAAATGAGAGTCGATATCCATGGATTTTATAGACGAGTTGCTAAGGTCAAATAGAGGAAATGAAAGTATATGGGTCATAGCGGACAGGTTGACCAAGAGTGCCCATTTCATTCTCGTTAAGTCAACTAGGACGACACCTGTTATAGCTAAGTTGTTCATGAAGAACATAGTTAGACTTCACGGAGTTGCTACTAGTATAGTCAGTGATAGAGATGCTTTGTTCAATAGTGAATTCTGAAAGAGTTTACAGGATGTGTTCGACACTAAGCTCAAGATGAGTGCTGCATATCACCCTCAGATGGATGGGTAGATAGAGAGAGTCAATAAGGTACTCGAGGATCTATTGAGAGCTTGTGTATTGGACTTTGGTGGATCTTGGGAAAATCACCTACGTTTGGTTGAGTTTTCTTATAATAATAATTATTAGACTACTATTGGAATGAAGCCTTTTGAAGCTATGTACGGAAGGCATGCAAATCACCAGCATGTTGGTTGGAGACTGAAGACAGATTAGTCATAGGTCCAGATTTGGTTAGAGAGGTGTCAGAGAAGATTGAGTTAATCAAAGAAAGGATGAAGGAAACTCAGTCCAGACAGAAGAGATATGCAGATAAGAGGTGTAAAGACCAAGAATTCTTAGTTAGAGATAAGGTTTTCATTAAAGAATCACCGATAAAGGGTATGGTATGATTTGGAAAGTCAGGGAAGCTAGCCCTATGATATGTTGGTCCATTTCGATTATAGAGAGGATTGGAAAGCTCGCATACAGAGTAGAACTGCCGAGCAGTATGGCAGGTGTCCATAATCTAATCCATGTGTCTTATCTACGCAAGTATGTACATGATCCAGAGATGACTATTCCTCCAACTGGGTTGGAAGATTTGATAGTTGAGCCTAATTTTACATTTTTTAGACAATCAGTTTAGGTTGTAGAGAAAGATAAGAAAATATTGGAGGGCAAGACAATCAAGTTGGGTAAAGTTCAACGGAGCGACAACTAGAAGGACCATAGTTGGGAGACAGAAGACATGATTAGAGATACTTATCCTGATCTGCTTTGAGGGTATGTCTATATTAGCTTCATATAGATAGTTGCTAGTAAGGTAGACTAATATGGTTATTAGGAGTGTAGGATCGATTTCATCTTAGAGGGGGGGAGGGTGAATAGGGTGATACTAATAATTATGAAAATTAAATGCGGAAACACATAAAATAATTGCAGCATAGATAATAGCAGAATAAAAAAGCAGAAATAGAACAACACAGATTTACCCAGCTTGGAAAAACCCTGCATATGTGCTGCCCCCATGGTTTCTGCTAGAAATTATGTAGTCAGATGCTTACACACATAAACTCTTGACACCCGCTATGGACTAACCTAACTCTACGCTCAAAATCTCACCAAACTTAGCTACTGAGTTACGAATTCTCGAACTACACCATCATAGTTCGTTCCCTAGTCACATGACTAGAAGTTTACAAAAGTTTAAAAGTAAATTACAAATAAAAACAAAACTTAAAACCTATATAATATACTAAGCCCAAATTATAAGGGATGGGCCCAAATGAATATAGTTTTTAAATGATATCTCCCTTTTATTTTCTTTGGCTCGTGCCCTATACCTCATGACATTAATGTCTACTTCTTTCATTTGCTAGATAATGTTCGTTCCTTTTTCAAAATAAATTAGGGCTTTGAGAAATTGACGATGCCGCTATAAAATTGAAAGCTCGGGTTCGCTTTTTTTTTTTGCCTTGCTGCTTCTTCTATCAATGATAAATGCTTGCGGCTGTAATTATATCTAGCTCGAATGTATGTAACTGGTATGTGATTTTTTTCCCCTTTTTATTTTATGATTGTGCTCGACTTTGATTTGAGTTTTGTGATTTATTGTTCTGCTATTTTCTTGAACTTGAATGCTTTTCATGTCGATGATGTTAATGATTTAAATAGGGATGAAAACCCTATAACTACGTTGTATATTTCATTTGAATTCTTCATGTTGTTTACACTTGTCCATTCGATTTTGTTTGAGTGCTTGTGATTAATCCTGATTAGTTCAATTCGTATATTTTCTGCTTTCTTGGTCACCACGGCTTTACGAATTAGAACCTTTTCCAACCTTTTCTGGTTTGACTTTGGCCACTTTGAATTTGTGAATATATTTTGAGATAATCGGCTTTTTTTTATTTCTTTTATGACTTGTTCAATTCCTTGACCACCACGGCTTTGATTTGTTATTTAAAATCTGACATGTTCAGATTGAAATTCCTATAACATTGACTTTGTTCGTTCTTTGCATTTGAGTTGATTTGGTCACATCATATATATATGTATGTACGTATACACGTGTGTTTGCGCACGTATATATGTATGCTTGTGATGCTCTGGTTTGTGTTTGAAACTTTGAACTGTAGTCATGCATTCCACTCTGTTGCATATATGTTGACTTCTTTATCCCTCTGGTTTCATCTGTATGCATCTATCCTGATGTATATTTGTGAGGTTTTCATGTGTACTTTTTTGGTTTATGTGTGCCTCATTTTGCCTTTGATGTTCTATTTTTATATGTGAAGCATAATATGTGCATGCATATATTTATGGTGCAATTGAAACTTTGTGACTGCACCTGGTGTATGTGTGTGTCACACTATTGCATTGTTTCTGGTTCAAGTGTGTTCCTAAGTCTGCACTTTGCATTGAACTTGTGGGCATGATGAACTTCTAGCTTATTGCTTTTTTATTACTGTCGGTCTTCATACATGCCATTTCTCTGCTACGTTGATCTTCTTTCTTGTGTTGGTCTTGGCCATTCACTTGTTGTTCATTAGCTTGGTCTGAATTTTTGTCATATATGTGAGTGCACTTTTGTTTCACTGGCTTGAGTTTTAGTTCATTGATGATGCTTTGAGTACATGTCCATATTTATATGTCATTTTGTCATGTTCCTTCTCTCCTGATCTCTATTGCAATGTTGTACTAACCTAGTTGAAGTTGTTTCATAACACCATTATCGAGTCTGCTCTCATGTGTACACTTATGTGCATTTGTTAGCATGGTCTGGTTTTGGCTTCTTGTTGCATGAGAACTTGTACTCGACAGTTTTGTGATGTATTTGTATTGTACCTTAGTTGAATTCAGCCTCGGCTCAGGTTTGACCTTGTGCTCACATGTTCCTGTAGTTTTACTAAGTGTAAATCGGTGTGCACGGCCTTGTGGCATGTACAGTGATACACTGTGCATGTCACAAGTTGTTTGTGTAGATGAATTCAAAATAAATGATGACGAACAACCCAAATGACTGAGGAAAATAACATTTTCAAAATACATATTTTATTTTACATTGTAAAATATTTCTTTTTCAATTTTACCGCGTAAGTGTTTATTTTGCAGATAACTCAGATACAAGATACAAATTGGAATAGAGTTGATGAACAAATACGAGTGTTAAGTGAATATGTAGTGAGGAAAGTTATGTAAATTAAAATGTAACTGAAGTTATGTTGTAATTTAAAATTGAGCATATATAGTGAGAGCTTAAATTTTGTACTATTCAAAAATTATAATAAAATATTTGTTTAAATTTAAATTTTGGGTCATTTATTTTATTCACAAAATATTTATTTAATTATGTGAAAATAAAATAATACAATAACAAATACATTTAAATGAATATATATTTATTATAATCAAACAAAAATCATATACTAACATATTCAACAAGGAGTTGTTACATATGATTACTAAGTTTATTATTTAGTCCTTTCTGAATTTCGAGGATGAAATTATTTAAGGAGGAGAGCCTGTAACACCCCTAACTTCAATAACACTATTCATGAGATTTAATTAGTTAAATTAAATAAAATATTGTAAGTATTAAGTGATAAAGTGTGATGCCCCACCTCTATACCCACTGTAGCCAAGGACACTACGGTGTAATGCCGTCAACTAGCGGAGAATAAGGCTGTTGAGGAGCGACCATCCGTGTAATTGCTTTGTGCGAGCACCGATATGTCAGATAGTACAACATGCATTTAGTTTCAGGAGGAAATCCGACATACCGATACAAACTCAAAGCTACTACACAGTGGCTATATATATATTCTTCGGAAACAAATAGAAATAAACATAACACAAATCAGTCACAGACATCCATATCACAAAGGCGGAAATAGATATGAATATAACACTTAAAAGTGTGTATCAGAGTAGTAGTGAAACAAGATCCACAATATCACAAAAGAATAATTATAAGTGCTAGACAAAAAATATGGATACATCGATGAGTCTATATCTCAAATGTATACAACAAAAACTACTAATCTAAGTAGTTAGCCAAAAGTCAGGGTGATATTCCCAGATGAGAAGTCAAGCAGAAGCACCTGTAACATCTCGGTCTGACCCGAGTATTATTTAATAAGAAAATAATAAACGGATCAGCCTAACTATAAATATCAGATGAAATGATATAGAATAAGAGATATGACAAAAACATATGATAACCATAAAGCCATACTATGATAAGTATGCAATTGAAAATCAACTAGGGATTAATCAATATCACAAGAATCTTCTCAAAGATTAAAAGGAATGTCATACTCTTTATTTTTATTCACCAGTCCATAAATGTTGACAATTATATCAACGCCAATCACAAAAGTTAATGACACACAAATTCACCAATGCACAAATATTGATAAAACTTATCAATGTAAATCACGAAAATTGGTGAAACACAAATTCTAGAAATCAATCAATAGAAATCCGGAAGTCACAAAAAGGGGGAGGCTTATCACAAAACGGGAGCATGAAAACTCACCAACACGTGTATCACAAAATGGAACGCTATTCCATGGTTGCTAACCATTAATTTTGAGCCGAAGCACCACAAAACGGTCCTAAGACCATGAGTCACTACCCCACCAAATTGAGCCGAAGATCCACAAAAACGGGGTTTGGCCTCCCTCGTAGACAAAGAGACATCGCACATTTGCTAGTCTAAATCACAAAAATGATCATCAACGATCATCAAGAAGTGTCAATTATAGTAAGCTAATAAATATATAAGCTTAGCTTCATGTCCCATAACCACTAGCTTAACTTAAATATTTACGAACAAATTGTAGATCTCCACTCGAAAATTGTTACAAGAGATTCAATCGAACAAGTCCAAGAATTAACCGGCGAAGTAAACGCAAGCATATCATACCACTGGTTTTACTAAGCCGTTTAATTAGATTTCTCGTACGAGTGAGGTAAAGGTTTATATATGCTAGTAGATTGGAAAACATTTAAGTACAAGCTTTGTAGTAAAATAGGGTTGAAATCGTTTTGATGAAAGAGTTTTGATATTTATTGCTAGTATTGAAACCTTCATATTTTTAAAGTGACAAATCACAAAAATGATTGTAGAAACAAGTAATCACAAAAATTCACATTCGATGACGTAAATAAAATCCAAAGAATTCGATTCCAAATCCATCAAAATGGAAATACCCTTGCGACATAACACAATTCAACACAAGAAATCAAAAGCTCAACATATGCGACTCCACGGCATACGACCTAAGAGATCGGCGACTTAAGAAATAGCATGCGGCCTAACAGAGCAACTTAACATGGCGCAACCTATAGCATGGCGCAACCTATAGCATCGCGCGACCTATAGCATGGAGCGACCTAAGTTGGTGCGACTTAAAGCAGGGAGAGCGACCAAAGCTGTTTGCGACCTAAAGCAGGCCGACTCATAGCAAGGCGAGCGACCTAACATAGCTGACCTATGTTGATGCAAGCCGAGCGACCTAACATAGTGAACCTATGCTGATGCAAGCCGAGCGACCTAACATTGCCGACCTATGTTGATGCAAGCCGAGCGACCTAACATAGCCGACCTATAGCATGGCGTGACTTAAAGCATGGGGCGACCTAAGAGGTTGCGACCTAACTTGCGCGACCTATGTTGGTGCGACCTATATGCAGGCCGAGTGGCTTAAATGTGCAGGCCGAGCGACCTAGGGGATAGAAGTGCAAAACTCCCTCAAATTTGCAACTGGTCGAGCACGGACGCTAGGGGATTACGCCCATCGGCTACCCGGTCCTATTGGCTCCTCGATGCATCACCAAAAACGTGTTCAAACATCAAAGTTAAGATTTTTAAAGATTTGAACCCAAAACACTAAAAATTCGGATTTTCACCAATTCAATCCAAACCAAAAGCAAATGCACATCAATTAGTGTTAGGAATTCATACCCAACAATCAAAGATAGTTATAGACAAAGATGTGAGATAAAAATCTCACCTTTTCACAAAATCGATGAAGGAGAAGCTTAAAAGCAAGGAAAGAATCAACCACACTTCAATCTGAACATAAGAAGCTTGAATCAATGGCTTCTCTTTGGATTTGGAGTTAGATGTTGGATCTGCAAATGAACTAGGGCTTGGAGTTTTAATTTCCCATTCCTCTCTCCATTTTTGATGAAGCTTGAGTGTTAGGAAATGAAAGTGAAGTAATGAAGGGAAGAGGAGGTTGAGCTAGAGTTAATAGTTTAGGCTAATGGGCTAAAACAAACCCAAAGCCCAAAGTGAAAAAGTGGAAAAATTCCACTAACTCCAAACATATCAAAGTTTATACTCAAAGAGATCGCATTTTGGACCCAATGGAAGTGGTCCGGAGTCCTAATTCAACCGTATGCAAAAAGTAACTTTTCGGACTAAAATCTGACTAACGATAAAATATTTAAATAAAACATTTAAATATTCAATCGTAAAATATGCAGGTTGTTACAAACTCCCCTCCTTAAAGAAATTGCGTCCTCGCAATATTTAAGAAGAAAATATATAGTAACAACCATAAAAGCATATTCAACACAAAAGAAATTTGAAATAAGAAGTTCACCTCAAAGAGCACGAGAAAGTAAGTCCGGATGTGTTCGCTCGATGAATTCTCTAGATTCCCAAGAGCAATCCTAAGGATTTGAGGGCCATTGAACTTTAACAAGCGGAACATCTTTATTTCGAAGGCGTTTGACCTCCGAAGCAATAATACGAATAGGATGTTGCTCATAAGTTAAATTAGGCGAAACTTCAATTTCTTCCACAACACCGGGCTCAAGAACAGAATCGGAATCTCAAAGGCATTTTCCTAATTGAGAAACGTGAAACACGTCATGAATAGCAGAAAACTGAGTCGGTAATAAAAGGCGATAAGCCACGAAACCAATACGTTCGGTGATAGGAAATGGACCAATATATCGAGGTGCTAACTTTCCCGATCGACTGAAACGTACAACACCCTTCATAGGTGAACCACGAATAAACACAAGATCTTCCACAGAAAATTCTAATTTCCTTCTCCGATTATCGACATTGGATTCTGTCTACTCTGGGCTTCTTTCATCCTATGACTAATAAGGTCAATCTTCGCTATGGAATCACGAATAAAATCTGGACCTAAAACCAGCTTCTCACCGGCCTCAAGCCAACAAGAAGGAGATCGGCATGGTCTTCCATAGAGTGCCTCGAAAGGTGCCATACCAATACTAGATTGGAAGCTATTATTATAGGAAAACTCAACAAGAGAAATATGATCTTCCCAACTTCCACCAAAATCAAGGACACATGCACGAAGAAGATCTTCAAGAGTTTGATTCACACGCTCAGTTTGTCCATCGGACTTAGGATGATAAGCGGTGCTAAAATTAAGCTTCGTTCCCAAAGCTTTTTGAAGACTCTTCCAAAATCCACTAGTAAACAATGGATCACGATCACTAACAATAGGAGAAGGAACTCCATGCAATTTTACAATTTCTTTAATAAGGAGTTTGGCCAAGAGAGGAACGGTTTGATTGGACCGAACGGGGATAAAATGGGCGAATTTAGTAAGTCTATCGACTATCACCCATAAGCTATCATGACCCGAACGAGAACGGGGAAGGCGGTCTATAAAATCCATGGAAATTTGATCCCACTTCCAAATTGGAATTTCTAAAGGTTGCAATAACCCACCGGGCCTTTGGTGTTTGACCTTGACAAGTTGGTAAGTCATGCAACACTTAACAAAGTTAGCAATATCAGATTTCATTCCCTCCCAATAATAAAGTCGCTTCATATCCGCGTACATTTTACTACTACCGGGATGAATGGTAAATTTAGAATGATGAGAATCTTCTAAAATGTCTTTACGAAGATCACTAATATTTGGCATGATAAGTCTACCAAGTTTTCGAATACCGCCATGAGAATCAAAATCAAAGTCTTTCAAACCTTCAATATCCATTTTATCCTTAAAATTTTGGCCAAGAAGAGCTAATTGGGGATCTAACTTTTGAGCTTCAAGAATGCGGTCTATAAGTGAAGGATGAGCCTCAAGGCTACATAAAACAAGAGATGAACATAAATCGGAAACCCGATCTCGAATCTCACAAGTGGATAAAATTCCGAGATCATTCCATTCGGATATCATCATAGAAACAACCGCTTCTTGCTTACGACTAAGTGCATCGGCAACACGATTTCCCTTTCCGGGGGTATAAAGAATATCAAGATCATAAGCTGCAAGAAATTCGAGCCAACGTTGTTGACGCAAATTAAGTTCCTTTTGAGAAAATCGATACTTCAAAGATTTATGATCGGTGTAAAGAATAAATTTTTCTCCCAAAAGATAACGACGCCAAATACGAAGGGAGAAAACAATAGCCGCGAGCTCTAAATCATGATTGGCATATCTAGTCTCAACTGGCTTTAATTGCCTAGAAGCATAAGCAATAACACGTTCTCTTTGCATAAAAACGGCACCCAAACCAATGCGACTAGCATCGGTATAAACAATAAAATCTTGGTTTCCCTCGTGAATCACAAGAATAGGAGCATCGGAAAGGAGTTCTTTTAATTTCTAAAAAGAAGCTTCACATTTGTCCGACCAAATGTATTTAACTCCCTTCTTTGTCAAACTAGTAAGAGGCACGGAAATTTTTGAAAAGTCTTTTATAAAACGACGGTAATAGCCCGCCAATCCAAGGAAGCTACGGATCTCCGTCACACTTTCCGGTCTCTTCCAATTTTGAATCGCTTCAATCTTTGAAGGATCCATGGAAATTCTGGATTTGGAAATAATATGACCGAGAAACTTCACATGAGATTGCCAAAAGTGGCATTTAGAAAATTTTGCTTTTAATTGATTACTCCTAAGAGTTTCCAACACAATCCGAAGATGCTTTTCATGCTCCTCCTCAGTTTTTGAATACACAAGAATATCATCAATAAAGATGAGAACAAACTGATCGAGGAAGTCTTTGAAAACTCTATTCATAAGGTCAACAAAAAAAGCCGAAGCATTCGTTAAGCCAAATGGCATAATAAGCCATTCATATGATCCATAATGGGTACAGAACGATGTCAAAGGAATGCTATCCTCTACAATACGAAGCTGATGAAAACCGGTAGCTAAGTCTAATTGTGAAAAGACTCTAGCACCACTAAGATGATCAAATAAATCATCAATCCGAGGTAAAGGATATTTATTATTGATAGTAAGATCATTAAGCTTGTCGTAGTCAACGCAAAGCCTAAGTGTACTGTCGGATTTCTTCACAAAAATAGCCGAAGCTCCCTAAGGCGAGGAACTAGAGCGAAAAAATTGCTTCGTCTCCAATTCGGGTAATTGTTTGCACATCTCCTCATTTTCCTTATTGGACATGCGATAAGGAGGACGAGTGATAGTTCGAGCTCCAGGGATGAGATTAATTTTGAACTCAATTGCTCTCTTAGGTGGTAATCCTAAAACGGGTTCAAATATGTCGGAAAACTCATGAACAAAGTGAATAAGAGGGATAATATCCTCCTCATCATCATTATCGTCATCATGAGGATTTAAAGAATATAAAGATGCATCCAAGCAGGAATCCGAATCTTTAAGGTCAATAGAAATCTGCTTAACAGATTGAGGATGTCGAAGATGAATAGTCCGCTCAGGACATAGGATTTGGGCTTCATAACGGTTAAGACAATCCATTCCCAAAATCATTCCAAAGCCTAAGTAGCGCATAACATGCAAATCGGCTCGGAAAAAAATCACACAAAATAATCTTGACATCTTTACAAAGCAAACTAATTGTTGCGGATCCACCAACCGGATTCGCAATTCTCAAAGAAGTCATTAAACACAAAACATCCAAAGAAAAAGTATCAACAAGTTCTTTTGAAATAAAAGAGTGGGACGCACCCGTATCAAAAAGAACTCGAATAGGATGATCACGAAATAAAATAATGCCATCAAGGATAGAATGAGAAATACCTTGACTATGAGATGTGTTGCCAGGGGCTTGAGCAACATTAAGCTTTCCCTCCTTCCTGTTTTGAAGTTTGGGACACGAAGATATATAATGGTCCGGGCTTTTGCAATAGCGACAAACACGGTGCTTGGAACACTTATTCGCATAATGGTCCTTAGAACCACAGTTGTAGCATTGCCCACCACTAGAGGCAGAAGTCTTAGTTGTCGGAGAGGCTTGCTTCCCTTTCTTATTGTTGAGATAAGGACCTTTGAACTTATTAGGCCTTTTCTTGTTGGTGAAGTTTGGTTTAGCACTCCCAACCTCAACTGTAACGACCTGCTATTTTGGACCATTCAAATCGACAATAAAACCATACATGTCTGACTTGAATTGCTCAAAATACCGAATTGTTAATTTAAATTTGGTAAACTCAGCATAAACAGTAAATAAATAATCACAGATCACAGACATAGAGTAATAAAAATGCAGCGGAGTAGATAAAGAATAGTAGTTCATGAAGCTACTATATACATCAGAGTTTAGAATAAAATACATCAGAATATCCCAGATGCAGTGAAGTCTCCAGTACGAGCAGATGACTTCTCTGAACCAACCAACTGGATGACTGAAGGGATAGATAGCTGGATCTCCAAGCAAAGCTCCAACTTCGACGGTGAGTCTTAAATGCTGTATCACTCAGTCTGACCCGAGCGTAAAGCAAAACACAAAACACTCGAGTCAAGATTAACGTTCTTATATAAATAAATCAAACTCAAGTGAAATCTCAATTGAAATACAGATAACTTAAAGGATGTTTGGGATAACCATCCTCTAAGGGTCCATAGAACTATCTACAAGGTAGAAATATACACTATAAGACCGTGGTCATTTCAACTTAATTTATATTTCAAAACCAAATATCGTTTCATTTCAAATATATTTATTTCCAATTTTATCATTTCAAAGTTACGATTTAAATCTACTCAAATTCAAAATTCAAATTTAATCCAATCCCAATTTATCAATAAGAATTCAACTCAATTCCTAAATAACCATTTCACATTTTATCGATCTCAAGCCGGATTTGAAATCACAAAATACCCTTTTACAATTCAATATATTTCAAAACTTTAAATATTAAATGTTTCAAACTAAATTCTTATTCAATTAAGTTTTCTAAATAATAAATTCAAATTATATTGATTTCAAATACAGATCTGAATCACAAATAAACCAATTAAATTCCAGTATAGTCCAAAGCTTTAATATTCTACATTTCAAAGTTCAATTGACCGTTTCATATAGATCTCGATTTAACCCCATTATTATTTAGTCTTGAAATAATCCCTCATTAGATTCAATGTCATTTAAGTAATCTTAAATTACATTTTACTAAATATTTCTTTTAATTTATTTAATGTGAAATATTCATTAAATCACTTAAATTAAAAATCCAGTTATAAAATTATACCTTTTAAATTTCCCATTCAATAACTCCAAATTGATTTAATTAAATAAAATCCTTATTTAAATACCATTTCCAATAAACCCAAATTTATCTTCCCAACCTTACTTATTCAATTTATTACAAGAAAATCTATTGAAATATAGATTTACAAAAATACTTAACCATATATATGTATAAAATCCATCTAATTTATATCAAATATTACTACTAAATCTCTATATAAAATTTTCATTTATATAAAATCTTAAGAATCAATATTTATTTAACCATATATTTCTTTCCAAAAATCATAGAATTTTTTTTCAAAATATTCATATATGGACCAACGGTGTCTGTATATATTTCCTATCATATAATCAAGTGCTACGGATATTTATCATTTCAATCCGTACACTAAATATATACGGGTGGATATCATTTCAACCCGTAATCCCAAATTCAGTTAAATGAAAATCGCTTGGATTTATCATTTCAACCCATAATGATTTTCTCCTATTCTAAAGTCCGTTCGGGAATGTATCATTTCAACCCATAGTGAAATACTAAACTAACAGGGAACTTGCAGAATGATAGCAGATAATAAAATAATAACAGGCAGATATCATCAATAATAAAATATAAGCAATAGGATATGGTGTTATATCCCACAGGTGAACAATTACAGATAATGGCATAAATATAACAAATTAAATAACTACAGCAGCATATTTCAATCGTCGTTTCAATTGAAATCAAATTTAATGAATAAAAGAATGTTAATCGTGAGTGATTGCTCACCTTTCGAGGCCAGAGAAATCTGACAAGAAAACGAGCAGCGAATTTCAAAGCAACACAAGATGGGCACGAATTCGATGGATAGAGCTGACAATAGAATTTTACGAAAACAAATCCAAATCAGATTGACATAAATTGAAAATATAACATTATTATTTTATTATTAAATTAATACTTCTTTTTAAGTCAAATATCAAAACAAAATACGTATGTAAGAAAAATCATTGGTTTGTATTAAACACATGTATTAAAATCAAATACAATAAAATTTGAAATAAATGCTGTAACTTTTATATTGAAATATACATAAACATATACAAGTTTAAAGAAAAATGACGACACCACTTTTCAAATTAACTTTATATCTTACTGTAACAAAGAAAGGTACAAACGCTAACATAACAGTTTTATTATTTTATATAAAACAATATAACATATGTAACAGAACTGTTAAATCCCAAGACTTTGTAAACCACGTACGTATATATTTTATAAGAATCAATACTATAAATCACTACAAACCAATGTATATAAACTTAGAAATTTTATGGCTAAAGTATATAATTACACGTATACACAGTTATAAACTTATGCATAAACGAATAATATAAAATCATACGTATACTATTAAAGTTTATAAGTAAATAGGATATAAATAATTGAATCTCAAATAAACAGTACTTTATCCCTATATATATTACTGCAAATGAAATACAGTAATCTATATAATACTTAAAATAACATATAATATCAACATATATACTATTATAATACAAAACATGTACATATATATTCTCTGTCCCATATGAAATATATATATATATATACAAACAAAAATCAGTTTAAAACATATAAAGAAAATATATCTTTGAACATAGAAAATTATATAATACTTTCATATAGATATGCCTTGTATTAATTGTAAACAATTGAAAAAAAAAACCATTTCCAAATAAAGATAAGAAACATATACCATAAATATAAAGTAATTTGAATAGTAACGGTCCCTCAGATTGAGCTGAATAATTAAAGCAATAAATTTTTGTTTATATATTACTGTAAATCCCAAGACAAAGAAAGCTACAAACGCTAACATAATAGTTTTATTATTTTATATAAAACAATATAACATATGTAACAGAACTGTTAAATCCCAAGACTTTGTAAACCACGTACGTATATATTTTATAAGAATCAATACTATAAATCACTACAAACCAATGTAAATATACTTAGAAATTTTATGGCTAAAGTACATAATTACACGTATACACAGTTGTAAACTTATGCATAAATGAATAATAAAAAATCATACGTATACTATTAAAATCTGTAAGTAAGTAGGATATAAACAATTGAATCTCAAATAAACAGTACTTTATCCCTATATATATTACTGCAAATGAAATACAATAATCTATATAATACTTAAAACAACATATAATATCAACTTATATACTATTATAATACAAAACATGTACATATATATTCTCTGTCCCATATGAAATATATATATACAAACAAAAATCAGTTTAAAACATACAAAGAAAATATATCTTTGAACATATAAAATTATATCATACTTTCATATAGATATGCCTTGTATTAATTGTAAACAGTTGAAAAAAAAAATATATAGTTCTAACTTATATATTACTCACCTGCTGAACTAGAAGAAGAGGAGGAGGAACAAAAGGTTGGAGATGGCATCAGGGAAGAAGGATGGTTTGCACGTCCTTCGGGTTGAAACAGGTGAAGAGGATGCAAAAGTTTTCTACAACATGAATTGGATCTGGGAAGATGAAAGCTTGATTATAAATATATACTTTATTTATTTGATAACGTGTAAGTACAGAAAAGGAATAGGTAAATAAATGATTCAAAGTGGAAAATGGAAGTGACAGACGTTATGATATCTAAAAATTTATTTCAAAGTAACGTACGCCACAGATCAGATCAAAAGAAAATTTTAATATGAACGGTTGTCCATTGATTCAGCAAATTATTTAAGGCAATAAAAAAAAGAACCGTTGCCAAATAAAGATAAGAAACGTATACCATAAATATAAAGTGATTTGAATAGTAACGGTCCCTCAGATTGAGCTGAATAATTAAAGCAATAAATTTTTGTTTGTTTGGACAGTACGTAATGAGTTTGGAAAGGCAAGGATATTAAAATGGAAAAAGGAATGGATAGAGAAATTTAAGCAAAGGTAAAACGTACAGAATTAAATATAGAGTAGCGAGATGGTCACGGTAATTCAGTGGATAATTAAGGCAACTTCTTAATGCCACCAGCTGCACGTTCAAATTTGAAAAGGCAGAGTAACAGACCATATAATAAATTGAAACGATGGATTGATAACAGCTGCGAAATACAAAGCAATTAATAATAGCATGCGCAACATGCTTCAATATTTGAAACCGAAGGAAAGTCAACGGTCAAAATTAAAGGTGCCGATATGACGATAATTAATCATATTTGTCACGTACCTCAAAACACAGAAACGAATATACCGCAAAGATCAGTACGACGAGACGATCAGAACGCCATACAAATATCAGTGGTACGACTTGATTATAAAAATTCGAATTTTCTTCTAGTGGAAAAAATGCAGCTAAAAATTAGAAAATAAGATCGACGGAGCTATAGAAGTCCAAATTTTGAAAAACGAAAGATGACGTCTCACTCAAAATAAGATTTAGAATTTTTCTATGTAACAATATTCAGGTTTGGAAAATATTTTATTATCAACAATTATTAACTGATTTGATTTTAATAAAATTACATAATAAATAAACTTTCACAAAATTAATTGAAAATTTACCATTTTCTATATTTAATTATATGTAATCCAAATATTAAATTTTTATTTCAAAATATTATTATTTAAAATTTCACCAAAAATTCCATTAAATACGTATATGAAATCAATTAAAATTATTAAATTTTTACCGGTCGTTACATCAACATCACTTACTCTATCAGCCTCTTCAAGTCGAAGAGCGATATCAATGAGCTGATCAAAAGAAACTTCTAATTTTAGAAGTAATGGCTTCTTGAGATTTTTATTCAAGCCATAGACAAATCTTTGGTTTTTCTTCAATGGGGTGTTTATGTACTCGACCCCGTATTTAGAAATTGTCTCGAATGATGAGACATAGTCTGCCATGGAAGATTCACCTTGAATAAGGTCTATGAAACGACGAGCCAAAGTCACCTTCTCAGCTTCTGGCATAAATTTTAACTCGAAGCGTTCCCGGAATTTCTCCCAAGTAAGATCTGCTTCATTTATTTCAGAAATCAGAAGCTCATACCAATCTAATGCTCTTTCTTGGAGCATACTAGAGGCCACCTGAACACGGTGAAGATCAATAAGATTCATGTGAAAAAAGATTCGATCGCACGTTCTTAGCCAAGCCTGGACTTCAATAATAGTTTCAGAACCTTTGAATGGCTTCCCACCCAAATGGTATAATCGTTGCACAAACGTGCAAATCCAGACCTAGGGTGAGTAGACTCCGGATTAGATCCGGCTGCTAGAGCATTCCTTACTAGATCAAGAAGATGCTGGGCAGACATAAATACTCCATCTTGGGGAGTAGCACTAGATTGACCGACGCTGGGACGGCCAGGTCTAACCATTTCTCTTCCTTAAGAAGGAAGAAGGAAGAAGAAAAAGGTTATTCACAAATTGAATATCAAGCAATCCTGATAGATAAAATAAGGAGTCATAAAGAAAATAGGATGAATCGGTACGAAGACTCGAATTAAATCCTAAAGCACGACTCCTAAGAAGGACTTAGGACGATGATCCTTATTAAATTATTCTACATTGTTCCGAAGTTTGGCTCTGATACCAAGCTGTGACGCCCCACCTCTATACCCACTCTAGTCAAGGACACTACGGTGTAAAGCCGTCAACTAGCACGGAGAATAAGGCCGTTGAGGAGCGACCATCCGTGTAATTGCTTTGTGTGAGTACCGATATGTCAGATAGTACAACGTGCATTTGGTTTCAGGAGGAAATCCGACATACCGATACAAACTCAAAGATACTACAGTGGATATATATATATATTCTTCGGAAACAAATATATAAATAAACATAACACAAATCAGTCACACACATCCATATCACAAAGGCGGAAATAGATACGAATATAACACTTAAAAGTGTGTATCAGAGTAGTTGTCAAACAGGATCCACAATATCACAAAAGAATAGTTACAAGTGCTAGACAAAAGAATATGGATACATCTATGAGTCTATATCTCAAATGTATACAACAAAAACTACAAATCTAAGTAGTTAGCCAAAAGTCAGGGTGATAATCCCAGATGAGAAGTCAAGCAGAAGCACCTGTAACATCTCGGTCTGACCCGAGTATTATTTAATAAGAAAATAATAAACAGATCAGTCTAACTATAAATATCAGATGAAATGATATAGAATAAGAGATATGACAAAAACATATGATAACCATAAAGCCATACTGTGATAAGTATGCAATTGAAAATCAACTAAGGATCAATCAATATCACAAGAATCTTCTCAAAGTTCAAAAGGGATGTCATACTCTTTATTTTTATTCACCAGTCCATAAATATTGACAATTATATCAATGCCAATCACAAAAGTTAATGACACACAAATTCACCAATGCACAAATATTGATAAAACTTATCAATGTAAATCATGAAAATTGGTGAAACACAAATTCTAGAAATCAATCAATAGAAATCCGGAAGTCACAAAAAGGGGGAGGCCTATCACAAAGCGGGAGCATGAAAACTCACCAACACGTGTATCACAAAATGGAACCTATTCCATGGTTGTTAACCATTAATTTTGAGCCGAAGCTCCACAAAACGGTCCTAAGACCATGGGTCGCTACCCCACCAAATTGAGCCGAAGATCCACAGAAACAGGGTTTAGTCTCCCTCGTAGACAAAGAGACATCACACATTTGCTAATCTAAATCAGAAAAATGATCATCAACGATCATCAAGAAGTGTCAATTACAGTAAGCTAATAAATATATAAGTTTAGCTTCATGTTCCATAACCACTAGCTTAACTTAAATATTTAAGAACAAATTATAGATCTCCACTCGAAAATTGTCACAAGAGATTCAATTGAACAAGTCCAAGAATTAACCGGCGAAGTAAACGCAAGCGTTTCATACCACAGGTTTTACTAAGCCGTTTAATTAGAATTCTCGTACGAGTGAGGTAAAGGTTTATATATGCTAGTAGATTGGAAAACGTTTAAGAAATAAGCTTTGTAGTAAAATAGGGTTGAAATCGTTTTGATGAAAGAGTTTTGATATTTACTGCTAGCATTGAAACCTTCATATTTTTAAAGTGACAAATCACAAAAATGATTGTAGAAACAAACAATCACAAAAATTCACATTCGATGACATAAATAAAATCCAAAGAATTCGATTCCAAATCCATCAAAATGGAAATACCCTTGCGACTTAACACAATTCAACACAAGAAATCAGCGGCTCAACATATGCGACTCCACGGCATACGACCTAAGAGATCGGCGACTTAAGAAATAGCATGCGGCCTAACAGAGCAACTTAACATGGCGCGACCTAATTTGGTGCGACTTAAAGCAGGGCGAGCGACCTAAGTGGTCAGCGACCTAGCAGGCCGACTCATAGTAAGGCGAGCGACCTATGTTGATGCAAGCCGAGCGACCTAACATAGCCGACCTATGTTGATGCAAACCGAGCGACCTAACATAGCTGACCTATAGCATGGCGTGACTTAAAGTATGGGGCGACCTAAGAGGTTGCGACCTAACTTGGTGCGACCTATGTTGGTGCGACCTATATGCAGGCCGAGTGGATTAAATGTGCAGGCCGAGCGACCTAGGGGATAGAAGTGCAAACTCCCTCAAATTTGCAACCGGTTGAGCACGGACGCTAGGGGATTACGCCCATCGGCTACCCGGTCCTATTGGCTCCTCGATGCATCACCAAATACGTGTTCAAACATCAAAGTTAAGATTTTTAAAGATTTGAACCCAAAACACTAAAAATTGGGATTTTCACCAATTCAATCCAAACCAAAAGCAAATGACTAAGTGTTAGGAATTCATACCCAACAATCAAAGATAGTTATAGACAAAGATGTGAGATAAAACTCCACCTTTTCACAAAACGATGAAGGAGAAGCTTAAAAGCAAAGGAAGAATCAACCACACTTCAATCTCAACACAAGAAGCTTGAATCAGTGGCTTCTCTTTGGATTTGGAGTTAGATGTTGGATTTGCAAATGAACTAGGGCTAGGAGTTTTAATTTCCCATTCCACTCTCCATTTTTGATGAAGCTTGAGTGTTAGGAAATGAAAGTGAAGTAATGAAGGGAAGGGGGGTTGAGCTAGAGTTAATAGTTTAGGCTAATGGGCTAAACCATACCCAAAGCCCAAAGTTAAAAAGTAGCAAAATTCCACTAACTCCAAACATATCAAAGTTTATACTCAAAAAGATCGAAAACGGCATTTTGGACCCAATGGAAGTGGTCCAGAGTCCTAATTCAACCGTATGCAAAAAGTAACTTTTCAGACTAAAATCCGACCAACGATAAAATATTTAAATAAAACATTTAAATATTCAGTCGTAAAATATGCGGGTTGTTACATAAGGAGATTGAGATTTGAATAAACACTTAGAGGCCTTGCTTAATTAATTAATTAATTAGATGGGCTTAAGAATGGCTTATAGGCTTTATAATTTGCAAAAGGGCATATTGGGAAATAGCCGCACTCTATCCCATAACACTTATATATTCTCGTTCCATATACCATTCACGTTCCTTTTTATCATTTTCACAAAAATAATCAAAACGTGAACTTATAGAGGAGCCGACCATTAACAAGGGAAGAAAAAGAAGAAAAATTCAAATCATGCTAAAGGGGAATAAATCTTAGTCTCAATCAATCTCCTTATCTTAATCAAGGTAAATAATAATTTATACCATCTCTATTTTGTTTCTAATCATTTGTCTTCAAGTTTAAGATTAAATCCCTTTTTATGATGATTTGGATGATGATATGCTTGAATTATAATTTGTTTGATTTAAACAAAATTGTTTGGATTAGGATTTATGTGGTTTAAAGGTAAAACCGATTGGAATTGATTTTTAAATGCCATGGAAAAATTATATTTTATGCGAGTTATGATTTTGGAGTTGGGTTTGAATTTCTATAGTTTTCCAAGCTATGGAAAATTTGATACAAATTTTAAAAGGAAAATATGATAAAACTGCGTTTTAATTTTATCTCGATTATTTCAGGAAGAAATTGGGTCTAGAATTTTTGTATGTTAGATAACATGATGAAAGTGAACTTTTGTAATTTTTTGGGATTTTTTCTAAGAGATTTACTTTGGAAAATAAATTATTTTAGAAGAAAGACTTACTAGCATTATTGGTTTTGCCTAATGGAAGGGCTTATTTGTTAAATTAATCTTGGTTTAGATTTGAAATTATGCAGCAGCTATTTTGGTAAAGAATTAGAAAAGTTGAGACAACCAATCACATGTTTACACGTGGGCAATTTAGTTAGAAAGTATTTGCTTTAATTGGCATTAATCAGCTTTTATCCAAAAAATGGGTTCCGCCTCTATTAGAAGCACCTTTCGACCTATAACTTCCCCCTTCAATCTAGTCGAAACCAAAACACAAGTTATTGATGTTGGTAAGTAGTGGATTGGAGAAAGGTGGAAGGTATGGTGTTGGCATTGGTTTCGATGGGGTCGAAACCTTTGCTTTGCTTTTAAATATTAGCGCCTTCCTTTGTTAGCTTTCGAAGGAGTTGAAACATAGGCTATTGAAAGGGGTTTTCTAAATAGCTTTCGAAGAAAATTTTCCATATTTTATTTTTAAAGTATGAGCTTTCAAATGAGTCCCTTGTTTATAAAACAGTGCTTTCAAAAACGGTGATGCCGACCTATTCGAAACCATGCTGCCGTTCTTTTGCCTTTCTAGTGTATTGAAGTCATCAATGCTTTCGAAGGTAGCCTTTGTTTTAGACTTATATTGAGCCACTTCCTAAATGCTTTCAAAAGGGTTCCAAAGGCAATGGCAGTGAAAGAGGTTTCGATGCTATCCTTTAAAGTTTTCCTTAGATGTTTTGAAGCTTTCGAAAGAATGGTGTTGACGCCACCAAACTTTCCCCAAATAGTTTTATAAGAAGTTTAAAGGTTTCGAAAGTGGTACTTTCGTATATATTCACTTTGACCCAAAAGATGTTTTTGAGTAAACCCAATGGTTTCCAAAGGGGTACTTTCATTGGTTTCGGAGCTATGTTTCTAAGGATAACTAAGTAATGTTTTGATACTTTCGAAAGGTACGTTATGGTTTCAAAAGTGATGATTTAAAGAGCTTCGAAAGCTATATATTTTGTGTTTTGAAAAGTAGTTTTAAAAACTTTCGAAGGAGGTTATCCAGGGGTTCCTAAAATGATGTTTTAAGTTTTCGAAATCCTTAGTTTTCAAAATAAATAACCCAATCTCATTTTGAAGGAAAACTGTGGCATAAATAAAGTGTTTTGAAATGGAGTTTTGAAGAAGTTTTCCTTGATTAATGGGTTAAAGGGATTAACCACGTTTTATATAAAATGATTTCATGGACATTAAACCACAGGGTTTAGCAATATTATGTTTGTTTCTTCATAAAATGTATTTGAATACATTCACATTGTAATGAACCCATAATGGTAATTTAGGGAAGGGCAGAATAACCAGTTAGATTGATCTAGTAGTGAATATAAATTAAATTAACTAAAGATATAGGCGGGGGCCAATAGGTTCACCGTAAGCCTATGAAAACTATGTTGAGGAAAAGATATTGGCAGGGGCCAATAGGTTCATAGTAAGCCCATAAAAACTATGTATAAACGAAGATGTCAGGAAGATAGGTTCTTAATTAGACCATGGAAAACTGTGATTTGATATTGGCAGAGGCCATTAGGTTTATAGTGAACCCATAAAAACTATATTTGTATTAATATATTAATAGATGTCAAGAGATTCCCGGTCAACCCATGAAAATTAGGATAAGAGGAAAGTTATTGGAGTTACCAATAGGTTTAGAGAGAACCTACTAATTAATGATGTTATTAGCAGGGGCTAATAGGTTTTTAGCGATCCCATTAAAACTACGAAATAGGGCAGGGAGTCCATAAATTTAAATGGGTTAATAGTAAACCCATGAAAAATATGAAACTGGATAAGGAGTCCATAAAAAATAAATAGGTTATTAGTAAGCCCATGAAAACTAATAGGTTAATAGTAACCCTAGAAACTATAAATGAGAAAATTATTCGGAAATGAATAGGAATGGGAAATCCAGAATTGTTTTACTTGTTTGCATATCATCATATTATTTTGAGATGTTTTAACTATTGTGCATGTAGGAACACAATATATGATTTATAAAGGTTTTAGAATACCAGTGAGGGAAAAACCCATTCCGCTAAGCGGCGTAGCCTCACTTGATATCTAAATGGTTTGAGATGGTAGATTATTATTCATACCAGGTTTTATGTCTGACTCGAAGTTTATTTTTGTGATGTCTCGGAAATTTAAGCAATATTATTTAATAATTTCATTAATAATTATTTTAAATTGTGAAATATTGATTTAATAATTTAATTTAAACAGAAATTCTCTTTTGAAAATTAATAATTATTTAGTTTGTTAAATGATATTCTTTTCAAATGTTAAAAATATTTAAATAATAAATTTATCTTTCGAAACTGATTTAAAAATATTTTATTTATAATGTATATATGTGCATACATTGTAAATAGAGGATTTGGTTTTAATTTTAATTTATATTAAATAAAGGGTATTTTCTAATTATTATATATAAATGTATAATTTGTAAATTGATTAAATTGATTTAAATTGGTATTGAAAACTTTTCAAAAGTCTGTTTTAAAAATCTATCTTATAATTTTATAGAAATGTAAGTAAGTATTTATGTTGTTTATAAGAATAAATATAGTTTAAATTTTGTTTTATAATAAAAGTTTTTTTTGTTTTATTTTAAAATATGTTTTTTCTTTTGAAATAAGATTTAGTTCATTTTTGTTAAAGTATAACATTTAGTTTGAAAACTCTTGAATAAATGAATTCAACATTTCTTTTCTTCTTTTAAAAATCTTTTATTTTGAAATTTAGTTTTGAAAGAATATTAGTTTGAAAAATAATTAAACAAACATTTAAAATGTATAATTTTAGAAAGAAGTTTATAAGTAGACATGTAATTATTTTCAAGACTAATGTTAATAAATAATTGAAACATGCTAAAATAAATTTGAAATGGTTTAAGATAAATTCAAATACATTTATAAATTTAGAATTTTCTTTTAATTGAATACACATGTGTTAAATTCTTAAAACATAAAATAGACACTTGTAAAAGTTTGAGATAATAACATAACAAGTGGCATTTGTTATTATTTAAATTATACTGATAGGAGAAACATAGCAATTCATTTGTTAAAACATTTTCTCATTTGAAAACCTGAAAATCAAATTTCAGTAAGATCAAAACCAATCTTCAATCAATTTCTTCAAAACAAACTACAAATCTGCAAATAACAACTTCATATCTGTAATTTAAAATCTGCAAATTACAAACTTCAAGTCTGTGCATTTGAAATTGGATCTGCATGCAATATTTCAACATCAAGAAACTCAGCAATCAAATACAAGTAAAGTAACTTCAACTTCAAATTGCACCCAGATTTCAAAATGCAGTTTCAAACAGGGTCCTGGAAATTGAAATCTGCACCTAAGTTTGTTCTCTGCATTCTTCTCTAAGGTGGGTAAACTTCTATTTCAAAAACAGATCTTTCTTTTAAATTTAATGCTTAAGTAATATACTAAAAATCAAGTTCAAACAAAACTGTCATTTTAAAAAGAAAAAAAATCAAAAACTGCTATGATTTGAAAACAGCAGTGTCTTCATTTTGATGAATAACTCCCCAATTTTAAGGGTTGTTTTAAATTAGTTGTGCATGTGACCTGATAAAAGAAAGCATTGTTTGATTATGTTGTGATGATTACTTATTAATGAATGTTCTGTGTATAGAAAAGAATAGGGTTAACTGTCATTGATTTCTTGAATCTGCATATCTAGTTGGTTGTAAATTAGGATATTTTTTTTAATAGAAAATCTTTATTAATTGAATTTTTTCAGTTAGTAAAGTTATGTGTAAACAAAGCATGTTGTTTAGTATAAATGCAGGTTTTATGAAATCATGAATTAGTTAAAATAAGTTAAAATCTAAATCTGTTACCTCTGAAATAATTATAGCAGTAAGTATTTTCAATAAACATCAGGATATCAACATCATTAACTATTTAAAACAAGATTATAACATTGATGTATGTTATAAATCAGAAAGTGTAAAATAAAGTTCACTTTTTAAAATGAACTGTAGTATTAGCATTTTAGTTTTGAACAGAAATAGGGAATTTGAAGTATCTGTTAAGCTAGTAAATTTTAGGTATTAAGATACTTCCTGTAGGTGAAGTATTGATGTAAGAATGAGGTAAAATTTGGAAATTAGTGATCAGAGAGAGATAGGAGTTAGGAATGGATTGTTTCCAGGTATTCAAAACCTAGTTCCGGTGTTGCAGTTCTTAGTTTATCCCCATGTTCTTTGTTGCTTCGAATAATTTGAGGCTTTGGGAGATTTCAGAGGGGATGTAGGTGAGTCATTTGCCGGAGTTGCAGTGATGATGATGATTGGAGAAGGCGAGTTTATGGCTGTTGACAGGTTTAGGGTGGATGTAGCTGTTTTTTTTCCAGGTTGCAGTTGATCACTTATTTTTGATTTCAACTGATATGGGAGGGTTTGGATGATTGTATTAGTATAGGGAGATGGTCAGTGACTTGTAGCAGTGGAATGGAGTGGCTGGAGTTCGTCGAGGCGACGGTACATATGCACCATGCATGTTTGGAGTCTGGTGGACATATGGGGTGTGTAGGGTTTTTGACTCGGGTATTCCTCGGGTATTTTTGTTTTTGACTCGAAGCAGTTTGGTTTGAAACTCGAAGTAGTGAAGTATGTTTCTCGGGTTGGTTTTGGTTACAGGTTTAAAACCTGAGTTTTTGCAGTTTTGAAATTTTGAATGAAATTCAAAATTTTAGTGCAGGTTTTGATTTAAGTGGGAGTTAAGTCTGAATTCAAATGAAGTTTGAAATTCAAAGTTTTAAAAATGAAAATCTTAAAATTTAAACAAGATTTAAATTCAAGTTTTAAATCAAGACTAAAAACTGTTTCAGGTTTACCTTTTAAACCAGAATTTGATTTAAAATAGTTTTTGTTAGTTTTTTTAATTTTGAACAGATTTAAATGTTCAAGCAAGATTTAAATTTGCTTTTGAAATCAAGTTAAAACAGTTTTCAAGTTACTTTGGAAACCATTTTTGATTTCAAACAGTTTGTAAATTTAAAAAAAAATAGATGAACATATTTAAATGTTTTAAAAGAAATTTGATTTCAAGTAAGTTTTAAAACTTGAAAGAATTAATTCCTTTAGTATTGAATTAAAATATGAAGTGTTTAATTTAAATTTGAAAGTTGAAAAAAATCAATTTATTTTCAAAGATTAATTTATTTTAATCAAGTGAATTTATTTCAAATCTTTCTTTTATATCTAAGTAATGAATGTTCTTTAACATTCATTTTATTTTAAAGTTTATAATTATTTAAATTTGGATTAATGTTTAAATGATTAAACATTTTGAATCTTTAAAATTTAAAATGAATTGGAATTTGAATTTAAATTTAGAAATGTATTGTTTAAATACATTTTGAATATAATCGAGTCATTTGATAAGTAATTAAATTATTTTGAAAAATATTTAAGCGTTAAGGATTTACTTAATTATTTGATTTTAAATAATGGTTTGGATTAATTTTTAATTAGAAATGATTTGCTAATAACTAATTAAATTCAAATTTCCTTAAGTATATAATTATTGAAATGTTGTTAATTAATAAAAATAATTATCTAAGGATAATTAAGTAATTAATTAATGTAATTAATTTTGATAATTAACTAGATTGATTAATTGAATCTAATTGATTGTAATTTGTTAAGTATAATTAATTGTTAAAGTAATTAAGGAATTAATTACTTATTGTAATTAATTTTGATATGTGATTTAGTTAAGTTAATTAATTTAGTTTAATTAATTTAAGTAAATCATTTGATGATTTAATGGAAGTAATTACTTAATGTAATTAATGAAGCGGGATTGCTTAGAAAAGTAATAATGGTAATTACTGGAATGTAATTAGTAATTTGAGAAATTACTTTTGTAATTAATTAAGGAATTAAAAATAATTAATTATTGGATAATTAATTTGATTAATAAGTAATTAAAGATAGTTAATTACTAAATTTAATATTAATCAAGGTGATTAATATTTAGATTAATTACTAAATGTAATTAATTAAGTAATTTATTTAAATATTAGAGATCATTAATTCTTACAATTAATGATGTAATTAAGGATTGTTTGATTAAGTTAAAATTTAAAATAAGTGATTAAGTAATTGTAATTAATGAAGGATAAATATAATTAATTATAGTTAATTAATTAATGAGTAATTAAATGTTAATTACTTATGAATAGGGTTAATTAATTTGTGAAAATTAATTAAATACTAATTACTTATTGTAGTTAGTGAATGATTAATCAAAGATGTTTAATCAAGTTAAATACTTAGGATTAATTAATTAACTGGGTTAATTAATTAATGGATGTTAAGCAGGATTTAAATGTGTTAATTAATTTAATATATTTTAAATTAATTAGAGATAGAAGTAATTAATTTAATTTATTTTATATTAATTATAATTGATGGTTAATAAATCATTGCTTATGGATGTTATTGATTGAATGGTTGTGATCTCAGAAATGAGATGAGTTGTATATGAATGATATGAAAGCTTGGTTTAAGTATGATGGTTTGTGATGGATTATTTGGTTGTGATGATTATCTGTTTATGATGATACAGATTATCTATTTATGATATGAATGTGATTATCTATTGTGAGATATAGTTTATCTATCTGTGTGAATTAGATAATAATGAAATGAGTTAATTATTTAAACCCTTAAGTATAACTTGGGCATTAAGATGGAGTTTGGTTTCGATGAGACCGGGATCGGGTTTCCATATTTGGATATCCGAAAACCACATCGATTCCAATTAAACGTTAGGTCGTTAGTGGAGCAAATGAAGACTCGAGGTGTAAGGGCTATACGTCAGTTTAACTCTGTGGGTGATTCCGTAATGAGTTTGACGGAATAGTACTTATAGGTTCGAGATGGTGATTTAGAGTGCAAGGGTTATCGTCGTTAACTCTGCGGGTGATTCCAAAATGAGTGTAACGAGATAATGCCTTTGGTTTCGTTCGAACCCGGAACGAACTTGTATGGATTGAATGCTTTCAGAACATCGTCAGGTGGACGATGAGCATTCTAAGATAAATGTGTTCTCTAAAGGTAATCGCAGCCTCAAGCCTCATCAACCGGGAATGGCTAAAACAGGGGAGGTGCAGCAAGGCTTCGTGGGTAGCCCCCACTTGAGAGTGAGATTTACCCCTGTCTAGAGGTCCCTTTTTATTTCGGCTGTGTGGACGGTTGTGAGCTCCAACCGTCGGGGTCGTCTTGTTCGGAACTGTTCAGTAAGGAATGGGTCCGGCCTTGTGTTGTAGGGGAGCGGGCGTACTCCTCGGTATGGTGATCTAGGCCACGTACTGTGACGGGCGGTACCCCAGTAGCCCTGCCATTGATGGAATCCATAATCCAATAAGTGCCTGTACGGTTTTGATTGTGCCCAACTATGTTGGAACGTGAGATGTAAGCATTCCAGCTATTTCTGTATTTTATTTTGAAAACCCTAACACTATTATAATATCACTGGATTTCCTATCAAATGTTTTGGTTAGCGTAAGGTAAAAACTTTTACATGTTTATGTGTGGGAAGTCTTACGTGATACCCTTTGTTTCAAAGGATTTTCTAAAGTTAACCAACTTTTATCCTCGTTTACTCACACCAGACCCCTGTCTGACCTGAGTGTTTATTTTCTGTTTTATTAAACTCTTGGGTACTCATATTACGTATGAGTAGTCAAGTGTTTCAGGATTTGCTTTGACAAGTTTCTGGAGGAGATAATGGAGCAGGAGGCTTCAGCGTGTAGATATATGTAGTGGTTCCGCTGTGTTTGAGTTGTATCTGTTTTCTCTAATGTACTTGAACTGTAATTGCTAGACAGATGTTTATAACTGTCTAGTTTTGTGTTGTATTAGCTGTTTAACTCTGATGTATATGATACTATGTAAATTTTTATGTGATATATTATAATTTATTCGATTCCGCTGTGAGATTCTGATGTTGTCTGTTCTTTCTTTCCTTTCTTTTCACTTTTCTATCCCTTTCTTTCTTCTTAGCGATGCGACTTCCTGGAGTTTGGAAGTTGGGTCGTTACATTGTGGTATCAGAGCATTAGGTTGAGAGAATACCTAGGCTCTGTAGTGGTGTCTTTCTTGAGAGAGCGTACTTGTAATTTTAAATATAAATATATTTAATTCTACCTATCTGTTGGGTTACCTGTTCGGGCTTTCCAATATCTTTAATAATAGTTGTAATACCTTTGGTGTCACACTTTTTTGGTATCAACGTGAACTACCAAAAATGCCCCTCTTCACTTATTATTAAATATTACTATTGTTTAAAAATAGAATCTAACGGCTAATTTTTTTAACAATTCAAAACGTACTTATCTTATTATCACTTAGAAATAGGATAATACGAATAAACTTTTTTCAAAGTCATTTTTTACCCATTAATAACAGAAATAAAAATTTAAACCAATATAAAATTAGATCCATTCTTTAGTAATTAATAATAGAAATAAAAATTCAAACGCCCCTATAAATAGGATCTAATAATTAAACATACTTTACAAATTCAAAACGCTTCTAAAATTAGGATATAAAATTAAATTTACTTTAAAATTCAAAATACTTATTTACATATATACTAATCTTAGTATCACTTGAAATAAAAAAATTATTTTTTTGACTGATTTAAATATATACAATTTATAAGAACAATAATTCACGCGCGAAGCGCGTGCCATTACACTCGTAAGTAATAAAGGTAGATAAGGTAGTGGTGTGTGTAACACAACTACCAATAGTGGGAGTCCAAGTGTTTGAGGTTGGAAGTGATCTGCTAGAGCAGTTCGGGTATCTTGAGTAGTTTTGCAGTTTGGTGTGAAGGGATTTCACCGATCTCTGAAGGAAATCTTTTCAAGATTCGGAGTTTATCTTTGGATTGTAAGCTTGGTTGCACTCGTGAGAGTGGTTTTTCTTGAGTCTGGATCAGTTGGGAGTTCTGAAGCCAGAGTTGGTATCTTGCTAACCTTAGAAAGGAGTTCTGTCTGTATTTGAGTTTGAGACTCAGTTTGGTTGAGTGTTTTGTGCTTGGTTTGAGATTGAGTTTCCTGAGGAATATCTGTCTTTTGAAGGCTCTATTGTGGAAGAGGCTGGTGTAGCTTTGTGATTCGATGAGCTTTTGGATAAGGAAGTTTTTGGCAGCAGTAGCAGCAGTGAGTGGCCTGTTCTTCGATGGTTCAGAAGTTTCTGTGATTTTTCTGTCAGAAGTCCAGGCAGATGGTGGAGCTTGTCCATTTCTTCTAAAGCTCAGTTGGGTGTGATGTTTGTGGTTAGAGATAGACCACTAGTTCTTCTTTGGATTAGGAGGTTTTAGCTATTCTGATTTTGTAGAGAGAACGATTTCTTGGAATCTGAACTGAGTAGAATCGCAAAAGTGACTTGCGATGATACAGAAGTTCTCTGGGTGTTCTTTATTTTGGATTGAAGCATCTCTAGAGGATGTTTGAGTTATCGAAGTGGTATTTTCTGGATATCTCCGAAGAGGTTAAGATTTGCATCCATCGAGAGTTTGAGTTCTGTACCGACTTGGTTCTTGGAGTTTTACCGATGGATCGGCATAGTAGAAAGGCTCTTTGAGAAAGAGATCTGTTTAAGATGACCGGTTAATCGGATCCAGTTTTCTGGTTGAATTTTTGTTGTGGTGTTTGTGACCGAATCAGATAGGTCACTGAGATTTATGGAATTTGATGAACAATGTTTCCGAGATAAGTTGATCATGTTTATACTTGTGTTCATCAACAGCATTCTCAAATCAGAGTTGCGCAGTGGAAGCATGGTGGCAGCTATTCCAGGATAGAAGCAGCATCCGATTCATTGGGAATTTGAGTTTTGTCTTAGATTAGAGGATTTCTACAGGAAATTCATTTGGATCTGGAAGATTGGATGTTTGTGCACCTGTTCTGTTTCAGAATAGAGTAGTATGTTTGAAGTCTTCTGATATTTGTGTAGAAGAGTTTGTGTGGTAAATTTGATTGATCTATAGGTTGGAGGCAGCCCAGGATCGTCATGAGAGATTTGTGGATATGAGTATTGGATCTTTCTGTTTTTTCTTAAGAGTTAAGTGTTTGGTCTACAGGATTGAATTTCTAGTTCGGATAGCTGGAATTTGTTTTGGTTTTTCATGTATCTCTGAGGGAGTATGTGTATGGTTTATCTTTGGTTTTATACTCAGTAGTTCTGGAAAATTTGGAAGTTGATCAGGACTTGTCTGAGGTCCAGTATCCTGTTTAGATTTGTAGATCTAGATATATAGGAGCTCTAGATCTGTGTGGTGTAGCTAGTTTATATTCTGTAAAGCGAGTGTCCCGATGTTTGTACCTGTGAAACTCTAGGGAATTTTATCCAGAATTTTATCTGGATAATTAGAATTATTATTGAATTGGTTGCTATGGTTGTTAGTATTTTGGTTGATAGCATATGTTTGCTGTTTAAAATTTTGAAATCTGTATGGGATTATTAAATTACCTTTGCTTTTAAATTTCGGGGACGAAATTCTTTTAGGGGGGAGGAATGTGATGTCCTGGAAATTTAAGCTATATTATTTAATAATTTCATTAATAATTATTTTAAATTGTGAAATATTGAGTTAATAATTTAATTCAAACAGAAATTCTCTTTTGAAAATTAATAATTATTTAGTTTGTTAAATGACATTCTTTTCAAATGTTAAAAATATTTAAATAATAAATTTAACTTTCTAAACTGATTTAAAAATATTTTATTTATAATGTATATATGTGTATACATTGTAAATAGAGGATTTGGTTTTAATTTTAATTTATATTAAATAAAGGGTATTTTCTAATTATTATATATAAATGTATAATTTGTAAATTGATTAAATTGATTTAAATTGGTATTGAAAACTTTTCAAAAGTTTGTTTTAAAAATCTATCTTATATTTTTACAGAAATGTAAGTAAGTATTTATTATGTTTATAAGAATAAATATAGTTTAAATTTTGTTTTATAATAAAAGTTTGTTTTGTTTTATTTTAAAATATGTTTTTTCTTTCGATATAAGATTTAGTTCATTTTTGTTAAAGTATAACATTTAGTTTGAAAACTCTTGAATAAATGAATTCAACACTTCTTTTTTTCTTTTAAAAATCTTTTCTTTTGAAATTTAGTTTTGAAAGAATATTATTTTGAAAAATAATTAAACAAACATTTAAAATGTATAATTTTAGAAAGAAGTTTATAAGTAGACATGTAATTATTTTCAAGACTAATGTTAATAAATAATTGAAACATGCTAAAATAAATTTGAAATGGTTTAAGATAAATTCAAATACATTTATAAATTTAGAATTTTCTTTTAATTGAATACACATGTGTTAAATTCTTAAAACATAAAATAGACACTTGTAAAAGTTTGAGATAATAACATAACAAGTGGCATTTGTTATTATTTAAATTATATTGATAGGAGAAATATAACAACTCATTTGTTAAAACATTTTCTCATTTGAAAACCTGAAAATCAAATTTCAGTAAGATCAAAACCAATCTTCAATCAATTTCTTCAAAACAAACTACAAATCTGCAAATAACAACTTCATATCTGTAATTTAAAATCTGCAAATTACAAACTTCAAGTCTGTGCATTTGAAATTGGATCTGCATGCAATATTTCAACATCAAGAAACTCAGCAATCAAAATACAAGTAAAGTAACTTCAACTTCAAATTGCACCCAGATTTCAAAATGCAGTTTCAAACAGGGTCCTGGAAATTGAAATCTGCACCTAAGTTTGTTCTCTGCATTCTTCTCTAAGGTGGGTAAACTTCTATTTCAAAAACAGATCTTTCTTTTAAATTTAATGCTTAAGTAATATACTAAAAATCAAGTTCAAACAAAACTGTCATTTTAAAAAGAAAAAAAATCAAAAACTGCTATGATTTGAAAACAGCAGTGTCTTCATTTTGATGAATAACTCCCCAATTTTAAGGGTTGTTTTAAATTAGTTGTGCATGTGACCTGATAAAAGAAAGCATGTTTGTTTGATTATGTTGTGATGATTACTTATTAATGAATGTTCTGTGTATAGAAAAGAATAGGGTTAACTGTCATTGATTTCTTGAATCTGCATATCTAGTTGGTTGTAAATTAGGATATTTTTTTAATAGAAAATCTTTATTAATTAAATTTTTTCAATTAGTAAAGTTATGTGTAAACAAAGCATGTTGTTTAGTATAAATGCAGGTTTTATGAAATCATGAATTAGTTAAAATAAGTTAAAATCTAAATCTGTTACCTCTGAAATAATTGTAACAGTAAGTATTTTCAATAAAAATCAGGATATCAACATCATTAACTATTTAAAACAAGATTATAACATTGATGTATGTTAGAAATCAGAAAGTGTAAAATAAATTTCACTTTTTAAAATGAACTGTAGTATTATCATTTTAGTTTTGAACAGAAATAGGGAATTTGAAGTATCTATTAAGCTAGTAAATTTTAGGTATTAAGATACTTCCTGTAGGTGAAGTATTGATGTAAGAATGAGGTAAAATTTGGAAATTAGTGATCAGAGAGAGAGGAGTTGGGAATTGAGTGTTTCCAGGTATTCAAAACCTAGTTCCAGTGTTGCAGTTCTTAGTTTATCCCCATGCTCTCTGTTGCTTTGAATAATTTGAGGCTTTGGGAGATTTCAGAGGGGATGTAGGTGAGTCATTTGCCGGAGTTGCAGTGATGACGATGATCGGAGAAGGCGAGTTTATGGCTGTTGACAGGTTTAGGGTGCTTGTAGCTGTTTTTTTCCAGGTTGCAGTTGATCACTTATTTTTGATTTCAACTGATATGGGAGGGTTTGGATGATTGTGTTAGTATAGGGAGATGGTCAGTGACTTGTAGCAGTGGAATGGAGTGGCTGGAGTTCGTCGAGGCGACGGTACATATGCACCATGCATGTTTAGAGTCTGGTGGACATATGGGGTGTCCAGGGTTTTTGACTCAGGTATTCCTCGAGTATTTTTGTTTTTGACTCGAAGCAGTTTGGTTTGAAACTCGAAGTAGTGAAGGGGGTTTCTCGGGTTAGTTTTGGTTACAGGTTTAAAACCTGAGTTTTTGCAGTTTTGAAATTTTGAATGAAATTCAAAATTTTAGTGCAGGTTTTGATTTAAGTGGGAGTTAAGTCTGAATTCAAATGAAGTTTGAAATTAAAAGTTTTAAAAATGAAAATCTTAAATTTAAACAAGATTTAAATTCAAGTTTTAAATCAGGACTAAAAACAGTTTCAGGTTTACCTTTTAAACCAGAATTTGATTTGAAATAGTTTTTGTTAGTTTTGTTTAATTTTGAACAGATTTAAATGTTTAAGCAAGATTTAAATTTATTTTTGAAATCAAGTTAAAACAGTTTTCAAGTTACTTTGGAAACCAGTTTTGATTTCAAACAGTTTGTAAATTTAAAAAAAAATAGATGAACATATTTAAATGTTTTAAAAGAAATTTGATTTCAAGTAAGTTTTAAAACTTGAAAGAATTAGTTCCTTTAGTATTGAATTAAAATAGAAGTGTTTAATTTAAATTTGAAAGTTGAAAAAAATCAATTTATTTTCAAAGATTAATTTATTTTAATCAAGTGAATGTATTTCAAATCTTTCTTTTATATCTAAGTAATGAATGTTCTTTAACATTCATTTTATTTTAAAGTTTATAATTATTTAAATTTGGATTAATGTTTAAATGATTAAACATTTTGAATCTTTAAATTTTTAAAATGAATTGGAATTTGACTTTAAATTTAGAAATGTATTGTTTAAATACATTTTGAATATAATTGATTCATTTGATAAGTAATTAAATTATTTTGAAAAATATTTAAGCGTTAAGGATTTACTTAATTATTTGATTTTAAATAATGGTTTAGATTAATTTTTAGTTAGAAATGATTTGTTAATAACTAATCTAATTCAAATTTCCTTAAGTATATAATTATTGAAATGTTGTTAATTAATAAAAATAATTATCTAAGGATAATTAAGTAATTAATTAATGTAATTAATTTTGATAATTAACTAGATTGATTAATTGAATCTAATTAATTGTAATTTGTTAAGTATAATTAATTGTTAAAGTAATTAAGGAATTAATTACTTATTGTAATTAATTTTGATATGTGATTTAATTAAGTTAATTAATTTAGTTTAATTAATTTAAGTAAATCATTTGATGATTTAATGGAAGTAATTACTTAATGTAATTAATGAAGCAGGATTACTTAGAAAAGTAATAATGGTAATTACTGGAATGTAATTAGTAATTTGGGAAATTACTTTTGTAATTAATTAAGGAATTAAAAATAATTAATTATTGGATAATTAATTTGATTAATAAGTAATTAAAGATAGTTAATTACTAATTTAATATTAATCAAGGTGATTAATAATTAGATTAATTACTAAATATAATTAATTAAGTAATTTATTTAAATATTAGAGATCATTAATTATTACAATTAATGATGTAATTAAAGATTGTTTGATTAAGTTAAAATTTGAAATAAGTGATTAAGTAATTGTAATTAATTAAGGATAAATATAATTAATTATAATTAATTAATTAATGAGTAATTAAATGTTAATTACTTATGAATAGGGTTAATTAATTTGTGAAAATTAATTAAATACTAATTACTTATTGTAATTAGTGAATGATTAATCAAAGATGTTTAATCAAGTTAAATACTTAAGACTAATTAATTAACTGATTAATTAATTAATGGATGTTAAGCAGGATTTAAATGTGTTAATTAATTGAATTTATTTTAAATTAATTAGAGATAGGAGTAATTAATTTAATTTATTTCAAATTAATTATAATGGATGGTTAATAAATCATTGCTTATGGATGTTATTGATTGAATGGTTGTGATCTCAGAAATGAGATGAGTTGTATCTGAATGATATGAATGCTTGGTTTAAGTATGATGGTTTGTAATGGATTATTTGGTTGTGATGATTATCTGTTTGTGATGATATAGATTATCTGTTTATGATATGAATGTGATTATCTATTGTGAGATATAGTTTATCTATCTGTGTGAATTAGATAATAGTGAAATGAGTTAATTGTTTAAACCCTTAAGTATAACTTGGACATTAAGATGGCATTTGGTTTCGATGAGACCGGGATCGGTTTTCCATATTTGGATATCCGAAAACCACATCGATTCCAATTAAACGTTAGGTCGTTAATCCAAGTGGAGCAAGTGAAGACTCGAGGTGTATGGGCTATACGTCAGTATAACTCTGTGGGTGATTCCATAATGAGGTTGATGGAATAGTACTTATAGGTTCGAGATGGTGATTTAGAGTGCAAGGGTTATCGTCGTTAACTCTGCCGGTGATTCCAAAATGAGTGTAACGAGATAATGTCTTCGGTTTCATTCGAACCCGGAACGAACTTGTATGGATTGAATGCTTTCAGAACATCGTCAGGTGGACGATGAGCATTCTAAGATAAATGTGTTCTCTAAAGGTAATCGCAGCCTCAAGCCTCATCAACCGGGAATGGCTAAAACAGGGGAGGTGCAGCAAGGCTTCGTGGGTAGCCCCCACTTGAGAGTGAGATTTACCCCTGTCTAGAGGTCCCTTTTTATTTCGGCTGTGTGGACGGTTGTGAGCTCCAACTGTCGGGGTGGTCTTGTTCGGAACTGTTCAGTAAGGAATGGGTCCGGCCTTGTGTTGTAGGGGAGCGGTGTACTCCTCGGTACGATGATCTAGGCCACGTACTGTGACGGGCGGTACCCCAGTAGCCCTGCCATTGATGGAATCCATAATCTAATAAGTGCCTGTACGGTTTTGATTGTGCCCAACTATGTTGGAACGTGAGATGTAAGCATTCCAGCTATTTTTGTATTTTATTTTGAAAACCCTAGACACTATTATAATATCACTGGATTTCCTATCAAATGTTTTGGTTAGTGTAAGGCAAAAACTTTTCCATGTTTATGTGTGGGAAGTCTTACGTGATACCCTTTGTTTCAAAGGATTTTCTAAAGTTAAGCAACTTTTATCCCTGTTTACTCACACCAGACCCCTGTCTAACCTGAGTGTTTATTTTCTGTTTTATTAAACTCTTGGGTACTCATATTACGTATGAGTAGTCAAGTGTTTCAGGATTTGCTTTGATAAGTTTCTGGAGGAGATAATGGAGCAGGAGGCTTCAGCGTGTAGATATATGTAGTGGTTCCGCTGTGTTTGAGATGTATCTGTTTTCTCTGATGTACTTGAATTGTAATTGCTAGACAGATGTTTATAACTGTCTAGTTTTGTGTTGTATTAGCTGTTTAACTCCGATGTATATGATACTATGTAAATTTTTATGTGATATATTATAATTTATTCGATTCCGCTGTGAGATTCTGATGTTGTCTGTTCTTTCTTTCCTTTCTTTTCTCTTTTCTATCCCTTTCTTTCTTCTTAGCGATGCGACTTCCTGGAGTTCAGAAGTTGGGTCGTTACAATTTTTTCCCCTTAAACTTTCGGATACTCTATTGATTTTATGTAGTTTGAGAGTTGGGATACCACTTTAGACGAATAAGCTTCCGGAGACATGCATGAGGCATGATAGCTATCTAGAGTTCCCTTTTATTTTGATTCCACTATGTTGTTTCTGTAAAGGAAAAGTGGTAAAATTGCCTATATATACACTCTGATCATCCAATGGATCATCTTCATATGTCTCTCTTGGCGTAGTTGTAATAAATATATTTTCTCTGAATGTGGTTCTCCTATTGGGATTATGTAATGAATATGAAATGGAATGTGGAACTTATTTAATGTTTTAAATTTTTTCATATTCACGTGTTTCTGTGTATCAATGTGTCTAACATTTCCGTATTTGGTCACTGAGGATTAATAAGTATAGATGGTTATAGCATCTGTAGCCGTTAGTTTTGGGCCTCCAAATAGGGAATGTTACAAGATGAGATTATATTTGAATAGGTGTCTAAAGTAAGTAGGCTCCCACATATTTTATTATACCGATAGGCAACCTATCATATCTTATACATTGATGATGATGTTCTTACTATTGAGATTAAGAGATTACTTTGGAATTAACAAATAGTAGCCAAATTATGCTTGAGTATATCTCATTGATTTGTAATTTTTGGATATGGTTGATTCACCCATTTTATGTTGATCCTATAGTTCCAGATTTGATGTTTTTCTATATGAGTGATAACATTTTATACATGGTTTTGTGATATTTGATGTTATGTTTGGTTGTCTATGATATTAAAGTTATATACCATATATAAATATATTACTATATCTAATGATATTAAATATGTTGTCTTGAGTTATCCCAATGATGTTATCATATTATATACCTTGCACATATTAAGTTATATAAGTATATTGACTCTTGGTTTAGACATGGTTTAACCTGTGTATTATTTATGTAATACTCGGGGTCAGTTTGAGACATTTCTAGTGCATGGATGATGTGACAAGATTGAGTTTAGTAGGCTTAAGGGAGGTGCTATATATTTAGGATTCTCTATAGTATTTGTGTGATCTAGACTCATTACACACACACATCATTGTGTTTTATATTGATTTTACATAGTATTTCACGTTGGGATGGTGGACATATTATATTTTATAATTACTCTATCACATATAAAAACATACATATATACTTACATATATATATATATATATATATATATATTTTTGTGTGTATGCGTATGTTTGTTCCATATTATATATTGTCACTGTGATATGGACTCTATGACCTCGGTTACTCATTGTATATTGTTTGTATTGTTCTATCCTGGAGGCACACATGCTTATTACTTTGTGTTGATATTATATATGTTTTGTAGTGAGTTATATTTGGTGTTTAAAAACTTATTAATGTTAGCCCAAGGGAATATTTACGTGTGTATCTCATATAGTCTCACTCCCCGTATTATCTGACCATGTTACTTTGTAATACCTTTTAGATAGTGTTTGCACAGAAAATCAACAAACACTTCCAGTTGATTTATTGCGTCACTGTGAATATGAGGTGTACAATGCAGCTATTGTATTTATATTATGATTAATTTTTAGAGAGTAAATTGCATACAAGTTATGTAGAAAGTAAATTGCAGTAAAGTAAAGAACACAAAAATTTATAGTGGTTTGGCTATCCTTGTTAGGCAGCTTTAGTTATGCAGTTCCTACCTGACTGTTCATGCTAGGCGGTTCCTACCAGCAGTTCCTGCTAGGTGGTTCATGATAGTTGTTCCTGCTAGCTGCTCCTGCTTTCCTCTAACCTGTCTACCATTACTACTGTAAGCTTGGCTCCTAAGAATTGTCCTTATTGTTGTTATAAGCTTGGTTATTTATAGATGTGAAGGTATTGTTAGGTTAGGTTGATAGTTTCTCCGTATAATGCACCCAAACGAAATATTCATGAATATGCCACAAGTAATTAATAATTTCCTGATATGTGTGGATTTCATTCCATATATGCATTCTTCGGTTCAGCTAGAAGCTCTATTTAGGGTAAATTGGTTCTGTGGAATGTATGTGGACATCTTTCTAGCTAAGTTCATGCATCCCCTTTATTGGTTCGACCTTCCAGGCTTTGGCTTGGTCCGATCGTCGTATGGTGTCCTTACCCGGTTCGGCTTCTCCCTTCCTTTCATGATCATGTTTGATACTATGGGCACCGAATAGGATCCCCTATTCGGTACCTAAGGGTACCGAAGAGGGCTTACTGTTCGGTACCCTAGGGTACCGAACAAGATTTTATGTTCGGTGCCATGTGGTACTGGGCAGGGGAAGTCTGGCCACTCTCTTCCTTTCCTCTTGCCTTTCTCATGCCCGGTCTCTCTTCCTTACTTAGATTGGAAATGGTTAAGAATTCAGCAGTTAGATTCTCTATCGGACTACTCCTCACGTTCCATAAAAATAATATGCTTTCAAGGACTCGAAGCTGGGTTGGTTGGCTGATGGGCATAAGTCTTTACCATTGTGCTACACATGCTTTTGTGCAATAACTCCTTCGTTTTAAGCCTGAATTGAATGAAACTTGAACCAATAGCTTTGTACCATTGAGTATAGTGTTCCAATGCCTCTGAATATTCCATTTGCCATAATTACGCGGTTTCTCTCTAAGATGGGGCTCGAGTCAGATAGGTGGTGGACAAATTTTAGAATGACCATATCATATAATTCGTAGCTCAAATTGAATGCGGCTTTGACCTAGGTGCATGTCCTGCACTTAGGAATATTTTACATGTGGTTTAACTATATTTTGTGACTATGCCAAATTTTCCCCTAACGCTTCGCCTTTCGCTTGTAGTTACATAATGGCGCATTTATCATGCACCTTCCAACCATTTCCATGCTCTTAACATCTTTTTATATTCACCATGATGTGGGCGAGAATGCCCACAATACTTGCCTCCCAAAACATACTTTCGTAGAATACAAAATGTGCTTTGTTTCATCCAAACTCATTTTTCTTTTTCGTGTGAGGGTTATCTTGAACCTTAAATATCTATATCCTCATTCCCATTCTTTCAGTAGGTTTCCCGCTGCTAATATGTTGTAGAAACATGTTCACTTAGGTAAAGCTTGCTGAGCATTCAAAGACATCCTTTATTAGCATGACATTTGTAGTTCATTCTTTCTTGATAGTGCAATCATCTAGCATGATCTCCCATTTATTTTCATCTCTGTTTGAAAGGATTTTTCTCCCTATGGTTCAGCCTCCTTGCCCTCATGTCCTGAGGGTTGCATGTTGTTATATGAATGTTCCAAGAATGTCGAAGTGCCCTAAGGACAATAATGCACGGTGGTTCCATGGCACGTGGATTTGACAAGGGGTATTTTGTTGCATTAATTGTAGTTTGGCCAAATATGACTGGTGGCTGCGATGTATTTCCATACATGGTTGCCATGCTATTCTACTAGTGATTCCATCATTGCCACTAAGCATACTTGTATAGGTCAACTGCCAAAACCTTTGGCTAGGTAAGTGGTTTCTTTTTAAGTTTTGAACGTGGGTTGATTATGCGCTTGGGATGTGAATCTAATCTTCTTTTCATGTTTATGCATTGTTGCATCAGATATTTATTCATGTCCATACTCTCCTTTTCCTGCTAATGATCGTGATACGTTTATTTCACATGATTGCTTGGTTTTCTTGTTCCATCAGCAAACTTTCTCACCTCTCTCATGTGCACTTTTATAAGATCAATCACCAACTAGTTTGGTAGGGTAAGTAGTTTCTATGGTTGATGCTTCCCTTGCCCCATGCTTTATACTTCCTACATGAACACTTACGCAAGCGCATATTTATCTTATAGAATTTATGAATAAAATTATCATACCTGATTAGGATTAGTTATTGCATTATATTTGTACAGTATACTTGCTTAACAATTAGCCTATTAGCAATCATTTATTGCTTCCTTACGTACTTGTACAGGGCCCATCACTGACAAGTTCAGCACAATGAGAACACTGGAGAAATAGTTATATGTTATTTTACTAATTCTTACAGCAACTCTACCTTTGCTCCTAGCATATATGCACAAGATCAATCATTGATAAGTTCGGCAAGGTGAACATACCATGGAGTGTATTTATACTCCAGTCCTATATGTCCTTGTTTGACTTTATGCACTTTCAGCATTCATGTTTGCTTATTGGCATATACATATTCCATGCATACTTTAAACATGTTTTTCCTAGTGTTGATCTGTTGATAATCTTCATTGGAAATTCTAGTTTTAACTGCTTGCACTGAGCCTTATGACCAATAGTCGCGTTTTCTTACGAAAAAGCATAGTTATCCGTTGCTGGCAGAAATCCAAAGCTGAATGTTGGGGGTAAACCAGCTAGGCATCTGTCATGTCTTGACCATCAGTAAGTTATGTTCTTTATGGATATCCTAAAAAATTGCAGCTGTTTGTAAATGGTAGACAACCAGTTAGCCATCGATGGCGAGAAGTTTGAGCCAATCATCAGCTATAGACACCTGAATAGGGACTCTCTTTGGCCACTACTACTAGTAAAAATTTTGAGGCCGATCGTCAATTGCAAACACCAATTTGCGATCATGTCCTAACTGTGGGCTGATCTGGCTTGTCATTGCCGGCTAAAGGTTTATGGCCGATCATCAATGGAAAGCATACATTTGGAAATCTGGCTTGCAACTATTGGCCAAATATTTGGGGTCGATCGTCAATGGCAAGTGCCCATTTAGTGGTCATGCTCTAACCATGGACTTATTTAGCTTGCCATTACCAGCCAAAGGTTTAGGGTCGATCGTCAAAGGAGAGCACCCATTTGGAGGTCATGTCTTGACCATGGGCTGATCTGGCTTGCTATTATCGGCCAAAGGATTGGGGCCCCTCATAAATGCTGAGCACCAATTGGAAATCATGTCCTGACAATAGGCTGATCTAGCATGCCATAGTTGGCCAAAGGTTTGGGGCCGACTGTCAATGGCGTGCACCCTTTGGCGGTCATGCCTGACCATGTGCCTATTTAGCTTGTCATTTATAGCTAAAGATTTAGGACTGATCGTCAATGGTGAGCACCCGTTTAGCTGTTATGTCCTGACCATGTGTGGATTTTTCTAGCTATTACTGGCCTAAGATTTCGAGCCGATTGTCAATGATGAGCACCTAATTGGCGGTCATGACCTGACCATGGGCTAATCTAACTTGCCATCGCAGGCTAAATTTTGGGGTCGATCGTAATGTTGAGCACCCATTTAGCGGTGATGTCCTGACCATCGGTCGATCTGGCTTGCTATTACTGACCAAAGGTTTGTCAAATCTTTCCATGATGCACTAGAGGTGGGTGACCCAGGAATGCTGCGGCCTTGCCGATATAGTGCTAGAAATCATGGACTTTATTTGACATTGGATCGTTCTTCTTTTAGTTGTTTGCTAGCTATGATCTTCTATCATGATTTCACACCCCTTATCCATGTAGTTTGGTAAAACCACAATGATCGACAATACACATATCCATAATCAATTCAGATGTAATAATCAGTGCGCCAATACAAAACAGTGGTTTTGAGCACTCCATGTTTTACCCAATACTACTCCATCCATGGTGATAAGGATATTGACTCCATTCCCTTGATCCTCACTGATAAAATATAATCTTTCATAGATTAGTTAAGGTGCCCCTAGGTCAAGGGGAAATTCGCTCCAGGAGTAAGTTTCTTACCTGGAGCAAGCGATTCTTTGTCCTAGAGTTGTGTCGTTTCACCACTTTCTATAAGAGCGTCATAGTTTTCAAAAGATTCTCCATCCACTTCTCGTTAATCAGATTCAGGACCTCTTTAGCAATTCCTTATTTTTCCCTAAATCATAGCGGATTCACCTATGAGATAAGGCTATAATTTTGTCGGCAAGAATAACCTATAATCCGTAAGCCAAAGAAAAAGGAGTATCTCCATTATTGTTTTGCGAGAGGTGCAATACACATAAAGTCCAATGACAGCTCATCCATCCGAGCTCCCTTATCATTTTCCGAATGCTCCTTTATGAGAGTTTTGAGAACCTTGTTGATTTCTTCAACATATCCTTTAGCCTATGAGTGAGGCAAAAGAAAAGCTTTTCCTAATTCCATGTCATGGTAGAAGTTGGCAAATTCCTTACTATCAAACTATTATCAAATGTCCGAGATCGTCTACAGTGGAACCCCATACTCGATAAATTAATCCACAGCCTCCATTACATACTCAGCTCCACTCATACCTATTAGAAATTCTCCATTCGGATCGATGCTCGTGGTATTTTCTTTGCTAGGGCCTGCCATCCAGTATGGTCTTCTCGACTGACTTGATGAACATTATCTAATATTTCGTTAGCCTCTCTTGTAGCCATGCATCTGAGTAGTGGGCTAGTTAAAACCCATATGTATAGGATGCCATCCTGTATGGTGTACCGAATTGCCTCGCACGTTACCTTCCTTTCTTCATGCTAGTTTAAGGGTAAAATATTTAACAAAACCAACCTAAAAATGATCCATTTCCTGAGAGGGTTAATTTTTCCAAATCGTTAGCAACTCTATTTTCCTCCCATGAAATGTTCTTAACCGCAGAGCATTTTAGCACATCAAGTAAAGCCTTTTCTCTTTTTCTTAAGTAATACGCCAACCATTCTCCTTCGACTTAGAACTCCCAACATGCTTGATTCACAGTTAGTTGCAGGTCTCTACAGATACATAGAGCCCTAATTCATAATTATTTTCTTACTTCCAATCCTGCATTAGTGTATAGTACCCTTACGTTCGGTCTAGTCTGCAAGGTAAGAGGTCTACCCGACCTATAGGGGTCAAGAACATTCAGTCTTACTTAGCCAATAATAGTTCTCTCACTTTTAGGGGTGTTACATTTTTCATGTGGCATGATGTTATTATGCCTTAATCATTTCTATTAAATATCATTTGAAATTTATTCACTAAAGTAAGTCATACTTTTGCATTATTGTCCTCATATGCTATGAGGGTATTTGGCCTATTTACTATCATGATTTGTATTAATATGAAGTTGTCACCGTCTCTACGGCTTTTGAAAAGATGATGCTCCACTATCTTTAGAGATGACCTACGCCGTCTATGGAATGGGTCAGAATTACATTCCACTAACTATGGAGGAGCTGAACCTGGTCTTCCATCTGAGGGAGTTGGAACCCTATCTCATGGACTAGAAAGTTTATGCTTTGATTTCAAACTACTTCGTTCTTCACATTTTTCATGGACATTTATCTTCGGATATCAAGTGGTAGGATATGCTATGATATCCACAGGGAATATGACATTGTGCCCTCTAGCGTGATTTATACCCGTCGAGGACTCAATTCGGTCGAGGGATTACTGTATATAGTTTATAGCACTCACATTGGATTTTCCTTAGGTTTTAACTAGAAGCATACCAGTTACCTTCTCTACCATAGTTAGATCTTTAGTTCTCGATTAACGGTATTCCATGGTTTCTCTAGTAGCAAAATAGATTCTTTTTGGAGTCTCCATAAGCTATAAACATGGAAACTTACCCTACCTCCTGAAGTGCTTCCTTTCTCCAGTCCCATTATCCATCTTTCGTACATCCTTATCCTAAGGCTTTTCATCTCTAACCCTATTAAAATTTGCCAGTCCTGCCTAGATATCAAAATCCTTCAAGAGAAAAAATGTTTAGGTTGGGTAACATAAGTCCTCCAAGTTGGCAGTTGGATTCTTCTTAAATTCTCTATATAACTTCATTTTCCTATTAATTCCTCAAGCAATAACCACGGGGACAATCTATTTATTGAGTTGACCCACTTTGGTCACTTTGGCATTGAACCATAAAAGATTGTTCCGTTAGTTTTATCTATCCTTTTGCTCTAGATCCAAGTTCAAATGGATTAGTGTTCCAAATGACTAAAACAAATAGTCTCTAAGTATAAAATGAAAAGAGGAAAGCAATGACATCTACTCCCTCTTAGTTCCAACTGCTTCCATATGTTAAATGTAGCGCTTGAAATGTGTTCAAAGGTTGGTTTTTCCAATGTATTATTCCATGATCGGTGTCATAAAATCTGGGGGTTGACTGCATATCTGATGTTTGGAGTGTACTGATGGTGGTTCATTTTGTCAAGCTCTAGTCTCATGCTCCAATTACCTAACGTTCGACACATTAGTCAGTGACTTGATCCTGCTACTCGAATGCTTCCTTAGTTTGCTTGGTGGCCATCATCATGCCCACTTGCAGTGAATCGACCATTGGAGTACCAAGCGGCATGAACTCGAGTGGTGCCATTTCGGTAGCCAAGAATGTGGTTCCAACATCAGCATTTACTTCCAGTGAGACATTCTTCCTTGGTGCAGCATAGGCTATATCGTTGGTCAAGTACCAATCAGTTTTGCATCAGTTTGATTTGGTTCGAGCCTTAGCAAGTTCTATTTGAGGAAGTCCATATTTTTGTGGCTACCTTGGCTATTCCCTTGAGTCCATTCTTAATGGATTGTAGACAAAATTTCGGACGCGGTGTCTCAGGACTTAGATTTGTGCTACTTGCACCATGAGTCCAAGGAATGCTCCATTATCTTTAAATACTCAACTAAGAAAGAAGCTACCATATTTCCACCATCAATTGCAGCCACTACTAGATTCTTCCATAGTGGCTATATCGGGCTGCCATCCTAATGTAGGGCATTCCAACCTCATGTAATTTGTCGGATCGCAGATAAATTCCTTTTAAGTGGTTGATTTCTTCAATGTCGATCTCTTAATAAACTTCGTACCAAGGTGCACTCCACTATACGAGCCATCAAGGTGAACCTTTCATCCGTGTTCCGAATTTTTGATGTTTGTGACATTAACCGGAGATAAGTAGTGTAATAGTGACTCATCTTCCATTTGCCTCACATCTGATGATGAGTATCCTTCTTTTGGATGTTTAAAATGCACCCGGAATTGACTACTAAACTTCTTATTCAACTTCTCCTTGAAATGAACTAATCCTTAGGGTTAACAACAGAACTACTTAGTGGTTAAGTCCGCAAAGAATTGGGGATAGCACTTGCACAAGACTTCCATTGTACTCCAGTCATCAGCGTGTGTTGGTTATACCATCATAAATGTAGCATGAGGTCAGTACGTGCTTAATATGGTTCCATAGTAGGTGTATTGAAATTTTTAGGGTCTTTGGTAGTCCTATCTTCGGGGAGAAGGTGCTGCTAAGCTAAGCTCCAATTCCTCGGTCCACTTATTCACGTTTGAACAAATTGCCTAATGATTCAAGCCATCGTATCCTCCGGTTTGGATATAGTCAATGATAGCTTGACCTTTCCCTTCAGGGGAAAGATTTTTTTCATCTTCCTTACAATGAATTGATCTTTTATGATGGGCATGTTTTTGGCCCTAGATCAGTCCCAGTGATCATTTTGTCCTCCATTGACAACATTTTTATAAGGGAATGAGAAGCATTTATTGCAGCCACTCTCGATTCTGCATCATCCCTATCCGGTCCAATGCCGAACAGCTTACCAGTCCAGCTTCAAGTTGAACTTTTGCTTATTCCATCCCTCCAACATACCTTCTTCTATCTCTTTGGCTTTCTTAATTGGATTCCTTGTCAGATTGCGGCCATCTTTTCCATTTTGATCACTTAGATTAGGATCACCCTTATGTTCAAGTGGTGTTACTAATAGTTTGCAGTAACCCCAAGTGTGTCATAAGTTAGTACACCGTTGCCTGATGTTTGGCAGCGAAACATTTGTTTAGCATGGCCACAACTCTATCCAGGTTGCCTTTGTTAATTACATCTACTAGCAGAGGAAGGCTTGCTGAATGATTATTGTGTTTAACAACTATATACTTTGGTGCACTGGCGTCCCCTGCATTACCGATGGTGGCACCAACCTTGTTGTTTGATCTTGAAAGCATGTTTGAGAATCAGCTCTCACTAAAAGCAACAAAAATGTTTGAAAATAAAATGGGCAAGCACTTCTGATTAATTTGTTGTAGAGCTGTGAATACGGGGTGTATAACGGAGCTATTATATTTATATCATGATCAATGTTTAAAGAGCAGATTACATATAGGTTATGCATAAAGTCAATTGAAGTAAAGAACACAAAGGCTTATAATGGTTCAGCAAAAATGTGCCCACATCCAGTGTCCATTTTCATTATTCTTTTTGTAGGTTTTGATACAATTCCAGGATACAAAGTGCAATGATTTGTAGCTCAAAAGATAGTAAGATATAGCCTTAAGGGAGTCTGTCCGGCTATTCTTATCTGGCTATTTCTTCCTAGCTATTTCCATTCAGCTTTATTTTCTAGGTAGCTCTATTTTGATAGTTCCTGCTAGATTGTTCCTGCTAGGCTTTTCCTGCTAGGCTTTTCCTACTAGGCGATTCTTGCCAACTTTTCCTGCCAGGATATTCACGCTTGACTGTTCCTACTAGGCGGTTCCTTCAAGCTGTTCCTGCTAGGCTATTCCTACTAGACTATTCCTGCTAACTGTTCCTGCTTTCCTCTAACTTATTTGCCATTACTATTGTAAGCTTGGCTCTCTAGAATTGTCCCCATTTCTATTCGAAGCTTGGGTATTTATAGTAGTGAAGGTATATGAAGGTCCGACCAAAAGTTTCCATGTATAACATGCCCAGATGGAATATTCCTAAATATGCCAAAATGTTACTAATAATTTCCCGATATGTGTGTAGATTTCATTCCATATAGTACTGTTCTGTTCGGTTCGGTTAGGAGCTCAATCTGGGGTAGGTTGATTCAGTGGAATGTAAGTTTTCATCTTATTAGTAAGTTCATGCATCCCATTAATTGGTTCAACCCTCCTGGTTTTGGCTCAGCCCGGTGGTCATTTGGTGTCCTCACCTTGTTCAACTTCTCCCTTCCTTACATGATCTTATTTGGCCCCATGGGCACCAAACAGGATCTCTTATTCGGTATTAAGGGTAACAAACAGGATCTTATGTTCAGTACCAAGGGTATCGACTAGGGTTTCTTGTTCTATATCGAATAGGATAATCCATTTGCTACCATAGGGTACCGGATAGGGGATGTCTGCCCTCTCTCTTCAATCCTTTGCTCTTGCCATTCTCCTGCCTACTCTCTCTTCCATCATTACGTTGGAAATTGTTAGGCATTCAACAACTAGATTCCTTATCAAACTATTCTTCTTGTTCCATATAAACAATGTGCTTGCCAGGACTCAGATCTAGGTGTGTTGTCTGAAGGACACAAGTGTTTACCATTGTGCTACACATGCTTTTGTGGCATAACCCCTTCATTCCATTTCACAATTGAATGAAACTTGGATCAGTAGCTATTTACCATTGAGCAGAGCATTCCAATGCATCTAAATGTTACATTTGCCTTGAAATATGTTATAGCTCTCCAAAGTGGGGTCTGAGTTAGTTAGGTGGTAGATAAATTTTAAGAAAGACTATATCTTCTAATCCTTAGCTTAGACTAAGATGTGGTTTCGACCTTGGTGCATGTCCTGACATTTTGAACATTTTGCAAGTGCTTTAACTATATTTTCTTACTATGCCAAATTTTCCCCTAGTGCTTCGCCTTCCCCTGGTGATTACATAGTGGCGCCTTTATTATGCACCTTCCGATCATTTCTATGCTCCTTAATGTCTTTTTATATTCACCATGCTTTGGGAGAAAATGCCCACAACAGATACTATGGGTACAAAGGTGAAGTGTTACGAATGGCCAGGCTCAGGCTAGTCGTTTGATCAACTCCATGTGCTAATCTCAGACCAACTATCCAGTATACTCAATTCATAGTACCCCAGGTACTAAGAAGCAAATAATAAAACTTTAAACCAAACAACGGTTTGGTGTGAGTGATCAATAATCTCAAGATGCTATTTGTGACAACCCGGAATTTTGAATATTTGAAATCGGAATATTTTAATTGATTTTAAATATTCAAAAGTTAATTTTCAACTTGAATTTCAAATATCACTTTTGGTTGGAAAGTAAACAATTGAATTAAACAATTGGAAATCAGGTAAAAATATGAATTCTGGATTTTTGAGTCTGTTAAAAATAATTTGAAGGTTTATAAAATTTATATCGATAATACTGGAGGTAATAGAGACTTTAAAATGAATTTAAAACTGTTTTGTTCAGTTTGAAAATATATTGTTTAAATTGGTATTTTAAAATTGCTTTTTAAGGCACATTTTCGGATTTCAACGAAACAAGTTCCATTAGATCCGTAATAGTGTATTATTATCGGATTTTATTTTTTGTAGTATTTGGAGTGATCGTTTGGCCGTGTGGTAAGTAAACGCGCTGAAATTTAATCCAAAATTCAGTATAAATATAAGGTCCGAAAAGCTATCTTCTCCATACGATCGAGTTAGGCATCAAAACCTTTTCCATTATGTTCAGAATAGGGGTTTAACATTATAAACGCCTTGTGGCATGCCTCGATTGGAGATCGAGATTGTGAGTTGCGAAAATTGAGGCGATGTAAATTTGAATTTAAATTTAAATAAATAATATTGTTGCAAGCCTTTACATACACGTATAGAAATTGTGAACTGTCTCCCTACCCTTCCAGACTGCGTACAAGTGGCAACAAATTAATGACTAAGTATTGAAAACAAATCGAAGGAAATTATATCTATCATTCGAGAGAAAATCAGTTCGAAATAAAATAAAACCAAGCTCTTTTTTTTACTTCTGAGGATCGAAATCAATAAAATGGCAAACGAAGTAATCGATTCTCTAAATCGCGCCTTCGTCCTTCTGCATTTCATTCTCGACATTGATTCAGAGAAAGGAGGATATTCGCGACCATGATAAGAACGAATCGAATCGATCGTCGATCAAAGGGAGGAGACGTCGATCCAATTTGCAGCTAGTCGAGCTCAAGCTCGAGTACACGATGGTGCGCGATTTGAGGCGATGTGGGTTCATCGTGATGATGGTGGAATCAGCGGGAGAAGTGGACTCGTCGTCGATCTAGGGCAGTGCAAAGCTCGTTGTGCTCGGTCACATTGGAGGTAGTGCATGCGAGGTTGGAGGATCTCTCGCTAGTTCGATCTCATGTACGGTGTCGCGTCGTTCGAGCAGTAAGGTAAATTTCTATTTTAATTAGAATGTCGATTTAAGGTTAATGATGGATATTTCAAATTAATTTCAAGAATTCTAAAAACTAAAAAATAAAAATAGAATTCTATTTATATATATGTAGATATATTAGGAAACGTTTAAATAGTAATTATGTATATGTGTATAGGATTTTGAAAAAATACGGGAATTTATATTAAGGTTTACTGTGATAATCTTTATGCAAACAGAAATTTTATTTTAGCAAGGTACAAAATAATTTTATTTTTAATTTAATAAATATATATATCCTCATGCATGTTTTAATATATAGAAGTTATCAGGAAGTTATTTTATATCGATAAGGTTTGAAAAATAATAGGGATTTGAAAATGTTGAAAATTTACATAAATTAGATTTTGAAATCTATAGATTATTTTTATAAGTATACATGTAGTTTCAAGTGAATAAATATACATATATACCTATCTTCATTTACTAGTTAATTTTAAAATAATGTAGATCTATTTGTTTAATTAGATCTAAATTATTTTATTTACTAAGAAATTATTTAAAAGAAAATAAGTTCAAATTTAAATCATTAACCAATTGAATTATTAAATGATACTTAATGGTTCGATTTTATTTCGAATATTAATAAATTATATAAATTATTTATTCAAGGTCAATCGGGAAACCAAGACAAGATTGAAGTGGATTGCATGTTAAAAAGTCAAAGGTGAGTTTATCTCAATCATTTGGATACCATTTAAAATTAGTAGTTAAATTTAAATGATTGGATGAATGGTTGAATTGACTGGATGTGATATTATATAAAATAGTACATATATATTGGAGTGATTGATTTTCCGCATTATATAGCGGATGAGACCCTATGACCCCCGCATAACAGCGGATGACCCTTTATGCCGCGATATCCCGCCTTGACGCGGGATTGGTATTTAAATATTATGCTAACATCTGTGAATGTAGGGAAACATGTTGGAGGGATCCAACTGCATTCCTCAAAGCAATGGAATTTATTTTTATACTCTATGTTTTATCTGATAAATCTGTGATGGATTATATTGATTACATTGGAACTGAATTTATTGGACTCTATGGCTTGGTTAAATATATATATATTGGTATTTTGAGAAATGAATATAAAATTTGGATTTTTTTTAAGGTAAATGTAAAGGGAAATTTTAAGTAAAGTATAAGAAATTTGGATAATTAAAGAATGAATGAAAAAAAAAGAAAAAAAGATAAAAGTTGATTTTTAAATTCAAATAAATAATTCCGAGCATGGAAAAAGAGATTTTTGAATAAATAGGAATAAATGAATTTTAAATTTAAGTGATATTATTTAAAGGAATAAAGAACTTAATTTTTGAATTTCAAAATTTTAAATTTGTTTGGATAAGATGAGGAAGAAAGTTGGAAATAGTACGAAATCGGTATTTTCAGTTTAAATAAGATTTTAAACCATAATAAAGAAGTAAAATCTGAAATTAATGAGTTTTGAAATAAATTTGGATAAGTAAAGAAATTTATTTAAAATGGAGTTAATTTTAAAATCAATTTGAAAATTTATTAAGTGTTTGAAATGGTGTTTTTAAAGGGAAGATGAGACTATGGAATTTATAAACTGGGTTTATAAATAAAATGAAATAAGATATCAGTGAATATTTGAAGTATAAATTTAAGACAAGAATTTATAATGAAATGGGTCATTTGTTTCAAAATTAAACAAGTGGTTTATTTTTCAAAAAAAAGATGTGGAAAAGGAAGTGTATTTCCCTGGAAAGCCAAGTATATTTCCAAAGGAAGATTTTTTCGAGTATAAGCTAGAGGTTTTTAAATGGTTTTAAAGGAATGTTTTGGAAGGAAATTATTATTTAATGGTTTTAAATTCTTAAAAGTAAAAATTTATTAAATTAATTTTAATAGTAATTATTTTAAAGGTTTAACAAGTATTATGTTTAGAAAGCTAATTATTTAACATTTATACCTTATAGAATAACTTTTATTTTAAATTAGTTTTGGCTTGAAGTTTTTATTTGGGAATTAGTATAGAATTTCATAACTTTTATTTTGAACAAGTACTTTAAGTAATTTTATTTTAAATGTTTTAAAGTATATATATTCTTAGATAAAGTGATTTAAATTATTTTAAAATCTAAAGTATTTGGACTTGGTGGTTTTCAGTGAAAATAAAACAATTGGGTGGAAATTTATTTCCACGAGATAAAAAGTGATTTGAATTTTTTTTCCAAAGGAATGAAAGTGTAGAAAATATCTCGTGAAGATATTTTGGAGTAAACAAATAATTTGGAAAATTATTGAGGCTGGTGGTTGTTTGTTAATGTTTTCATGATAGTTAAATAACCGACCATTAATATTGGCCAATGCGCTAATCGTTTCGAAGAGACCGAGATCGGGATTAATTTTTCGAAAACCACTTCGATCCGGTTTGAACGTTTTCATGAGGAAGACAAGGGCTGGAGTCGAAGATGGAGCAGTGAAGTGCAAGGGCTAATTGCTTCTAATCCTGAGGGTGATTCCAAAATTGAAGTAATATGAGTAGTGCCTTCGATTCCATTCGGAACCATAATAGACTTGTATGGATGAATGCAATCAGACCACCGTGAGGAGGACGGTGAGCATTCAAAGTGTATGTGTGCTAAAAAGGTAACACATAGCCTCAAGCCTCATAAATCGGGAATGGCCAAAACAGGGAAGGTGCACACAAGGCTAAGTGGTTAGCAACCAATTAGGGTAAGGCCATCCCTGTCTAGAGGTCCCTTTATTTCGGCTGTGTGGCCGGTTACTGATCCCAACCGTGGGGTGAACTTATTTGGACTATCCAGTAAGGGGTAGCTCCGGTCTTGTGATGCAGGAGATCAAGGTGGACCCTCGATACGGTGATCTAGACCATGTACTGTGACGAGCGGTACCCCAATAGCCCTGCCATTGTACGGAATCCAATCTCCAATAAGCGCTTGTATGGTTTTGATTGTGCCCAACTATGCTGAAACGTGAGATGCAAGCATTTCAGCTAGATTCTATTTTACTTTCTATACACACTATTATAATATCATACGGATTTAATAAAAATGCTATGGTTATCGTAAGATAAAAACCCGACATGTTTATTTGTGGCGTGGTCTTACGAGATATCTTTGATTTCAAAAGGATTTTGAAACTATAATAATCTAATTAAGTGTATTTTATCATGCTGGTCGTCCCGACTGACTCGGGTGTTATTTCACTATAATGCTCGGGTCACACCGAGTATTATAGAGTACAGATTCTGGATGGACTGCTGTGGAGCTCAAGAGACGAGCTGGATGACGAGACGTATTTTCATAGATTTATATTCCGCTATGCAGTATAAGCTGTATATTCAGTTTGGAAGGACAAGATATTATAACTGTCCTGAATTGTGATGTTGATTTGTGTTGTACTCTAATGATGTAATGTATAAACAGATATAGCTCCTTTTGTTTAAAGATTAGTCGTTTACCTATTATATTTTGATCCACTGCGATTGTGAGATTCTGATATTGTTTCTATTTCTTCTTCTACCTCCATCTTCTTTAACCTTAAGGGTTAGGTTTACCGACATTCGATTGTTCGACACCTGATACAGTGAACGTATTGATGTCGATTTTTCGAGCGTCGCAATATCGGGTCGTTACACTTGGTATCAGAGCCAGGTTAAGCAAGAACCTTGACTCTGTTGGGGATTACTCATTAGAAATAGAGTCTGTAAGTACTCTAGAATGAGTTGAGTGTATTAATAGATATGAGCGTGTATTTGTTAGTGAATATAAAAATTGTTTTTATAGTGTGTTGACTTATCGGTTGAGTGTTTATAGATTCTGGTCGGTGCAGTCTGACCAATGCATCGACAGGTATTTCTAAACTCTTAAGCAAGATAATCCGACGCAGTATTGTTTTAAAATAGGGAAAATGAAATAATTTTGTAAACTATTATAGTACATGGTTGCTTGGTTGTTAGAAAATGATATATTAATTATTATCCTTGTTGTTATGGTAATTGAAATAAGGAAATAATGGTATAACCACAGATTTGGAGATAAATTCATTTAACAAATGAAATTTATAGATGTGAATTATAGTGTGATGTATAATGGAATAAAATTCCAGAGTGGTATTTTAATATGAATTAAAAGGATTTGGAATTGAAATTTTGGAAATTTAATTCCTTTGAGCTTGAAAATGATTTTCAAAGGTTTTGGAGAAATAATGGTAATATTATTTGGGAATATTTTTGAATTGGATTTGGAATGTGGTGAGATTTGGAATTTAAAAATATTTGAAATGTTTTTAGAGGGATAAAAGCACTAAACTCTCTTCGGTCGCTGGAAAATAACTTTGGTGATGACTGCAGCATCATCGATGTTCATTTTCGAATTTCCAAGGGAAGATTGCTGCCTGAATGTTTTAATTAGGAGTGGTTTGCGAAACTGGGTTTGGTTTTAAAATTCTAAGGATAGTTGATTTATATATATATGTTTTCAAATTTGATTTTGAATGGTTTAAACTCTGGAAGCTTATATAAAATGTTATGGAAATAAAATGGGTTTGATAACTAGTAAAATTTGAGACTTTCTAGAATAGGAAATTTAACTTGAAAATAAATTAAATTAAAATAAGTATGTAAACACAATAAGCTAGTGCAGTAAACCTAATAAATAAAGTAAAAGATTAGTAAATGAGATGTAATTAAATTTGGAAAACTTATAAAAGCTTAAAATTTTGAATTAAACCTAAGAGTAATTAAATCTAGTTAAGTAAGATGAACGTTAAGAGAAGTCTAGGTGGAATAAGTGAAATGGTTACTTAAATAAAATTTATTAAGGTGGAAATAAATTTTTGAATGAATAAATGAATTTACAATTTCAAGTAAATGTGACAATAAAATAAGTTTGTAAAGCAAGTCTATTAAATGAAGTAAATTTAAGAGATTGTGAGTAGAATGTAAATAAGTTGAAAAACTTATCGAAACTTTAAATTTGGGCTGAAACTGGATATTTGAATTGTGTTAAATAAAGTGAAATGGAAAATTTGTCGAGTTGGACTGAATAAAGCAAAGTATTAAAATAAAATTAATAATTAAACAAATTAATTAAATCAAATTGAAATTGAATATTGGGATTGTGTAAAGTAAAGTGAAGTGTAGAAGTAATTCAAAGTGGACTAAAGATAATAATGGTTCGAAAATTAAAAGTGGTTGAGATATAAATAAATTAACAAGTGGAAATAATTAAAGAAATGGTTAGTTAAATATGATTTTGAATAAGGTGAATAGAATTCAATATTAAAATTTAAGGGTAAATTGAATTCAAATGGAATTGTAAAGGCAAAGTGAATAGAAATGGATATAAACTACAGTAGTGAAGTAAAAGAAAATATAAGAAGTATATAAAATATTTATATTAAACTTAAGAAAAGATGGTTAAATTCTTAAATAAATTTGGTAAAGAAATATACGAAGTTAATAATTGAGTGAAGATTAAACTGGAAGTTGGGAAATGGGATAATTGTGAATAGGTAATGGAAATCAAAAATAAATGTGAATAAAAAGAGAACTGATATAGTTAAAAATCAATTGAGATAAATACGTAGGATGCACATATATTATTCTCATAGCGATTTGATCCAGATTCGAGCACAGAATTTCGTGGTAGTTATATCGATCCGAGTTAGGGTTTTTGACTCGATTTTCGACGGCGAACCCTGGATAGGGATTTTCTGATTGGTTCTGAAATTCTCTATCATGGTTTAGGACTATGCAAGGAGAATGACAGTTTCTGATCAAGAAATCAGATCTGAGTCCGCACTAAGAAGTCGGGTGGACGATACTAGTTCAGAAATGAAATTGTGTGATCGAGTGAGCGATCGAAATTGATATTGCGTAGATATATGTACATCGTACGACTTAAGTAAGCTAATATGGAAGTCTTGAAAAGAATGAATGTATTGATTTTGGATTTTTTTTAATTATATTATTGCTAAGTAGAATGTACAGGTATTTAAAAAGTTGAAGGAAATTGGGATTTTTTATTTCAGAAGATAAATGAAATTTGCTCGACAAAAAGGCATGTGTTTAAATTTCAATATGAAATTTGATGTTTTTTTATCTTGCCACTTGGCATTTTGTTTTCTTTTGGAATCTGGGGGCCGATAAAGGCATTTTGTAGTTGTACCGAGCTAGCCGCGCAAAGAAGACGTTGGCGAAATTTTTCGAAAATTTAGGGAGTTAGAAGATTTTTGAATTTTTTTTGTTGATAATTTAGATTTGGATTTGAATTTATAAATTGTATGGTTAAGTAGTAATATTGTTTGGAAATTAAGGTTAAGTTTGGGAAGCTAGTAAGAATAATAGTGCGTCTTTAATAAAAAGATGGTTGGTAAGTTGTTGAACTGTTTGATTTTGAGAGTTGTTAAAAACTTGTTAGGGAAATGTAGCAACGGATTGGAGCATCTTCTTAACTAGTAATTTCGGGGACAAAATTCTTTTAAGGGGGGAGGAATGTGAAAACCTAGAATTGAAATTGGAATATTTAATTGATTTTAAATATTCAAAGGTTAATTTTCAACTTGATTTTCAAATATCACTATTGGTTGACAAATAAATAATTGAATTAAACAATTGGAAATCAGGTAAAATATGAATTCTGGGTTTTTGAGTCTGTTAAAAATAATTTGAAGGTTTATAAAATTTATATTGATAATACTGGAGGTAATAGAGCCTTTAAAAATGAATTTAAAACTGTTTTGTTCAGTTTGAAAATATATTGTTTAAATTGTTGTTATAAAATAGCCTTCTGATGCATAGTTTCGGACTTCGACGAAGCAAGTTCCATTGGATCCGTAATAGTGTATTATTATCGGATTTCAATTTTCGTAGTATTTGGAATGATCGTTTGGCCGAATTGTAAGTAAATGCGCTGAAATTTAATCGAAAATTTAGTATAAATATAACGTCCAAAAAGCTATCTTCTCCATACAATCGAGTTAGGTCTTGAAACCTTTTCCATTATGTTCAGGATAGGAGTTTAACATTATAAACGCCTAGAGGCACGCCATGATTGGAGATCGAGATTGTGAGTTCGAAAATCGAGACGATTTAAATTTGAATTCAAATTTAAATAAATAATATCGTTGCAAGCCCTTACATACATGTATAGAAATTGTGAACACGTGTCTCCCTACCCTTCCAGATCGCGTACAAATGTATCCCCCTCTTTTTGTATTAACGACAACAAAATAATGACTAAGTATTGAAAACAAATCGAAGGAAATTATATCTTTCGTTTGAGAGAAAATCAGTTCGAAATAAAATAAAACCAAGCTCTTCTTTATTTTACTTCTAAGGATCGAAATCAATAAAATGGCAGACGAAGTAATCGATTCTTTAAATCGCGCCTTCGTCCTTCTGCATTTCATTCTCGAGATCGATTCGAAGAAAGGATGTGATAACCCGGATTTTTGAACATCTGATAGTAGAATAATTATCTGGTTTATAGATTGAACAGATAAGAATTTTGATAATAAAAGATATCTGGATATGTAAATGAATTTGAAAACAAAGGATATCTGTGATATCCCAGAAAATTTCAAGCAAATTCAAATATGATAATCTCTTCTATAAATTATTTAAAATTGGTAAAATTTTATTTATTTTAAAACAAATAATAATGATTGTTTATATATAGATATAAATAGATTTTTAAAAGAATTATTATTTCAAATTGAACTTGTACTTGTTTTTGTGTTGATCTCAAATTGAATCTGAATTTGAATTTGGATTTAAATTTGAAATCTAAAAGATAATGACTTAAAATGAAATTGGATTCAAATATATATATGAGAATGTGATTATTTATTTATGTACAAATTAGTTCCAAAATTTTCTCTTAAAGGTTATATAAATACAAATAAAGAAGAAGTATAAATATTAATTTATAACATACATATATATATATATATATATATATCTAAACATAAATATAATATAAAAGATATATGCATTATATAATAAAAATTCTCATGTAAAAGATAAGTGTTAAGCTTTTAACACAAATTAACAAATGTAAGTCATTAAGCATATATTGATATAGACAAGTGTGACATATATAATATACATTTGAACAAGTGCCACATTTCTTTCAATTTATTTTCTTAAATTCTTAGTAAATTAAAATTAACCTTATGTTAACCTACCTCTTTTCTTTTCCATTTCTTTTCTCATTTTCAAAACAAAGAAACTTAACAAAACACTAACCAGAAAATGTCTACAAGAAATCATCCAGCCAAGATCATCTCTGATTTTCAAGCATGAATTTTCTCAACAACAAAAATAATTTCCAGTTCATAATCAAATTTCCAAGCTAGGTCATTTCAACAACCAGTTTTCCAGTTTCAAGAATCATCTCAGTTTCAAGCATTTGCATTTCCATATTTTAGTTCCAGCATCTCTGTTTCTTTCAAATAGACGAGTAAACCTTTGTTTTAACAATTTAAATCTGGTGATAAATGAATGTATAGACCTTGATGCAGGAAACAGTGATATAATATATATAGTTTACATGAATATTTGGGTGAGAATGCAATGATACATGTATGGGACATGTCTGTGTATATATAATCACTTAGGTAGTCTCTATTCTTAGTCTGCATGCTAAAATTCAGTTCCGAAAATCAATCTTCTTGTTTCTATGATTTTCAGATCATGATCATTTAAAGAAAACTAATTGTATAACCCAATTTTGATTTCAAAAATATTTATAAGTATAAGTTCAAGGTAATTAACTAGTAAATAGAAATTTACAGTGAAAACTTAATTAAAGTTAAAAATCAATTTTTAAATTTACTAGTTTTGATTGTAAATATGGATTCGTCACTAGAAACCATGAATTTTAGTGTATAAATCAAGATTTTTGGGTTGTAAATTTAGAGATATAGCATGTTGATCAAAATTTGGTTTTGAGCGATTTTATGTTGATTGGAAAATTTTGGAAATTCGTGTTCATGGCCGATGTTAGCCTGATGGTAGGCGATTTCAGAAAAATTATTATTGGAATTTTTAAGCCACTATGGTGGCGGGTTGAAGGAGTTTTAGGGTTTAACAACCCATTTGAGGCAACGATGAAGTTGAGGGGATTTCGTTGTTAGGAGAGCATCGGACACGACCGCAAGGTGTGGAATTGGTACTGGAGTTCGAGGCGGTCATCTGGTGGGGTCGGCGAGGTTGGCCTGGGTTGGGATCGACGGTGATGGTCGTTTTTCCATTGATGGTGGCTTTCTGATTTTCGAACGAGGGGTTCAATTTTGATTCGCTGGCAACTCGGTGAATCTGGGTGATCGTATGCGATGATGGGTTGATCGTCGACTTGACGAGGGTTACGGTGTCGACCTACGATGGTCGGAGCTATTGTGTACGTGCACGTGCACGTTGGGATATGCGTTTGATCATTGGGATTTAGGAAGAAGAAGTAGTCTAGGGAATTTCGAAGCATTCCAGTGTTCGACTCGAAGCAGGGGATGGGTTGTTGTTTCGTGCGTGTAACGATGTTTACTCGGGAGTTCACTCGAGTTTTCTTATGATTTTCTCGAAGCTGATTCGGGTTTTGTTTGTTTGAGCTCGGGTTGGTTTCTGAGTGGTAACCTATTTTTAATTTTTAAAAATTAAATAGGTACAGGTTTTAAAAAGCAATGTAATTGAAATTTATTCATGTATTCAAATTGAATTAGTGAAGTTTTAAGCAAAAGTCAATTAATCAATAATTACATAGTATAAGTAATTAGTGGATAGTAAATGATTGTAATTAATATAAAGTTCATTAATCAGTGATTATGATGATTAATTAAGATAGTTAATTTAAGATAATTAATTTGTAAATTAATTAAGGATAATCACTAAAGGAAATTGATTAAGTATAATTACTTAATTAATAGAGTGTAATTACATAGAGTAAATAATTAATGGTTAAGTGTAATTAAATAAAGAGAAATTACTTAGTGAAAGTAATTAGTGGGTAATTACTCAATGGTAGTAATTAAAGGTTAATTACTTAGTGTAATTAATCAAAGAATTTATTAGTTAAGAAGTTAATTAATTAATGTAAGTAATTAATTATTAATTGTAATTAATTAAGATTGATTTATGAATGTGATGGGTTTAAATAAGGAGGATAATTACTTTATGGAAGTAATTAAGGAGGAATTACTTAGTGAAATTAATTAAAGGATTAATTATTGTAGGTGATTAAGATTAGTTAATTATTGAATGAAATTAATTAAGGTTAATTAATAAGTGTGATTAATTTAAGATTTCTTGTTAAATGTAATTAATTAAAAGGGTAATTAATTAAGGAAAGTAATTAGAGGATCATTACTGAATGTAATTTATTCATTAAGGTGATTAATTAGAGGTAAATTAATATGAGTGGTTGAGGTTAATTAATCTATGGGTAATTAAAGGTTAATTACTGCAAAAAAAGAGATAATTAATCAAGGGTGATTAATTAAGAGGAATGATTAAAGGATAATTAATTAATTGGTTTATAATTGTAACAACCCTGTATTTTCTGTTTGTTTTAATTGTATATTTTAATTATTATAATTGAATTCTTGATTTAAAAACTTTATTTTTATTTATTAAAATGAATAATTTTGCTATTTTAAGTATAAATTTTTATTTTAATGTAAATTATAATTTCAAACATGTATAAATTGAATATTTTCCAAAAAAGTAAATTTTGGTCAAAATGGTCAAATTTTGACTTTTAAATTTAAAATTTAAAAGTTTGAAAATTTTGAATTTTATCCTTTATTATGAAAGTAAATAAAATTTTAAGAATACCACTTTTCGTTTCGTTGAAATCTGATTTATAGTGTGAAAGTTATGCCTTTTTAACTATTGTGTGAAATTTGCTGTATTTAACAAGATTGTTTATTTTAAATTATATAAATAATATTTTATTTGGTCATGTAATGTTCTAGTTTATTTTTATATGGGTAAATAACATGTATTGTATATATTTTGGTTTTAAAACATTTTGAAAGTGTAATTGGCATTTTCCAGTGTTAGTTTTTTTTTTGTTTTAAAATTTCTAATTTCCAGTTTCAATTAGTTAAAGTAATTCTTTAATTATCTTTATATTTTTCTTAAGAACTTATTTTATTTTCATTCCAACTTTATTTTGTTCCTCATTTATTTTATTTATTTGACATTCTATTTGTTTTATAGTGAAATAGAAATTTTCTGGAGCCAATGGTATCTTTCTTTGTAATTTTCATGCCCTGTTTTCAATTTTTAAACAATTGCTTTAGTTCTTTTTCTATTTTTCTCCAATTTAATTATTTATTTCATTTTATAAATGATAAATAAATTATTTTATTTCAATTTTTTGCTTTATAATATTTTCAAAATGAAGTGGATATTTTTTCAAGGCTAGTGATAATTTATTTGTAATTTTTGAAACTATTTTGGATTTTTAAGCAATTTCTTTTATTCTTTTTCTATTTTCTTTGAATTTAATTATTTATTTTCATATTATTTCACTTTTTTTTGGTTTTTAAATGTATTTACTAAATTATTTTTGTTATTTGATTTAAAAGAAATAGAAATACAAAGAGACTTAGACCATTCATTTTTCTATTGACTTTTCATTACCCTTGTCCTTTGATCTTTCTTTTGGCTTTTCATTGCTTTTGGCCGTTCATTCTTTTGCCTAGCCGTGTATTCCTTCATTTTCCATGTGAGAAATCTTTATCATCTCATAAACTCATGGCCACTCCTTCTTAAGAGAAAATTTTGTAAGTTTTTTTTATGGCTTCTTTCTTATTTTTCTTCTTATTTTACATTGATTTTTGACTTGATCTTCCTTGTGCTTTGCTAGGCCACTACTCCTTCATCTCCACCATGCTCTCCACCATCACCAGCCACAGCAACCATCAGCCTCTCCTCTGACCACCACCTCAAGCCGTGACCTCCATGTGACCAAAACACCACAACTTTACATAAAACTCCACAAAAATTGCCTAGCCTAGCCATAAACTCCACTATGTCCTTCATATCTTGACTTGGCCACACCTCTTGCTCCACCACCACCTACCTACAACACCTTTAGACATCACTTCAGATCTGATCATACCTGAAGTATGTAGGGCCGAGCCCAAAACTTGGCATAGCCGAGCCAAATGGTGCACCAAAACCATCATATTTTGCCTTCATCCTTGCCTTCTTTATATGTAACTTCTACCATCATCTCCACTTGTAGCCGCACCTATATGATGCCATAACCCGAGCTTTAGCACCTTCATAGCTGATCATATGAACCCTAAGGCCATGAATTGGAGTGGTTGATGCAAGGTCTAATCTGTCTTGTTCATTATTGCTTCGTATTTCAATTTGTTTCTATATCGTTTTGTGTTAAACATATTCATATGTTATTTTACATTGTCTTGTTTTGGTTGTTGTGATAAGATGATATCTTGGCTCTCTCCACTCATATGAATCAATAGTCGTGATGTACCGTGCTTTTCGTGCCTGTGGAATCGTTTTGTGTGTCGTAGTGGTCTTCAACTTGAAAAGGTGAGTCTTTCTTACTCTGACATATTTACTTATGAAATAGTAAATTGATGGCAAGTGTATAGCAATATAAAATGTTTATGCAAGTTAATGACGATCATATAATATGCTATGCTATGTTATTACCATTTTAAAACTATAAATTATCACCTGACATCTGATATATGACATTATATTGTGATATTGACATTGTTATATTATTTCTGTATATGTTCACACTGCAAGTTCCCTGTTAGAATAGAATCACTATGGGTTGAAGTGATACATACAAGAACGGACTTTAGAATAGGAAAAAAATCATTATATGCTGAAATGATAGGCCTGAACGATTTTTAGTGTATTTTATTTGACTTGGGATTGTGGGTTTGCAATGATAGAACCTGGGTTTTCTTTGTAAACTACGGATTGAAATGATATATATCTGTATCACTTGGCCTAGGTTAGAAAACTATATATAGACTCCGTGGTGTAGTTTTTTATGATTATTATATAGATATGTATTTTAAAGTATGAAATTTGATTTAAAAATATGTATTTTACGGTTTTGAGAAAGTTAAATACTAAGTTTTGAATTTGTGAATTTAAGTATGTAAATTTGAAGTAAATATGATTTCTTGACTTTAAATTCTATTTTAAAAATGTGAGTAAATAATGGAAATTTAACTTAAAGTTTAGAAGTGATATTTAAAGTAAAATGTTAAGTTTTATTAAATGTATAAGTCAATAAACAGTGAATTTTGACTTAACTAATGAAAGTGAGTTTTAATTGGATATTTAATGGTTTTGAATGATATAATCTTTATTTTGATAAAGAAAGTGAATTTGGAATGATACTTGATTTTGATAAATGAATATTTGAAGTTTATATTAGTTTGAAAGGATATTTGGTTTATTTGTAACTTGAGTTTATTTAAAGATATTGGATTTATGAAATGAATGTTTCAAAACTAAATAATAATGAAATTAGATTTGAGATATGAATATATGAAATTATAAAGTTTAGTTTTGATATGTGGGATATTAAAGTTTGGAAATATATTAAAATTGGGTGGTTTATTTTATAGATCAAATCTATATTTGAAATTTTTAAGATTTGAAAAGTTTTGTAAGGAAACTGAATTGAATTGAAACTGATGGTTTGATTTGAATTAAATTGGAAATTTGAAACTTTGGTTCAATTGAATAAATTTGTAAAATGTAAAGAATTAAAGGAATGTTTCATGATTTCAAATGTATGATTTTGAAATGTTATGATTTTCAAAGTGTAATTGTTTCAAGTATTTTTGGTTTCGAAAGAGTTAAACTTTGAAAGTATTATGATTTTGAAATGAATATATGTTTGAAATGTTTTTGGTTTCGAAGTATAAACTATTTTTATTGAATAAATAGTTTTGAAATAAAAATGATTTTGGTTTCGAAGTATAAACTATTTTGATTGAATAAATAGTTTTGAAATAAAAATGGTTTTGGTTTCGAAGTGTAAACTATTTTGAAAGGAATATAGTTTTGAAATAAATTACTTGATCTTTTTGAAGCATAAACTACTTTGATATGACCACGACATTATAATAACGATTGGTTGTTAAAGAGACCGGGATCGGAAGTTGTCATACTCTCTGCCAACTTCGAAAACCACTTTAACAACTGTGTACGCGATGGAGTTTCCAGAATGAAGTAGGATGGTGGCGTCGTTCTTGAGGTATATTACATGGACCAACTCCCGTGAGTTGGCATAAGGTGGCTAAAACATGAGCGATCTCAGGCCAAAAGGGGTAGCTCCTCTGGTCGGACACATTCCTTCGATACTATACTCTTACTTGTGGTTGATTAGATGGCCAACCTTCGATTTTGATTGGGAGTGTGTACCGAGGTGGGCGTAGTGGCTGCCGCGTTACCACCAGCCCATGTGCGTAATTGTTATATCTACCCTGGCATTGCCTTGTGTGCCGTGTCACCTACCATATCGAGCCTTATTACGAGTTTGGTTTTCTCCCGTAGCCCGTGGAGTAGTTAGGGCAGTCTCCCGATCTGGGGATATGCTGATACTGGATGGACTACTGGGACTATTATGTGTGAAGGGCTATATGGGTAACCTGGAACGCTATTTAAAAGTATGTTTATTTTACTGTAGACATTATTATAATAGCGCAATATTACTACATAGTAAATAGTTTAACGGATCCTTAAAGGATGGGCGATCCCAAGCATCCTTTAAGTCACTGATGTATTTTGTTACTGTTCACTTGAGTTGATTTACAGTTCATAAATATTTATGTCCTGACTTGAGTCTTTTATGTTTTGCTTTACACTCGAGTCGACTGATTCAGCATTCAAGACTCACCTTCAGAGTTAGAGCTTTGCTTGAAGATCCAACCATCTATTTTGCTTCCAGTATTCAGTGATTTTAGTGATGTATTCTATTTGTACCTAATGAATCTTGTTATTCTTCTGTTGTAACTTATTTAACTCTGGTGTATCTTATTTTTATATAGTATCTTCATGAACTACTATCTCTTTTAATTCTGCTGCATTATTATTTACTCTATGTCTGTGATCTGTGATTATGTATTTACTCTATATTCTGAGATTTGCCAAATTTCATTTACAACGCGGTATTTTGAGCAATTCAAGTCCGACATGTGCAGATGCGAATGGTTGAAAATATCGGGTCATTGCAGTTGGTATCAGAGCTTTGGTAACTCTAGGAAAAACTCAGTATACAGGGTAAATGTATTTACAGAATCACTTTCATTCGAGTTTAAATCTCTTCCTTTTTGACTCGATTCCTTTGAATTTTGGAACGTTCCCTACGGTTCCAAAATTCGTTACATGTCCCTCACTATTCATTTTCTTTTGATTTTGGAGTATCCTATAACTCCACTTTGAAGAATCTTTATAATGATTCGACAGTCCCGTCAATCTCAAATTATTTGTAAAGGGGTGAAACTTCTTTACAATTGCATCGATTCACCAAAGATTTTATATCCTCGGTTTAGATGCTAGTATCTCTTATTATCCCAAACTCTATCTCTTGAGATCGAATGTTGATTTACCCCAGAAATCCACATCGATCTTATTCCTCAAGTCATGGTTGACTAGGTTAAGGTTGCCCGTGATTTATATAAGCTTATCCATCTTCCTATTCTGTTATTTAATCATCTCATCTTTGTTTTCCAACTTATCTACAAATCATTCTTAAAGTGTAATTGTACACTAATATATAAAATGTTTTATATATTGTGTTGTTGATGTTGATTTGGATTTTGGATCGATTCGTCTGATCAATGCTATCGATAAGATTTCCAAAACACTTGAACATAGAAAATTGACATAATATGTTTTTCAAATTTAGTAATGAAATAATTTTGTAACTATATCATAAATATTTTTCTGGATTTTATTGAATTGGTTGTTAAGAAATAATATTTGATTTTATATATCATTATCTCTTGTTTCATATATAAATAATTGAATTATACACATGGTTATAAATTTATTTGGAAAATTAAAATGAATTTAAACTAGAATTTGAGAATTTAATTTCCTATGGTTTCAAACCTTGTATTCAAAGTTTAAAAGGATATACTATTTAAAGTATTTTCGAATAGAAATTTGTTTCCAAAGAATTTTATGAAAGTATATACTGTGGCTAGCTATTACTTAGGATCGTATAATATGGAATAAAACTAAATATAAATGCGGAAATAGATGATAGTAGCAAAGTAAATAAATATGAGTAAAATAGAACAAGCACACCAAGAATTTTTATACTGGTTCGAACTTCCCGTTCTACGTCCAGTCCCAGACTCCTTCTGAAATTTTACTACAACAACCCTCACTTAACCCGGAGGAACATGTCTATACAACCCTGAGCAGAAGAACAGGGACCTGAGCAGCAGAACAGGATTTTGCCTCAGTAGCCGAAGAGGACTTTCCCTTACCTGAGCAGCAGAACAGGACTTTAACAAAATATGAAAGTAGTTTGACTAAGTGTGTTCTTGATAACACTGATTTGTCAATTAAGATTACAGACTTCCTATAATCAATTCCTCAAGTATATAAATAGTATGTGAAGATTTGAGAAGGAAGAATATTGCTAAGAATCAAAGTATATAGAGTATAACTCAAAGATTCAAAGCAATGGAAAGTATGAGAGAACTTATAATAATCACAAGAGAGAATAGAGAGTTAGAATTAGAGATTGGTGTTTTTTGAAGAAGAGAGAACTCCTATATATATTCATTAGAAAATTGCAACCCTTGGTGAAGAGTTTCAGCCAAGAGAAACAAATTTTGATGGTTTGCAACTCTTCATGGAAGAAGATGTCTATTCAAAATTTTGCAGTTGAAGCCGGTTCAGTCGACTGGAGATTGTGATCAGTCGATTGGTATTTGAAATTTTAAAAAAGGTGTATTTTAAAATTTAAAAGAGGTCACGACTGTGCATATGCACAGTCAGTCGACTGGCATAAGCAGTCAGTCGACTGGCTGTGCATATTTTGCACAGTGAATTTCTTTTTTAAAGAACTATTCTTTTTAAAGAAATATTGAAACCTTGAGGATTGATTTTAACATATAACTAAGACTCAACACAAATAATAGTTACTTTAATCATAGAGTTGTAGCCTTGATCCTCTGTTGTCTTCTTTTTGTTATGAATGAATGTAAATTCTTTTCTTGGTTTCTGAACTGATTTGTCATAATCAAAACAAGTGATTCAACATTCTCCCCCTTTTTGATTGATGACAACCTGTATGTATTTTTTTTTAAAATATCTCCCCCTGAATGTATGATATCTTTTTCCTGCATCAAATATGTTAGTGCACATACTTTTCTCCCCCTTTGTCATCGACAAAAAGGAGACATATCACAATATATAAATGTGAAGAGAAGAAATATAGAAGCGAGACTATTTAGTACAAGTCTCAATATTTAAATAAGTGACAAGATTTAATACAAGTTTTAAATATGTTCGAAATTAAAAAGCTATAGATAGATAATGCATACTTATCTCCCCCTTTATCATAAAGCCTACTCATCAAGATGTCAATCGAAATCTTCCTCTGGTGCAGGTTCTTTTCCAGGCCTAGAAGTTCCATGAGCACCACTACCTGTGCCACTAGTATCACTACTAGTATTCTCTTCAGATGTTGACCATGTAAACCTTGGTGCTGGTCGTTTACCATGAGCTATTGAGGAGGCAGTTGTGGAATTTGAACAAGAAATTGCATCCCAAAGAATAGAGAAGAATCCTTTTACTTTGTCCAATTTTTTATCCACCTTCTTCAAGCGAGATCCTAATATTTGTTGATTCTTAGAAAGAATTTCAACGGATTCTCGTAAACTAGCTGAAGTTGCAAGACGAATTTCTTCGTCTTCTTCGGGAAGAGAAGTACGTTCTCGAATAATTGGCCCACCTGATGAACGTTGACGTTGCTGTGGATGCCATTCTTCAAAGGAGGTAAAAGTCGGTGGAACAGATGGTAGTTTCATGAGACTTAAAGTGCGAATATTGATAACTCCAACGGAAGAAGTTTCGGATTCCGGTTGAGGAGTATCCACATTTAAAAGCAATAGCATTATGTATTCTCCGAAATAAATCGTTCTCATATTACCATTGTTGAAAGTGAGAAACTCGTCCAATATTCTTCGTAGCCAATTTACTTGAATTCCTCCCCAAAGTGCATATAGAGCTTTGAAGTTTTCTGGGTAGATAAGTTCATATGACCTAGTTCTTGGTAATATACCCCTCATGAGAGCTTTGTGAATAACTCTCGCTTTTGGTCGAAGTAGACTAGATTTCAATTCCGTCATGGTATCTCCCATGAACATATGGCTAGTTCGATCCCTTTGTCGAATATTGCATTCGACATCATCAAGTGAAATGCCATGATTAGGGGTTTGGAGAATGTGTGCCATTCGGTCTAAAGAAAAAAAATACTTATTTTCCACATACTAAACTCCAAACACAATCATTCGTATTAGATGGACGTTGATGGGGTAGATTTAAATTGGCATAAAATAATTTTACCATAAGGTGGTTGATTTTGTGAGAATTTGCATTCAAATCGAGTAGAGACTCCAATCCAGATCTACACATGAGTTCTTGTAATCCATAAGCCGCGAAGTCGCTGTAAACCATGAATGAACCCTCAAAAATCCTTGAATTTTTCATCTTGTGCCATCTTTGTACTGCCACATCATTGTATAACCATTGTGCGATTTGAGCGTCGGTAGGATCGATGGATGAGGAACCTTGCCTTTGACGCTTTGCAGGAGCCATTTAAATAACTTTTTATGAAGAAATTGAGTGAAATTAGGTTTCTAGGGTTTGCAGGCGAAAAAATTTGGGTAAAAAACTGAAAGGAGTGAAGTTAAAAAAGAGAAGGAAGGAAAGTAAATAGGGGTTATATGTACAGCCAGTCGACTGGAATAATAAACCAGTCGACTGGTATATGTAAAATTTTAAATAAAGTGACCAGTCAGTCGACTGAGAATAGTAGGTCAGTCGACTGAATGGTTTCCTGAGAGTTTTTGGAACCTGCAATCAGTCGACTGACCTATCTTCTCAGTCGACTGACTGTAACTTAAAATGCAGTAGGGATGTGAAAATAAAAATTTATTAAAAACAAATATAAATATGGAATACAGGAATTTTGAAAACAATACTACACAAGAATTGATGATTAATTAGGGACTTTTGGTGATGATTCTTGTGGTTCAACTTTTGTATTCTCAACATAGGGTTGTAAAGGCGACCAATAATTTTGGTGTTCCCATGAATTTGGAGATGCCTGAGGTTGAGATGGAGTTTGTTCCCATTTATTCCATCCAGAAGAGCTTGGCTGATGGGATGATGAAGGTTGAAAAACATCATGCTTAGCCGATTTGCCACAAAATTTAAGAGCAATTGATTCAATAAGACTAAGGCGATTTGAATTCATTCGCTGTTCATAGAACATTTCTCTTTGTAGATTAACTTGTTCCTTTTGATAATGATGTATTTCATCAATTTTCTCTTTATTTTTTGGTGAAAAGAACAAAGATCTTCTAGACTTCTTTGGCTTAGGTGAAAATCCAGTGTGATGTCTTCCCGGTTCATGAACAGAAGTAGGGGTTGGCAAAGAAGGTGTTGAACTGCTGGATGAGTTATAGCTACTAGGAGAAGATGGAGTAGCAAAGGAAAGTTTTGAGTTTGATGAATTATAAGAGTTTGGAGAGTCCATTGTTGAGGATGTTGAATCTACAAAGCTTGTTTGAAATAAATTTTAATGTGAATAAGAAGAGTAAAGAGAGAGGTTTAAATAGTTGTAATGGAGCTTAGAAAGAATGGTTGTAAGCAACCATTGGTTAATAACCAGAGATCAAAATAGTGGTTTAAAATTAATCAAAAGAATAAATGGTTTAAAACGAATGAAAACATGTGGTTCAAAACAAAAAATTGCATAGCTCAGCTGGTAGTCTGTTGAACTATCAGCTGGAAGAACCCAGTTCAAATCCCGGTGGCTATGTATTTTTTTTATTATATATTTTTTTTAAAAAAAACAGAACAATCAAAAATTTGAGTGTGTATATATACATATATATATATTTATATATATATAGACGTATATGAAAATATATATTTTGTAAAATAAATATAGATAGTATGTATAAAATCTATAAATTTTTAAGAGAAATAATGCCAAGTTCTCGTCTTAAATTAATGAAAGTATTTTCGTTTAAAGGTTTTGTAAATATATCTACCAATTGTCTATCAGAGGAAACAAATTCTAGATTTATCAAATCTTTTTCAATATTATCACGAAGAAAATGATGACGAATGTCAATGTGTTTTGTTCGTGAGTGATTAACAGGATTTTTAGATAAATTAATAGCACTAGTGTTATCACAATAAATTGTTGATTTATTTAAATTTAAACCAAAATCTTGTAATGTTTGTTGCATGTAAATTACATGAGCACATGCCAGAGCTGCAGAAATATATTCTGCTTCACAAGTCGATAATGAGACACAGCTTTGTTTCTTACTAAACCAAGAGACAAGAGACCGTCCAATGAAGTGACAAGTCCCATTTGTACTTTTTCTATCTGTCCGGTTTCCTCCAAAATCAGCATCACTATAGGATACTAATTCAAAAGGACATTCCTTTGGATAGAATAGTCCAAAGTCCTTGGTTTTGTTAAGATACCGTAGTATGCGTTTCACTGCTCGTAAATGTGATTCTTTGGGATCTGCTTGAAATCTTGCACATAAGCAGACACTCATCATTATATCAGGTCTACTAGCTGTTAAATATAGTAACGATCCAATCATACTTCGATATAATTTTTGATCAATACTTTTGCCATTTTCATCTTTATCAAGATGTATGGTTGTACTCATAGGAGTTGGTTTGGTAGAAGTATTTTCCATACCAAAGCGTTTAATTAGATTGTTACAATATTTTTCTTGATTAATAAAGATACCATTTTCTAGTTGTTTTATTTGTAAACCAAGAAAGTAATTTAACTCACCCATATGTGACATTTCAAATTCATTTGTCATTATTTTAGAAAATTCTTGACAAAGTTTTTCATTTGTAGAGCCAAAAATTATATCATCAACATATATTTGAATAATTAAAATATCAAGCTTATTTCTTTTAATAAAAAGAGTTTGATCAACCTTTCCAGTTTCAAAACCAGAATTTATTAAATAGCTTTTAAGACGATCATGCCAAGCACGGGGTGCTTGTTTTAAACCGTATAAAGCCTTTTTGAGTTTATAGACATGATCAGGAAATTTTTCGTGTATGAATAATGGAGGTTGTTCAACATAAACATTTTCTCTTATAAAACCATTTAAAAAAGCACTTTTGACATCCATTTGATATAATTTAAAATTATGATAACATGCAAATGCTAGTAAGATTCGTATTGCTTCTAGTCTTGCGACTGGAGCAAATGTTTCTTCATAGTCAATTCCTTCTTCCTGATTATAACCTTGAGCAACTAATCTAGCTTTATTTTTAGTAATATTTCCTTGTTCATCTGCTTTGTTTTTAAAAACCCATTTTGTACCAATAACTGATTGATCATTAGGCCACGAAACTAAATCCCAAACATCATTTCTTTCGAATTGGTTTAGTTCTTCTTGCATAGCGATTAACCAGTTTTCATCAGTAGATGCTTCTTTAATATTTTTGGGTTCAATATTAGAGAGAAAAGCTACATGACTCATTTGATTTAATTGACTTCTTGTTCTAACGGATGAATTTAGTTCTCCAATAACATTAATAGAAGGATGATCTCTTAATACTCTAGGTGGAGATCTTAATGCACTGTTATTGTCAGCAATGTTTTCATTAATTTCAAAATTTGTAGTTTCTGTATTAGGGTTGTTTTTAGGAAAATCTTCATCATCACTTATTATTTGAACTGGTTTAAAATTTTCATCGAATGATACATGAAGTGTTTCTTCGATAATATTTGTTCTTTTATTATAAATTCGATAAGCTTTGCTTCGATCCGAATATCCTAGAAAGATTCCTTCATCGGATTTTGGATCAAATTTACCAAGCTGATCTTTTGTATTTAAAGTAAAACATTTTGAACCGAAAACTCTAAAATAAGAAATATTTGGTTTTCGTCCATTAAAATGTTCATAAGGAGTATTCTTAGTTAGTGGTCGAATAGAAACACGATTCAAAACATAACAAGCTGTAGAGATTGCTTCAGCCCAAAAATGTTTTGGTAACGTACATCCATTTAACAAGGTCCTTGCACATTCTTGTAAGGTTCTATTTTTACATTCTACAACCCCATTTTGTTGTAAAGTTCTAGGAAACGAAAAATTATGAAATATTCCTTTTCTCTTACAGAAATGTTCAAAGGCTTCGTTTTCGAATTCACCTCCATGATCACTTCTTATATTTTTGATTTTTAAACCTTTAGCATTTTGCATTCTTTTGACAAATGATTTGAAATTATCAAAAGTATCACTTTTGTTTTTCATAAAAATAGTCCAAGTATATCTAGAAAAATCATCAACAATTACAAATACATATTTACTGTGATTAATGGACTGTACTTGTGTTGGGCCAAATAAATACATATGCAGTAATTCAAGTGGTTGTAAGGTTGAAATAACCTTTTTTGATTTAAAAGATGATTTAGTCAATTTTCCTAACTGACATGCATCACAAATATGATCTATTTTAAAATTCATTTTAGGTAGACCTTTTACTAAATCATTTTTAGAAAGCTTATTTATAGTTTGGAAATTAATATGACAGAATCGTTTGTGCCATAACCAAGGATCATTTTCTTTGGCTATTAGACACATATCTGAATTATGATTTATTTTCGTATTCAGAACATAGATATTTCTGTCTCTATTTCCTTCAAATATAAGATTTTGATTTTGATCAAAAATACTACATTTGTTTTCAGAAAAAGTGATTTTGAATCCTTTGTCACACAATTGGCTGATACTAAGTAAATTATGTTTTAAATTTTTGACAAGCAAAACATTTGAAATAAGAGGTAAATTTGAGATACCATTGTTGCTCACATCGCCTTTACCGATAATATATCCTTTGGAGTTGTCTCCAAATGTGACAGAACCTCCATCTGAGTAAATAATATTTGATAGCATATCTTTGTCTCTAGTCATATGTTTTGAGCAACCACTGTCGAGTATCCATTTTCCTCTTTTCTTGATTGGGACCTACAAAAATAAATGATAATATTGGTACCCACTTTTTGATGGGGTCCTGAGAGTTAAATCGTAGGAAACCAAACCTAGGAGGGCTCAGTATCCCGTTTAAAAATGTAATCCTTATTTTTATGAACAGTTTCAAGAAAAGTGTTTATATATTTCTTCCTAATTAAATTGTTATTTGTTTTAGGAACCCATATTTTATACCTTTTGAGAAAGGATTTTTTGAGTGTATTTTAGTAGGACTAACATTTCTCCTAATTTTCTTTCTAGGTGGAGCAGTTGTTTTCTTAACATATCCTAATCCTTTCTTACTTGAGATAGATTGAGAGCTATTAATAATTTTTGATAAGGTTTCTCTTCCTTTATTAAAGTTTGATACATTTCTAGTAATGCTTTCTAACTTAGTTTTAAGACTAGTATTATCCAATTCTATCAATTTTACTTTTGTTTCTAGTTCATGATTTTCAGAAACAAGAGCGTCATTCTTTTCTTTTTGAGTTTCAATTTCTTGACTCAAAAGAGTGAGTTGGAATTGATATTAGAGAATGATTCTTGTAATTTTTCAAGTTCTTCCTCTAGTATTTTTTTCTCATCTTTAAGCATATCTCTCTCAAATTCCGCTTTGTTCTGAAGTTCACGAGACTCTTTATATTTTCTTTTGAGATTTTTCAAAGTATCAATTAGTTCTGAATTTATCTCAATCATATCTTCAAAAGTAAAATCACTAACCTTATTTTCAGTAGCCATAAAGCAGACATTAGATTGCTCGTTTTCATTGTCACTACTGTTTTCTGATGAAGAAGTATCTGAGTCATCCCAAGTTACTGAGAATGCTTTCTTTTTCTTGTCTTTTCTGCCCTTGATATATTTTTTCTTTAACTCTGGGCATTCCTTTTGAATGTGACCTTTCTTATGACAATTATAACATTCTAGAACTAAAGATGATGGTTTGATTGGAAAGTTTCTTTTTCCATTATTCTTGTTAGATTTTCGGAATTTTAAGAATTTTTTGAAATTTTTAGCAATAAATGCTAAATCTTCTTCATCCAAATCTTCATCTTTTTCTTCTTCAGCATGGAAAGCTATGTTCTTTTTGTCTTGAGCTTGTACTCGTTTTGCCTGCAAATTTACTTCATAGGACATTAGATTTCCTATTAACTCTTCTGGTTTTATGGTAGAGAGGTCATTAGCTTCTTCAATAGCCAAGACTTTTCTTTCCCATTCATCCGTTAAAGAGTTAAGGATTTTTGATACAATATCAAAATCAGTGTATTTCTCTCCTAATCCTATTAGTGAATGATAAATATCTTGAAATCTAGAGTACATATCATTGATGGTTTCATCTTGTTTCATTCTAAAGTTTTGAAATTGATTTTTGAGCATGGAGATTTTGCTTTGTTTGACTTTGTTAGTTCCTTCATGAGTAATTTTAAGTGTTCTCCATATTTCATAAGCAGTTTGACACATACTAACACGATTAAATTCATTTCTATCTAATGCACAAAATAGCATGTTCATAGCTTTAGCATTGGCAGTAGCATCCAGTTTTTGTGTGTTTGACCAAGTGGAATATTCTCCAGTAGGAAGAGTATATTCATTTTGAGTGATATTCCATGATTCAAAACTATTAGATTGCGTGTAGATTCTCATACGAGTAGACCAATAATTATATTTCAAACCATTAAAGAATGGAGGTCGTGCAGTAGATTGACCTTCAAGAAAACTAGTGTTAGTGGAAGTGCTGGTGTTATTTTCCATATTTAGCAAGATATCAGATAACTTTGTAACGGTTATATGATGCCTTGCTCTGATACCAAATGAAAGTATATACTGTGGCTAGCTATTACTTAGGATCGTATAATATGGAATAAAACTAAATATAAATGCGGAAATAGATGATAGTAGCAAAGTAAATAAATATGAGTAAAATAGAACAAGCACACCAAGAATTTTTATACTGGTTCGAACTTTCCGTTCTACGTCCAGTCCCAGACTCCTTCTGGAATTTTACTACAACAACCCTCACTTAACCCGGAGGAACAGGTCTATACAACCCTGAGCAGCAGAACAGGGACCTGAGCAGCAGAACATGATTTTGCCTCAGCAGCCGAAGATGACTTTCCCTTACCTGAGCAGCAGAACAGGACTTTAACAAAATATGAAAGTAGTTTGACTAAGTGTGTTCTTGATAACACTGATTTGTCAATTAAGATTACAAACTTCCTATAATCAATTCCTCAAGTATATAAATAGTATGTGAAGATTTGAGAAGGAAGAATATTGCTAAGAATCAAAGTATATAGAGTATAACTCAAAGATTCAAAGCAATGGAAAGTATGAGAGCACTTATAATAATCACAAGAGAGAATAGAGAGTTAGAATTAGAGATTGGTGTTTTTTGAAGAAGAGAGAACTCCTATATATATTCATTAGAAAATTGCAACCCTTGGTGAAGAGTTTCAGCCAAGAGAAACAACTTTTGATGGTTTGCAACTCTTTATGGAAGAAGATGTCTATTCAGAATTTTGCAGTTGAAGCCGGTTCAGTCGACTGGAGATTGTGATCAGTCGAATGGTATTTGAAATTTAAAAAAAAGGTGCATTTAAAAATTTAAAAGAGGTCACGACTGTGCATATGCACAGTCAGTCGACTGGCATAACCAGTCAGTCGACTGGCTGTGCATATTTTGCACAGTGAATTTCTTTTTTAAAGAAATATTCTTTTTAAAGAAATATTGAAACCTTGAGGATTGATTTTAACATATAACTAAGGCTCAACACAAATAATAGTTACTTTAATCATAGAGTTGTAGCCTTGATCCTCTGTTGTCTTCTTTTTGTTATGAATGAATGTAAATTCTTTTCTTGGTTTTTGAACTGATTTGTCATAATCAAAACAAGTGATTCAACATTTTAAATTTAAATTTAGCGCTCTTCTCCTTGTCGCTGGAAAATAAATTTCCGATGATGACTGCAGCATCATCGACATTCATTTTCGAGTTTCGAAGTGAAGAGACGATTCTATAGTCTTGCTACAGTTTTGTTTTGGGAAATCTAATTGATTTGAATTTTTTTTATAATACTGGATTTATAACATATGCTGATATATGATTTAAATTTGAATGGATATATATATATATATATATATATATATATATATAGTATATGTGCATTTATTTATCCCTAAATAGTTGGAATTTATCGAAAATTTAATTCCTAAATTTTATCTTGAGGGATAATTTCAAGTAAAATTTCATGATTTGAATAAATATTCAGGCTTGAAATGATTAAATAAGAAAGTTTTATTTGTATAATACACAATTTCATTCCAATATAATTGCCTTAATTTTCAGAAGTTGAATATGTAATTGGATAATATACAATATAAAAAAATTTCATAAATAAAATTTGAGCGGTTATAATAAATGTTATACACTTAAATTTTAGTTATAAAAAGATTAACTGAGGTAAGTAGAAAAAGAGGGTAATGGAATAATTTACAGTATAAAATGATGTTAAAGAAACTAAGGATAAATTAAAGCAGTTATAATAAGTACAAATATATTTAACATAGGTGATAAAATATATTGAGAGGAATAAATTAAATTTTAATTAGGAATAAAGAAGAATTAATTTATTGAGTATATTATGTGTATAATAAATGATTTTTCAAATCCATGATTTTTTTAAGATTTTTTTATTTAAGATAATTTGATGATAAGATAATGAAATTTGAGATAGTTAAGATTCATTTAACTTGTGCAAAATTAATTTTCAATTTAAGTTGAAATTTTCATGGTTTTAAATTTATTATCTTATTTTGTTCTCAAACTATCATTTGGATGACCTTATTTCCCTTACCTTGCTATAGAATGGGGAAGCGATTGCTTATACCAGTCTGTTTGGAAATCTTTGATAACCTTTGGTATTCGTTTTGAATCTGAGCACTATTTGCCATCCACTGACTGTCGGTCAAACAGAAAGGGCGAATCAGATTTCTAGATGATCTTTTTCATGCTTGCATTCTTGATTCTGGAGGATATTGGAAAGATCGTCTCCACCTTGTTAAACTTACCTATAAAAATAGTTATCAGGTATAAATTTCAATCTTCTTGTCATCTTGTCTTAATCCTATTTCATTCTATCTTTTTTTCCCCAACCTCATTACTTTTCGAGGGCGAAAAGTTTTGTGTGGGGGAGAGTGTAACAACTCTATATTTTTTTGATTGTTTTATGGTACATTTTAATTATTATAATTGAATTCTTGATTTAAAAACTTTATTTTTATTTATTAAAATGAATAATTTTGTTATTTTAAATATAAATTTTTATTTTAATGTAAATTATAATTTCAAACATGTATAAATTGAATATTTTCCAAAAAAGTGAATTTTGGTCAAAATGGTCCAACTTTGACTTTTAAATTTAAAATTTGAAAGTTTGAAATTTTTAATTTTATTCTTTATTATTAAAGTAAATAAAATTTTAAGAACACTGCTTTTCTTTTCGTTGAAATCTGATTTATAATGTGAAAGTTATACCTTTTTAACTATTGTGTGAAATTTGTTGTAACGAAATTGTTTATTTTAAATTATATAAATAATATTTTATTTGGTCATGTAATGTTCTAATTTATGTTTATATGGGTAAATAACATGTATTTTATATAATTTGGTTTTAAAACATTTTGAAAGTGTAATTGGCATTTTCCAGTGTCAGTTGTATTTTTGTTTTGAAATTTCTATTTTCTGGTTTCAATTAATTAAAGTAATTCTTTAATTATCTTTATATTTTTCTTAAGAACTTATTTTATTTTCATTCCCACTTTATTTGGTTCCTTGTTTATTTTATTTATTTGACATTCTATTTGTTTTAAAGTGAAATGGATATTTTCTAGAGCCAATGGTATTTTTCTTTGTAATTTTCATGCCCTGTTTTCAATTTTTAAACAATTGCTTTAGTTCTTTTTCTCTTTTTATCCAATTTAATTATTTATTTCATTTTAGAAATTATAAATAAATTATTTTATTTCAAATTATTGCTTTATAATATTTTCAAAACGAAGTGGATATTTTTCCAAGGCTAGTGATGATTTATTTGTAATTTTTGAACATTGTTTTGGAATTTTAAGCAATTTCTTTTACTCTTTTCTATTTTCTTTAAATTTTATTATTTATTTTCATATTATTTCACTTTTTTCGGTTTTTAAATTTATTTACTGAAATTATTTTGTTATATTTGATTTAAAAGAAATAGAAATACAAAGAGACTTAGTCCATTCATTTTTCTGGTGACTTTTCATTACCCTTGTCCTTTCATCTTTCTTTTGGCTTTTCATTGCTTTTGGTCGTTCATTCCTTTGCCTAGCCATGTATTCCTTCATTTTTCACGTGATAAATCTTTCTCATCTCATAAACTCATGGCCACTCCTTCTTGAGAGAAAATTTTGTAAGTTTTTTTATGGCTTCTTTCTTATTTTTCTTCTTATTTTACATTGATTTTTGACTTGATCTTCCTTGTGCTTTGCTAGGACACTACTCCTTCATCTCCACCATCCTCTCCACCATCACCAGCCACAACAACCATCAGCCTCTCCTCTGACCACCACCTCAAGCCGTGACCTCCATGTGACCAAAACACCACAACTTTGCATAAAACTCCACAAAAATTTCCTTGCCTAGCCATAAACTCCACCATCTCCTTCATATCTTGACTTGGCCACACCCCTAGCTCCGCTACCACCTACCTACACCACCTCTAGACATCACTTCAGATCTGACCATACCTGGAGTATGTAGGGCCGAGCCCAAAACTTGGCATAGCCGAGCCAAATGGTGCACCAAAACCATCCTATTTTGCCTTGATCCTTTGCCTTCTTCACATGTAACTTCTACCATCATCTCACATGTAACTTCTACCATCATCTCCTCTTATAGCCGCACCTATATGATTCCATAGCCCGAGCTTTAGCACCTTCATAGCTGATTATATGAACCCTATGGCCAAGCATTGGAGTGGTTGAAGCAAGGTCTAATCTGTCTTGTTCATTATTGCCTCGTATTTCAATTTGTTTCTATATCCTTTTGTGTTAAACATATTCATATGTTATATTGCATTGTCTTGTTTTGGTTGTTGTGACAAGATGATATCTTGGCTCTCTCCACTCATCTGAATCACTAGTCATGCCGTACCATGCTTGTCGTGCCTTTGGAATCGTTTTGTGTGTCGTAATGGTCTTCATCTTGAAAAGGTGAGTCTTTCTCACTCGGACATATTTACTTATGAAATAGTAAATTGATGGCAAGTGTATAGTAATATAAAATGTTTATGCATGTTAATGATGATCATATGGTATGCTATGCTATGTTATTAACATTTTAAAACTGTAAATCACCTGACATCTGATAGATGATATTATATTGTGATATTGACATTGTTATATTATTTTTGTATATGTTCACGGTGCAAGTTCCCTGTTAGAATAGAATCACTATGGGTTGAAATGATACATACCCGAACGGACTTTAAAATAGGGAAAAATCGTTATAGGCTGAAATGATAGGCCTGCGCGATTTTTCTGGTATTTTATTTGACTTGGGATTGCGGGTTTGAAATGATAGAACCCGGGTTTCTTTGTAAATTACGGATTGAAATGATATATATCTGTATCACTTGACGTAGGTTAGAAAATTATATACAGACCCCATGGTGTAGTTTTTTATGATTTTTATATAGGTATGTATTTTAAAGTATGAATTTTTTTGGGAAAGTTAAATATTAAGTTTTGAATTTGTGATTTAAGTATGTAAATTTGAAGCAAATATGATTTCTTCACTTTAAATTTTATTTTAAAAATGTAAGTAAATAATGGAATTTAATTTAAAGTTTTGAAATGATATTTAAAGTAAAATGTTAAGTTTTATTAAATTTATAAGTCAATAAACAGTGAATTTCGACTTAACTAATGAAAGTGAGTTTTAATTGGATATTTAACTATAAAATTTTGTTGTGATAAATCATATGTTAAAAATTATTTAAATGTGAAATTTTGAAGTCTAGAAATATGATTTATAAGTTTAAAATTTGCTAAAATTGAAGTTTTATGGTTTTGAAAAATTATAATAAAATCTGAAATTTTATTAATAGCATTTCTAAAAATGTTGTGGTTTTATGACAACATTTTAAATGTTGTTGTTTTTGAATTTAATTTTTTTTGAAGTAACTAAATATCTATTATGGCATTTTATAAATGTCATTATTCTTGAACTAAACTATTTGGAAACTATAAGCTACGATAGCACTTTTAAATACTATCGTAGTTATAATTTGATAATGTTTTGGAATGTTTTAGATTTTAACACTGTTTGAGTTATATTGTAAAGTGTTAATTGATTTAACTTTTGGAAATTGATTATTTGTGAAATATAAGGAGTTTTGAATATATTTTGTTATTTTAATTTTAATTTTAAGGAATTTAAATTTAATTTGAATTTAAATAAGGTTACTTGGTTATGTGTTAAATGGAATGAAATATAATAGGATAAATGAATTTTTGAATGGAATTTTGACTTGGGTTTTGTAATGATATTTGAAATAATAAATGAGTGACATATTTGATTTTCAAATGATATTTAAATTTGAATATTTGAAATTGAATTCAAACAATGATTTGATAACGAGGTTTTGAAAGATATGATATTTTAATGATTTCGAAATGGTTTTGAATGAATAATCTTTATTTTGATAATGAAAGTGAATTTGGAATGATACTTGATTTTCATAAATGAATATTTAAAGTTTATATTAGTATGAAAGGATATTTGGTTTATTTGTAACTTGAGTTTATTTAAAGATATTGGATTTATGAAATGAATATTTCAAAACTAAATAATAATGAAATTAGATTTGAGATATGAATATATGAAATTATAAAGTTTAGTTTTGAAATGTGGGATATTAAAGTTTGGAAATATGTTAAAGTTGGGTGGTTCATTTTGTAGATCAAATGTATATTTGAAAATTTTAAGATTTGAAAAGTTTTGTAAGGAAAGTGAACTGAATTGAAACTGATGGGTTGATTTGAATTAAATTGGAAATTTGAAATTTGGGTTTAATTGAATAAATTTGTAAAATGTAAAGAATTAAAGGAATGTTTCATGATTTCAAATGTATGATTTTGAAATGTTATGATTTTCAAAGTGTAATTGTTTCAAGTACTTTTGGTTTCGAAAGAGTTATACTTTGAAAGTATTATGATTTTGAAATGAATATATGTTTGAAATGTTTTTGGTTTCGAAGTATAAACTATTTTGATTGAGTAAATAGTTTTGAAATAAAAATGATTTTGGTTTCGAAGTATAAACTTTTTGATTGGATAAATAGTTTTGAAATAAAAATGGTTTTGGTTTCGAAGTGTAAACTATTTTGAAAGGAATACAGTTTTGAAATGAAATGATTTGATCTTTTTGAAGTATAAACTATTTTGAAATGACCATGGCGTTATAATAATGATCGGTTGTTAAAGAGACCGGGATCGAAAGTTGTCATACTCTCTGCCAACTCCGAAAACTACTTTAACAACCGTGTACACGGTGGAGTTTCCAGAATGAAGTAGGATGGTGGTGTCATTCTTGAGGTATATTACGTGGACCCAACTCCCATGAGTTGGAATAAGGTGGCTAAAATAGGAGCGATCTCGGGCCAAAATGGGTAGCTCCTCTGGTCGGACACATTCCTTCGGTACTATACTCTTACTTGTGGTTGATTAGATGGCCATCCTCCGATTTTGATTGGGAGTGTGCTACGAGGTCGGTGTAGTAGCTGCTGCGTTACCACTAGCCCGTGTGCGTAATTGGTATATCTACCATGGCATTGCCTTGTGTGCCGTGTCACCTACCGTATCGAGCCTTACTACGAGTTTGGTTTTCTCCCGTAGCCCGTGGAGTATTTAGGATAGTCTCCCGATCTGGAGATATGCTGATACTGGATGGACTACTAGGACTATTATGTGTGAAGGGCTATATAGGTAACCCGAAACGCTATTTAAAAGTATGTTTATTTTACTCTAGACATTATTATAATAGCGCAATATTACTACATAGTAAATAGTTTAACGGATCCTTAAAGGATGGGCGATCCCAAGCATCCTTAAAGTTACTGATGCATTTTGTTACTGTTCACTTGAGTTGATTTACAGTTCATAAGTATTTATGTCCTGACTCGAGTGTTTTGTGTTTTGGTTTATGCTCGAGTTGAGTGATTCAACATTCAAGACTCACCTTCGGAGTTGGAGCTTTGCTTGAAGATCCAACCATCTATTTTGCTTCTAGTATTCAGTGATTTCAGTGATGTATTTTGATTTGTACCTGATGAATCTTGTTATTCTTCTGTTGTATCTTATTTAACTCTGATGTATCTTATTTTTATATAGTATCTTCATGAACTACTATCTGTTTTAATTCTGTTGCATTATTATTTACTCTGTGTCTGTGATATATGATTATGTATTTATTGTATATTCTAAGATTTGCCAAATTTTATTTACAACACGGAACTTTAAGAAATTCAGCTCCGACATGTGCGGATGCGAATGGTTGAAAATATCGGGTCGTTACAATAATTAATTAACGTTAAGTAAAGGTAATCTAAGTGATTAAAGACTAGTAATTAATTTAATTAGAGATAAATTAAATTAATTTTTGAAGTGATTAATTTTTCTAATGAATGATTGAATGATGTTCAATGCCTTGAATTGGTTGATATCTCTGATATGAAATGTTTTGAGATATGACATGTTTGGCTGGACAGTGATAAATGTGGTTATCTATCTATGATGAATTGCTGTGTAAAAGTGACATCCTATTTTAAAATTTTAAATGGTATTTTACTTGAATAACTTGGTTTAGGATGACATGAGATTCGAAGAGAACGGAGTCGGGTTCTAGTAATTACCCGAAACCACTTCGATTCTTTATAGATTGATATGTGAAATCAATAGGCTAGAATGTGATGATTTAAGTAAATTGGACCAATCAATCTAAGTTTTGGTACTTAGAATTTGATGTGTGAAATAAGTGATGTCTTTAACAAATTGTGAATTTGTAAATTGAAAAGAGTTATCCTGGGTTTTATATAAGCTTTATGCCTTTGTATTCCATGTTAGATGGTTTTACTCACGCTGGTTTCCATCCTGACCCGGGTATTACTTTGATGTAATGCTCGGGTCAGACTGAGTATTACAGCTTTTCAAGTAAGGACGTTCTAGAGCTCGGGAGGTGAGCTGGATGACAGGAACGTATGGAGAGTTTCCGCTGTGATATATTTTAGTTTATCTGGGACATGTTGTTCAAACTATCTAGTGATTGTGAAATGTTGTAACTCTGATGTATTAAAATGTAATTGACTGATACAGCTTTCTTTGTGTAAAAAATATTATTTTATATTATATTTTATCCACTGCGAATGTGAGATTCTGAGTTTGGTTTTCTATTTCTTCTTCTATCTCTTTTCTTTTTTTCTTATCTATCTGGAATTTTTGGGATCGGAAATTTCGGGTCGTTAGATTTGGTATCAGAGCTGAAGGTTAAGTGAAAACCTTGGCTCTAGTGGGATTACTCATTAAGGATAGGGTCAATGGTACCCTAGAATAAGTTGAGTGTGTGTGTGTATACATATATAGAGCGTACTTGTTATTTTCTTATATAAAGATTTAAATGATTTTATATAAAAATATATTTTGATATATAAAGCAATATTTCTTTCTAATAAGTATTAAGGTAATTGGTTTTTAAATTATTGAAATTAAATTAAGTGGTAATAGAAATACAACCAAATTGAAATTAAATAAAGATAAGTTTGAAATGGATTCAAATTGATATTAAAATCTTGAATTTGGGGAAGAGTTTCAGAATAAGATAATAATGAATGGTTTCCAGATATGATAATCTTGGTATTATCATAAAATGATTGCTGTGTTTGATAATAAAATGTGTATTAATGAGTAAGCAAAATGAAATGTTTTAGGGAAGTAAAACATTTAGACAAGTATGACTTATAAATTGGAACTGAAAATGATCTAAATGAAGTTTTAAATCTGGGTCCAGAATTTGAAAATTATTTCAAAATGATAAAGAAATTTTATTTAATATATTGGAATGAAAGGGTCCTATTTCAAACAAGAGTTGTTTGAAAATTTAAAGGAATTTGTTTTGAATTAAAACCAAAGGTGGTTTAAAATTTAAGGATAACTTGGTGTGCAAAGGAAATAATATGTATATATGAGGAATATACATAATATCAAAGATGATTTGAGATAAACTCTAAATGTTGAGTTTTAAATTTTTATTTGGAATGAGATGTGAAAACCCAAAGAGATATATATTTTGAACTCATAAGTGGGAAAGAATTTTGAAATTTGAAGAGGGAATTCAAATTTGAGTAGGGTTGACTGGATTAAGTAAATTGAATTTAGCTTTAGGAAAGTTAAATAATTTAACAAGCAACCTGAATTGGAAATTTCAAGATGAAATTGGGATTTAACTTGGGAAGTCAAATGGATAATTTGAATTGGGAGTTTGTGTGATCTCAAAATGGGTTTGAGATCTGGAAATTGAAAATGGATGGATGTTTTAAAATAATTTGAATGATACTATCCTGTTGTTATAAATAATCTTTAAGCTGAAATTGAATTTGTTTAAATGAATGAAGAAATGGGGTGTGGTAATATATCCATTATTAAGATAAAATGGAATCATTTTGGACTTAGGATTTGAATGTTTAAGATAAAACTTCAAAGGTTTGGTTTCAAAACTGAAATTTGATGATAAATTGAATTTGAATGATTTAGTTGTTTAAAAAGGATTTGAATTATTTGAACTTTGAAATAGGTTAAAAATGAAATTTGAATTCAGAATTAAATGGTTTAAAGATATAAGTTGATTTGATTTAAAGGATTAAATCAACATTTAAAAATTTAACTCGAATTTATATAATTCGGGATGGTTTAAATTTGAAATTTGAATTGAATTTGTTCAAATTGAATTTGATTTGAATTAATTGGAATTGTGATTGAAGATGGATAAGTTTAAAAATTCAAATGGAAAATTTGAATTGGTTTAATTTGAAATGAAATTGAAGTTGAATGAGTTCAAATTCAAATGGGAATTGGGATTAATTCAAACTGGAATTGATATGAATTGAAATTGGTTCAGTTTGAAATTTATTTGAATTAATTGAAATTGTGATTAATGTTGAACAAGTAAATTCAAATGGAATTTGATTTCAATTTAGGAAAGAAATTGAGGATTAATTCAACTTGAATTGCGGTTAAATCAATTCCAACGGAAATTGAAGTTATTTAATTTGGAATTTAGTCAATTTAAATGGAAGTGGAAATTTAAATTGAATTGATTGGAAATGGATGTTGGGAATTAAACAGTTTGACTCTGGACTATTTTCAAAATAAATTGTTTTAATATAAATATATTTTTCCAAACTATTTACTATACAACTTTTCTTTTTAAACCTAAAACTATCTTATACTAGTTTTGCAATTAGTTCTGAAATTATTTAACAATTTTTCAACTGTTTTATAAACTAATTACTGTTTTTCAACTATTTTATAACTAATTACTATTTTACAACTATTTTGCAATTAATTAAAATTTCTACAACTATTTGACTATTTTTCAACTACTTTACAATGACTTAACTATTTTACAGCTATTTTGCAACTAATAGTTATTTTTCAACTACTTATCTATTTTTAACTTTGAAGCTATTTTTTAAATTTAAGCTGGACATAGTTCAAACTGTTTATAATTAAATACCCAATTAAGATAAGAATTTTTGTGATAATCCAAATGGGGGTTGAGGCAAATGTGAATAAGTGAATAGGAATTAAAGGAATGTGAATAGAAAGGAGAATTTATTTGGCTAATAATCAATAAAGATAGATACGTAAAATGTACGTATATTATTCTATTCGCATAGTGATTTGATCCAGATTCGAGCACAGAATTTCGAGATAGTTATATCGATCCGAGCTGGGATTTTTCACTCGATTATCGACGGTATACCTGGATATGGATTGTTGATTGGTCCTGGATATTCTCTATCATAGTTATAGCTATGTAAGGAGAATGATGGTTTCTGATCAAGAAACCAGATTTGAGCCCACACTAGGAAGTCGGGTGGACGTTACTAGATCGGAAGTGAAATTGTGTGATCGAGTGAGCGATCAGATTGGTATAGCGTACAGATGATATGTGTACATCATACGGGTTTGAATGAAGTTAATACTGGGAATTTGTGGATAAGAAATGTGAAATGGTTTTTGAAATGAAAGGTATATTTTGTGAAATATATGATGAAGTAAAGTGGAAATTGGATATTTCTATGGTAAAAATTTACTTCATGGAAGTAAGTAATTTGGTAAGTGACTTTATAGGGTAACCAAATTTGAATATTTGATTTGGAATAAGCAAAGTCATGTATCTTTGTTATATATATGATAAAACTCCCCTTGTTGAATCTTTTGCCAGAAGAAAAGGGTTTTTGAAAGTATTTAAAGTATAAAAAGGGAATTTATACAAGTTTGAAGTGATCCGAAGATTTTTTAAGTTATATACATATATATATATATCATATAACTATATATATATATATGTATGCAAAGGATCTTATGAGAATGATTTTGAGAAAGGTTTTTGGAACCTTTGGATTTGGAAAGGCTTTTTAATTTTTGGATAAAATCAATATTGGAATTTGGAAACCCCAGTTTGAGAATTATCGATTTTGGGAATCGATTTTGTGTAAAGGAGATTTGGATGAAAATCATAAAGGGTGTGATTTGAAAGATACTATAGGAGTATAGTATAAAGTGTTTTAAGATTGGCTCTGTGGAAAAAGGCGCTCTCTTGAAATGAACTTCTCAGGAGTGCCACAGGGTGGCACTGCCTTGAACCCTAATGGGGGGTTCTAAAGTTGATTCTGTGAGGAGTTCGGACAAAATAGTTCTTGAGGATTATGTGTAGTGTGTAGCGAAAGTCGAGGGAGTTGATGCCTACAGAGGCATTTGAGTTATGTTGTGACGATAGTTTAACTTGATGTCACTGTGATCTACTGCAGACCATAGCGAAAGTCGTGTGTGCCGCTGAGATCCAATAGTCTACGTTTGATTTTACAATGGTAGACTGCGACCTATGATGATATATCGAAGTCGTGTGTGCCGCTGAGAGCCAACAGTCTATGTTTGATTTTACATCGGTGGACTGCGACCTATGTGGGAATGGAGAAGTTTCATTTTTGGCAGCGAAAATCGAGGGCGCTGATGCCTACAGTTGCATGGAATTTTTTGTGATGGCAACGTAACCCTGGAATGTAACTGCGATCTGTGGCGGGTTCCATGGCGTAATCAAGGGGCGGAGAGTGCCTACAATTACATGGACTTTTGCTGCGATGGCAACGTAACCCAGGATGTAACTGCGACCATGGATGGGGGTGATGATTTCCAGAGCATTCTCACCAAAAATGTTTCCTATATTTTCAAAAATGTTTTCTATATTTTCAACAAAATGTTTTCAAAGTATTTTCACTGGGTGTTGAAAATGGGTTTGCTAAATACTTATAGATTTTCAGTTTTACGCCTGGTCAACGTATGACCGAATTTCTATGAGAACAAGGATGCACTGGTTGAGACATCGAGTTATAAAAAGTATTTTTATAAAACTATTTTGGCAATATATATATATATATATATATTTAAAAAGTGTTTTTAAAATTTCTTAATAAAAAGAGTTTATAGTAAAGTTTATCAAAGAGTAATTTTTCTGATAATAATCATTTTAATAAATTCTAGTTTCATTCCTTTTCGAGGATGAAAAGATTCTAAGGGGGGAGGAATGTGATAACCCGGATTTTTGAACATCTGATAGTTGAATAATTATCTGGTTTATAGATTGAACAGATAAGAATTTTGATAATAAAAGATATCATGATATGTAAATGAATTTGAAAACAAAGGATATCTGTGATAACCTAGAATTTCAAGCACATTCAAATGTGATAATCTCTTCTATAAATTATTGAAAATTAGTAAAATTGTTATTTGTTTCAAAACAAATAATAAAGATTGTTTATATATAGATATAAATAGATTTTAAAAAGAATTATTAATTTAAATTGAATTTGAATTTTTTTGTATTGATTTTAATTTGAATCTGAATTTAAATTTGGATTTAAATTTGAAATCTAAAAGATAATAATCTTAAAATGAAATTGGATTTAAATATATATATATATATATATATATATATGAGAATGTGATTATTTACTTATGTATAAATTAGTTTCAAAATTTTCACTTAAAGGTTATATAAATACAAATAAAGAAGAAGTATAAATATGAATTTATAACATATATATATATATAAACATAAATATAATATAAAAGATATATGCATTATATAATAAAAATTCTCATGTAAAAGATAAGCGTTAAGCTTATAACACAAATTAACAAATGTAAGTCATTAAGCATATATAGATATAGACAAGTGTAACAAATATAATATACATTTCTTTCCATTTATTTTCTTAAATTCTTAGTAAATTAAAATTAACCTTATGTTAACCTACCTCTTTTCTTTTCTATATCTTTTATCATTTTCAAAACAAAGAAACTTAACAAAACACAAACCAGAAAATGTATACAAGAAATCATCCAGCCAAGAACATCTCTGATTTTCAAGCATGAATTTTCTCAACAACAAAAATAATTTCCAGTTCATAATCAAAGTTCCAAGCTAGATCATTTCAGCAACCAGTTTTCCAGTTTCAAGAATCATCTCAGTTTCAAGCATTTTCATTTCCAGATTTTAGTCTAGCATCTCTGTTTCTTTCAAATAGGTGAGTAAACCTTTGTTTTAATAATTTAAATCTGGTGATAAATGAATGTATAGACCTTGATGCATGCAACGGTGATATAAAATATATATATATAGTTTACATGAATATTTGGGTGAGAATGCAATGATACATGTATGGGACATGTCTGTGTATATATAATCACTAAGGTAGTCTGTGTTCTTAGCCTGCATGCTAAAATTCAGTTCCAAAAATCAATCTTTTTGTTTCAATGACTTTCAGATCATGATCATTTAAAGAAAACTGATTGTATTAACCCAATTTTGTTTTTAAAAATATTTATAAGTATAAGTGGAAGGTAATTAAGTAGTAGATAGAAATTTACAGTGAAAACTTAATTCAAGTTAAAATTCGATTTTTAAATTTACTTGTTTTGATTGTAAATATGGATTCATAACTAGAAACCATGAATTTTAGTGTATAAATCAAGATTTTTAGGTTTGTAAATTTAGAGATATTACGTGTTGATCGAAATTTGGTTTCGAGTGATTTTCTATTGATCGGAAAATTTTGGAAATTTGTGTTCATGGCCAAAGTTAGCCTGATGGTAGGTGATTTCAGAAAAATTATCATTGGAATTTTTAAGCCATTATGGTGGTGGGTTGAAGGAGTTTAAGGGTTTAACAACCCATTTGGGGCAACGATGAAGTCGAGGGGTTTTCGTTGTTAGGAGAGCATCGGACACGACCACAAGGTGGGGGATTAGTGTTGGAGGACGAGGCGGTCATCTGGTGGGGTCGGCGAGGTTGGCCTAGGTTGGGATCGACGGTGATAGTCGTTTTTCCGTTGATGGTGGCTTTCTAATTTTCGAACAAGGGTTCGATTTTGATTCACTGGCAACTCGATGAATCTGGGTGATCATATGCGACGATGGGTTGATCGTCGACTTGACGAGGGTTATGGTGTGGACCTACGGTGGTCGGAGCTACTGTGCACATGCACGTGCACGTTAGGATAGGCGTTTGATCATTGGGATTTAGGAAGAAGAAGTAGTCTAGGGGAATTTCAAAGCATTCCAGTGTTCAACACGAAGTAGGAGATGGGTTGTTGTTTCATGAGTGTAACGATGTTTACTCGGGAGTTCACTCGAGTTTTCTTGTGATTTTCTCCAAGCTGATTCGGGTTTTGTTTGTTTGAGCTTGGGTTGGTTTCTAAGTGGTAACCTATTTTTAATTTTTAAAAAGTAAATAGATACAGGTTTTACAAAGCAATGTAATTGATATTTATTCATGTATTCAAACTGAATTAGTGAAGTTTTAAGCAAAAGTCAATTAATCAATAATTCTTTGTATCAGTAATTAGTGGATAGTTAATGATTGTAATTAATATAAAGATCATTAACTAGTGATTATGATGATTAATTAAGGTAGTTAATTAAGATAATTAATTTGTAAATTAATTAAGGATAATCACTAAAGGAAATTGAATAAGTATTATTACTTAATTAATAGAGTGTAATTACATAGAGTAATTGATTAATGGTTAAGTGGAATTAAATAAAGAGAAATTACTTAGTGAAAGTAATTAGAGGGTAATTACTCAATGGGAGTAATTAAAGGTTAATTACTTAGTGTAATTCATCAAAGAATTTATTAGTTAAGAAGTTAATTAATTAATGTAAGTAATTAATTACTAATTGTAATTAATTAAGATTGATTTATGAATGTGATGGGTTCAAATAAGGAGGATAATTACTTTATGGAAGTAATTAAGGAGGAATTACTTAGTGAAATTAATTAAAGGATTAATTAATGTAGGTGATTAAGATTAGTTAATTACTGAAATTAATTAATTAAGGTCAATTAATAAGTGTGATTAATTTAAGATTTCTTGTTAAATGTAATTAATTAAAAGGGTAATTAATTAAGGAAAGTAATTATAGGATCATTACTGAATGTAATTTATTCATTAAGGTGATTAATTAGAGGTAAATTAATATGAGTGGTTGAGGTTAATTAATCTATGGGTAATTAAAGGTTAATTACTGCAAAAAAAGAGATAATTAATCAAGGGTGATTAATTAAGAGGAATGATTAAAGGATGATTAATTAATCGGTTTATAATTAATTAATGTTAAGTTAAAGTAATCTAAGTGATTAATTAATTTACTTAGAGATAAATTAAATTAATTTTGGAAGTGATTAATTTTTCTTATGAATGATTGAATGATGTTCAATGCCTTGAATTGCTTGATATCTCTAATGTGAAATGTTTTGAGATGTGATATGTTTGGGTGGACAGTGATAAATGTGGTAATCTATCTATGATGAATTGCTGTGTAAAAGTGACATCCTTTTTTAAAAATTTGAATGGCATTTCACTTAAATAACTTGGTTTAGGATGACATGAGATTCGAAGAGACCGGAGTCAGGTTTTAGTAAATACCTGAAACCACTTCGATTCTTTATAGATTGATATGTGAAATCAATAGGCTAGAATGGGATGATTTAAGTAAATTGGACCAATTAATCTAGGTTTTGGTACTTAGAATTTGATGTGTGAAATAAGTGGTGTCTTTAACAAATTGTGAATTTGTAAATTGATAAGAGTTACCCCAGGTTTATATAAGCTTTATGCCTTTGTATTCCATGTTAGATGCGTTTACTCACACTGGTTTCCAGCCTGACCCAGGTGTTACTTTGATGTAATGCTCGGGTCCGATCGAGTATTACAGCTTTTCAGGTAAGGACGTTCTGGAGCTCAGGATGCGAATTGGATCGTAGGAACGTATGGAGAGTTTCCACTGTGATATATTGTATTTTATCTAGGACATGTTGTTTAAACTGTCCAGTGATTGTGAAAAGTTGTAACTCTGATGTATTAAAATGTAACTGACTGATACAGCTTTCTTTGTGTAAAGAATATTATTTGATATTGTATTTTATCCGCTGCGAACATGAGATTCTGAGTTTGGTTTTCTGTTTCTTCTTCTATCTCTTTTCTTCTTTTCTTATCTATCTGGAATTTTCGGGATCGAAAGTTTCGGGTCGTTAAAAAGGAGGATAATCGCGACCGTGATAGGGATGTATCGAATCGATCGTTCGATTGAAGGGAGGAGACATCGATCCAACTCGCAGCTAGTCGGGCTCGAGCTCGAGTACACGGTGGCGCGCGATTTGTGGCGATGTCGGTTCATCACGATGGTGATGGAATCAGTGGGGCGAAGTGGACTCGTCGTCGATCTAGGACAGCACGAAGCTCGTTGTGCTCGGTCACATGAGAGGCAGTGCACACGAGATTGGAGGGTCGCTTGCGAGTTCAATCCCGTGTAGGGTGTCGCGTCGTTCGAGCAGTATTCGTTTTAATTAAAATGTCGATTTAAGGTTAATGATGGATATTTCAAATTAATTTCAAGAATTCCAGAAACTACAAAAATAGAAATAGAATTCTGTTTATATATATATATATATATATATATATATATATATATATATATATGTAGATATATTAGGAAATGTTTAAACAGTAATTATGTATATGTGTATAGGATTTTGAAATGTATGGGAATTTATATTAAGGTTTACTGTGATAATCTTTATGCAAACAGAAATTTTATTTTACCAAGGTATAAAATAATTTTTTTAATTTAATAAATATATATATATATATATATATATATATCCTCGTGCATGTTTTAATATATAGAAGTTATCAGGAAATTATTTTATATATATAAGGTTTGAAAAATAACAGGGATTTGAATATGTCGAAAATTTATATAAAATTAGATTTTGAAATATATAGATTATTTTTATACGTATACATGTAGTTTCAAGTGAATAAATATACATATATACCTATTTTCATTTACTAGTTAGTTGTAAAATAATGAAGATCTATTTGTTTAATTAAATCTAAATTATTTTAGTTACTAAGAAATTATTTAAAAGAAAATAAATTCAAATTTAAATCATTAATCAATTGAATTATTAAATGGTACTTAATGGTTGGATTTTATTTCGAATATTAATAAATCATATAAATTATTTATTCAAGGTCAATCGGGAAACCAAGAAAGATTGAAGTGGATTGCAAATTAAAAAGTCAAAGGTGAGTTAATCTCACTCATTTGGATACCATTTAATTTTAATAGTTAAATTTAAATGATTGGATGAATGATTGAATTGATTGGATGTGATATTATATATATATATATATATATATATATATATATATATTGGAGTGATTGATTTCCCGCATTATATAGCAGATGAGACCCTATGCGCCTCGCATAATAGCGGATGACCCTTTATACCGCGATATCCTATCTTGAAGCGGGAATGGTATTTAAATATTGTGCTAACATCTGTGGATGCAGGGAAATAGGTTGGAGGGATCTAACTGGATTCCTCAAAGTAGTGGAATTTATTTTTATAATTTATGTTTTATCTGATAAATCTGTGATGGATTATATTGATTACACTGGAATTGAAATTTATTGAATGATATGGCTTAGTTAAACATATATATTGGTATTTTGGGAAATGAATATAAAGTTTTGAATTTTTTTTAAAAGTAAATAAAGAGGGAAATGTTAAGTAAAGTAATTATTAGAAATTTGGATGAATAAAGAATGAATGAAAAAAAAGAAAGAAAAAAAAAGATTTTTAAATTCAAATAAATAATTTTGATCATGGGAAAAGAGATTTTTGAATAAATAGGAATAAGAACTTAAGTGATATTATTTAAAGAAATAAAGAATTTAATTTTTTGAATTTCAAAGTTTTAAATTTGTTTGGATAGATAAGGAAGAAAATTGGAAAAGGTATGAAATTGGTATTTTCAGTTTAAATAAGATTTTAAATCATAATAAAGAAGTAAAATCTGAATTTAATGAGTTTTGAAATTAATTTTAATAATTAAAGAAATTTATTTTAAAATGGAGTTAATTTTGAAAATCAATTTGAAAATTTATTAAATGTTTGAAACGGTGTTTTTAAAGGGAAGATGAGATTATGGAATTTATAAACTGGGTTTATAAATAAAGTGAAATAAGATATCAGTAGATATTAGAAGTATAAATTCAGGATGAGAATTTATAAAGGAATGAGTAATTTATTTCAAAATAAATAAGTGGTTTATTTTAAAAAAAGGATGTGGAAAAGGAAGTGTATTTCCCTGGAAAGCCATGTATATTTACAAAGGAAGATTTTTCGAGTATAAGTTGGAGGTATTAAAATGGTTTTAAAGGAGTGTTTTGGAAGGAAATTATTATTTAATGGTTTTAAATTATCAAATGTAAAAATTTATTAAATTAATTTAATAGTAATTATTTTAAAGGTTTAACTAGTATTATGTTTAGAAAGATAAATTATTTAATATTTATACCTTATAGAATAACTTTTATTTTAAATTAGTTTTGGCTTGAAGTTTTTATTTGGGAATTAGTATAGAATTTCATAACTTTTATTTTGAACAAGTACTTTAAGTAGCTTTATTTTAAATGTTTTAAAATATATATTCTTGGATAAAGTGATTTAAATTATTTTAAAATCTAAAGTATTAGACTTGGTTGTTTTCAGTGAAAATAAAATATTGGGTGGATATTTATTTCCACGAGATAAAAAGTGATTTGAAAAATATTTCCAAAGGAATTAAAGTGTAGAAAATATCTCGTGAAGATATTTTGGAATAAATAAATAATTTGGGAAATTATTAAGGCTGATGGTTGTTTGTGGATGTTTTTTTGATAGTTAAATAACCGACTATCAATATTGGCCAATGCGCTGATCTTTTCGAAGAGACCGGGATCGAGATTAATTTCTCGAAAACCACTTCGATCCGGTTTGAACGTTTTCGTGAGGAAGACAAGGGCTGGAGTCGAAGATGGAGGAGTGAAGTGCAAGGGCTAATTGCCACTAATCCGGAGGGTGATTCCAAAATGGATGTAGTACGAGTAGTGCCTTCGGTTCCATTCGGACCCAGAATGAACTTATATGGATTAACGCTATCAGACCATCGTCAGGAGGACGGTGAGCATTCAAAGTGTATGTGTGCTAAAAAGGTAACGCATAGCCTCGAGCCTCATCAACCAGAAAATGGCTAAAACAAGGGAGGTGCACATAAGGCTTAGTGGCTAGCAACCAATTAGGGTAAGGTCATCCCTGTCTAGAGGTCCCTTTATTTTGGTTGTGTGGGCGGTTGCTGATCCCAACCGTGGGGTGATCTTATTCGGACTATCCAGTAAGGGGTAGCTCCAGTCTTGTGATGTAGGGGATTAGGGTGGATCCTTAGTACGGTGATCTGAACCACGTACTATGACGGGTGGTACCCCAGTAGCCCTGCCATTGTATGGAATCCAATCTCCAATAAGCTCCTGTACGGTTTTGATTGTGCCCAACTATCCTGAATCATGAGATGCAAGCATTTCAGCTTGATTCTATTTTACTTTCTGTAGACACTATTATAATATCAGACGGATTTGATAAAAATGATATGGTTATCGTAAGATAAAAACACGGCATGTTTATTTATTGCGTGGTCTTACGAGATACCTTTGGGTTCAAAAGGATTTTGAAACTTTAATAATCCAATTGAGTGTATTTTCTCGCGCTGGTTTTTCCGACTGACTCGGGAGTTATTTCACTATAATGCTCGGGTCAGACCAAGTATTATAGAGTACAGATTCTGGATGGACTGCTGTGGAGCTCAGGAGACGAGCTGGATGACGAGATGTATTTCCATAGATTTATATTCCGCTATGCAGTATAAGCTGTATATTCAGTTTGGAAGGACAAAATATTATAACTATCCTGAATTGTGATGTTTATTTGTGTTGTACTATGATGATGTAATGTATAAATAGATATAGCTCTTTTTGTTTAAAGATTAGTCATTTATTTATCATATATTGATCTGCTGTGACTGTGAGATTCTGATATTGTTTCTATTTTTTCTTCTACCTCTTCTTCTTTAACCCTAACGGTTCGGTTTTCTGGCATTCGATTGTTCGACACCTGATACAGTGAACGTATTGATGACGATTTATCGAACGTCAAAAAATCGGGTCGTTACACTATTAAAGCTGATATATTTGAAGTGGAACACTAAGTATGAGAAGCCATATCCCTCTATCACTGTATCCAATAAGTTAGCACATAACACCATATATGTTATACTATTATCATATGGAGGTACAATGCTAAGTATAATTTAGGTGTCAAGGTATCTCCACATTAATACCTAAATCACATGACATTCATCACAATCACATAACAACCATAGCACACATAACAATCATAGCAACTATCACTATGGTTCGTATCAGCACTAAGACACTACGTCATAATTAGATTCGATGCTCGATAATACACCAACACCAAGGTACTACCCTCTCTTAGATGGGATTGATTATCACTAAGGTCCAGGTTACATAGGTGGGCATTGTCACATCCCTCTCCTCGTTAAACTAAAAGAAGTGAGCTAGTTAGAAGAGGGTGAAATTGGTACATTACAAAAAAAATCTATCTTGGATCTATTTGCCTATGAGATCTAAAGAATTATTAGTCCAATTTAATATATTTTAAATAAAATCTTTATTTTATTTAACTTTGTTTAAAAGACGTTTAATTTATTTATATTTTGTGTGATTATGCTTAATATAAACTAGGGTATATCAAATATACCCATAAATACAATTACTTGTTTATTTTAATTTAGTTAAGGAAACCTTTTATTTCTTTCTCTTAAACTTATTCAACTAATTGAGGAAAGATTTTATTTTTTATTTAAAGAAATGTTCATTTCTCTCTCCCTAATTAAATTTATTAATTTATTAAATGATATATATGACAAAATTTATACTTGGCATATATAGTGAGTATATCCAAATATACTCCAGTGTAAAATGTGTTAGTGAAATAAACAAACAGTTTGCGTCACTAATGTGATCGTATACAAATGTTGGAATTTACACGACAACGAACCCATTTGTCCCTTTAAATAAGCCTTTGTTATCTAAGGTTTTGAATCAAATTTGTGTGTGCGTTTATATGTATATGTGTATGTGTATGTGTATGCTGTGCATGCATGTGTGTGTATCTGTTAAAATTGAGTTTGACTATTTTATATGTTTTGAAATCTAAAATCAATAGTTAAAATTTTTAAGTTCAATTAAGGAAGAGTTTGAAAGTAAATTTAAAAGTTTTACACTATAATCGACTTTATAAATTTGAGTTAAAATAACATATGCATATATGTATCCATATATAAATAATTGTAAGTTCTGTTTTATATTTTAAAACGGCATATGTATGTACAATTTGTAATTTATTACATATATACATTATACACATACAGACACACACACACACAGATATATATATATATATATATATATATATATATATATATATATTTCAGTTAACAAATTTAAAGCAGCTTTTAATTTAGGAGGGAATAAAAGATTTAGGAATTTGCATAGAAGTCCACTTTTTAATTATAGGTTAAAATAACTTTTACACTTATGTAAAAAATAACCAAAAGAATTTACACAAAAGTCAGCTTGTAATAATCAACAGTTACAGTTCATTTTGTGTTTGTATATTCAAATGTTATAAAATCATACCATTTAATAAAAACAGGTTTTCAATCAAATTTTTTAAAACAAACAATAGTTTTGAAAACAAAAAAAATTAAATAAGTTAGACATAAATAAATTCGTTGTTAAAAAATCAGATCTATTTTACACAAGTAATATGAACAAATGATCAAATAAGATGAAGGGTCTCAAATATATCAACATAATCAACATATAGGCAATTGCGAGTTGAACAAAGGGATCTAAATTGAATAGCAAGATGAACATACAAATAGATGAGATGTAGCATTTATAGAATCTAGATCATGTGCTCATAATGAATAAATGATTAAATCAAATTATAATATTATCTTAAGATGTAGCAAAAAGTTGCACCTCCAATGAAGAAGAGAACTCCTAGATTCGATTAAATCATCTCTAGATTTTTATAAGGATCTATGGCACAAACTTTTATTTATTTTATTTTGATTTTAATTAATTTCTTATTAGGAATTTTTCTCCATGGAAGCCACGAAATTTTGGCCATGAGAGGGAGAGAGAAGATGAATTGAAAGGAGAGTGAGTCATGGAATGTGGAAAGGAAAATATTCTTTAAAGGAAATATTGATACCTTCTCAATTTCCCCCTTTAAAACCTTCACTCATTAATCCTTTATGAAATCTCATCAAGTCTGCTCCTCTTAATGCATGCATGGCCGGCTATAGATGGTGCCACATGGGCCTCAAAAAATTCCAAATCCATTTAGTAATTAATTAATTTAAATCAAATTTAAATATTACATCGACAACGTATACCGATATGCACGTTTATAAATTTTATATGCGCACTTTATTAAATACTAATGGCATTCAAAAAAATCAAATATAATTTAATAATTACTATATCATAAATTATGATAAGTTTAATTAATTTACAATGATTAGAGGTTAGGTAAATCATAGGGTTTCTTTAGAGTATTCATCATTAGATTGTTCACAGCGTAAATTCTGTCAGTGGTTAATATCGAACAAATTGAATATTAATGTTCACATATCACCTTAGCTAGTTTGTGATATTCTGGCTGAATAATTGCTTGAGCATCATTTTGGTAAAATCTAATTTTACTACTATTAGCTGTACTCGGTAGTAACGATCATTTACACCAATTCTCTTCATTAACACTATATCACATTAGGACTTATGGAATTTGGTTTTAATCAAAATTCCAACATCATCCGCCTTCTACTTGATTGATACAAACACAAAATCTTGTTCAATAATAAATTTTTCTTATTAACCATATTGTACTGGCCATATTTTTGGCTTTGAGTTGACTGCATTTGACCGTGATCTAACGTCATATAACCAAGGAGACAAATTCTCTATTGAATAGTATTTCACTTCTAATGCTTTATCTCAGGCCCAACTTTAGCCGTTCGATGGATGCCATGTCACGATTTAATTATAATCAAAGTTGAATATGCACATTGAAGTTCCATAGTATCCTAAAATCGAAGGAATTGTGTATTAACTAATACAAAACATTCGAGTAGGTCATTCCATAGTTATCTAACAATCATTACTTACGACTTGGTTCTCTTAGTAGTCATAAATAATACACTGTCCAACATTTAAAGATCATTACGCACTTTACTTTCAATGGATATATCGAAATCCCGTCTCAAAGCATCTTGATTGGAAATATTTAAAATAATATGTTATTTTTAATATGATAAATTTTTTATGACTACAACATATTGTAATTACTATCGCATAATTTATCATCTAAGGATTTTCTATTTACTACACTTTAAATTAATTTGATAATTAATTATACCATAATATAACAAGTATATAATAGAAAGAAAACACTTTTTACTTTGAACAAGATTGGTTGTCGAGTTAGATATATGTAATAAATTACATAATTACCTTTATGGCATACCTTAACTCTATCTATATTCCACTTGCAATTAGGGTCAATCATAGAATCTTATTATAACTCCTTCCATCGGTTTTCTCTAAAACTGATCAAGCCCGTCCTTTAGTGAATGAGTAGTCAATATTGTTTTAATTATGTACTCCGTCAATCTACTCTCTATGACGTTGATAAACTATCTTTACCATATGGAACATTTTGATGCATGTTTTCCAATTTCTAGTGAGGTTTAGTTTCTTTTATGAATGGTATCACATTATTTTTTCCATCTAACAATGTCATGAGTTTCTCAACATTTGGAATCGCCTCCTACTCAGTTATAAATTTGTACACTTATTTATACTTCTTTTACTATAGTGTTATTCAAAGTGATGTACTAAGCCTTTGATTGAACCAACCACTACTTATCGTTTGTATCATTTCCAACTCTAAGTTCTTAACATAAGATAGAACGTGGATTTAGCATTGGCACACTATACTCAATATCGCTTATGAAGGTCAAGTCTGTGCACTTCTTCATAAGGATTTTGTTGTTTGTACAAACAATTCTCAAGTATTTCATAAATACTGAAGTACACTTGAATATATCATTTGGTGATCCTAATTCGAATTTGATACTTGTTGTATGTATCAAATACATAAGTGGGATACGATATTATAGACAATATAACAGTATGATAATTTATATTACTAATGCATAAGGAATCTATCTTATATTCTCTATGTATTATTTTGAGACATTCCTTACATCATTTTATACTGATTATTAAATATGTAAATTCAAATCTAATATCGAGAATTAAACAACCAACATAAAATGATTTTAACATGAGTACATCGTTAATAATCATAAGTTTTTGATTTACTTATAGTTTTAGAGGTATTTTAGTACATATATTCTTACTTACATAGATACGCTTCCTCTGCATTTTGACGGAGAAATAAAATTATTTTATTTCTCTCTCAAAATGCTTGCTTTACATAATGCTTATCGAATAATATTTTTGTTCATTTCTTGGATCATATCCATAATTCACATTCTCGAAATTACTCCCACTGAATTTGGGACACTTGGTTATTAAGTGCAAACAACATATTCTAATTCATTATTTATAATTTACACTTAAATATACATATACCAAAACTCAATTATAGAGCAATAATTTTGTGTGTAAAATACGAATTAACTTAAGTACATTCAATGATCAATCTGTTATGTTAGTTTCAATAATTAAAATTTACGATGTTAGTCTATTAAAGTAGCATACCATATTCCAATTGCATTGTTCTTCTTAGAGACACTTTTAGGGTTGGTGGATCATATCCTTTGAATAACCATCAAAATCATATTTTTGATAATGTACTTGGCATCCACTTCTTGCGCATCATGCTATATGGTAGATTCAATACTGTTAATCTGCCATTTGGCAAGGAAGTGCACAGGTGGATTCAACAAATAAGCCTCACAATTGTTATGTTTGGGATAACAAGGATTTGGCTCAAATGGATAGATAGGAAATCGATTACAGTTAAAGATATGGACGATAGTTTAATGGATTCGGATGAAGCAAGGATTTGTATGGACCGACCAAGAACGATTCATGAAACAGCTCGAGTCATCGGAGATTGATCAATATCTCAAAATCCACAAGACCAATTCACTTGAAACTTTTAGAGCACCAATAAAATCACGTGAGGAGCCTATAAAAACGACCGTGCATCGAAAGGTGAAGGTCTTGAGATGGCCGATCATTTTGATCGAATGTTCTAGAATGATCCATCGTAGCAACCGCATATCACAAAGTCAAGACTTGAGGATGGCTGATCGTTATTGACTGATCATTCTTACCGATCCACCATAGTAATCTCATATCATGGAATGATGGTTTGAAGATGGCCGATCCTTATTGACCGATCATTCATATTGATCCATCATAACGATCTGTATAGTTCAATGAACCATCCAATTTCAACCAAGATCAACCCATATCTCCTAAAATACAAGTCAGAATGATTCCATACTTCAAAAGCAACTTCAAGAGGCACGAGGAACCACCCAGAAATGATTGGTCTTAGATTGGATGAAGGAAAAATGATCGGTGATATGTTGGTCGACCATTATTAAATGTCAAATTAAACTTGTCGATCATTATGGTGGGCCCCTATGGAGCTAGAAAGCCATCTGCCGAAACCTCAGTGAAACATCCCGTCGTCTCTTCCTATAAATATAGTAAGCAAGGCATTAGAAAAGGGGATCTTCTTTCTGCTTCTCTTCGTCTTATACCTAGGCGATACTCTACTCTTGAATTTCATGAATTTGTAACTGTAATCAACAATATAAACTAATAAAAGATTATTGGAGTGGTCATAGGACTGAGTTTGCTGAACCACCGTAAAACTTGTGTGTTCCTTTACGTTTTCTGCTATTGATTCTATGATACGCGTGCTTGTTTTTCTATTTGGTTATTGTTTTGGAATCTCGTAATTTAACATACAATAGGGTATTTGTGGCCAATTTTGGTGCAAAAATTTTGGTGCTTTCACCGGGAGGAGTTGCACCTGCGGATTTGGAAGCTAGGACATCAGATTTAGAAGCTTGGATACTTGGACCTAGGAAGCGATGGTTAGGAAATCAACAAGGAGACAGAGAACATATATGAGCCATCATGAAGGGAGTCAGGAGGCTTCCTCGAGAGCTAATAAAACCTCAATCTTCATTACTAGAGATAAGATGGAAAAAATGATGGATGCTATGCACGAAAGGATGCTAAAGAGACATGAGGAAATGATGCAGAGCCTATTTCGACAGATTGGATAAGCCAGAGTGCAAAACAACGAAATGGAGTAGTAGGGAATACTGGAAACATGGATCACAGAGTTGGATTAGTAGGAGCTGACGAAATCCAAAATCATAACAAGGAACGAAGTAACAAAGATGCAGGATGGAGTGGAACCGCCAGGAGCAGCACTCGACCAACCAAGAACGATCGATGGTATTTTAGCCGATCATTCTGACTAACCAAGAACAATTGGTGTCGACCGATCCATGCATGGGGGCATGTCCCTGGGTCATGTTAGGTCAATCCCAGGCAGGATACCGGGTGGTGTTGTTAAATTTGGCATTAATCGAAATGTGGACGCTCTTCTACCCCCATGGACTCAGGGGGGCAAGTTGGAGACAATGATTAAAGACCACCACCACTGGATAACAACGACAGGTTGGGGCAAAATGTTCAGATTGGCTATGAGAGGAGGATTGGTAAATAGGGATCTGGAAGATATGAATAGTAGCTTCTTTGCTCCTAGTATCAAGCAAGCTAAGAATCCACCGAAAATTAAACTACCAGTGCTTGAGACATATGATGGAAAGATAGATCCCGCTGTTCATCTGACGAGATACATAAGACACATGGAAGTATTAGGGGCAGCGGAGGAAGTCATGGCATCGTGGTCCCTTTGTATCTGACGGATATAGGTGTACTATAGTTCACACAGTTGGAAAGCTGTTCTATTAGCACATGGAGGAATTGATTGAAGGGTTTATGAGGCAGCTTAGGGTTCACATCTCCAGACCCAAAAATGTGATCAGTTTGGAAACACTAAAATAGAGGACCAGAGAGTTCTTAAGGAGTTTCCTAACACGGTTTAATGCTATGGCAGCATCGGTAAATCATCTAGATCCATCCATAGTTTTAATGGCAGCTATATATAGAATTGATGATGGCACAAAGTTTAAGGATTCACTAGCATGGTAACCACCTATGGCTCTATGGGAGTTTTACCATGAAGCAAAAAGGTTCCTAAGATAGGAAGACGCACGAGAAAACAAACTAGAGGTGAATGCTATGCAAAGTTGAGGATCATCAAGGGATGTAAACAATAATGATAATGGCAAACAGAAAATGAATGTTGGAATTAATATGTGGAAAAGGCAATAGAGAGAACGGAAATTCTCTTCTTACACGGATTTGACCGAACCTTTGGAAAGGATTTATTTGGATACTACAAACGTCTTCAATATCGAAGGTCGGCAAGGAGGGAACCCACCGAACACGAGCAAGCATCTAGAAAGCATGGCCGATTCCTTGAGCTGGATAGGCACAATACAAAATAATGCAGGCATTTAAATGATATCATAGAGGAACAGATAAGGAGTGGTTAGTTAAAAAATATATATAAGGACTCGGGTTGTGGGAGTGGAAAGGAGCAGCCACCGTCCACCTCGAATGAAAATGGCACGGGATCAAGCCATTATCGCTAACTTATCATTAATTGATTGGATTTCTGGCACGGAATAAATAATAAACCCCGTAGAAGTACGGCTAAGTCACATACAAATGTACAGGATCAGGGATGGTCCCTAGGCATGTTCTGAGATGATGATGAACCGTAGTGCTCGGGTTTGTGAAATTTTGTTTTTCCTGTTTACTATTTGGTTTTATGGTTATACGGACTCTTATTTTATATTTCAAAAAATGGATTTTGGAATGCTTAAATCTGGATTAATGTAATAAATAACGCAGGTTACAGTTATGGCCCCGATCGAAGAGGCGGGGCAATAACCGCGAGTCACGAGTTCCTTCGCCGGAGAGCGACAAGGGACCCGTGCATAGATAAGTCCTTAACTGGGGATCGAGGCCGGAGTAGGATACCCCACCGATTAAGTTCTCGATTAGGGATCAAGGCCGGAGTAGGACACCCCATGGATTAAGTCCTCGATCGAAGAGTCGAGGCCGGAGAGTATAACCCAACAGATCATCGGGTATGGACTATGCTTGACAAGGAGTAGGCCACTTCGTCGGAGAGCGATAGGATCGGCCTACTCAGGTCATCGAGTATGGATTATGCTCGGCAAGGATTTGGTGAGATCCCGTATTTGGATAAAACGACCCGGAGAGGTCTATGGGTTTGGATATGGACCCAGAGCGGTCTCGGATTTTGATAAAACGCCCCGGAGAGGTCTATGGATTTGGATATGGACCTGGAGCGGCCTCAGATTTTGATAAAACGACCTGGAGAGGTCTATGGATTTGGGTACGGATCCAGAGCGGTCCCGAATTTAGAATAAACGACCTAGAGAGGCCTATGGATTTATGTATGGACCCGGAGCGATCCCAAATTTGGATAAAATAATCCAGAGAGATCGTGGATTTGGTTAATGAATTTGGAATGGATTCGAAATTGGATATCGACTTAGAACAGTCATGGATTTCGCTGATGATCCAAAGAGATCAAGGAATTGGATTGGCAATGGATTGGATTTTGGATTGGATAATATGGAAATCGATGGATTATGGACTTTGGATTTAGGGAAATTCAAAACATGCCTTCCTATCGCAAGGCATGTTTTAGGAGGCAAAGTGTTAACCCTCCTTTTAGCAAGGCAGTTCACAGGTGGATCTGACCTAATAAGCTTCACAATTACCAATGCTGGGATATCATGGATTTAGCTCAAATGGATGGATGGGAAATCTAATACAGTTAAAGCTATGGATGATAGTTGAATGGATTTGGATAAAGCAAGGATTTGTATGGACCGACCAAGTACGATCCATGAAACAGCTCAAATCATCGAAGATCAATCAATATCTCAAAATCTACAAGACAAATTCGCTTGAAACTTTCAAAGCATCAATAAAATCAGAGGGGAACCTACAAAAATGATCGTGCATCAAAAGGTAAAGGTCTTATGATGGCCGATCCTTTTGACCTAACATTCTAGAACGATCCATTATAGCAACCGTGTATCACAAAGTAAAGACTTGAGGATGGCTGATCGTTATTGATCGATCGTTCTTGCCAATCTATCATAGCAATCGCATATCATGGAGTAATGGTTTGAAGATGGTCGATCCCCATTGAGCTATCATTATTGATGGATCATTCATATCAATCCATCATAACGATCAGTATAGTCAAATAACCATCCAGTTTCAACCAAGATCAACCTATATCTCATAAACTACAAGTCAGAATGATTCCATACTTCAGAAGCAACTTCAAGAGGCATGAAGAACCCCCAAAAAATGATCGGCCTTGGATTGGATGAAGGAAAAAGATCGGTGATATGTTGGCTGATCGTTATTAAATGTCAAATTAAACATGCCGATCGTTATGGTGGGCACTATTGATCTAGAAAGCCTTCTGCCGAAACCTTAGCAAAATATAGAAAACGGGATTTCTTTCCGATTCTCTTCATCTTCTACCTAGGCTATACTCTATCAATTTTTACTCTTGAATTTCATGGATTTATAACCGTAATCAACAGTATAAACTAATAAACGATTACTGGAGTGGACGTAGGCCGGAGTTTGCCGAACCACTATAAAACTTGCGTGTTCCTTTACTTTTTCTGCTATTAATTCTGTGATCTACGTGTTTGTCTTTCTATTTGGATATTGTTTTAGGAATTTGGTGCTTTCACATACAACTGGATGTTTGTGACTAATTTTGGTTCAAACAAATACTCTTAATGGCTTATTGGCAACCAAGGAAATTCCTTTCTCAACATCAATAAGAAAATAATAGTTTCTTTTTAATATGCGAGATTTCTTATTAGACATTCTAATTAGTTGTGTCTATTTGGGCTTGGTCAATTTCGTTTCATCCTTTGTGCTAAGTTTTATCGTTTGATCATATCCATAATCATTTTACTACCAATGAACTCTAAAATAAATTCACTTATCATGAAGTTGGCTTTTCTTGAAATAACAATTTTTTCTTAGTGCAACGGAATTGGTATTCGCAAACACTTTAACAAATTATATATAGATATTTATAAAACTGATTTGTTTTTTAAGTTTATTAAACTTATGTTCATAACATAGATTGGTCATTCAACATTTATTGGTCCTAAACTCATTTAGGGTGGTCCACACATGGTCCTTTTCGAATATTACGTGCAGTCTCTTGAATCACGTAATCTATCAACTGTTGACCTAGAATATGTTGGGATTTCTTACAAATTCAACTTTTATGACCTTGTAAACTATTCTTTGAACGAAATTAAAATGTAACCTTACGTATTTACACAGAAGTATATGACCTTATAGAAAGAAGTAAACTCAAGTTCACTCATCATTAAAAGTACTTTTTCGAACAAAGTCTGATTACTCCATATTGATATATCATTATATATCATAGCAAGGAGTGACTATTGAGGTCAAATCGTATTCATTTATAGATGCTTTTGTATCTCCTTTCCAATATACTCACATATTCAATCAAATCAGGTCATCTTGTTATTTTTTCATCTCATGTTATTTACTTCCAAATTGTACTCTATGAACTTATCATAGACATACTACATTTGTATCAAATACACATATTCATGTCTGTGATAATTATTCGGTGAATTTTAACAAAGTATGTTGAATCATTTTAGGATCATTATACCTATAATTGTATGGATTTGTCAACCTATGAGTCACTTAACTCTTTTATTGCTCCCATTGAAAGGGTCCTTCACCCTTAATCTTCTAAGATACGATTCACCGGTATTATATGATTCATAATATATGACATATAGAATAATTCCTCCAATATATGGCTTAGTGTAACGACCCATAATTTTAGTCATTTGAATTTAGAATATATAATTGATTTTAAATGTTGAAAAGTTAATGTTATAAGTTAAAAATTTTGAATTTCAAATATAGCGATTTATTTGATAATTTAATTGTTAACTTTAATATTTGAATTTTTTTTAAATAATTGAATCTTGAATTTAATACGAATAAAAATGATTTCTAAAGTTGACTTAAAATTTATTTTAATAAGAAGGAAGATGGTAAACTTTTAAATTGGATTTAAAAGTGACTAAACTAATTTTGGAAATTATATGTTTTAATTAACGGGTAAAAATTGCTTTTCGGGGCACTGTCTCAGATTTCGATAAAACCAGTTCCATTAGACCCGTAATTGTATATTTAGTATGCCATCAAATTTCGTAATGATTGGGCGTATCGTTTGGACGTGCGAGATCGAAAAGTGTAAAAAATTATTAAAGGAATCTATATAGTAGTAGAGGTTTAGAAAGTTATCTTATGTATATGATCGAATTAGGTCTCGAAATCAGTTTCATTTTATTCGAAATAAGGGTATAACCTTTAGAACGCTAGGTAGCACCCCTACTTTGGAGTTCAAAAATTTCGGACATTTAAAGTTAGACATTTTCTAATTTAAATTATACATACGTATATACATATATATATATATGTATATGTATGTATGTATATAATACATTATTCACCATACCTCTTCACGTTTACCTTATACCTTTAACCATAACCATCCCTTCATTTTTCCCTCCATCCCCTTTTTAAGTCGTTCCAGTGAACTAAAAACGAAGTCCTGCCTCTATTTCAAAAAAATAAAAAATATTTCAATTTTAATCAAATTCACATCAAAAAATATATAAAAATTTGATCTTTGATCTCGTTTTGGCTTAAGCTTCGAAGTGATGTGGGTGTCGTTGGGTGCGTCTTTAATTCCACAAGCTCGAAAGTGAAGTTGTGTGGCAGTTTAAGGCTAGGATTTAGATAAAATGGCGATTGAGGAGGTGTTAGGTGAATCAAAGCATGGATTCAAGTTATTGGTAGAGTGTGGCCTCTTCGGCCAAGTTTTTGGAGGATGCGACGACCGAAGGGAAATCTTCCCGCGTTCGAGCTATGTTTGGGGGGCGATTTCAAGGTGTTGGCTACGAGATGGGGGGTCAGACCTTAGGCGCTAGTGAGGGGGAGGATGGCGCACGCGTTGATATAGGTGGATCGGGTTTCGGTTGGTTGTGGAGGCGCTGGCGTTCGTTGGAATGTGTGCACTGTTGGGTTATCTCGATTTGGAGTATATACGAATGAAGGAGGAGGATAATTAGGTTAATGATGGTAATTAACTTAAGGTTAATGACGTTAGTTAATTATATTTATTAAATCGAAAGTTTAAAAATTGATAACTTCTTCGTACGAGGTATACATTGAACGAAACACGCGATGTTGGATTAATATTGTCGAATACTACGCGATAGAGCTAGTTTGGATGGATTTAGTGGTGTTGAAAATTTTGGTTAAATTCGAACACCTGTGCGTTGTTAATCAAAATAAAATGCTACAACAACGAATACAGCTAAAGTGAGTAAAACTCACACTTTTTGACCCGCTTATATTTTATATAAGTGGGAATATTTTTATTATGCTGTTTTGATGACTGTTTGAATGTATATTATGTATGTGTGTGTGTGTGTATTGGTTGGTTGTATTTATTCGTGCATATTTTAGCGGATGAGACCCTATACGTTCTCGTGTATGAGCGGATAACCCTTTGTACGCACGTCTGCCTCGAAGCAGACATTGTACATTTTTCTCATATGCTGTATTTGTTGCAGGTGATTTCAATGTATTTGTTTTTATAATTATTTTTGAATTATGAAAAGGAATTGATTTTAAATTAAAATGAAAGTATAGGTTTTATTATTTTAAATATACAGTTTTATTAAAGTTTTCAAATCAATTTTTTAATAGTTTTTATATATAAGGTTCATAAATAACGTTATGTGTGTTAGTCCCTTAGAAGTTGGTTTCGATGGCAACAAACTTAGAATAAAATTATAAAATATAAATACTAACATTATTGTTTAGATATATATGTATATGCAGGTTATATATATAGGTACCAAAGAATGAAGACTGTACAGTATAGAGATTCAAGAACGGATAAACTCAGGATCGAAGATATCAAGATTCAAGACTCACGAGTATCAAGATTATCAAGAGTTCAAGATTTCAATATAAGTAATTCAGTTAAAACTCCTAGAAAAGCACTGACATCTTAAAATCCATTTTATTCGTGGAATGGAATCCACTTCGAGCCCGTTAAATTTGAATAAAAGTTAGTGGATACAAAATAATGTTCCACTAGATTTTTCGTAGGTTCCATCCTACTTAGGGTTCCATCCCTGTTTTACAAAATTATATCTTGTTTTCAAAATGATTTCAAAATCTTCCTTTTAAATCAAAAACATCTATCCTGGTTTTAAAATACTTTGAGCCTCAAAATAATCTTTATATATCAAATTATCCTTGGTTTTAAACTATCTTTTAATTATAATATATTTAACTTTTAATATTTATACTTAGATTTAAATATAAAATTATAGTAAAATTTTATATATACCAAAATATTATTCTCTATACTTATTTATGTATTTTAACTATAGTTAAGTATATTTATAAAGTTTAAAATAGTTTTAACTCAAGATAGAAGTTATTTTCAAAGAAAAACAAATTACCAAAAATAACTTAGGCCTGTCGACAACCCCAAGGAACCCTCGTCGACAAGCTGACAGTTTATTTCAAAAGTTTAAATTTCAACGATAGTATCTATTCATCATATCCTTTCACGAATGGACATGGCTGTTATTCTACTATAAATAAGGGTTGTTTTAAATGAATTTACATTCATATATAATCTCTGATTTCGCTCCTCTTCTTCTTTCACATTTCTTTATATATATTTTTACCATTACTCTACTGAAATCACTATTGAATCTAACTAGATCATCTTCGGTTTGATTCTCTATCACTATCTCAATAAGATCCCAGTGCTATTTAGAGTTATAGACTTCTTTGTAATCAATCGAGCGAGAAAAGGTGTGATTGTAGCCTGGAAAATCAATCGGGTGAACTTGTTACCCATAAAATCAAGTATCTCTACCCAGAGGACTGTGAATCTGGAGCGGTGTACGTCGTGGCCTTGAAATCGAGGGTGTAATTATAAGAATTGATTTTGAAAGGAAATCTGTACTTGTGTTGCGGGACTGGATGTAGGGTAACTCCGAACCAGTATGAGATTCTGGGTGTTCTTTCCTTTATTGTTTTTACTTTATATATGCATCTATGTTTGATTCTGTAATTATATCTGTGTTTGAATATTGCATACATTTGTGTTCAAATTAATATAAACTCAAAAAGAATTACCCCCCCTCTAGTGTTAATTCTAGCCTTAAGGTCCGTAATTCGCATTTCTCACATTGTGAATAAGTAATGGATTTCTAAATGAATTTTATAAGTATTAGAAATGGATTTAAAATCAATATTTGTGTAAACCGTTTTATATAATGGATTTATAGAAGGGATGTGTATAGAAATGGTTTTTATAAGCTATTTATAAATTGAATTTGCTATTGATATTTTAAGGATGGTTTTATAAATGGATTTAACAGCAATAAATTTGTAAATGGTTTTGTAAATGTATTTTTGTAAATAATGATATTATAAAAAAATAGATTTATAAATGAAACTTTGTAAAAAAAAGGATTTTATATAAAAAAAGCTTTATAAATATTTAAATAAATGGATTTGTAACCGAATAAGTTGAAAAATATAGGATTTGCAAATTGATATTAGAAATGGTTTTATACATGGACTTTGAAGATTTGAAAGTTATAAACATTCTTTGTAAATGTACGTAATTTATTTTGATAAGTAAGTATGGTTTTCATAAAGTAAGTATATTGCTATTTTGAAATGAATAATATTTAAGGCGATAGTTTTGAAATGATATTTTTAAAATGAAGTTCAAATTGTTTTGAAGAATATGTAGCTTTCCTAAAAGGTTGTAAATATATTTATTTTTTGATTTGAGTATATGATGTGATTCTCTAAGTGTTGAAAATAGAATGATTTGTGGATATGCTTATTTCGTTGAGATAGTTATATGGAAATGTTTTCCAATTATTGAATGTTTGAGAAGTTTTGAATATATATCTAGTATATGGAAATGTTTTCCAATTATTGAATAATTGAATTAGTTTTGAGTATGTATCTTTTTAAAGATATTTAATGGTATATATATTTGGGAAGTGATTTGATTTATAAAGAATTATAAAAAGGGCCTAATAATTGCTTTAGTACTAGATTATGCCTATTGGCAAAGTTTCAGTTCCTTGACTTGATGTAGAGACTGATTAGTCGTGTACTTAGCACGTGGCTAACTATGTAGGCTTGATTATCGTTTGTGTTGAGAATGTTGATTCGTGTAGTGCGGAGTGAGCCTACTACTCCAATCTACCGAGCTTCCTTCTAGGCCGAAGGAAATCAAGTTGAAAGTTGGAACCATGATAAATCTAGGGGGCTTAGTTTCTGCATGAGGTTAAGAGCCACTTTCCGATATTGGTGCGGAGAGACCGGGATCAGATTTCTCCAAAATCAACTTCGGACTAAATGTTACGACCCAGAATTTATGAATGTTTGAAATTGGAATATTTAATTGATTTTACTTATTTGAAAGGTTAGTTTTAACTTGAATTCCAAATATCACTATTTACTTAATAATTAAATTATTGAATTATATAATTTGAAATTGGGTAAGATGTTGAATCTGGAATTTTAAGCCTGTTAAAAATAATTTGAAGGCTTATAAAATTTATACGGATGATACTCAAGATAATAGAATGGTTAAAATTCAATTTGAAGATGATTTGTTTAGTTTTAATAATATATCGTTTAAATCGATATTTAAAAATAGCCTTCCGAGGTACAGTCTCGGAATTCGACGAAACTAGTTCCATTGGATTTGTAATATTGTATTATTATCGGATTTCAATTTTCGTAATGTTTGGAGTTGTTGTGTGAGCGTACGATATATAAACGCGTTGAAATTTATATTGAAAATTTAATAATCCAAAAAGCTATCTTCTCCATACGATCGAGTAGGGACTCAAAACCTTTTTCATCGTGTTCGAAATAGTAGTTTAACATTATAAACGCTTGATCGCACGTCTTGATAGGAGTTCGAGATTTTTAGCTATGTAAATCGTGACGTTTGGAAATTTAAACAAAATGAAAATTATTATAAAAACAAATCAAAGCAGTTCCTTTCTTCATACGCTAGTCTAAGTTTTCACGCAAGCTATCCCCTCTTTCAGTCAATCAACTTGTATTACCTTTCTTCCTCAATTCGAAAATGAAATAGTTCGTTTATAAAAAAAGGGAAAATGGCGTCCTCTTTCAAAAAAATTCGTTTGAACTTTTTCGCGTTCCTCTTTCCCTTTTATCCAATCATGGAATCGAGCTGCTCAGATTCATTCGGAAAAAAAAGGGGGAAGACGAGTGGAAATCGCGAGCTTGATTTCAAGACGCCTGGAATCGCGGCGTCTTTTTCAACTACTGACTCGATTGAAATGTCTGCAACCACCACTGGCATGACTGGGAAGAGAGCGTCGCGAGTGATGGTGAGGCTGGGGTTGTCGAGCTAGGGTTCCATTGGCATCGCGAGCATTAGGAATGCCGTAGTGGGTAGCGGCACGAGGGCATGGCTTCGAGTGTTCGGATGGATTCTAGAGTTCGGCATGGTTTGGGATTGTCGTGTTCAGATCTCGTTTTCAAGAAGGAGTCGCGGGTGGAAGGGCACGTTGGTTTTGGTCGCGGTGGTGACGAGAGGATGGTCGAGATCACTTGGCTGTCGTCAGTGAGGTATATGATTCTTTTCAACTTTTAAAAAAAATGTTACAGTAAAGAAAATAATTACAGTAGAGAAAATATTTATTTGGTTATTTACTGGAAATAATATATACATATATTTTAAATATATATATATATATATAATAATTAGACAATTAGATTTAAAATAGTTTGTTTTAATTTAATTTAGTAGATATGATTTTGAAAGAACAAAATATAGGAATTTTTAAAAGGTTATGGAATTTATAAAATTTAGATTTTTAGAATGTATATACATTATTTTCCTAAAAATATATCTATGTAGTTCAAAAATAAAAAGAGACTATATATGCACGTTTTCACTTACTACCTTAATTTTAAAATAATGTTTTATGGAGACAGATTTGTTCAATAAACTTATTCCATTATTTTAGTTGCCAAAAATATTTTTATTAGAGGGAAAACAGTTGAAAATTAATTTTTAGTTTATAATAAGTTCATCGGTTAGTAAATTTATAAATGGGAATTTAATTGTTCAATTAATTCAAATATTAGTAAATCATATAATGTTGTTCAAGGTCTAAAAACTGTGAAGAAGCAAGGCGTGATGGAAATGGATTGCAAACAAAATTAAAGGTGAGTTAATCTCACTCTTCTAGATTTCTATTTAAATTCAAATGGTTGAATTTAAATAATTGATTGAATTGATTTGATGTGCTATATTATATATAGTAGTATTTATATAGTATATATTGGAGTGATTAATTTCTCGTATTATATAGCGGATGAAACCATATGCGCCGCATAATAGGGGATGATACTATATAAATCCCATATACCGCAATATTCCACCTCGAAGTGGAATTGGTATTGTGCTAACACCTGTGGATGCAAGGAAACAGGTTGGAGGGATCCAACCGGATTCCTCAAAATTATTTAGATTGTTTAATATTCTGTGTTATGAATATTTGATATTCTGTGATGAATTATATTGATAATTGGAATATTGAATTTGAAAGTAAATTTAGTTTTAAATTCCTTTAAATTACTTTATAAATGAGTAATTAATTTATTTAATGAAGTAAATAAAAAGGTAGTTAATTACTGGTTGAGATTAATCAAGAGTGATTAATATTTGTAGTTTAATTAATGATTAATTGCTTAATGTAATTAAATTAGATTAGGATAAATTAAAATGTAATTAGAAATCATTAATTATTATAATTAATGATGTAATTAAAGGTTGATTAATTAAGATTAATTAATCAATAATAAGTGATTTATGAGGAATTAATTAATATAAGTAATTAAGGATTAATGTAATTAATTATAGTTAATTAACTTGTGAAGTAATTAAAGATTAATTACTGTTTTTGGTTAAGAATAATTAATTTGTGTAACTAATTAAAGATAATTACTTGAATGTAATTGAAGGATAGTTAATCCAGGGTGATTAATTAAGATGGATAATTAAGGGATGATTAATTAATTGATTTGAAATTAATTAATGTTAAATGAAGGAATCTAAGTGATTGAGGTTAGTAATTCAATTAGAATTAATTAAATTAATTTGGAAGTGATCAAGTTTGCTTATGGATGATAGAATGGTATTGGATGCCTTGAATGAGACTCGAAGAGACCGGGTCGGGTATTAGAAAATACTCGAAACCACTTCGAATTTTTATAGATTGATATGTGAAATCTATAAGCTGGAATGAAATGATTTAAGTGAATTGGACTATTTAATCTAAATATTGGTACTTATAAAATTGATGTGTGAAATAAGTGATGTCTATAAGAAATTGTGAATTTCTAGATTGATACGAGTTACCCGGGTTTTGTATAAGTTGTATGCTTTGAATTCTATGTTAGATGGATTACTCACGCTGGTTTCCAGCCTAACACAGGTGTTACTTTAATGTAATGCTCGGATCAGACCGAGTATTACAGATTTTCAGGTAAGGACGTTCTGGAGCTCAGGAGGCGAGCTAGATGGCAATAATGTATGGAGTGTTTCCGCTGTATTATATTGTTGTGTATCTGAGGCATGATGATTGTGCAATCCAGTGTCTGTATATATGTGTAACTCTGATGTATTATAAATATATTTGACAGATACAGAATTCATTTGTAAACTGTTATTATTTGATATTATATTTTCATCCGCTGCAAATGTGAGAATTTTTGTGGTGTTGTTTCTTCTTCTTCTTCTATCTCTTTCTTCTTCTTCTTCTATCTCTTTCTTCTTTTTTTAACTATCTGGAATTTTCGGGATCGAAAATTTTGGGTCGTTACAGTTGGTATTAGAGCAAAAAGGTTAAGCGAGAACCATGGCTTTGGTGGGGATTACTCATTAAATAGAGTCTATAGTACTCTAGAATGAGTTGAGTATATACATGAGAGCGTACTTGTTATTTTCTTATATAAAGGTTTAAATGATTTTATATAAGAATATATTTTGATATATAAAGCAATATTTCTTTCTAATGAATATTAAGGTAATTGGTTGTTATATTATTTGAAAATCTAATGATGAGAATTAAGTGGTAATTGAAATGCAACCAAATCAAAATTAAATGAAGATACGTTTAAAATGGATTCAGAATTAGATGGTTTAAAGAGATAAATTGATTTTATTTGAAGGATTAAATCAACATTTAAAAATTTAACTTGAATTTATATAATTCGGGATGGTTTAAATTTGAAATTTGAATTGAAATCGTTCAAAATGAATCTGATTTGAATTAATGTGATTGAAGATGTATAAGTTTAAAATTTTAAATGGAAAATTTGAATTGGATTGAATTGAAATGATTTGAAATTGAAATGGGTTCAATTGACATTAGTCCAAATTGATTGGGATAATTTGGAATTGTAATTAAAGTTGAATAGGTTTAAAATCAAATGGAATTTGATTTGAATTTGGAGAGAAATCAAGATTGATTCAACTTGAATTGGGGTTAAATCAATTTCAATGGAAATTGAAGTTACTCAAATTGGAATTGGTCAATTTAAATGGAAGTGGAAATTTAAATTGAATTGATTGAGAAGTGAACAGTTTTGACTCTGGACTATTTTCAATATAAATTATTTCAATATAAATTGTTTCAATATAAACTTATTTTTTTTCCAAGCTATTTAATATATACAACCTTTCTTTTTAAATCCAAATTATTTTACATTTGGCTTACAATTATTTTTGGAACTATTTAACAATTTTTCAGCTATTTTATAAACTAATAACTATTTTTCAACTATTTTACAAATTAATTACTATTTTACAACTATTTTACAATTATCTAAAATTTCTGAAACTATTTAACTATTTCCCAACTATTTTACAATTACTTAACTATCTTATAGCTATTTTACAAACTAATAATTATTTTTCAACTACCTATCTATTTTAAAAAATTTCAAGCTATTTTCTAAATAAAAACTGGTCGGAATTCAAACTGTTATTGATTAAATACCCAATTGAGATAAGGATTACAGTGATAATCCAAATGGGATTGAAACAATTGTGGTTACGTGGATAGAAATTAAAGGAAATATGAATAGAAAGAGAAATTGATTTAGTTGATAATCAGTGAAGATAAATACCTAGGATGTACGTATATTATTCTATTCGCATAGTGGTTTGATCCGGATTCGAGCACAGAATTTCGAGATTGTTTATCGATCCGAGTTGGGATTTTTCACTCGATTTTCGACGACGAAGCTGGATATGGATTGTTGATTGTTTTTGGAATATTCTCTATCATAGTTATGGCTATGCAAGGAGAATGAGGGTTTCTGATTAAGAAACCAGATCTAAGTCCGCACTAGGAAGTCGGTTGGACGATACTAGTTCGGAAGTGAAATTGTGTGATCGAGTGAGCAATCAAATTGGTATAGCGTACGGATGATATATGTACATCGTACGGATTTGAATGAAATTGATACTGGAAATATGTGGATAAGGAATGTAAAATGGTAAGTGACTTTATAGAGTAATCAAATTTGAATATTTGATTTTGAATGGACAAAGTTATATATCTTTGTTATATAAGATAAATCTCCCCTTGTTGAATCTATTGCCGTAAGAAAAGGATTTTGAAAGTGTTTGAAGTATAAAAGGAGTTTTGTACAAGTTTGAAATGATCCAAAGTTTTTTTTAAATTTTTTTATGTATATATATATATATAAAGGATCTTATGAGGATTTTGGAAAAAGGGTATTGGGAACCTTTGGTTTTGGAAAGGCTTTTGATTTTTGGGTAAAATCAATATTGGAATTTGGAAAGCCTAGTTTGAGAATTATAGATTTTGGGATAATCGATTTTAAGAAAAGGAGATTTATATGAGATTCATACTAGTGTATGATTTAGAAGATACCATATGTGTATAGTATAAAGTGTTTTGACAATGGCTCTGGGGGAAAAAGCGCTCCCTTGAAAATGAACTTCATAGGAGTGCCACAGGGTGGTACTGCCTTGAACCCTAAAGGGGGTTCTAAAGTTGATCCTGTGAGGAGTCCAGACAAAACTAGTTCCTGAGGATTTTGAGTAGTGTGTAGCGAAAGTGGAGGGCGTTAATGCCTACAGAGGAATTTGGGTTATGTTGTGACGACAATGTAACTCGATGTCACTGCGATCTACTGCAGACCATAGCGAAAGTCATGTATGCCGCTGAGAGCCAACAGTCTATGTTTGATTTTATAATCGGTTGACTGCGAGCTATGGTAACATAGCGAAAGTCGTGTGTGCCGCTGAGAGCCAACGATCGATGTTTGATTTTACATCAGTAGACTACGACCTATGTGGGAGTGGAGAAGTTTCATTTTTGACAGCGAAAATCGAGGGTGCTGATGCCTACAGTTACATGGACTTTTGCTGCGATGGCAACGTAACCCTGGAATGTAACTACGATCTGTTGTAGGTTCCATGGCGTAATCGAGGAGAGCGGAGTGGCTACAGTTACATGGACTTTTGCGGCGATGGCAACGTAACCTACGTTGTAACTGCGACCATGAATGGGGGTGATGATTTCCGGAGCATTCTCACCAAAGATATTTCCTCTATTTTCAAAAACTGTTTTCTATATTTTTTTTAAAATATTTTCCCAAGTATTTTCACTGGGTGTTGAAAATGGGTTTACCAAGTACTTATAGATTTTTAGTCCTACGCCTGATCAATATATAACCGAATTTCTGTGAAAACAAGGATGGATTGGTTAAGACATCGAGTTATAAGAAGTATTTTTTAAAAAAGCTATTTTAATAATATTATGTGAATTTAAAAATATTTCTAAAATTTTAAAATAAAGGAGTAAGCTAGTTAGCTAAATAAATTAGTTAAGTGAGTATGTTAATAAGATTCAAATTAGTTAAATAGAAGTTGAATTGGGAGTTATTAACGGAGTTTGGAAATGAACTTGAGTTAAATAAAATAGAGTTGGATCGAAATAGTGATGGTTTGAATTAAAAGTAAAATTCAAGTGAGTTATAAATAATATTTAACATAATTTGCAAGTAAATTAGAATAATGGAAGTGTTGTCGAATGAAATAAAAGTGAATTATAATAGAAATGGTTTGAGTTGCAAACAAAACCCAGGTGATTAGAAATAAATTGAGAATGGCTTTGTATTAATAAAATAAATTCGAAAATGAATTAAGTAGGTGAATTAAAAATTCAAAATGGGGTGAATAAATGGGTTAATTGAATTAAATAATAAATGGATGAAGTCTGATTGAATAAAAATTAAATTAAAGTTTAATTTGGAATTGGGTTATCAGAATGAACTTAAGTTATGAGGCATATTAATTTGAAGTAAAATTACTTAAGTCAATAAAAGCTTGGTTTCGAATAAGAATGGAAGACCATTAAATAAAAGTTTGGGTTAAAATAAATTGAATGTAAGCAATTGAGTTGTAAACCAATGAAATTGAACGAAACTGTATATGAATTGGTTGAAAGCAATTGAATTAGTTTTAAAATCATATAAATTGCTCGTGAAAGTTATTTAGAATGAATTTCTTTTAGAGTTGATGTGTTGTAGTTGTTTAAGTAAGAGAAATGTTATAAACTTCATATATATAGTGCTTACATGTTTGAATTAAGTAAGTACAGGTACCGGGAAGCCGTTTGGCTGGATTTGGACGCGCTAAATTCTAAAATAATAAGCACTTAATTAAAAATGCTAAATAAAGGTATGCCTACGCAATAATAGGAAATATGAACTATTTTTGTTTTTCCGACCGTGTGGGTCGATGTATATATATTTATATCTCTTGTGAAATTGCAAAAGCTCCTCCGTACATAGGAGACTCTACCAAAAATTTTCGAAAATTTTGGGAGTTAGAAAACTTTTGAAAATTTTTTGTCAGCGACAAAACGTTTTCAAATTTGAAATTGAAATAAATTAGTGGATGAAACTAATTTAAAATAATGATATGAATCAGTTATAAATGGAAGATAAAATTCAATATTCAGAGTTGAAGATAAATTGAATTCATATGGAGATGGAAAAACTAATTTGAATAGAAGTAGATATGACAATTATGTAAGGAAATGTATAAAATGATTTTAAAAGCTACGATTGGATATTATTGCTAAGTAGGATATGCAGGTATTATAAAGGGAAAGGAAACTTGGTTTTGATTTCAGAAGATAAATTTGAACTGCCCGACTAAGAAGGTATGTGTTTAAATTTCTGTATGAAATTTGATTAGGTTTTTGATCTAGCCACTTGTTTTTTGTTTTCTTTTGGAATTTGGGAGCCCGTAGAGGCATTTTGTGGTCGTACCGAGCTAGCCGCGCAAAGGAGACGCTGGCGAAAGTTTTCAAAAATTTAGGGAGTTAGAAAATTTTTGAGAAAATTTTGACAATTCAAAATTTGGTTTTAAATTGAAATTTTGAATGATTGAGCAAATAGTATTGTTTGAAAACTACGGGAGAGTTTGAGAAGTTAGTAAGAAAGATAATGGGTTTTCTATAAAAAGGATAGTTGGTAGGATGTTGAATTGTTGGTTTTGGGAAAAGTAATGGGTGATGGATCACTCCTCTTAACTAGTAATTTCCGAGAGGAAATTCTTTGAAGGGGGGAGGAATGTGACGACCCAGAATTTTTGAATGTTTGAAATTAGAATATTTAATTGATTTTAATTATTTGAAAAGTTGATTTTAACTTGAATTCCAAATATCACTATTTACTTGATAATTAAATTATTGAATTATATAAATTGAAATTGGGTAAGATGTTAAATCTGGAATATTAAGCCTGTTAAAAATAATTTGAAGGCTTATAAAATTTATACCGATGATACTGAAGATAATAGAATGGTTAAAATTTAATTTGAAGGTGATTTGTTTAGTTTTAATAATATATCGTTTAAATCGATATTTAAAAATAGCCTTCCGAGGCGTAGTCTCGGAATTCGAAGAAACCAGTTCCATTGGATCTATAATATTGTATTATTATCGGATTTCAATTTTATTAATGTTTGAAGTTGTTGTGTGAGCGTACGATATATAAATGCGCTGAAATTTATATCGAAAATTTAATAACTGAATCCAAAAAGCTATCTTTTCCATACGATCGAGTAGGGACTCGAAACCTTTTTCATTGTGTTCGGAATAGGGGTTTAACATTATAAATGCTTGATGGCACGTCTTGATAGGAGTTCAAGAGTTTTAGCTATGTAAATCGTGACGTTTGGAAATTTAAATAAAAAGAAAATTATTATAAAAACAAATCAAAGCAGTTCCTTTCTTCATAAGCTAGTCCAAGTTTTCACGCAAGCTATCCCCTCTTTCGGTCAATCAACTCGTATTACCTTTCTTCCTCAATTCGAAAACGAAATAGTTCCTTTATAAAAAAGGGAAAATGGCGCCCTCTTTCAAAAAAAATTCGTTCGAGCTTTTTGGCATTCCTCTTTCCCTTTTATCCAATCATGGAATCGAGCAGCTTAGATTCATTCGAAAACAAGGGGAAGCCGAGTGGAAACCGCGAGCTTGATTTCAAGACGCTTGGAACCGCGGCTTCTTTTTCAACCCCTGACTCGACCAAAATGTCCGCATCCACCATTGGCACGACTGGAAAGATAGCGTCGCGAGTGATGGTGAGGCCGGGGTTGCCGAGCTAGGGTTCCATTGGCATCGCGAGCATTGGGAATGCCGCGGTGGGTAGCGGTGCAAGGGCGTGGCTTCGAGTGTTCGGATGGATTCTAGAGTTCGGCATGGTTTGGGATTTCCATGTTCAGATCTTGTTTTCACAAAGTAGTCGCTGGTGGAAGGGCACGTCGGTTTGGGTCGCGGTGGCGACGAGAGGATGGTCGAGATCAGTGGACTGTCGTAAGTGAGGTATATGATTCTTTTCAACTTCTACAAAAAAATGTTACCTAAAGAAAATAATTACAGTAGAGAAAATATTTATTTGGTTATTTACTGGAAATATATATATATAGTTTAATATATATATATATATATAATAATTAGACAATTAGATTTAAAACAGTTTATTTTAATTTAATTTAGTAGATATGATTTTGAAAGAACAAAATATAGGAATTTTTAAAAGGCTATGGAATTTATAAAATTTAGATTTTTAGAATGTATATAGATTATTTTCCTAAAAATATATCTATGTAGTTCAAAACTGAAAAGAGACTATATATGCATGTTTTCACTTACTATCTTAATTTTAAAATAATGTTTTATGGAGATAGATTTTTTTAGTAAACTTATTCCATTATTTTAGTTGCAAAAAATATTTTTATTAGAGGGAAATCAGTTGAAAATTAATTTTTAGCTTATAATAAGTTCGTCGGTTAGTAAATTTATAAATGGGAATTTAATTGTTCAATTAATTCAAATATTAATAAATCATATAATGTTGTTCAAGGTCTAAAAACTGTGAAGAAGCAAGGCGTGATGGAAATGGATTGCAAACAAAATTAAAGGTGAGTTAATCTCACTCTTCTGGATTTCTATTTAAATTTAAATGGTTAAATTTAAATGATTGATTGAATGATTGAATTGATTTGATATGCTATATCATATATAGTAGTATTTATATAGTATATATTGGAGTGATTGATTTCCCGCATTATATAGCGGATGAGACCCTATGTGCCGCATAATAGCGGATGATACTATATAAATCCCATATACCATGAGATTCCACGTCGAAGTGGAATTGGTATTGTGCTAACACCTGTGGATGCAGGGAAATAAGTTGGAGGGATCCAACTGGATTCCTCAAAATTATTTGGATTGTTTAATATTCTGTGTTATGAATATTTGATATTCTGTGATGAATTATATTGATAACTGGAATATTGAATTTAAAAATAAATTTGGTTTTAAATTCCTTTAAATTTCTTTATAAAATGAGTAATTAATTTATTTAATGAAGTAAATAAAAAGGTAGTTAATTACTGGTTGAGATTAATCAAGAGTGATTAATATTTATGGTTTAATTAATGATTAATTACTTAATGTAATTAAATTAGATTAGGATAAAATAAAATGTAATTAGAAATCATTAATTTTTATAATTAATGATGTAACTAAAGGTTGATTAATTAAGATTAATTAATCAATAATAAGTGATTTATGAGGTATTAATTAATATAAGTAATTAAAGATTAATGTAATTAATTATAGTTAATTAACTTGTGATGTAATTAATGATTAATTACTGTTTTTGGTTAAGAATAATTAATTTGTGTAATTAATTAAAGGTAACTACTTGAATGTAATTGAAGGACAATTAATCCAGGGTGATTAATTAAGATGGATAATTAATGGATGATTAATTAACTGATTTGAAATTAATTAATGTTAAATGAAGGAATCTAAGTGATTGAGGTTAGTAATTCAATTAGAATTAATTAAATTAATTTGGAAGTGATCAAGTTTGCTTATGGACGATAGAATGTTATTGGATGCCTTGAATGAGACTCGAAGAGACCGGGGTCGGGTATTAGAAAATATTCGAAACCACTTCGAATTTTTATAGATTGATATGTGAAATCTATAGGCTGGAATGAAATGATTTAAGTGAATTGTACTATTTAGTCTAAATTTTGGTACTTAGAAAATTGATGTGTGAAATAAGTGATGTCTATAATAAATTGTGAATTTCTAGATTGATACGAGTTACGCGGGTTTTGTATTAGTTGTATGCTTTGAATTCTATGTTAGATGGGTTACTCATGTTGGCTTCCAGCCTGACCTGGGTGTTCTTTAATGTAATGCTCGGGTCAGACCGAGTATTATAGATTTTTAGGTAAGGACGTTCTGGAGCTCAGGAGGCGAGCTGGATGGCAAGAACGTATGGAGTGTTTTCGTTGTATTATATTGTTGTGTATCTGAGGCATGATGATTGTGTATATTCAGTATCTATATATATATGTGTAACTCTGATGCATTACAAATATATTTGACAGACACAGAATTCATTTGTAAACTATTATTATTTGATATTATATTTTCATCCGCTGAAAATGTGAGAATTTTTGTGGTGTTGTTCCTTCTTCTTCTATCTCTTTCTTTTTTTCCTAACTATTTGGAATTTTCTAAATCGAAAATTTCGGGTCGTTACAGACTAATGTATGGGTTTGGAAGTGTAGATTATTGATGATGATTTATGAAGATCGAGGATCTTCATTGAGGACTGCTTGTTGACATTCTCTGATTCGTACCTATTATAGAGATATTTATAACAGTGGTCTCCTCGTTGTTGAAATCTTCGGATTGCAAGGACTACTTGCTACTAGAGGTAGTAGGAGAGTGCCTTCAGTTTCATTCAGTCCTAGAACGTACTTGTACGATGTTTATCTGACACTGTATTCTAAACCACATTTGAGTGGTTTCTATAAATGTATATCTGTGGATGGCGGAGAAGGCAACTTCTCTTATCTTAACACCCTTTACCAAGACGTACGAGCTCAGGAAGTTTTGCTTTTCTAGAAATCGGTCATGTGACGTGGAATGACAATGTGGCATTCAAAGATGTGATATGTGATATGAGAAAGGTAATCGTCGGAAATGATACGGGAACTATGTTATATATTTCAGACTTAGTATGACGAGGGTGGTGTATGATCCCTCAAGGTAACTGGCACCATATGATCTAGGTCACCTAGTTGTCCAGATGGGACCCTTATTGTATGGTATTGTGGTGTGTGAGTCCTTGCATGAGCAGTCACCAGTATCAAGAAGTGTGGCCATATGAGGAATAGTGGTGTGTGAGTCCTCGCACGAAAAACAACTGGGTTCCGGTTGCAATGCGTGGTTATCGAGGTTCCCTATCATGTTGGAAATCCAATACTAATACGTGCCTGCATTTCGTTTTGAAGAGCCTTAAATGATAAGGTATGAAATGCTATATAGGTAACCATTTTGGTTATTTGATATTATTTTTGAAATAGACACTATTATAATATAACATGATTTGATATAAAGTGGTTTGGTTATCATAAAGTAAAAACCCATCTATGTTTATGTCTGGACGTTGTTCTTATGAGATACATTTTGTTTTGAAAAGAAATGTTTTGGTAATTTTATAAATTTGGTAGATATATGTTTTCTCATGCTGGTTTACCAGACCGATCCGGAAGTTCTTCCCTTTAATGCTCGGGTCAAACCGACTACAATCTCAGGTTCAGATTCGGTGCATTGGAACTTCAGCACACGAGCTAGAAGTCTTCAGATCGTATCCCCGTATATGATTATATTCTGCTGCATTATTGTTTATGTTATCGGCATTTGTGATGATAGGTTGTGATAACTGTCCAGCTGATGAGTTTGCTTTATGTACTCTGATATGATTGATGTATGATATTATAGTTTCTCTTTTTGTAAAAATCATTGATATTATATTATATATTATTCAGCTATTATGTGAGATTCTGTGTTTATTGTTTTGTTTGGTTTTCTTCTTCTTTTTTCTTCTCTTCTCTTCTTCTCTCTTCTTCCTTTCTCATGGTTATCTGCAATCGATGAACTTTGGATCGGACATGTGTGGTTTAGCGTCGGATTCAGAGGGCGTTAGGTGAAGGTCATCCAAAATTAGATCTTGTGACTAGTTTCATTCTATTCGAAATAGGAGGATAACATATAGAACGCCAAGCGGCACGCCTTTTCTGGAGTAAGAGAATTTTGGACATTTAAAGTTAGTCATTTTCTAATTTAAATTTTATGTGTGTGTGTGTTTGTGTATGTACTACATTATTCACCAGACCTCTTCACGTTTACCCCATAACTTTGTGACAACCCGAAATTTAAGCTATATTAATTATTTAACAAATTAATTAAATAATGAAATAATTTTGTGAAATTTTTAGTATTGAACCACGGGAGTTGCACCGTTGTGTCCTTGATGATTTTCTAGTCAATTTCCATATATAGGTTGTCAGAATCCGAGTTAAAATAAAGAAGTTACGGAATAAACAAGAAACGAAGAAAACAAGAAAAAATATAACAGGTCAGGTCGACCTTAGGGTCGACACCGTTAGAACCTCAATTGTTGGATTTAAATGACAACAACTATACAATTATGTCAAAGAATCTCTAAGCTAATTTGCAGGTACATGGGCATTAAAAAGAGATAATCAAATACATTCAAAATAAAGATACACAGTACAAAAGAATAAAAGAATGTATATGGAGATACAAGAAGATATATATACGATAGAGACAAGACAAAGGTGATAAAAAAAAGTATTAGTAGTCATATAGCGTCGTGTCTAGAGTTTAAAAATGTTAAAATCTTCCCCAAATGGTATACACACATATACATTCATATTTTAAATGAAAAATCAAGTTTTCAAAAATTGCATTGAGCGGGACTCGAACCCAGGTCACTAGTTTAAAAGGCAAGTGCTCTAACCATTTGAGCTACGGTAATTTTTAGTTACAAGTCAAATTCAGACGTTTGAATTGACCATTTCAGACGTCTGAATCTAGGCTAAAATAGCCTATTTCTTTTCTGGTTTTCATGTTTCAAATTTCAGAAGTCTGGAATTTATTTTCAGACGGCTGAACTTCTTCAACTACTATATTTTTGAAAAGACATTTCATTTTCATGAAGAGTTACAATCTTTTACTAAGAGATACATCCATATTCTTTCATGATAACTTTTCACGAATGATTACAACTCTTTATACTCTATATAAACATATTAGAATCATTTGTTTAATTCACCGAATTGATCAAAAGCTTTCTATCTCTATACTACACTGATTCTAACATTTTGAGCATTCAAATTTCTACATAATCATTCATTTACTTCCATATTCTTCACATACACACATATATATCAAAAGGAGAAGATTACAGGAAGATTGTACTATCAAGAGACAAATTCGTGTTATTGAGAACACACTGTGTCATATACTTTTTGTATAAGTTGAAGTCCTGTTCTGTCGTTCAGGCAAGTGAAGTCCTCTTCGGCTGTTGAGGCGAAATCCTGTTCTGCTGCTAAGGTCCCTTGTTCGGTTGTTCAAGGGTTGTTGTAAACTTGTTCCTCCGGGTTAAGTGAGGATTGTTATTAGTGAAAATCCAGAAGGAGTCTGGGACTGGACGTAGAACGGGAAGTTCGAACCAGTATAAAAATTCCTGATGTGCTTGTTTTATTTTTACTTATTTACATTGCTATAGTATTTTTAGTTTATTTCCGCACTAGTAAAGTATAATTCCATATAGCACGATCTGCACCACAGTAACTCTCATTTGGTATCAGAGCCTGGTTTTCTAGAGATCGTAACAACATCCTAGAATAAATGGCTACAAAGAGATCTAGTCAAGGCAATAAGAAGAGGAAGAGCAATAAAGAAAAAGCAAAGGAGCAAACAAACAAATGCTTCATGGCAAAAGATAATGAGGTTAGTGATCTAACTTTTGATGATATGATAGAAATAAATTCAGAACTTCTAGACTCTTTAAAAAGTCTCAAAAGAAAATATAAGGAAGCTCTGGAAAATCAGAAGAAAGCAGAATTCGAAAGAGATATGCTTAAAGACGAGAAGAGAATATTAGAAGAAGAACTTGAGAAAATTCAAGATTCAGACAATTCTCAACTCGTTCTATTAAGTCAAGAAATAGAAGCTCAAAAAGAAAAGAATAATGCTCTAGCTTATGAAAATCATGAGTTAAAAACAAAAATTAAAATTGTTGGGTTAGATAACACTAGTCTCAAAACTAAGCTTGATGACATTACTAAAAATATTTTCAATTTTAATAAAGGGAGTGAAAATTTATCCAGGATTATTGAAAATTCTCAACCTGCTTCAAATAAGAAGGGATTAGGTTATGTTAAGAATTTAAAAGCTCAAAATGATAAAAGCGGTTTAGGCTATAAACAAGCTAAAAGTAAAAATAGTACTAGATATGCATTCATGTATACTAACTTTAGTCTTAGTACTAGTAATCAAGATAGTTTTAAAACCAGTTATAGTCATAATAGTACTTTGTTTAGAAATGATAGAAATTATTCTTCAAGTACTAAGCTAATGACTAATGGTATTAAGATATGGATTCCAGCCAATATGATTGATCATGATAAACAACTTTATATTAGCAACTATTATAAGAATGTAATTTGTAATGAAAATTATATTTATAAAGGTTCAACCACACCCAAATGGGTATGGTTTCCAAAGACTTAACCCCTCGGGCCCTAACATAGTAAGTGGGTACCGAAAATTATTATTATTTTTTGCAGGTACTCAGAGAAACAAAGGGAAAAGGATAGATTTTGGAATTTAAAAGAATGTTCCATACGTTTAATAGAATTACGTGCTTACAATAAAATATGGACTTCGGTAAATATGGTAAAATTTATTTTAATTTTCCTTCATAATTAATAATGAGTTTATCTCGTTATATATAAGATAATTTATATAATTTTATATATTCCCTCATTCTTTTTGATAATGACAAAGGGGGAGAAATTCATATGCATATTAATAGAGGGAGATATTATACTTAGGGGGAGATGTTATACTTAGGGGGAGCTTTAAACATATTAATATTATTTTTATATAGAATGAATATTTTTTAAAAATTGTATAGTTGTCATCATCAAAAGGGAGGAGAATGTTAGAACCTCAATTGTTGAATTTTAATGACAACAACTATACAGTTATGTCAAAGAATCTCTAAGCTAATTTGCAGGTACATGGGCATCAAAAAGAGATAATCAAATACATTCAAAATAATGATACACAGTACAAAAGAATAAAAGAATGTATATGGAGATACAAGAAGAGATATATACGATAGAGACAGGACAAAGGTGATAAACAAAGTATTAGTAGTCATATAGTGTCGTGTCTAGAGTTTAAAAATGTTAAAATCTTCTCCAAATGGTATACACACATATACATTCATATTTTAAATGAAAAATCAAGTTTTCAAAAATTGCATGGAGCAGTACTCGAACCCAGGTCACTAGTTTGGAAGGCAAGTGCTCTAACCATTTGAGCTACGGTAATTTCTAGTTACAGGTCAAATTCAGACGTCTGAATTGACCATTTCAGACGTCTAAATCTGGGCTAAAATAGCCTATTTCTTTTCTGGTTTGAACGTTTCAAATTTCAGAAGTATGAAATTTATTTTCAGACGGCTGAACTACTTCAATTGCTATATTTTTGAAAAGACATTTCATTTTCATGAAGAGTTACAACCTTTTACTAAGAGATACATCCATATTCTTTCATGATAAATTTTCACGAATGATTAAAACTCTTTATACTCTATATAAACATATTAGAATCATTTGTTTAATTCACCGAATTGATTAAAAGCTTTCTATCTCTATATTACACTGATTCTAACATTTTGAGCATTCAAATTTCTACATAATCATTCATTTACTTCCATATTCTTCACATACACACATATATATCAAAAGGAGAAGATTATAGGAAGATTGTACTATCTAGAGACAAATTGGTGTTATTGAGAACACACCGTGTTATATACTTTCTGTATAAGTTGAAGTCCTGTTCTGTCGTTCAGGCAAGTGAAGTCCTCTTCGGCTGTTGAGGTGAAATCCTGTTCTGCTGCTCAGGTCCCTTGTTCGGCTGTTCAAGGGTTGTTGTAAACCTGTTCCTCCGGGTTAAGTGAGGATTGTTGTTAGTGAAAATCCAGAAGGAGTCTGGGACTGGACGTAGAACGAGAAGTTCGAACCAGTATAAAAATTCCTGGTGTACTTTTTTTATTTTTACTTATTTACATTGCTATAGTATTTTTAGTTTATTTACGAACTAGTAAAGTATAATTCCATATAGCACGATCTGCACCACCACTCTCAGACAATCCCTTTGGCTAGGTCGACCTATAGGTCGACCAACCATGTGTATTGGTTGACCTGGCGGTCAACCCGCCTGTTTACTTGGACGAAGTGTCGTCTTGCTTCGAATATGACGTGTTTTTCTATTTGAAATCGATCATGTGCGTCCGTGCTTCCATCCGATAGTTCTCAGCAAGCCTATGACGTGGTTGCACCAGATTTAATCTTCAAATCCAACAACTTGAGATTCCCAAGTGACACGATAAATAAGACCCTAGACCTAGCTGTTTTTCTCATTCTGATTTTCTCCATCTGGGTTCATTGCCTAAGGCTGGGCCCTAAAAGGAATATTTTCCAAGGAGAAGATCTTTTTAATTAAAATATTTTATACGCTAGAAGTGGATCCAGGAAGGCCAAAGAAAAGAGATAACACCACAAGTGAGTGTTTAAGTAATTATTTTAGATTTTGAAGTAATTTAAAATAATAAGGTTCTCAATAGTTGTAGTTTTTTTGCAATTTTGAGACCGCTTTTATACAAGTTGCTTACAGTTAATTTTAAAAGTTTTTTCCAGTCTATTTTATTAAGCTATTTTTATTTAGATATTTTATTTATTTATTTATAGTTATTTACTTTTATTTACAATTATTTGTATTTTATTTACATCCTTTTTATGTTAGAATTTAGTCTGTAAATGTTAGTTTCTTTTTTTCCTTTTTTACACGAATAAATTAATAAAAAGATGGTAATTCTCTAATTTGGACTAAAATATAAGAATACCAAATTGACACAAAATTTGAAGTAAATAAGAAGAACTGTAATAAAAAGAATATAGACTAGAATAGGAAAATATGTCATTTGCGAGCAAATGTATAACTAGTAGTTATAACTAAGAAGAAGGAATAAAGGGAAAATTATAACGTAGGTTATAATTAAGAAAAAAGAATAGAAAGAGGCTTATTTTAAAACAGAGAGTCAAGTTAATAAGCATATATAGCAGAGATAACAGAAGAGGCTTATTTTAAAGACTTACATTACGTTAACAAGCAAATATTGCAGAGATAACAGAAGAGACTTATTTTAAAGACTTAGAATAAGTTAATATGTAAATAGAGCAGAATTAGTAGAGGAGGCTTAGTTAAAAGATCTATAATAAGTTAATAAGCAAAGTTAGAAGTAGGACCCATACCGGCAGCATTCTCCTTCAGTTAGGAACTGATGGTCTCACAATAGATTAGGTTAGGCTGGGACAGGCTTATGCTGAAGTAACGTAAATAAGAGGTCGACAGATAGAAGCTTAGATCAGGGGATTTTGGTAGGGGCGCAACTAGATTTTGTTTGTTAGGACCCGTACCAGCAGCATTTCCCTTATAGACTAGGACTGATGGTCTCACAAAACACTTAGGTGGGACTTGGTAGGACCTTATCAGACTAGGACTGATGGTCTCACAACAAATCAGGTGAGGCTGGACACGCTTATGCTGAAGTAATGGTAAATAAGAGGTCAAAAGAGGGAGCAACAGGTAGTGCGAACTGACGTTGGTCAAGCATGTGGCCTTGGTGTAGGGATATAAGTCGCCATTGAGTTCCAAAGTGCTAAAAAGGTGCCTTGCCGTGGGACCCATAGGATAGGACTAGCTCACAGTGGCACAATAGAGATAGAAGGTCAATCAAAGGGTAGAATTAGGACTTCAGCCTAATTAAAGTAAGATTATGATTTCTGCCTAATCAAAGTAGTTATCTAAGACAAGCGCAAACAATCGAAATAATCCAAGCAAGTAGCTAAATAGTATTTTATTCTAGCTTTATCTCTTCTTTATTTCCTTTTATACTAGAAATGTTGATAAGGCTATTATCTTTACCTTGCTTAAAAATACTAGTAATTATTTCCACTCACCAGATTTAGAGTCTGACCCACTCCTCTATTTTTCCATTTTTCCCCCATAGGCCAGCAGAGGATGGGACGGTAGATTTTCAGCTTTGTTGGAGGGATATTCTTGGAGATTCTTCATGTATCCCTCTTTTTCAGTTTTCTTTTCATTCGACTTTGGGGATGTACTGGTACTTGTTGAAAGGGATGATTTTATGTATGTACTCTGATATTGTGACTGAGATGGTATTTTTCATAAGACATTTGTATTTGGTATTTTGAGACATGTTTCGGTTATTAATTATTTGTAATGTTTTTAATTTTTAATGAGTTATTGTTTCTGCTGTTTTATTTATTTTTCTGAATCTTACTCTCTGTAAAGTTGTAGCTACACCCACAACGCACCACAACTTTTAGTGTACCCTTTTGGATATATGAAGGAGTATGGGGTGTTTTAACCTTCAACCATATACATTACTTCATTTTCCCCCCCATTCGCTTTTTTGTTCATTCCCGTAAAAAAAAAACTAAGGCCCACATCCATTTCAGGAAAAAAAACTATTTCAAATCAAATTTGCATCAAAAAAATATAAAAATTTGATTTTTGGTTCCATTTTGGATTAATCTTTGAAGTGATGTAGGTGTTGTTGGGTGCGTCTTTAATTCCTTGAGCTCAACAGTGAAGTTGTGTGGCAGTTTTAGGCTAGGGTTTGGATTAAATGGCGATTAAGGAGGTGTTAGGTGAATCAAAGCATGGGTTCAGGTTTCTAGTGGAGTGTGGCCTCTTCGGCCAATGTTTGAACAAAAAATGGACAAACACCTCCAAGTCGTATTATTTAGTTGATTATATGTGATTTTCAATGATTTTAGATGAGTATGTAAATATAAAAGAAGTAGGGGCTGAAATGTAAAAGACACGCGGATTTATAGTGGTTCGGCCAGAATGTGCCTACGTCCACTTCATATGTTATTATCTTCTTTCTTTCAGATTACAAGTACAATGCTTCGTGTATAAGTATATGAAAGTTGTTTGAAAGTTCCTTTCTTGCTTGAGCTCTCAAACTTGTCTGCCATTGTTGTACCCCTGCCCCTCTATTTATAGAATGAGGTAGGGGGCAGGGGTCTTGGAAGTATATAGCTGCTGGTGGGCCCGGGCTGGAGCAATCTGGATTGGCCATCTTCTGGTTCGGCAAAGTTACATTCGGCTATGAGCTTGGACCGGTGGTAGTTGTGCATGTGGACCGGCAATGGAAAGGAGAGGGTTGGTTCGGTGCTTGCCAGGTCCGGTAGTAGGAGCGTGAGTATGTGGAACGGTGGCAGTGAGGTGGTCCGGTACTGGAGTTGTAGAGGTGGTTCGGTAGTGGGGGAGATCCGGTAGGTCATTTGGTCCGGTGGTGGCATGGGCTTTGGTCCGGTTGTGATTGGACCGGATGGAGGGCCGACTGAATGGCTTTGGCTCGGTCATGGATTGGAGACGTCGAATGAACTTATGCCGAATGGACCTTCATGCTAGAGCGCCGAATGAGGTCATAGGCTTGTATAGCCGGATGAACGTGTACTCCGGATGGACCTCACTGCTGAATGAGCTTGTTCCTTCGAATCGCCGTATGAACATAGGAGCTGGTGGAATGGAGGTTGCAAACCCGGGTGAAACTGTGACTTCCTGGTCTCGAGATCTTCCGGGTGAGAATTCGCCCAACATTTGCCCCCCAAAGTGGGGCACGTGCCTGCATGTGTCGCGCTTTGTTTCTTTGTGGTAGGAAGTCTAGCTCGTTTTGTAATGCCATGGGCTGGATGTTCATATCTTGTTGATGTCCTGCAAAGGAATTTACAGTTTTAGTGTGATTTCAAATAACGACCGTTCGTGATTGCAATATTCGAGTTGAATTGAACTGTGCCGTTTTGGACGAGAGAGTGAGCCCCGAGGGGGCTTAGCATCATTGATGCCAGGTTTATGTCAGAGTGGATCCTTGGATCGTTTGTCAAGGTGGTTTATCGCCAGCTCAGAGCATGCCTAGGGATCGTTCGCGACTCCGTACATGTGTAAGTAGCTTAGCCATTTCATAATTATCAGAATCAAATATCCGTTTAACCTATGAGTTTGAAAAGGCGTGTCAAAGTGTAAATTCCCACGACGATAGGGTTAATAACCATTCAGAGCGTGCCTATGGACCATTCGTGGTCGCGTACACGTGTAAACGATTTAATCCATGTCGGTGAGAGTTTTACGACTTATTCATCGTTATCATAATCTTATTTTATTAGTTAGTTCTGGAGTTCGGTACTTATCTGAGTGAGGCGCCCGGCATGCCCTTAGTCCCTGGTTGTTGTTGGTAGAGAGAGAGTTCATTCGGTTTTGTGTTGGTCCGGTCGTGCACATCCGGCTTTTGGTTTCATCCGGCATTTTGTTGGTTCGGTATGTTTATTCTTATCCGGTAGACCGAACCAGTTGGTTCGGCGGCCCTGAGTTCGCCTATATATAGAGGCCGTACCCCCCTGGTTTTCCCTTACTGAACCAAAGAGAACCGAATCAATTCTTAGCCGAGCGAACCTTCTGCCGAACCAAGCTTATACCGAACCAGGTATGTATCCTTTTGCCGAATGGTTTGTTATTACCGGATGAACTCAATTGCCGAATGCACACGAAGGGTATTGTCGAACCGAACGAGACTTGGGCCTAAATGCCGAATGATATGTATGCCGGATGTGCTTTCAGTGCCGAATGAGGCTTATGACTTTAGTGCCGAATGAGACTTATGACTTTAGTGCCGAATGAGACTTATGACTCTAGTGCCGAATGAAACTTATGACTCTAGTGCCGAATGAGACTTCATACTTGAACCTTGAGCGGAATCTTAGACTTTTTTACACGCTTGCCTTATATACTTGCTTGTTTGTGTTTTTATACTTCTTATTCTAATCTCAAGTCTTTCTTGTGCTGCAGAAAATGTCTCGCAAAGCGGAAACACGATCAGACAGAAAGAAGTCTAGAGGCACAGGAGAGCCTTCTTCTTCCTTGCCCCCAGTCCAACCAGGATCCAGGCAACACCGACCTATTCCGAGGTCTCTAGTGGACGGATATGGTCCACAGGAACTTTTGATCTCTCCCCCGGATTGCTTTCCTAGCTCCCTAAAGGAGGAGCAACTTGACGTCATATCCCGTTCCTTCGGGATAGATAGGGCCCTTATGCTGCTGCCGGGAGATGGAGTGATGCCATATAATCCTCCCGAGGGCTACTTCGCTTTTAGCAGATACCATTGTATGTGCGGTGCTATCCCCCCTATCAACGCTTGGATAATTAGCTTCACCACATATTTGAAGGTGGCTCCCTTCCAGCTTCAGCCTAATTCTTATGCCATCCTGGTGAGCCTCTTTGTTATCTTCCAGAGGAGGTACGGGCGTCCTCCTTCTAACCGGGAAATTCGATACTTGTACAACCTGAGAGGCTATAAGAAGGGGTCTCCGTATATTAGTCTGGAAGCGGCCGTGCCCTTCAAACCAGTCCTGGACTTATATTCCAAGTTTACCATGTTCAAGAAAGAGTGGTTCTTCATCAAGGACGATGCTGTTTCTTTCCGCCTTTTCACTTCCGGCTGTAAGATGGATTTCATTTATATTTTCCATGTTTTGACTGTAGTGTTTTTTCTGACATGCTTCTATTTCTGGCTAGCGACAGGTGGTATTGCAGTTGTGGAGGATGATTCCTTGGTGCGAATGGCTGCTGAACTAAAGGCTATTCCGGCACGGGACCGGTCGGCCTCCTTCTTGATCAGGAACGCAACCCTCTTGGAGTATAATTTGATCTTACCGCACCAGTCCGTGGTTAAAAGAGACACGGCTGAGGAGAAGGCTGCTAAAGCTAAGGAGGGTGATAAAGTAAAGAGCGGTAAGAGGGAGCCTTTCGCAGAGCGTCCCGTGGTCGGGGGGAAGAAACTGAAGAAGTCCGATGGCCCTTCTCCAAGTACTTGCCCGACTGTCCCGGAGGAGGAAGGTGTAGAAGAGGAGGAAGGAGGCGAAGTTGGAGAAGGGTCGGAGGGTGGAGGAGATGGCGACGGTCAAGGTGGTAGTGGTGTTGCTGCTCTAACCTCTGAACAAGACCTCGAGCTGGATGAGGCTCTCCGTCGGGCCTTCGGGGAGTCGGAGGGAGAGTCAGAAACGGAGAAGGGAACGGAGAAGGCAAAGGAAACCGACAAAGCTGTGGCTGGCACTGACCCATCCTCTAAGGGTTCCTCAGCTAGGGTGATTCCGGCGATGCAAGGTGAACTTTTGCCTTCTGCCGATTCTATTTTCGATAGGGACTTAGAAATTTTTTACGGTTCACTTCCGTCCTGGGGTGAGATCCAGGACTTATTGCAGTATCCCACTCCTCCGCCGGGTTTGTATAATAGATGTGTCTTCCCACTTTTCTTTCTTTTTAACTTAGCACATTTTTTGAACTGTGGGTTATTGTATGTTCATAACACTTGTTCTTTATTCCAGGGGCAGGCCAGGCAGTTAAAACGTCGGATGTTCGACATCGCCTTGAACAATTTAAGTCGAGGAGATCTTCTGCGAAACCTTCTACTGATCGCACTGGGGACGTAGTCAAGTACCGCCCTCTTCTTGGGGTCATCGAAGAGGGCATTCAGAAAAGGAAGCGGAGCCGTTCCTTATTTGAGTCGTCCCCTGGTTCGCAGCCTCCTACTCAGCCTCCTCGTGATACTACGGAGGAGAGCACGGAGCCCGGCCCCCCTCCTCCTCCTTCCAAGAGTCCTACTGTCATTCATATAAGGCGTCCCGATGTACCTCGCCCCGTGCCTCGTGACCCTTTTGCTGGTCATCCTGATTTAGACCCAAGCTTTCGGGACATTTCATTCCATGAGACCACGGGCGAGCACCTCCTTCCCCGCAACCCCATGGTAAGGGTGCTGGACGAGGCCAAATCTTTAGATCTTGATTTACTTACTACACGGGTAGTCACCATGGGGGATGAGGCCAAGGCTAATATCGACCGGGTGGCCGCAGAGACCAAGAAGTTAATGGAGCATCATGCTAAGTTGGTCAAGGCCGGGGAAGAGATCGGGAGTGCTAACATTCGGTTGAGGTTAAAGGTTGCCGATCAGGCCAAGCAGCTCGCCGACCAAGCCATCCAGATTTCCCAGCATGAGGAAGCCTCCAAGCGGCTGAAAGAGACCATGGAGAAGGCCAGTAGGGCGGAATTACGGAAGATGGAGGTCGCTTGCAGGGAACGGATTAACATAGCTATCGCAACGGTGGATGAGGTTCGAAATGCGGATCTCGAGCGGGTAGAGGAGTTGTCAGGGAGGCTCGAGGCTGCGGAGATGGCTCAGGCCGAGTTGAAGGAGGAGATGGAGGAGATGAGGAGGTCCCTCAGGTTGAAGGAAGAGGAAATGAGGAGGTCACTCCAGGCTGACTGCTTGAGATACCAGTCAGAGAGGGACGTCGCCGTCGCCAAGTTGCAAGCTTCCGAGGCCCGGGTGAGGGAGTTTGAGGAAAACGAGGGGATGATGGATGAGATGCTGCAGGATATGTACTTCCACACTTGGAAGGAGGGCGGCTTGTCTTGGATGGACGATTACCCTCGGGTCATGGCCAAGGTGTATCTCCAGGCTTTAGAGGAGGCCAGGGTGAACGCGGGTAAGGAAGGCGGAGAGGCTTTCAACTTGAATGCGGTTACTGCTCAGTTCTCAAAGGAGGAGCAAGCGGCGGTGAAAGAGGGGATGCGGCTGCTTGCTGCAGAGGAAGCGGGCGTGCAGTTGGATGATGAGGATCAAGCGGCGGATGCTGGTGAGTTATTCTTCTTCTCTTTCTTTTCTTCCCGTGTTTCCATAACTTGGTTGTTCGTTTAATGAATTCCTCTTCCGAATTGGACAGGCGGGACTTCTGATCCGCATGCTGGGGGCTCTGATCCTGCGGCTAAGTAGACTGGGGAAGTTGGTGATGGAGTGTGGATGCATCTGCCATCTTTTTGTTTCTTTTTTATCACTGTTTATGTTAGTCTTTGATATGCAACTGTAATAAAATTATTTGCAAAGAATAACTTCGTGTGATCTTATAATATAAGATGATTCTGTCATGTTTAAATGTTGTTGCTATCTTTATGTGCCGTATGAGAAGTATAATTATGTATATGCCTGTGATTCTAGTTGTGTTTGATGTTAAGTTTTTGCTTGAAATATAATTTCACGTTTTGCAATGTCAGTGTATGAATAAGCTATAGTTACGCATTTATGTACAAGAGAAGAGAGTACCGCCCTTTATGTTTTATTCGCAGGCGGTAGCTTTGAGTGTCTTGTGTAACTGTTCACGGGTATAGCTGAGCGCCCTGCCACCCAGTACGCAGGCTTAGAGCCTCATGAGTGAATGCTTCCTATTCAGTTTCCTGTACTTTAGAGTTTGTTATACAGGATAGGGGAAAAATATTTAAATGGAATGGAAATATAGTAAATGTAAAACTTCCAGTCACGGAAGGCCGTCGATGTGCTTAAGTTCGTGGCAAACGGGTTTTGTAGTCACTTTCCCTAGCTGTGGGTCTTGGAGACATTTGTCACCCATCTTACGCCTCTGCGGGGAGTTTTCTTTTTTACCACAGCCGCACTTAAGACACATCGGAGCCGAGATCGCGCACGGTAACTACCCGAACCATTATGGTCCGTAATCGTGGGTATTAATCGATTTACCGTGGCCGGCTAGCGTGGGTGCCGTTGGCCGTGAACTACCCCTGGCTGGCCACACCTTATGTTGGGGCTTAAAGTAGGTTCACAGTTGCCGGCGAGCCGAACGCCGTAATGAGCTGCCATCGGCTATAGTAGGCCTTTATGATGACTTATAATCGGCTCATTACAGTTGGCTTTGAGGGCAGGTGCGCAATGAGTTAACCCGCAGCAGAGGGATGCTGGAGCAAAAGTGTCTCATTGGCGAGTGCATAGAATCGTAGCGTACCTGTTAGGCCTAGTCCAGATGAGGCCGTGGTGCGTCTTGGGTGGAGATGCCATAGGATTTTGTTCAACAGAAAGGGATAAAACTTAACGAGCAGCCAAGACATAAAGGAACAAGTTAAAAAGAGACAAGATTTTTTAAAGTGGTTTGGCACGGAAATGCCTACGTCCACTGATTCTCTTTGTTAATTCACTTCATATGGGCAGTACAAGTTAAGAAAAGTATCGACGGAGGTGTCGGATGTTCCATGCCCTCTGGAACACCTCTCCGTCCACTGTTGACAAAATGTAAGCTCCGTTGTGGAGATCTTTATGAATTACATATGGTCCGTCCCAGATGGGGTCCAGTGCCCCGGGGAGCGGAAAGATTCGCCTGAGGACAAGATCTCCTTCTTGTAAGCTGCGATGCTTGACTTTGGAATTGTATTGTGCTGCCACTTTCTGTTTGTGAGCTGCTGCTTTGAGTGCTGCATCGTTTCTCCTTTCCTCGATCAGATCCAAAGACATGAGGAGGAGTTCTTCGTTTTCTTCTGGGTTGTAGTGGATCCTACGGTGGGAAGGCACACTAGTCTCAACTGGGAGCATTGCCTCCGATCCATATGCCAAAGAGAAAGGAGTATGTCCCGTTGATGTTCTGAAAGATGTTCGGTATGCCCATAGTGCCGTAGGAAGTTCGTCCACCCAAGCGCCTTTTGACTTTTCAAGTTTCTTCTTGATTAGGGTTTTGAGAATTTTGTTGACAGCTTCAACTTGTCCGTTTGCCTGAGGGTAAGCTACTGATGAGAAGCTTTTATGAATCCCATGCTCTTGGCACCAGCCGGCAAATTCTTCGCTGTCAAACTGGAGTCCGTTGTCGGATACGATCTTGAGTGGGACTCCATACCTGCACAGAATGTTTTTGATCAAGAAGTTGATAACTTTTGCTGAAGATATTTTATTTAAAGGTTCCGCTTCCACCCATTTGGTGAAATAATCGACTGCCACTATAGCATATCTGGCTCCGCCTCGGCCCGTCGGCAGTTCGCCAATTAAGTCAATTCCCCATACAGCAAAGGGCCAAGGGCTAGTCATTTGAGTAATTTCGTTTGTGGGCAGTCGAGGAATCTTGGCGAACTTCTGACATCTGTCGCATTTCTTAACGAAGTCTAGGGCATCTTTGTTTAGTGTGGGCCAGTAATATCCATATCGGAGTATCTTTCTTGCCAAAGTCTGTCCTCCAGTGTGATCTCCGCATCCTCCCTGATGGATGTTTGTTAATATCTCCTTGGCTTCCCTTCCGGCGACGCATCTTAATGAGGGGCTAGAGAAGCCACGCCGGTAGAGGATGCCTTCTTGTATTGTGTAGTGGGGAACTTTCCTCAAGATCTTCTTGGCTTCGTCACGCCTGTCGGGTAGCACGCCATCTTGCAAATATTTCCGGATAGGAGTCATCCAGGTTCCTTCTTCGATTGCTGTTATCAGATTCACTTGTTCGAAACTTGGGGCTAGCTGCCTTGAGATTGCTAGTGCTCCGAAAATGGTGCTGTTCTTCATACTAGCTTGCTTTGCAAGTTCATCTGCCTCTTGGTTTTCTTCTCGAGGAATGTGTTTGATTAGATAATGGTCCAATCGATCGAGCAACAGTCTGGTTTTCTTTAGGTATGCTGTGAGTCGTTCTCCTCGAGTCTGGAATTCTCCTAGTACCTGGTTTACGATAAGCTGAGAATCACTATGAATACATAAGGAATTGACTCCAATTTCTAGGGCCAGTTCCAATCCCGCTATTACTGCTTCATATTCAGCATCGTTGTTAGTGGCCGTGAACTCCAATCTTAATGCATAGTACAACTTTCTTCCCCTGGGGGTGATGATCACAATACCTGCCCCCGAGCCTTGTTCATTCGATGCTCCGTCTACAAAGAGGTTCCACTTGATGTTTTCTGCTACTTCGGATTGTTCCTTGCCTTCGTTGGTAGTGAATTCGGCAATGAAATCAGCCATGGCTTGTCCTTTGATAGCGGTGCGAGGATGGTAGGTGATATCATACTGACTTAGTTCGATGCACCATTTGAGGAGTCGCCCAGAAGTGTCAGGACGATGGAGCACTTTCCTTAGTGGTTGATCGGTTAGAACCCTGATGGAGTGAGACTGGAAGTAGTGTCGCAGTTTTCGTGACGCGATCAATAAACAATATGCTAATTTCTCAAGTTTAGGATATCTGGCTTCTGCCCCTGTAAATCTCTTACTTACAAAGTAAACCGGGCGTTGTGTGCGGTCTTCTTCTCTTACCAAGGCGGCGCTTAGAGCATGGGATGATACAGCGAGGTATATGTATAACACTTCACCTTCATTTGGAGTTGAGAGTACTGGTGGTCTCTGAAGGTGTTCGATTAGGTTGAGGAAGGCTTTTAAGCATTCGTCGGTCCACTCGAACCTCCCTTTGTCTTTCTTGAGTGCTTCGAAGAAAGGGACACACTTGTCAGTTGCCTTGGAAATGAATCTGCTTAGGGCGGCCACCTTTCCGTTTAGGCTCTGCATTTCTTTTCGAGTGGAAGGTATCCTTATTTCTTTTAAAGCCCGGATTTGTTCAGGGTTTGCTTCGATTCCTCTGGCGTGGACGATGAATCCTAAGAATTTTCCTGATGATACTCCGAAGGAGCACTTTAGAGGATTCAGCTTCATTCCATACCGGCGAAGTACCTGAAACATATCGTCCAGATGGCTTACATGGTCGTTGGCTTTCCTGGACTTTACCAACATGTCATCCACATATACTTCCATAGTTCGTCCTATCAGTCCTGCGAACATTTTGTTGACGAGGCGTTGATAGGTAGCTCCAGCATTTTTGAGTCCAAAAGGCATGACTTTGTAACAATATAATCCGCGGTCGGTGATGAAGCTAGTGTGGTCCTGATCGGGAGCGTGCATGGGGATCTGGTTATATCCGGAGTATGCATCCATAAAAGATAGGAGTTCGTGCCCAGCTGTGCTGTCTACGAGTTGGTCAATTCGGGGAAGTGGGAAGCAGTCTTTCGGGCAAGCGTCATTCAGATTGGAGAAGTCAATACATGTTCGCCACTTTCCATTGGCCTTTTTTACTAGCACTGGGTTAGCGATCCATTCTGGGTAGATGGCTTCCCGTATGAAGCCATTAGCAAGTAGATTCTTTACTTCCTCATCAAGGGCTGCTGATCGCTCTGCCCCCATGCTCCTCTTTTTCTGCTTTACTGGTACCTTGGTGGGATCGATGTTCAACATGTGGCATGCTATGTCTGGGGAGATTCCTGTCATATCGGCATGGGTCCACGCAAATACATCTAAGTTGTGGCGGAGAAAGTCAATGAGTTGATCCTTCAATTCCGTTTTCAGCTGAGATCCGATTTTTAATAGTCTACTTGAATCATGCTTATCTACCGATACGAATTCCATAGCCTCTGCAGGCTCGGCGATAGCCTCCTCCTCTTTATCCCTGGGGTCTAGTTCATTGAAGGGATCGCTTGTGTATCGAAGAGGAGGGGCTTTCTTTAGTTGCTATGCCTCCAAGCTTTTCATGCAGAGAGTAGTCTCTGCATCTTTTCCTTTATTCTTCCTGCGGTTATTGCGAAGTTCAGTTACGTAGCAGTCTCGGGCAGCATCTTGATCTCCTTCTACTTCTCCTACTCCGTTGTCTGTTGGAAATTTCATTTTCAGGCACCAGGGGGCTAATACAATCTGGAAGTCAGACAAGGCTGGTCTTCCCAAGAAGGCGTTGTAAGCCGAGTGGTTTTCTATTAGTACGAACGTTTGTTTTCGCACAGCGGAGCGGGGATGACTTCCTATTTCGACGAAGAGGTCAAGTTGCCCGAGGGGCATTTTTGCATCTCCAGTGAAACCGTGCAGTGGTTTGTCACAGGGGGATACATCTTTCGTTGATAACTTCATTTTGTCGAAAGCATGTTTGAACAGGATATTTACGGAGCTTCCCGTGTCTATTAGAATCCGAAAAACTTTAGCTGGACCGAACCAGGCAGAGATGACCATGGGATCCATATGTGGGTACTGTCTTCCTTCCAAATCACGCCTACTGAATACAATGTCATCGTTTTCTTTTCGTTTCGGGTGGCGTTCCTCCGTAATGGAGTTTACATATCCTTCGGCATTTCTAAGCGACTTGCCGTACCTTTCCATCTCTGCCCAACTTCTGTCGGCGATGTGTGGTCCTCCTGAGATGGTAAGGACCACTATCTTCTCTTGACTAGAGCCACTGGTGTTGTGATTGTTGCCATTCCCTCCGCCTACTTCTGGGAGGGGTTGCTTTGAGTTCTCATTGGCAGGAGTTGGAGTCCTGTTCTGACCTTTCACATAACGTTCCAGTCTTCTTCTTCTAATGTGTTCTTCGATCACGTCCCGAAGATGGTGGCATTCATTGGTGTCATGTCCATGGGATTCATGGAAGCGACAGAACTTTCCGGACTTGAGTGCGTTATCTGATTCTTTCTTGTGCGGGGGGCGCTTGTATCCGAGTTCGCCCTGAGTGGCTAGGTAGATGTTTTCGATTGTTTCATTCAAAGGAGTGTAGGAGTCAAATCTTGGCCCTGGTCGATATTGGCGCTTTTCAACCTTTCTGCCCCCAGCATTGTCTCTAGATTCATTTCTTCGAGCGTCCTTAGCTGCAGCGGGAACCTTGTCCTGAACTGTCTTACCTTGTTGTCCTGATTGCCTTTCTGTAGCAGCGTCTTCAAGTCTCATATACTTTCCAGCTTCATGGAAGAAATCAGGCAAGGTAGCTGGTTTTTCCTTAGTTAACCTTCTGGCGAACTTGGTGTCTGGATGTACACCACTACAGAGGGCCATTAGAGTGAGTTTTTCATCGGCATCTTGAACTGCTGCCGCTGCGGCGTTGAACCGCGTTAGATATTGTTGCAGCGTCTCTCCGGATTTCTGTTTGACATTGGATAGAGAATAAGCATCCTTGGGTTGTTCCACATGGATGCGGAACTGGCTAATAAACCTTTCTTTCAACATCACCCATGAGCTGATGGATCCCTGGGGTAGATGGCAGAACCAGGAGGTAGCTAGATCTGCTAGGAACAGCGGAAAGCACTTGCATAATACTCCTTCTGTTGCTCCACTCATGAGCATATGCTGGGTGTATCTCTGTAAATGTACGATGGGGTCGGAAGTTCCTTTGTAAGGCTCCATGGTTGGCATTTTCCATTCCCGGGGAGTAATGGCAGTTTCGATATTTCGGGTAAAGGGGCTGGTGACCCTAGCGCCTATTCCCCGGTCCCTTTGCTCCCGTTGGACACATTCTCTGAATAATCGTGCCATTCGTTCGTCGGAGTTTGGAGCGGACAAAAATGAGCTTGGCTCTTCCCTGCGGGATCTATCGCGTCCAGATGACCTGTAGGGATGGTACAGTCTATCATTTCTAGTATTATCCAGTGGTTGTCTTTGGCTGCCTAGACGCATGCTAGGACCAGCTACAGTTGCCCCCTGCCTTGATCTTCCCCTGTGGGGTTCCGTCTCGAGCACATCCATGGGGTCAACTTCGGGCTGGGTTCTAGCTCGGCTCCGTTCAGCGGGGTTTCTATGATTAGGTGGCATGACTGGCTCAGCTACATCCGACCCTCGCCTGGTGCCTCCCCCGCTGGGTTCGGTTCCAAGGGCTTCCTCGAGTCGGAATTCGGGCTGAGTCCGGGCGCGGCCCCTATCATTGTTGTTCCTGTTGATTGCTTCTTCGAAGAGTGAAGACCTTTGTTGCCTCCGAGATCCTCCGGATTGGGACTCACCCCATGATTCAGTGTTGTGGTTGGACTCTTCAGCATCCCTTAAGCGTGACATGAGTTGGTCCACCAAAGCTTCTTGTTGGGATGTGAAGCGGTTAGTTACTTCAGTCACAACCCTGTCCAGATCTGCCCTAGTGATTGGTTGTTCCGTTGCGGGACCAGTTGGATTTTCCTGATTTTCATCTGGTACTGCTGTTGAAGTGGGCTGACCTGCGATTGCTGGATCTGGAAGGCTGCTAGTTGCGATGTTCTTTCCTTTGTTAACATCCCTTCTCTGTTTGAAAGGCATGATTTCTAAGCAACGAGCGATGTTGTTAGGAAGAAGGTTGAGTGGGAGAAGATGAAGCTTGAGTTCTACTCTCAGTGAAAGCACCAAAAATGTTTGCACAAAAAATGGACAAACACCTCCAAGTCGTATTATTTAGTTGATTATATGTGATTTTCAATGATTTTAGATGAGTATGTAAATATAAAAGAAGTAGGGGCTGAAATGTAAAAGACACGCGGATTTATAGTGGTTCGGCCAGAATGTGCCTACGTCCACTTCATATGTTATTATCTTCTTTCTTTCAGATTACAAGTACAATGCTTCGTGTATAAGTATATGAAAGTTGTTTGAAAGTTCCTTTCTTGCTTGAGCTCTCAAACTTGTCTGCCATTGTTGTACCCCTGCCCCTCTATTTATAGAATGAGGTAGGGGGCAGGGGTCTTGGAAGTATATAGCTGCTGGTGGGCCCGGGCTGGAGCAATCTGGATTGGCCATCTTCTGGTTCGGCAAAGTTACATTCGGCTATGAGCTTGGACCGGTGGTAGTTGTGCATGTGGACCGGCAATGGAAAGGAGAGGGTTGGTTCGGTGCTTGCCAGGTCCGGTAGTAGGAGCGTGAGTATGTGGAACGGTGGCAGTGAGGTGGTCCGGTACTGGAGTTGTAGAGGTGGTTCGGTAGTGGGGGAGATCCGGTAGGTCATTTGGTCCGGTGGTGGCATGGGCTTTGGTCCGGTTGTGATTGGACCGGATGGAGGGCCGACCGAATGGCTTTGGCTCGGTCATGGATTGGAGACGTCGAATGAACTTATGCCGAATGGACCTTCATGCTAGAGCACCGAATGAGGTCATAGGCTTGTATAGCCGGATGAACGTGTACTCCGGATGGACCTCACTGCTGAATGAGCTTGTTCCTTCGAATCGCCGTATGGACATAGGAGCTGGTGGAATGGAGGTTGCAAACCCAGGTGAAACTGTGACTTCCTGGTCTCGAGATCTTCCGGGTGAGAATTCGCCCAACAGCCAAGTTTTTGGGGGATGTGACACTAAAGAGGGGTGAGCAATGTCTAACTACAATGCTCGAATGGCCAGGGTCACAATTTATAGGTAAAGGTATGGTTGATAGCTCGTTGGATGTATAGTTCGTTGAAGGAAGCGACGCTCGTTTTCGTTGATCGGAGAAAGAGATATTGGGTTGTGAAGGATTGGCAATGGTGCTGCGTTAAGGCTTTTGGTTTCGAACATTGGGAGGGAAGAAGGGTAATATAATTTTATATTCTTATACTTTTTTTAAAAGTTAGTTACTTTTAATTAATTAAAAAGTTCATTAATTCTTATTAAATTCATACGAGGTCCAAATTGAACGTGATGAGTCGTGTTGCGATCATGTCAATGAAAGCTAAGCTATGGAATTGGATTGGACAGATTTGGAGAAAGTGAGAATTTTGGGTTAAAATTGGGCGTTCATTCAATTTTAATTCAAAACAAAACGTTTTGGAAACTATTAAATTCAATGTGACTTAATCTCACATCTTTGGTTAATCAGAAAATATATAGTTAGTAAAATTATTTATTTTATGCCTGAATATTTTATTGTTGATTTATATTGACTGTTTGGATAATTTACTATAATTATTAGTTGGTTTGGATATATTTCCATATATTAAAGTGGATGAGACCCTATTAAGTTCCTGTGTAAGGGCGGATGACCCTTATATAAGAATCTCGCCTCGAAGTAGTTGATTTATGTTTTTTTTATTATATACTGTATGTGATGCAGGGTGGTAGGTTGGAGGGATCCAACGGTATTCCTCACGTTGTTGCTTTATTTTCATATATATAGTGATATATGACTTGTTGAATGCCATATTGATGATAGGGATATGATTTTGCTTAATTCGTGCTTCAGTAGCACCGGGCCTCGTTTTTGGTATTTTAAAATACTATAAAATAGTTATTTGATTTAAAAAGAATTTCAAAGTGATCTTGAAAACTTTATATGTTTAATAATTTTTCTAAAGTAAAAGTATGATTTTAGAGATTTTAAATTTATAATTTTATAAAATATTTTAAATAGAGATTTTGAATTGTGAATAAAGATTCTTGAAATCTTGGAAATAAGTTTGCATTTTGTAATAAAGGATTACGGTTTTTAAAAGGAGATGGAAATAATTATTACTTATTTTATATAGTGCAATATGTATATTGTATGTATATATATTAAGATTTATTTATAAATACGGAGATTTATAAAGGTGATAATCTATAAAGTGACATTTTATAATTAAGTTAAGATTTGTAAATTCGTATTTCTTTATAAAGGGATACATTTACAAACGATGTTTTAAAAATCAAAAGAAAAGTTTTATTAATTAATGGATTGTAGAAATAATTCAAACGGTGGATTTATTTTAAGATGTGGAACGATGTTTTAGAAAATAGTTGATTCTATTTGAAAATTGAAGGTGAGGGTAAATTTTGAATTGTTAAATGATATTTTATACATTGAAAGAAATTTATACCTATGGAAGCTAGATTGGAAGCAGTTGAAATTATGTTTTGATTGGGATTTTATGAATAAGTGAGATTTATAAAGGAATGGAGTTATAAACTGGATTCACAAATAAAAGGATTTTATGAAAGGAAGTTTCATAAAATAGAGGAGAATTATAAATATGGAAATGGTCATGTTGGAAATAAAGTATGGATTTTTATCATGAAAATATAATTATGTTTTAAAAGTTGTTAATTTATATTAACATTGTTTTAAAATGCGATTTATCAATATTTTAATATTTTGAAAGGTTAGTTATTTGAAATTATTAGAATGGTTTGAAATTAAATATTGTTATTTATAAATAAAGTTTTGGAAATTCATTACTAGTATTTATGAAATGGTTGAAGATTACTTATGTAAAGAAAATTTTAAAGAAATTAGAAAATCTTTTTTGAATGTAGCAAAATTGGTGGGAATGGCGTCTTCCTCCTCTTCTCCTTCCTCGTCTTCTTTCTCGTTGGATTCTGCTTCGTTTCCTCCTCTTGTTTCTTCCTCTTATTAAACTCTATCTTCTCAATCTGCTTTAGTTCCATCGATTTCATCTTCTTCCACTCAATCTGTTTCCTCATCTCTTCCTTTTTCTTCTATCTCCCATCAGCGTGCTTCTGAGGCGTCTTGTATCAAGAATGTCTCGTCTCCTTTGAATGCTAATTGGTCTTCTCTTTTCAAATCTCTTCCTCGTAATGCTGGTTCATACAAGCCGATTCATTTTGATATTCCTAGGGATAAGTCTCCGAATGTTTTACCGGATCTTGTCAAGGAGGAAGGTTTGAAATACTGGAATAATCATTTGGTTGGATTCTTTTTGGATGGTACGCTTTCTTTTTTAACAGTGGTTAATTTCTTGAAAAGGTCTTGGAAGATTAAGGGTGAAGTTGATTTTAAATCAGATGGGTACAATTTCTACTTTAATTTTTCTAATCAAGAGGATAAAAATCAAGTTCTTAATTCTGATCCAATTTTTATAAGGGGTAGAATGTTCATAATTACTAAATGGGATCCTTCTATTGGTATTTCTCAAGCGCAGATCAAAAGAGTACCTGTGTGGATACATTTTCATAGAATTCATCTTATTCTATGGATGCTTGTAGGGATTAATTGGTTAGCTTGTCATGTTGGTAGACTAATTTGTTTTGGTAGTAGTACTGAGAAACTGCAAAGATTTAAGTATGCCAAGGCTTTAGTGGAGATTTCACCTGATTTTGATTTGCCGCAATCTATTGCCATTCCTGAGTTAGGAGATAATTGTCCAGATGTCAAATTGTTATATGATTGGAGGCCAAAAATTTGTACACATTGTAAAATATTTGGTCATGATACTGTCAGATGTGAGTCAGTAAACAAAACTAAAGAGAATGATGTTAAGAAGGTGGTTAATTCGGTTGAGAATGGTGATAAGAACCAAAGTGATCATGGATTTAATAATAATAACATAACAGATCAAAGCTGGAAAAATGTAGATAGGAGGAATAAAGGAGTATGGAAGAAAAAAGAGACAGTGGCTAAAGAAAAGGTTCAATTAAGTGTTGATCCTAAAATAGGCATGGAAATTGGAAAAGGAAAGAGCGGTGAAGGAAGTAATGTAATACTTCTTCTTATTCTACTGTAACCTTAAATTCCTTCTCAGGTTTACCAAATTCCTCTCTTGATTCAACCAATGATAACCCTGATATAATTTTGGAAAGTATACATGGTAATAGTTGTGATGCAGCAACCTCTTCTTCATCTTTCTCCTTTGACACTTTATCTAACTCTTCAATTGACTCTGATAATGTTTTGTCATCTGCTAAAGTTGTGTCATCTGTTTCTTCCAATATATCTACTTCTGTTTCTTCTTCATGCAGTTCTCAATTTAGCGTTCAGTCTCCGTCTATGTTTGCTTCTAACACTTCATCACCTTATCTGCATTTATCTCCACCTGATCATATTATTCTTCCCCCTTCTTCTAAATCAGGTGAATGTCTGGAAGTCATGATAAGTAAAGGTAGTACTAGCACTCACAATTCTGGTGATTTGAATAAAGGAAAAGATTTTATGGCTCGGGAAGTTCTTCCTTTATCTTCGTCAAAAAGTAATTCTCATTCTAGACATACAAGGAAAAATCCATCACCTTTGCTTCTTCCTCTCCCCTTGAAATGAATAATATTGCCTTTTGGAATATAAGGGGTGCTAACTTGCCCTATAAAAAAGTTAAGATTAGAAATATCAAGGAAAATGATATTCATTTGATGTGTGTTTCTGAAACAAAGTTAGATATTCAGTCTACTCTAAATGCTGTTAACTTGATATCTCCTTCTTAGTTACATGATCATAATTTTGTTGAATCTAACTATGGCAGACTCCAAACTTTATGGAATCCTTCAATCTTCAAACTTTCCAAGATTATTGCCACTGATCAATTCATTCATTATAATTGTGTTCATTTTCCCTCTAATTTGAATTTTCTCTTCACTTCAGTTTATGCTCAAAATTCTTTATCATTGAGACAGCTTTTTTTGGATCAACTTCCCACTCTAAACTCTTCTTCTGATCCTTGGTTGATAGGTGGTGATTTTAATTGTATGCTTGCTGGTAATCAAAAATATGGTGGTTGTCCCTTGTCTCTTAAGGATATTGCTCCTTTAAATAATGCCATCAGTCAATCTAATCTAATCTCGGTCAAATCTTTTGGTTCAGTTTTCACTTGGTCAAATAGTAATAGGAGTGGAAATCCAACTCTTTGTAAATTGGATCATATTTTTGTAAATATCCCTTTCCTTCAAGTCCGGCCCAAATCATTTTATGATACTCTTCAGCCTTCTTTATCTGATCACCGTCCCTTAATTTTTCATTGGGGAGTTGATGACAATTGTGGAGATAAACATTCTTTTTAATTTTTTAATTTTTGGACAAAGCATGTGGATTATCCAATTATTCTTAAACAGGTTTGTAATATGCAATTTGGAAGGAATCCTTTAGCTAATGTTTCTCTCAAGATGAAGGCTCTCAAATTTCACTTAAAGGTCTGGTCTGCAGCTAATTTTGGTAAAGACTCTAAGCTTTCTACTCATATTAGGAATGAGCTCATTAAGGTTCAGGAAGATTTGAGTGCTAAGCCACATGATATTCTTTTACAACATGTTGAATTGGAACTAAGAAAGAAACTTGAACAAGTCATAGATAGGGAATTGTTATCCCTTAAACAGAAAGTTCACTTGAGAATAGAGAAGGAAGCTGATAGAAATACTAAGTACTTTCATAATTTTTTGAAAGTTAAGAGAGCTAGAGAAAGCATATTTCAGATTAATGATATGAATGGTAATCTGGTTAAATCTTCTGATGGTAATAATGATGCTTTTGTTCGGTATTTTTTCTCCATTTTAGCACCTTCCAACCCTTTTGAACCTAATATACAACCTCCTTTTGATATAACACTTCCAAACTTATCCTTTTCACAATCTGCTTCTTTGATATGTGCCATTTCTGATGATGAGATTAGATCTGCAGTTTTTAGCTTGGATTCTAATAGTTGTGGAGGTCCAGATGGCTACAATGCTCACTTTTTACAGCAAAGTTGGAATATAATTAGTGTTGATATTGTCAAATCTATTCAATATTTTTTCCTCAACAATAAACTTTCTACTGGTCTCTCTACTACTGCCATTACCTTAATTCCTAAGAATGATAACCCTACTTCAGTTGCTGATTTTAGGCCAATATCTTGTTGTAACATCATCTATAAAATCATTTCAAAAGTGTTGGCTAATAGATTGCAGTTAGTTCTCCCATCCATTATATCCAATAATCAGGCTGCTTATATTAGTGGAAGATCCATTAGTGATAACATTCTCTTAACTCAAGAACTATTGTTAGGGTATGAAAGGAAAAATATATCTCCTAGATGCATGTTAAAGTTGGACATTAAGAAGGCATTTGATTCTATTGCTTGGAGCTCTATTTTAGCTATTATGTCTAGGATGAACTTTCCTAAACCATTTTTAGCTTGGATTTTCACTTGTATTTCATCATAAAATGGTTGAAGATAAATTATTACTGTTTTATTTAGGATGTTTGGAATTTGTTAATTATTATTATAAAATGTTTTAAAGTTGATCATTATTTATAATGTTTACTATTATATAATGATAGTGTTTTAACTAAATGATTAGAAATTATGTTTTAAATGTTTTCAAAATTTATAAATGGGCTTTTATAAACAGATGTGGATTATAAGAGGAATCTTATAATATGTTTGGAAAACGTAAAGGAATATTGCTTAAAAGGGGTAAAAGAGTTCTATAAATGGTTTCAAATATTTATAAAAGAATTTTAGAAATGGGTCTATAGATTTATAAAAGAGTTTATTAAATGGTTTTTTTGGATTTATACGAAGTTTATAAAAGATTTATAATTGTATGAAGGAGAATCATCCCCAATGTTGGTGAATATACTTATACGGTTGAGATAAGTATATGGAGATTTTTTAAGTATTGAAAATTTAAGGGTTTGTGAGTGAGGCGTTGTAAAAGTATTTTGTTACAAATATTTAAAAAGTGATTTGAGTTAATGGAAGGATTTGTTAAGAAGGCTTAGTGTTGCTTGGTGCTCAACCAATGTTGGTTTTCCCCTATGGAATTAAATCCCTTATTGGATGGATTTTTATTTGATGGTTAAATAACCGACTATTGAATTTGGACCTAAAAAGGTACCTTTGGAAATATCTAGTGGAAATACGTGAGTTATATGGCATAATCATCTCCGATGATATTGTACTATGTGTATGAATCTCATTTCGTTCTCCTCGGACAATGATAAGGAAATCCATCCACTAATGGCTAGGAGTTGACCTCCGCTCTTATCTTTGACTATTTATTTTTTAAAGAACCAAGGTTGAGTTTATTGGGAATTATAAAATGTTGTTTCGAAGAGACAGGGAGCGGATAGGTTACCCGAAAACCACTTCGATCTAACAAATGTCTTTCAAAGCGAAGACGTCCTGAAGATGATGGAATTTGGAGACGGAGCTCTCAAATGTTCCGTTTAGATCCAGAACGAACTAGTATGGATGAATGCCGGTATTGCTTTGTTGCCTGAAGGGCAGTATTAGCATTCCAAGTGGGAAGTACTATATAAAGGTAAAACGTAGCCTCAATCCTTATCAACTAGGAATGACTAAAACATAGGATATGCAGCAAGCCTAAGTGGGTTGCTCTCAAGTAGGGTACGATCATTCCTATCTAGTGTCACAATTATCTCTCAAATTGTATGCTTTAGGGCCCAAGACAGGGTGATCATATTTGGTACTGCTAGTCAAGTGATAGGCCAGTTTTGTGTTGGCAGGGTATCCAGGCGAGGTCCTTGGTGTTATTTTATCCAAAGATGCACCGTGATGGGCGGTACCCCAGTAGTCCACTCATTGTATGGAATTCATTTTCCAATACGAGCCTTTACGGGTTTAGTTGTATACCTATTATGCTGGAATTGAATTAATGTAACCTTTTTGGCTAAGATTAATAAGTGTTTGTATTTAGACACTATTACAATATTAGAGAATTTCATAGAAATATTTTGGTAATCATAAGCTAAAAACCCGTTCGGGTTTATGTGCGGTGTGGTCTTACGTGATACTTTTGATTTCAAATGGTTTTCAAGAACTTTAAAATTAAGTTGGGTGTTATTTTATTGTAATGCTCGGGTCAGACCGAGCATATTTACAGATTTCTTCGGATGCATTCGAGATAAAGAGATGAGTTGGAGGTTTTCAAGTAGTATTCATGTATATGTTTATTTTCTGCTGCTTCGTTGTTGACATTACCGGCAAATTGTGAGGATAGGTCGTCATAACTGTCCAGGTTGATGATTATGATTTGTTATTTAACTAAAATGGATGTATGCATACAATAGTTTCTCTTTGTAAGGATCATTGTTATTATACTCTATATTGTTCCGCTGCGATTTTAAGATTCTGTGTTATTTTAGTTTCTTTTCTTTCTTCTTCTCTTCTCTTCTTCTTTCTTCTTTCTTTCCTATAACTATCCGTCTTTTCATTCAATTTGGGTTGGGAAAGTATGGTTTATTATCAGCTTGAGCTGTTTGGATTGTCAGATTGTTACACTTAGTGCATAACCCTAAGTATGATTGTTAAAATTTTGGACACATCTGTGTTATATGGCCAATGAAATATACAGTTATTCTTTTTATGGAAGTCATGAAATTTCAACCATCAGAGGGGGAGAAAGAAGAGAAAGAAGATGATTTATCAGGAGAGTGTAGCTTGGAATGAATAAAAGAAAATCTATTTTAAAGAAACATTATAACCTTTTCATTTTCCTCCTTTAAAACCTTCCATCTATAATGCATTATTAAATATCACCATGTCCTCTAGTTTTCATGCATGCATAGCCGACCATGGATGGTGCCACATGGGCCCTTAAAGATATACAAAACCCATTGGTAATTAATATATTTAATCTAGTTTAAATATTCTATCGATAATGTAAACTATAATCAAAGTAGAGTGTCCACATTGAAGTTTAACGGTATTCCCAAGTCAAGGGAACTATGTAACATCGTCACTTCGAGATTCTCTTTTTGTCCTTAATTATATTAAAGAAAAGAAAACACTCAAGTGAGTCATTCTATAGTTATCTAATAACTATCAGTAAATAATCCCTTGGTTCCTCCGGCTATTATGAGTAATACACTAACATTTAGAGAGCATCACGCATTCTATTCTCAGCGGATGTATCAGTATCCCATCTTGAAACATCTAGATTAGGAATATTTAAAATAATATTTTAATTTTAACGTGATAAATTTCTGAGGATCACAACTTATTGTAACTACAATCACATAATAGTTCACCTAAGGATTTTTTTTTTGACAGGAAAATAGACACAAGGAAAAAATTACAAAAAAAATTAGTCTTAGGGACGGTAAGTTTGTTTTTTAGTCTGAAGGACACTTTACAGTGTAAACTGAAAATGATAGCTACATCTATCATTCTGTCATTTACACTATAAAGTGTCCTTCAAACTAAAAACAAACTTACTATCCCTGAGACTAAATTTTTTTGCGACATCTTCCCAGTACCAAAAAACCCCTTTCTTTTATTTATATACTTCAAATTAATTACTCAGTTAATTGTATCACAACATAAAGAACTATATAATGGAAAGAAAACACCATTTATTTTAAACTAGATTAGTTATCGAGTGAGATATATGTAATATATACATAATTGCCCCTAGGGCATACCCTTAACTTTATCAAAAAAGCACATCACATCTAAAACTATCAATGGTCCCTTTAGCACAAGACTCGATATTACAATACATTATGCCATCTCTATCATCGCGCATCATCAAACATTCTTCCTTTGACCATCACAAAGCCCTACATTTACCTCTCACTCGATGTACTTAACCCAAATGACTCACTTTGTCGATTTTGTCAAACCTTGGAACGCGAAAATTAGTCACAAACCCCAAAAGCCGTGAAAGCACTAGTGTTTACACACAGATCCACAATATTCACACACATATCTCAGATCCAGATAATGTAGAGAGTAAAAAGTGAAGAAACGATAAAATTAAAAAGAAGAAAGCTGGAAAGAACACAAGGTTTATAGTGGTTCGGCAATCCGGCCTACGTCTACTTGAATCAATCCTTTTTATTCCCTTTGTGTTGTTGAGATTACAGTTAAAGCCTTTTTGATTAGTAAACAAAATAGCAGAGTTTCGACATCCAGAGTCGAGGAAGATCCCCTTTTTGATTGCCATAGGACTCCTACTTATAGGTGTAGATCCGAAAATATCTACCCTAAAACCTGGAATACCTCTTTCCTTGCGCAAGCGGACCCACCAGACCGATTGAGAGCAATTTGGGATCGATGCGTGTTTAATTCGTATCGATCTGAATGTGTCCCAATCGAGTTAAAATTGAGCATGAACATTCTTTAGGTTGTACGTAACCTTCAATGAAAATTTGGTGGCATTTGGACTTGTAGATTGTGAGCTATGGCCGATGCAAGTTTGTGTTTGCCGGTTGGCTGTCGTACTCGTATCCATATAAAGCTCCGCATTCTCCTCTCTTCGTATCGATGTAGTTTCCATCGATGACGTGTCTCGAACATCCAGAAAAGATCCACCTTTCGTGCCGTTCGACCGAGTCATCCACTTTTTTGTATCCCATTCGTATCCATCGGCATGCGCTATTCGTATCCATCGGTTGCTCCCTTGTTCGTATCGATCCCAGTCATACCATTTCGTACCCATATCCCTCGCTCCATCTCGCCCGCTTCCTTAACATCCACCTATACAAAATATAGAGCCTACGTATCCATTTAGCACCGCAGTCTTCGTATTGATCTAGTACCATGTTCTTCGTATCGATCCCATGATTCGATCGATATGAAATGCATCGAGACGAAGACTGACCGATCCAAACCAAATGCCAAGCACACGCGTTAGTGCGAACTCGTATCCATCCTGATTGATACGAAAGCATCGACTACATTCATGATCGATACGAAAGCAGTGATTCGAAGTAGGTAGCCGAGCCTACGTCGATCGATATGAAGTGCATCGATTTGAACCTATGAGCTACTACATGATCGATACGAATAGTATCGATACGAACCAATCTACATGAATCTTGATCCATCCATATTTCGAGCATACGAACTCCGATTGACCTGAAATTTGAAACGTAGCCTCTCCTAGCCTTGTTCATCATTCCCAATCGATCCCGTCTTGATTGAAGCTTGGCCAAATTTTGACGACATCGATCATAGCCTTATTTCGAATAGATCTTCAATCTTGATATCCATCCTTTCCAGCCAATTTGTTGATATCCCGGCCTTGATCAAAAAGTGGGATAACATCAACCCCCCAAAACATGCCTTGTGGTAAGAAGGTGTGTTTTGAAATGCTCCAATTCCGACATCCAAAGTCTGTATTCCATCCATAGCCATACCATCCAATCTATAATCCAATCCAGCACCAAGCCATCTTATTCGAGTGCTATAGCCATATCCTTATCCAGATCCATGATTGCTCCAAGTCGATGTCTGATTCCAAATCCGGTAACCAAATCCTAGCCAATTTCATAACCATCTAAACCCAACAACTGAGTTCTGATATATCCATGTCCAATAACCGAATCCAGGACCTCTCCGGGTTGATATCCAAATTCGTAACCTCTTCGAGTTTTTGCCAAATATGAGACTGTTCCAGGTTTAACTTTAAATCCGTAGACCTTTCCGAGCCACGTTATACTGTTCTGACCCCGACTCTCCGTTCAAGGGCTTTTATGTCCTCCGGCCTTGGCTCTCAAGCTAAGCAATTTTTTATTCTCCGGCCAAGGACTTTTATATTGTGTTTTTGTCCATTCCCTCGCTCTACGACGAAGGAACTCGTTATTCGTGGTTACTTCCCCGTCTCTTTTGTCGAGACCGTAATCGCGAAACTTGTATTATTTATTACACTAATCCAAATCCACTTGTTACGGAATCCGGTTAACAAATTGAAAGTCCAAACAAACAGGGAAAACTAAACAAATGTCTGTGCAACCAAATAAAGAACCAAAGTTTGTAAGAAAATAGAAAGAAAACATGATTTCATAGACTCGAGCATGCCTAGGGACCATCCTCGATCTCATACATGTGTAAGAGACTTGGTCATATTACTTCGAGCACTATTACTTATTCAATGCCACAAATTTATTTAGTCGTTGACGAGCCGACATTCCTAGATCCAGTGCCATCCTCGTTCATGGTGGGCGGTGGCCGCTCCTGTTCCACTGCCACAGCTCGATTCCTTACATATTGTTGCAAATGACCATTCCTTATATGCTCCTCAACGATATCCTTTAAATGTCAGCATTCATTCGTGTTGTGCCCATTCAACTCATGGAATATGCAATGCTTTCACGATGCCATCGCTCATATTCAAAAGGTTCCCTTCTTGTCGGTTTTCGATACTAAAGTTGCCCTCGAGTATCTAAGTAAATCCTCTCCAGAGTTTCAATTAGATCTGTGTAATAAGAAAACTTTAATTCCCTTCGTTCCTTTTTGAAGTGCTACCGTTGTCATTCATTTTCCTTTTTCCTTTATCATCTTTGTTTGGGTCCTCCCTGGGTGGACCTCCACTCATCACTACATAAGCTTTAGCCTCTCTGCCTTTTCTCTTAGCCTACATATCTTCTTGCCCCAGGAACCTTTCCGCCTCATGGTAAAACTCCCTAAGATCCTTCGGTGGTCCCATTCCAATGATATCTTAAAATCTGAATTATCTACAATTCTCGAAACCACCGCCATCAAAAACATCGATGGATCAGGTCAATCCACTGAAGCCACTGCCGCATTGAATCCGGTTAAGAAATCCCTGAGTGATTTGCCCTTCCACTATTTCATCAATGTCAGAGTCATCACATTCTTGGGTCGGACTATGAGGACCCGAAACTGCCTCATAAACCTTTCAATCTTCTCCGTCCCTGTGCTAATACAGCCACTCTCCAGCTGTCTGAACCATAATGCTGTAATATCTGTCAAATACAAAGGGAAACATCGTGTCATTACCTCCTTCGATGCCCCCAGCACTTCCATATATCTCATGTATCTCGTCAAGTGAATAGTGGGATCCGTTCTCCCATCATACATCTCCAGTATTGGCAATTTGAAATCCGACGGGTTCCTAGCTTGCCTGATCATTAGAGAAAAAGGACTCCTATTCACATCCTCCAAGTCTCTATTCACCAATCCGCCCCTCATGGATCGCCTAACTATATCCACCAATCCGTCTTTGTCGCCAAGCTGTAGTCCTTGTCTGTTGCCCCAATCTGCCCCCCGAGTTCACGAAAGAATCCTAGAATCCACTCTCCTAGACGAGAATCCATTCCTATATCAATGCTATGTTGCTCGGCTCCACCCGGTACTCTACTCGGGATTGGATCAACAAGCTCTGGGTGAGTGCCCCTTAGTTCTGGTGCTGCACCGGATGGTCCTGTTCCATTCTGAACTCTGGTTGGTCCATGCTCCTGATTCTTATCTCTAGCATCTCCTACAGTTGCGCTAACTTGATTCCGTACTCCGACTTGTCCAACTTGTCGAAGTAGGTTCTGTATCATCTCCTCTTGTCTCTTGAGCATCATTCCTATCTTGTCTCTGGTGATGAAGATCGATGTCTGATACGCTCCAGAGGATGCCTATTGACTCCCTTCATGCCGACTCCTTTCAGTCCTTTGTCTTCTTGCCGATTGCCTTGCCATAGCTTTCCAAATCCAAGTCTTCAAGCTTTCAAATCCAAAGTCCAAGCTGTAGGTTCCCTGAGCTTTAGCATTTTCAGTGGAAGCACCAAAATGTTTGCGCCAAAATTGGTCACAAACCCCCAAAAGCCATAAAAGCACTAGTGTTTACACACAGATCCACGATATTTTCACACTGATCTCAGATTTAGATAATGTAGAGAGTAAAAAGTGAAGAAAAGGTAAAATTAAAAAGAAGAAAGAAGGAAAGAGCACAAGGTTTATAATGGTTCGGCAATCCGTCCAACGTCCACTTTGAATCAATCCTTCTTATTCCTTTTGTGTTGTTGAGATAACAGTTACAAGCCTTTTTGATTAGTAAACAAAATAGCAGAGTTTCGATGTACAGAGTTGAGGAAGATCCCCTTTTTGATTGCCATAGGACTCCTATTTATAGGTGTAGATCCGAAAATGTCTGCCCTAAAACCTAGAATACCTCTTCCCTTGCGCAATCGGGCCTACTAGACCGATCTAGAGCGATTTGGGATCAATGCGTGTTTAATTCATATTAACCCAAAATTGGCCCAATCGAGTCGAAATTGAGCATGAACATTCTTTAGGTTGTACGTAAGCTTCTGTGAAAATTTGATGGTATCTGGACTTTTGGATTACGAGTTATGATCGATGCAAGTTTGCGTTTACTGGTTGGTTGTTGCATTCGTATCCATCTAAAGCTCCGCATTCTCCTATCTTCGTATCGATATGGTTTCCATCGATGACATGTCTCGAAGATCCAGGAAAGATCCACCTTTCGTGTCGTTCGACCGATTCATCCACTTATTTGTATCCCATTTGTATCCATCGGCATGCGCAGTTCGTATCCATCGGCAAGCGATGTTGGCATGTGCTGTTCGTATCCATCGGTTGTTCCCTTGTTCGTATCGATCCCAATCATACAATTTCGTATCCATATCCCTCGCTTCATCTCGCCTGCTTCATTAACATCCATCGATACGAAATATAGAACCATCGTATCCATCTAGCGCCACAGCCTTTGTATCGATCAGCACCATGTTCTTCGTATCGATCCCATGCTTCGATCGATACGAAATGCATCGAGACGAAGGCTGACCGATCCAAACCAAATGCCAAGCACACGCGCTAGTCCAAACCCGTATCCATCCTGATTGATACGAAAGCATCGACTACATTCTTGATTGATAAGAAAGCAGCGATTTGAAGTAGGTCACCGAGCCTACTCGATCGATATGAAGTGCATCGACTCGAACCCTTGAGCTGCCATGTGATCGATGCGAACAGTATCGATACGAACCAATCTCCATGAATCTTGATCCATCCATATTTCGACCGTACAAACTCCGATTGACCTGAAATTTGAAATGCAGCCTTTCCTAGCTTTTTCACCATTCCTTATAGATTCCGTCTTGATTGGAGCCCGCCTAAATTTTGACGACATCGATTATAGCCTTATTTCGAATCGATCTTCAATCTTGATATCCATCCTTTCCAGCCAATTTGTTGATATCCCGGCCTTGACCAAAAAGTGGGATAACAGCTATACAAAGTACTTGGAGTTTCCTAAGTAAGACCGGAAGTCTCTTGTCGCATTCTGAAAGCAAGACTCGAAATTAGCCTAATGAATCCTCGCATCACCTTCTACATTACGTATCTATCATCTAAGCTCTGTAACTCAACATCCACTCACCGAACCTCATGCAATCAATATCACATGCTTACCATGCTGCCATATCCTCACTAGATCTTGCACCACCACAGGAGTACAATGGTGATCATTCGAGGTGGTTCATCTCCCCAAACAAATCTCGTATTTTGCTTCATCTGGCTAGGAGTTGCCTAGCCTTGGGTCCAAAGTATGCCCCTAACCTTATATGAAGCACAACCACGAAGTCCTCTTTCTCAAATCTAATGCACCATCAGTAGTGCCAAACCATATGTTTAACATAAATTTGGATTTGGGACTTATCCAATTTTGGCTAAGTCCATCCACTTCCACTTCCTGTCGTGGTTTAAAAGATGTTTCCTAAAGTCCCTTTTTTGCTAGGCATAGAGTCTCTACTTCAAAACCTCGAAGCACACAACATGACTCCAACACAACCAAACCACATTATTTTGGCCATAACGCCATTATTTCCTCTTCAATTCTTTTTTGATCGATCAATTAGCATCCTTAGACCATCATTGACCTACACTACTGATCGTACTTGAAAACAATCAAATTTTATCTATCGGCGCCGAATGATCATGATCACTCTGTGTCGAATGATAAACTTAGTTGAATTTTGCATTTCCTGAGTTAGTTTCCCATCTTCTCGAAATTCTTTAGCTCTCTATGCAATTTTTTTGCATCGATTCGCTCCAAGCTCTCTAAAATCGATGCAAACCTAAGTAAATAAACATGCCAAAACTACCAAACAAACATCATATCATTATCGCACGCACAGTACAATAATCAAATCATCATATTTAAGCCAAAAACACAAAATATTGAGTCTATAAGAACAAATATGAAACATTTAGATCTAGATCCATTTCAAGTCATTTAATTTGTTTTTAAAACATGAATGGGTTTACATTTGATTAAAATCATGTTTTTAAATCTAAATCATTTCAAAAACAGATAGTACTATATTAGCAATCATAGTATAGCAAGAACACAAATCACTGACAAAAGAGTCCAAATGCACAAAAATCGAGGTAGATTCTAGATGAACAGCAGATGACATGAATTCCAAGGAACCTATATAGCAACTAATAAACTCCTTGGTAATCCCTTCTTAATTGCTTGATTTTGCTAAATAAAGGTAAGATTTTGGTTGCTTTTTGTCTAAGGAGATGATTAATGTAAATTCGAATAATTATTATGTAGTGTGGAAATGACTAGTGGTTATTTCATCAGGTTAGCTAGCCTTCTTAATGAGAAAATCCAAAGGATAAACCTAATGAAAGAAAAGGTTAATGGAGAAAGAGAAAAAGGTTAATTCGATTGAAGAGGTGCAACTTGAATGAAGGGGCAACTGACCTAATATAGAAATGTGATCAAATAGATCAAACATGGAAAGATATTTTATCCGCTATTACCATGAATAACCAGGTCATAAGTTAAGATTTCATAATATGCTAAAATGGGATAAAGAGAATATGACAACATGGGAGGAAGGCAAAGATAGCATCAAGGAAGCAACAATGATGTCGTAAATTTTATTGTTAGCAATGACGTGCTATGTGTTGATGAAAGAAAAGAAAATGAGTAGATGCTTGATTCAGGAGAAAGTTTCCGTATATGCAACAAAAATGGAGCATTCATTGACTATAAGGAGCAAAAAAGCAAAGTGGAATCTACTAATGGCGAATATTTGTTTGTTAAAGGTACATGTTAAGTAATTTTAAAGATATATGATGGAAGGGAGTTTAAGCTTATGAGAGTTAGGATTGCCTTGGGAATTAAGAAGAATCTTATTTTAGTAGGGAAGTTGGAAATAAAAGCCTACTACTTTTCAATTCGAGGTGGAGTCATAAAGATTTCGAGGGGTAATAGGGAGATACTGCATGCAAAATGAGCAGGCAATAATATTTGTGAATTGCTTGGAGAAAATGGTAGAGAATCAAGGGAGTTCTTAAAATTGTGTTGGAGAGGAGAATTTGTATGAATTAAGGTGGAGCCAATGACATGCAACAATGTTTGCATGGACGCCTTTGTGGTATTACAAGCATTTCTAATGCATTGATGACGGTTATGTTCGATTGACGAGCATGCATAATTAGGTGGTTTGGAAGTTGGTTAAGTTTTTTTGGATAAATATATTTATTGCTGAGTTACTATTGTAGATTGTTTAGGTTATGAGGATGTAAGTGGAGTTGGTGGGCTTATACAATAATATAGCAGTAATGTAGAGAGTGTTACATTTTAATGATACAATATTTCTAAATTGAAGTAGATTTCGAATATATTTTTAGCCAAGATGAAATTGTGACTCAAATATATTTCTTTTTTTATAGTAGATTTTGGGGAGTGATTAATGAATATAAATTGCCTCATTTATTGCATTAAAGAAAATGCAAGCAATTATCTACTTGAAAATGAATTATTCTGTGAGCTTAAATTAATCAATATAATTGTTTAATCAGCTGATCAAAGAATACATTTATCTATGCTCAAAGAAAGAAGACATTTATCAAGGATATTTTGAATAAGATTGTATATGATTCATTGTGACTAGAGAGAAAGATAGTTGTTGTACTAAGATTTTGAGGATTGAAATTTCTTCTCAATTTTAAGGTTTTCTCTTAAAATCATTTGGAGGAACTAATAAAGTTCGTTTTGAGGAAATTGTCTGTGTATTGGTTTTCCTTCACTTCTTATCTTTTCTCAAATGTAATTTTATAATAATTATTGGAATAACCCTAATAGTGTGGACCGTAACACGTGTAAATTCATTTTTAACTAATGCATAATAAAGTAAACTCATTGCTTATGGTTATTGGTTGCTGTATATTTTTGAATATTTGTCCATGTACTTAAATCGATAATGAGAGCTATATACTCCGTTTGAGTAGCATCCCAGATTTCTAAGTTGTTAGCTTCCATATAAATCTTTATTGTTGTAGATCAATAATCATAATGTGACCTTGTAGAAAGTAAAGTGGATTGACATTCTAAAAATTATTGTAAAATTGCTTGTGGCCATGTTATAAAATTATCAAAGATGGATGTAAAAGTTTTGAAAACCGTGATTTAATATGTAATGAAAGTTAAATAGTGTAAAATGGTTAAGAATATTAATTACTATCTAGATGAGATAGAACATGAAATGCAGTAAAAAAAGTTATAAGACCATACCGTCAACTTTATACTGATGGGATGTCCATCATATGCATCTTCTGTTCTTATGCATTAAATACATTATAAGATCTTACCACCCATTTTATGCAATAAATAAATTATGGCTGATTTTATTCACACTCGACTTTCTTTCTTTTACATCCCACTACATTAATAATTTTAAAAAATTTCAAAATTGCTTATATCTTCACACCACAGTATCTCACATTTAAAAGTAATAATCATGTGTATAAGTTCCAATTGAGCGAGTTTTATGTGAAAACCTCGCTCTGCCCAACTGAGGTTTTTGTAATAACCTAGTTCGAGCAGACGGAGATTTGGGTAATAACCTATTTCTGGCCAAGCAGGTTCGTATAATAACCTACTACGGGCTGAGAAAGGTTCATAAACAAACCATGTCACAATTGAATGTTGTTTAAGAAAAATGAGGGTATTTTCAGAATGAATTAGGGGTGAAAGGAAAAATTAGTATGTGACGGTTATTTTTAAAAGAACGAGATGTGAAAAGAGGAAAGTGGGGTGAGAATAGAACCAACCATAAACTATAAGAACATATAAATTACTAACTAGCTAAAATAATACATTTTTTATTCTTTACTAAATGATGAAACCATGATTTGTATAAATTTTGAAGAACGATCGTATACTTTATTTTGGTCATCGGTGAAATCCGCAACTTTATTTCATTTACACTCCTTCTTTTATCAATGAAATCGGTTTGGACCCCGGTCTCGAATTTTACTGGTTTATAAAAAAAGGGCATGAAATTTTTTAGAAAATATGTATACAACTGTGAAGTTTTATCCATCTTTTTGGTAGAAAGAGAGAGAGAGATATCTTGGGTATAGAAAGGCAAAACTATCCCCAAGCGTTTAGTTTTATTCAACTGGTATGAATATTTTGTTATGAAATTTAAACTTGAGAACAATCAAATCCAAATCCCAAAACGCGATGGAAAAACAAGTTAGATCGTTGGAAAATGTACAAAAATTAAAGATTAGTATCCAAATAACAAAACTCAGTATCTAATGCAAATAAACCAACCTCAATCCCAAGCAAGCAAAATAAGTAATAATGTAAGTAAATCACACACACGATTTATAGTGGTTCCACTAATGTTGTGTTAGTGTACATCCATCTTGGAAAGAGACCTTTATTATCACAATGAAAAGAGCATAAGAGATTGTGTACAATGAAGACTCAAAATTCAATAGAATTTGATATCGTAGAGATTAGGAATTGAAGAAATTAGTTAGAGGGAACTCTACTTTTATTTTGAATAAACGTTTTCTATTCGAGATCTAAAAAATAGCTTACATATGAAGAATTTCCGTTTGCCAATTTCCAAATTTTCCCCTTGAAGTCTTCACCTCAATAAAATTGGCATGGGCACAAAAGCCCATGTTCCCATGAAATCCGCCGTTTGAAATACCAAATCAAATGTCTGACCATCAACTCTAGATGGTTGAAATCATAAATTAACACGTGAAAGTTTCAAGAAAATTCCTTGTAATCACAGACGTTTGAAGAGGTTATTCGAAAGTCGTATTTCATTTCTGACCGTTTGAATTGCCTATTCAGACATCTCACTTGCTATAGCCAACTCTAGCTTCTTCAAAATTAGAAATCTCAAGCTTTTGAGCTCCGATTCGCAAACCATTTCCACTGATATACAGCTATTTCCATCCTCTACAATTCCACACATAGTGTCGATAAAATTTAATAGTACACTTCGACAATATATCCATCTCCATACACCAAGTAGTAATGGTACTAAACCATCACCACCTCTATCTTCTACCAATGAACTTGAATATTTTCCCAATATGTTTCGGCAAAGTCACCGCCCACTATACTCCTTCAACGAGCTCTAGCAAAGCCACCGCCCGCTAGTGAAATGTTAAAAGTATCCAAATCCAAAGAAACATCTTAATCAAAAGACAAATGTAATTAGGAGTGCAAACATATACTTACCAAGAAGATAGAACCATAATCTCTCACTAATACCCTTTATCATCAGTAATTGAACTTCTCTTTCCACCGTGCCAACATGGGGCACCAAGCACTATAACAAGAAAATCAAGTTCAAGCAATACTCGAACTTCCCAACTGGAAATGCTTTTGTAAACATATCTGCCGCATTATCCTTCGTGTGCACTTTTTGAAGACAAATAATCTTGTCTTCATCCGTGGCTATCAGAAATGGCTCTCCCGCCTCTATATGCTTAGTTCGAGAGCTAAAACCCAAATTCTCCACCAAATATATGATACTTTGGCTATCACAATAAACATGAATACTGTCGTGTTTAAAACCCAAGTCACACAACAGTTGCCTTAGTATAGTGCTTCCTTTCCTGCCTACAATGCGGCGCTTAACTCCGCCTTCGTAGTCATAAAGAAATGACGGTTTGCAATCTAGATCTCCAACTTATGACCATGCCACCAAGAGTGAAGACATACCTTGTTAACAAGAAAAATTTTCAACATCCTCAAAGCTATATGAGAAGTAAATAAGTTCTTATAAAATATGGCTGACGAATAGATTGCTCCTTTCGAAACACACCTTTTGACCAGGTTGACTTAGTCGAAACAGATTCAGAAGTTAACTTAGAAATTCGGGCAAGGAAAAGTGCATCTTATTAGAAAACACTCTTTTATATAAGTTGAAGTCCCCTATTTATCTTCAACTTTCATACCTTCCGATCATGTCGAATGGTTTATCCTAGCCCTTTCGACTATGTCGGAAGATCTGCTTGCCCTCTTAAAATGGGATTTCTGCTTTTGACCTTGTTGGTTTCGTATCTTCTATGGAGGAACGCATTCGAAAGGGTAGTATATAAAGTTCAGTGTAGGATTCTTTCGAATGGACTCCTCCTCATATGAATTGTAACACCCCTAGTTTTATTGACATTGTTCATAAGATTTCATTAGAATAAATTAAATGGAATAATGTAGACAAGGAGATTGAGGTTGATTAATAAATTAGGTGGTCGTGCTTACTTAATATCTGATGAACTTGTATAAATGGTTAGGAAATTAAACATAGGGGCATTAGGGTAAATAACCATACTTTCCACCCTTATATTATTTCCATTAGATCGTACACATTCATTTCACCAAACAAAATTATAACCGTAAGAAGTGGAAGCAAGGCCAGCCAATAGAAAGAGGAGAAGAGAAAATCAACGAAAAGCTAGGATTCAAGTTAGAACGAATCAATCTCAATCATACTTCAATTTCCTTATCCAGTCTAAGGTGAATAATGATTTCTACATCTCTATTTTTACTTTTACATCATATGGTTTTAGATTTAAAGATAAATCTAATTTATGCCATATTGAATGATGGTATGCTTGTCTACGATTTATATGTGTTCAAACAGGGTTGTTTAATAAGGGATATACATGGTTTTAGTGAAAAACCAAGATGAAATGATTTTTAAATGCCATGGAAAATTTTATGTTATAGAAAACATGATTTTGGAGATGATTTTCGATTTTCATAATTTTCAGAGTTTATATGGATTTTATATAAATTTTCTAGTGAAGAAAATGGTTTATTGGGTTATAAATTAATTACGGCAAAATTAAAGATTACTTGGGTTTGAAATTTTTATATGTTAAAGAAAATATTAAAATAGATTTTCTGGAATTTTTCCTGATTTTTCCTAAGTGTTTTGATGAATATACAAATTTATTTAAGGTATGGGACTCAAATGTTTTAAATATTTAATCAAGGAGAAGGGGCATTTTATAAATAAAATTATTATTTATTTTTGAAAATTAGAGGCAACATTTTTCTGAAAAGAAATTGCTAACCAATGATAATTTGATAAACAAAGGCAGGTTAGTTGAAAAGTTATATTTTTAAGTTAAAAACAAAGAAATCATAATTTTAGCATATTTCAGCCTTTTACGGTTGTAAATCTTCCTACCCAGACCTTTCGACTAAGTCGAAGGGTTATAGCTTTTGATAAGGTCAAACCAATGCATATGGTATCAAATTACTAGGTACATAATGAATTGGACAGAGTCGAAGGGTTCTTAATCGAAAGGATGATGGCCAAAGAGGTTGGGGTATGTTTGTTTTATAAACAAAAAGCTTTCACCTGCTTTGCTTTCGAATTAGAGCTTTTGACTTGGTTGCTTTCAACCAGGTCAAATGTTTAAAAAGAAAGGTTTCAAACCTTCCGACAAAGTCAAAAGCTTATTGCTGCTTTACCACTATTTTGTTTTGGAGCCTTTCGACATAGTCGAAAGGTTACTACCACATATCATTTTTTTGTTCTGAAGCTTCCGACACGGTTGAAAGGTTATAGCCCCTTTTCCCAAGCTTTCGAATTTGTTGCTTTCAACAAAGACAAAAGTTTACTTGTTTTAAAAACTAGTCGCTTCTCCCATTGCTTTTGAAAGGTATCAAAGCCTTCAACTTAGATGATTTTCCTTTGTTTTACAATTTAAATGTATCCCGAGCTTTCGAAGGAGTTTCTTTAAAAAGGCGGAGGTCTATTGTTTTAAATGAATTTTTTTAAGCTTTTGAAGCAGACATTCCGACTAGGTCGAAAGGTTGCTTTCATTATAGTCGAAAGGTTCCAAAGGAGGATCTTCCACATATTTTAACTTGAACCCAGTAAGTCTTCAAAAAGTTTATATTTTAAGAGTTTAATGTTTTCGAAAGGTTTGGATACGAAAGGTTGTTTTGAAGATCTTTCAACAAGATTGAAAGGTTTGTTTTTAAAAGATTTGAAAACCCATACTCTACTTTTTAAAGGAAAACCCATGGCTTATATGAAGGAGTTTTGTAAGGGTTTTTATTATTAAATTTTGAGGAAGTATTGTCCTGATAAAAATATAAGTTAAAGGTGTTAATTATGATATGTATTTCAAGGATCTTAAACCCACAGCAGTGGTATTGTTAATTAATATTTTACTTCTTCGAATATTAGTATATTCACATGATATCCCATAACTGTGTTTTGAGGGAAAAGGGGTAGAAGAAACAGTATGTTAACCCAAATAGTTAATATAAATTACTTAAACTCTTGAATGAGTAGAACTGCATCCATGGTGTCAGGGTGACCAAAAATAAAGGATGCCTAAAATTTGTAGTTATTGGAGGTAAACCAAAAGGTTCATAGTAAAACACATTAAAACTATGATAAGTTAGTTATTGGTGCATACCAAGAGGTTCATGGTAAACCTATGAAAACTATAATAACATAGTAATTAGTGCATGCCACAAGGTTCATAGTTAACCCATGAAAACTATGCATAAGGATAGTTGGCATGGGCAAACTGGTTTGTATGAACCCATGAACATTATATCCAGATAAAGAATTGACATCAGTCAATAGGTTCCTAGTAAACCCATAAAAACTAGGATAAGGTGATTAGTTATTGGAATGACTAATAGGTTCAGGAGGACCTACGAATTAATTAAGTTAACTGGCATGAACTTATAGGTTCTTAGTGATCCCATGAAAACCATGAATAGGACAGGGTATCTATTAGTTATAATAAGGTTATTAGTAAAACACATGAAACTAAAAAGGTTAATAGTGACCCTAGAAACTATAATAATGACAGGGTGTCAAACTAAACTGGAAATGGGAAAATCTTATTCATTTTCAAGTATGCATATCATCATTATGTTTTGAAATGTATGTTTTAACCATTATGGATGCAAGAGCACAAAATTTGGTTTTATAAAGGTTTTAGGATATTAATGAGAGGAAAACACGTTCCGCTAAGCGGTCTGGTCTCACTAGATATCTAAATATTGAGGTATTCGATTATTATTCATACAAGGCTTTATGCCTGACTCGAAGTTTTTGTTTTCCCCTTAAACTCTTGGGTACTTAATTGATTTTAAGTAGTTTGAGATTTAAGGTTCTCAAGTTTCCTTCTCTGACGTATAAAGCTTTCGGATGCGTGTAGGAGGCGGATAGTTATTTAGAGTTTTGCTTTCAGATGTGTATTTTGTTTGTAAAGGCAGATTTATTAGCCTTACTATATTCTCTGATCAATCGTGGGGGCATCTTCATATGTCGCTCTTGGCATATTTGTAATAATTATATTTTGTTGAACGTGGTTGATGTAATTTGGGGATTATGTAATGAACATGAAATGTTTTGATTTGATTTTATATATATATATATATATATATATATATATATATATATATATATATATGTTTTTTGAATTGTTAAAATTTTCCGTAATTCTGCGATCTATGTATCAATGTATCTACCACCGCCATATTTGGTCGTCGAAGACTAATAACTATGGATGACTGTAGCATCCATAGCCGTTAGTTTTGGGCCTCCAATTAGAGGGATGTTACATGAATGCTTACCAACTGCATACTAGACTTCCTTTGGGAAACACTTTTTGACCAGGTCGAAAGGAATTATATCCTTTCGAAACAGATCCAGTTTCCAGTTGCCTATGCTTAACTTAGAATACTTGATATAAGATCGTCTTGGATATCTGCAAGTTCTATGAATTTATTAGTGCCGAAACATCATCATCATCCTTGTTTGTCATTATATAATATATGTCATGATGATGATACGTTTCGACATGCATGTTTTCCAAGTTAATCTTATTGATTTGCATAGATAAAAAGAAGTTAAGAGAATAAGATAGCATCATGTACAATTGATCATTAGACTAGCTAATGATCGTAATGATCTTCCTCATAATCGAATCCTTAATGAATGCATGAATCTTTCCATTATCATTAATCCAAAACGAGTTACAATTTTATGTGTTTTTCCCCAAATTGAATTAGGGTTTACAAAGGTTTTGTGGTAGCAAAGAAGTAGAAATGAAAGAAATGAGTTTAGGATTCCACAATTCGGTCCCCAATATTGGACTACCTGGGTCTTATTTATATATGCAGGTAGTCCCCTTCCACTCTAACTCTTTTGATCTAGTCGAAATGTCCTTTTATCTTCCGCCTCTTTCCTTTCGATGCGGTCGAAAGGCCTCTCCTTACTTCAATAAAGTTGAAATGCTTCTCCTTCGAGTCCTCTAACTCATCTTTGCTCTTCTCCTCTTCTTGTTTTAGGCCTTTTGACCTTTTCGAAAGGGTCTTTTATCTTCCTTTTGCCTTTGTTAAGTTTTTTGTGTTCTTGTTCCCTGCTTTCTCTTGGATTGCTTTCGACGCCACCGAAGTGCCACAAATGCGCTTTTCTCTTCATGTTTCTTTGTTGTTATTAGGAGCATTCGACTCTATGGATTGGTTATGTACTCAGCTTCAAAGATGTTAAAGCATCAATGGTTTCGATGTTGTAGGCAGCTTCCGAATGCACGTTTGAGGGTTGATGTGGAACCTTCTCCTAATTTTACTGGCTTCGACCGGTTCGAAAGGCCTAACTATGCTTGAATGGTTGTTTGGAGTAGTTTGAATGAAGGCAAAACCTTTGGTTTCGAAAGGTTTGGCGCGTATATGAAAGGTTAATGTTCATTGCCTTCGAAAGGGGGTTTCGAGCCCGTCCTTGCTTTTCCTATATATCCAAATATATCTACATCGAAAGGTTGAAAATAGCGGAAAGGTAGCTCTGCTTTATTTTTCATTTGTTTCGAAAGCTTTTTCACTATTTATCACTTGCGAGGGCGCCTGGTGCCTGCGACTCCTTCAAAATCCTTCGTAATGCCTTCGAAATGTTCTTTTGTGACCATTGTCGAATCCTGTGCCTGTAATTCTAGCAGAGCCTGACATTTTCATTAACCTTCTTTCATAATTATGTTCTTAACTAGATTTATGGCTAACATTTTGCCCCTCCCCATATCTCTCTTTTCCCTCTCTCCTCCGTTGTTGTTGTTGAGAGAGATATCTCTCTCTTTTCCTCCTCCTCCGTTGTTGTTGTTGAGAGAGATCATTTTCTATTGCAAACTCATTATCTTATATATGTATATATATGTATGTGTGTATGTATGTATGTATGCATGCATGGTTCCTGATATGTCAGCATAGCAAAGCTTCCAAATTTTGATGGTTAGTTGATCATAATCCCTATTTAGTAAAGGATATGAGCCTGTATTTGATATTTGTCCATTCATATAATAATTGAAGCCTATGAACTTCCTGTGGGAAATAGTCAATGTCTAGAAATAGGAGATCGTAAGCTATTATCTGGAAATAAGCTTTTTGCATCCCGTAGATCTTAATATTTATTTAAAAATTCTTCTTGGAGATAAGAACGACCATGGAGTCTGAATTTTAGAAGTTGGTGAGCATCGTTTAGAGTTGCAAACTAATAACCCTGATTAGGGTATTAAGAAGACCAGATCAAAGATTTTGATTGATGACTTAGGAGTCTATTATAGCTTTAATACTACTTCTTTAAAACCTAGATTCGGGAAGCAATAAACAGAATCCAAAAATGATGATAAAAAACCTGAAATTCAAATTCGGGCATTAAAAAGTTATAGAGTCTAACCCGGATTAGGGCATCATCGAGTGAAATCTTTTAGTAATCAATAGTAAAATGTTTAGAAACCAGACTCGGGTATTAATAAGTAAATTCAGAAATAGTCTTCGGAATAAGATTCTCAAGCCCAGATTCAGGTATTAATAGCGAATAATAAAAGATTCATAATAATTGTCTTTATGACAAAAATCCCGAGCCCAGATTAGGGGATATGTTGGACAATTAGAAATCCACAATAATTATCTTCATAATGGGAATCTCCAGCCCATATTAGGGCATACGTTGGATAATCATAAATCCATAATAATTATCTTTATAATAGGAATCTTCAGCCCAGATTAAGGCATTAAAAATTAAAGTTGGATAATAGCATCGATGCCAAAATTCGGGTATGAGAAAGATCATTATGTAGACCTGAAACCCATATTTGGTATTAAAGGTCTAGAAGTGAGAGTCTCGAAACCCAGATACGGATATTGATGAGCGGAGTTCAATTTTACTTTTTAGTTTCTTCCTTATTCGGCATACGTTAACCTCTTAGTCCGCATACGCAGTTGTAGTTTGATTAACTGCTTCTCGAGCTTGGACGTCTTAGTCCATTATTTGATATGCCACTTCTGGGGTTTGGACATCCTAGTCCATTATTTGATGAACGGCTTCTTGAGCTTGGACATCTTAGTCTATTGTTTGATGAGCCGCTTTTCAGGCTTGGACATCTTAGTTCATCGTTTGATGAGCCTTTTCTCGGGCTTGGACATCTTAGTCCATTGTTTGATGAGCTGCTTCTTGGGCATAGACTTTTTAGTCTATTGTTGTATGGTACTCTTGGTTAGCTCATTATGAGAGGCTGGAACCAAGAACTTACACAACCTCCCTCTAGGAGGCGCACCTTGACCTGATCAGAGGCGCGACCAAGGGATTATCGATGCTTTAGCCTAGCTATAACATGTCGCAGATAAAGGCTTACACTCCTCCCTCCAGAAGGAGCCTTGCTATGGCTATAGCATGACGTGGATAAGGGCTTTTTGATGCTTTAACCTGGCCATAGTGTGGCGTGGATAAAGATTTACTCTCTCCCTCCAGAAGGTGCCTTGACCTGACTAGAGGCTCGGCCAAGGGCTTGTCGATGCCTTAACCTGGCCATAGCATGGCATGGCTAAAGGCTTACACTCCTCCCTTCAGGAGGTGCTCTGCTCTGCCCAATTTGGCTCAGATAGAGGCTTTGACCATTAAAGGTAGTGTCCACATGTAAAGAGAATTCTACTCCCATCCATGTAGATTTTTCTTTTGAGAAAAGAGATGCTTTATTCATTCATCTTAGGAAAATATGGTCTCAAATGTTCAGCATTCCATGTTCTTGGAACCATATTGTCGTCTGGTCGGCATAACTTATAAGCTCCTAGTGGGATTACTTTGCAAATTATTAAGGGACCTTTCTAATTTGGTCCCAGGGGTCCATCTATGGGATTTCTAGTATTTGCCATTACTCTTTGGAGTACTAGATCTCCCTCTTGAAATGATCGTATTCTTACTTTTGAGTTATAATACTTTAAAATCTTCTTTGATATTCTGCTGTTCTTATTGATGCTTCGTCTCTCAACTCATTTAACAAATCGAGCGATTCCCTTTTTAGTTATTGGTTTAAATCGAACACATATGCGATTCTTCGATGTGAGGGTACTTCAATCTTAATTGGTAACATCGCCTCACACCCATATGTCAATGAGTAGGGAGCATGCCCCGTTGCCATTTTGGTTGATGTTTGATAAGCCCATAATACAAGTGGCGGCTCTTCTACTCAGTTTTATTTAGCTTTGTTTAGCTGCTTTTTCGAGATCGTCTTACTGGTTTTGTTTGCAGCCTCAACTGCCCTATTTTCTTTTGGATGCGCAACAGAGGAAAAGCTCTTAGTGATTCCATTCTTATGACAAAATCGAGAGAATTATTCACTCCAAAATTGTGTTCTGTTGTCAAAAATGATCCTATGGGAAATTCCGTATCTGATTATAATATTTTTGATGAAAAATCTGAGTGCTTTTCCATAAGTGATCTTAGCAAGTGGTTATGCTTCAACCCATGTAATGAAGTAATCTATAGCGACTACAGCGTATTTCGCTTCCCCTTTTGAAATTGGTAACGGGCCGATTAAATCAATTCCTCATATGTCAAAGGGCCACGGACTTGAAATTGGAGTAAACTGACTCGAGGGTAATTTTGGAATTTTCGAGTACTTCTGGCACTTATCGCATCTCCTTACATATTCAATATCTTGGCTGACCATATAAGGCCAATAGAAACCTTATCTCGTTATCTTTTTTGCCAATTTCATCCCATTTGTGTGGTCTCCGCAGAATCCCTCATGAGCTTCTGCCAACAATTTTATTCCATCTTCCATGATTACACATCTTAACTAAGGAAGTGCATATCCCTTCTTGTAAAGGATTTCATCCACTATTATGAAAGTTGGAGCTTATCACTTGTTTTTTCTTGCTTCACCATTATTAGATGGTAGTATTCCTTTAAGAAGAATATTCAATGATGGGTGACATCCAAGTGTTATCTTATGGGTAATTTGTTCTTGATTGATCAACCCTTTCATATTATATTTCTCTTCCAATTTCTCTACCTTCCTTTTGTTGTAACATAGCTTGGGACCTTATCAAAACTAATAGTTCTGTGTCTTGCTCAGATGTTCCCTCTTTAATACTTGGAGTCACTTGATACCCTACTAGAACAATCCATGCTTATGGGGCTCCTCTTGAGCTTGCTAATTTCGCTAATGAAACTGCCTCTAAGTTTTCTGCCCTTGGAGCTTATGTATAAAAAATCCTCAAACAAAGCAAACATTTTCAATATCTTCTTCACATATAAAGATAGCTTAGAGTCCTTTGTTTGATATACTTGCTTTACTTGATTTAACATTAGCTGGGAATCACTAAAGATCTGAATCCATGGGATTTTTATCTCTAATTCTAAAGCTAACTCTGCTACCATTAATTCATATTCAACCACATTGTTTGCTGCAGGGAGTCCTAATTTCATAGCACATTGTAAGCGGTTTCCATCCGGTGTTACTATCACATATCCTGCATCGGCCCCTTGTTCATTTGATGCACCATCGACAAACAACTGCCACATAGGCTTCTGATCCTTTTCTTTTTCTGATTTCTCTTTAATGAAGTTAGTGCATTCATTAATGAAATATGCTAATGCTTGCCCTTTAATTGCGGCTCATGGTTGAAATTCTATATCATATTGGCCAAGCTAGATTTCCCATTTTACTAACCTTCCTGAAGTTTACGGCTTACTGAAACTTGCTTAGTGAGAAATTGGTCAATACCTTGATGGGATGTGCTTGAAAATATGCTCTAAGTTTTCATGCTGTGAGGATCAAGCAACAAGCTAGCTTTTCTATCACGGGTATCGAATTTCCACATCCTTCAATCGTCTGCTTACATAATACATAGGAAGTTGAGCTCCACTTCCTTCTCTAATCAATACGAGCTGACCGCATGCTTTGAAACTGCCATGTTTAAGTACAAGATCTCCCCATTCTTGGGACCAGAAAGTATCAGTGGCTTTTCCAAATGGCTTTTTAGCTCCTGAAAAGCTATTCTAATATCTTCCCCTCACTCCAAGTTCTTTTTTTTCTTGATTACGTCAAAGAAGGGGATACATTATTTAGTAGCTTTGGAGATGAACCTGCTTACGGCGGCTACCCTTCCTTTTAAACTCATTACCCATTTATTGTTTTTGGTTTAGCCATGTCCTTAATTGCTTGAATTTGATCGGGACTAACTTCAATCCCTTGCGCACTTACAAGGTAGCCTAAAAACTTACCCGAATGGACTAAGAAAGAGCATTCCCGTGGGTTCAATTTCATTTGATATTTCCATAGTATTCTGAACATCCCTTCTAGATCTTCAAGATGATTCTTAGCCTCGCCATATTTTACTAGCATTTCATCCACATAAACCTCTATATTTCGGCCAATTTTCTCTTTAAACATTATGTTAACCAACCTTTGATAAGTTGCCCTTGCATTCCTTAGCCCGAAAGGCTTCTCTTTGTAGTAGTATATTCCTTATTCGGTAATGAAACTAGTGTGATCTTCATCTGGCTTAAAAATGGATATTTGATTGTATCCTAAATATGCATCCATGAGAGACAATAATTTGTGCACACTAGTTGCATCTACTAACTGATCAATTCACGGTAGCAGGAAATAGTCTCTTGGACATGCGTTATTTAAGTTCGTACAATCAATGCAAGACCTCCATTTCCCATTTGATTTCTTCACCAAGACTTGGTTTTCTAACCACTTTGGGTAGTAAATTTCTCGAATAAACCCATTTAAGAGGAGTCTCTCAACTTCTTGCTTCAATGCATCGAACCGTACTCTATCTAATTGTCTCTTTTTCTATTTGATGGGGGTCGCTTCTTGATTGATGTTAAGCGCATTACACATGACCGTCTGATCACCCCTACAATATCAAAATGTGGTCAGGCAAATACGTCCATATTAACCTTAAGAAATGGATAAATCTTTCTTTAAGTCTCTATCCAATTCTTTTCCTACTTTGACCACCTTAGTAGTGTCATTTGAATCTATGCACGCCTCCTTAAGTTCCTCTATAGGTTTTATCCTTTATGTTTCCTCTGGGAAATCGAATTCAGTGATGATTGGGTTTTCTTCAATGGAATTAGCATCGACTCTCTTCCTTTTTCCTACAGGAGGAATGTACCTTTCAAACATGAGCCTGTTAGACTTATTAATTTTAATTTTTTCGTCAAATGTTTGATGTAAAAGTCCATCATCCAAAGGCTAAAAATAGTGGAAGTATCAAAGTAAGCAGAATACTCCATTTTATTTTGATCGATTATGGCAAAATACATCTCTTGGGAGCTGAACTATTCTCGATGAACTGTGCCCTAGCCCCTCTTTATCAAGAACTTTACCATCAGGTACTTTGGGGAGAAAAAAAGCATCTATTTCATCCAACGCAGGCCTGCCAAAGAAGTAGTTTTAATATTAGGGTTGGTCGATGATTACAAAGAGAGTCTCGAAAGTTCAACAGAGATGTGGCACCCCCATTTGCACCAGCAATTTCACTTATGCCACCGGAGTTGATCCCTTGTTATTGAATCTGAAAATTAGTGAGCTAAATTCCAGCTTATCTTCGGGGATGTTCATTTGGTCGAAGACATGCTTAAAGATAACATTGAATGCATTACCTGTATCTACAAGAATTTTGGCTATGATGGACAAGCTGATTTGAGTCGTGATCATCAACGGATCATTGTGTGGATGATGAATTCCTTTCCTCAATTCTTGGGAGGTGATGATAAGATTTGGTATTTGAATATTGAGTCGTGGGTTCTTCATTGGGGATTCTTCTTAGACAGAGAAGACCCCTTCTTTAGCCTCGTGGATATATCTGGTTCATGTGCCTTTGTTGCTTCTTGTCGGATGCAGCCCGCCATGAATTACGTCGATCCTGTTTATCGGCGGGCTTAAGCTCAGTGGGTTTTCATCCTCTAACATATTAATAGCTTTGCCAAAAAGCTTATGCGGGCCATATCCTACTCGTTGACCCTTATTCTTATTCTGAACAAACTCTTTTAAATGACCCTCACGGGTCAATTTCTGGATGATTCCAGCTAAAACATGCATTTGTCAGTCTTATGACTGTTTGCTTTGCAGTAGTCTTCGCCTTTTCTTTGCTCTGGGTGGTTCTTAGCCTTGAAAGATGTTGGGAAGTTGACTCTTTCCTTCGCCACCTTATAAACGTAAGACAATGGCTTGTTTAAAGCGATTGCATTAGCAATTGGTTCTTCCCATTTCATTCTTTTATGCCCTCGATCTAGACCAATTTTTGCCCCTTCCTTTCTGGTGATCGTTTTTCTTTTGGCGTGATGCAGCTCATCCATTCAAATGAAATTATGTGCTTGAAAGTGGAAATCTTGTAGATTTTTACACCCATTAACAAGGAGTTGCTTCCAGTAGGGTGTTTTCTATTAAGCCAAAATGAACCACGATAAGCTTGTCACGGCCATTCATGTCCTTTGATTTCAGAGCCTTGGTATTGAACCTTTTAAAATAATCTCACAAAGATTCCCCTTGCCTTTTCTTTATGTTGGCCAGAACTATGTAATCAATGGTGGGATCTTTACATAGGCAGAACTGAGTAGAGAACTTGTAGAAAAACTGCTTCCATGAATAAATGGTCTTCTCTCGGTATTGTCTGTACCATTTGACCACTGCTGCTTGGAGAGTTACAGGAAATAGTCTACGTCTAACACCTCCTGATGCATTATATAAATCCATCTAGCTATCGAAAGTCATCAAATGATCATTTGGATCTGTGATTCTATGATACTTCATTGTCGAAATCTTCAGATTATATGGGATGATTGTTGCCATAATCTCTTTTGTAAAGGGTGGGACTCATTCATTATCATTGATGTTTTCATCCATGGTCCTATTCCTTTTGCATTCATTGCATCTTTAATTGATTTCTTCGCTGTATCCTTCAGATAAGCTTCAACATCATGATAGTTTTTCTGGTTTAGAGGTATTCTTTTGATGTGGAACTACTAGATTGTTCAAGTGATTTATCGAGCACCCTTCCTTGGTGATCTGCTTTAATTTATGGATGCTCTTTCTTCTTCAAAGATGTTAGATCGATCTTGCTCTTGGTTTTGTTTGAATGAGCCTTCAAGTTCCTTCTTCATGAGACCACCTCATCTCCATGTGTTGGCCTTGCTGCTTTTGAAGACTTTTGAGATAATGCCATTTTGAGGAGTTCCTGCATTTCCTATAGTTGCTGCTCCAAATGCTTGATTTTGGCAGTGTTTTCATCTTGCTGAGCTGATGACGAAGGCTATCCTTGAACAACTCTATCCATGTTGAAGGTTGGAGCTATGTTCTCTTCAAGGAATGTAGTGTGGATGACCTTCTCATCCATCCTACTGAGTCATTTTGATTTCATTTCCCTACTTCAAGTCAGATGATTCGTAATTAGTCTGTAAGATAGTAACGGGGTTGGAGATTCGAGCCCTCTTTTTTACTCCAAAAATGTTAACAAGAAAACTTTTTAACATCCTCAAAGCTATGTGAGAAGTAAATAAGTTCACATAAAATAAGGCTGTTAAATAGATTGCTCCTTCGAAACCCACCTTTCGACCAGATTGACTTAATCGAAATAGTTTCAGAAGTTAACTTAGAAATGCGGGCAAGGAAAATAGCATCTTATTCATAAGCCCTATTTTATATAAGTTGAAGTTGGCTATTTGTCTTGAACATTCAACCTTCCGATCATGTCAAAATGTTTATCCTAGCCCTTTCGACTATGTCAGAAGATCCGCTTTGCCTCTTAAAATGGGATGCTGCATTGGGCCTTGTTGGTTTCATATCTTCTATGAGGGAACGCATTCGAAAGGGTAGTTGATATAGTTGAGTGCAGGATCCTTTCGAATGGACACCTCCTTATATGAATGCTTGCCAACTGTAGACTAGACTTCCTTCGGGACACTCCTTTCGACCAGGTTGAAAGGAATTATATCCTTTCAAAACGAATCCAGTTTGCAGTTGCCTAAGCTTTACTTTGAATACTTGATACAGGATCGTCTTGGATATCCGCAAGTTCTATGAACTTATCAGTGTCGAAACATCATCATCATCCTTGTTTATCATTATATAATACATGCCATGATGATGATACATTTCGACATGCATGTTTTCCAAGTCAATCTTATTGATTTTCATAGACAAAAGGAAGTTAAGAGAATAAGATAGCATCATGTGCAATTATCATTAGACTAGCTAATGATCGTAATGTTCTTCCTCATAATCGAAATCCTTAATGAATCCACGAATCTTTCCATTATCATTAATCCAAAATGAGTTACAATTTTAAGAGCTTTTCCCTAAATTGATTTAGGGTTTACAAAGAATTTACAGTAGCAAAGAAGTTGAAATGAAAGAAATGAGTTTAGGATTTCATAATCCGGTCCTCAAAATTGGACCCCTTGGGTCATATTTATAAATAAAGGTCGGCCCCCTTCCGCACCAATGCTTCCAACCTAGTCGAAAGGTCCTTTTATCTTCCGCCTCTTTCCCTTCGATGTGGTTGAAAGGCCTCTCCTTCCTTCATTACAGTTGAAAGGCTTCTCTTTCGAGTCCTCTAATTCATCTTTGCGCTTCTCCTCTTCTTTTTTTAGGCCTTTCGACCTCGTTGAAAGGTTCTTTAATATTCCTTTCACCTTTATTATGTTTTTTTATGTTCTTGTTTCATACTTTCTCTTGAATTGCTTTCAAAGCCATCGGAAGGGCCATAAATGTGCTTTTCTCTTTATGTCGCTTTGTCGATACCAGAAGTAAAGATAGGAGCTTTCGACTCTATCGATAGGTTGTTTACTCAGGCTTCGAAGATGTTGATGCATCAATGGTTTCGATGTTGTAGGTAGCTTTCGAATGCACATTTGAGGATTGACGTGGAACCTTCTCCTGATGTTACTGGCTTCGACCAGTTCGAAAGGCCTAACTATGGTTTCAAAAGGGTCGTTTGGAGAAGTTTGAATGAAGGTGATACCTTTTGTTTTGAAATAATTGGCGTGCATATGAAAGGTTAATGTTCATTTCCTTTTAAAGGGTGTTCCAAGCCTGACCTTTCTTTTCCTATATACGCGAATCTATCTGCATCGAAAGGTTGAAAATAGCTAAAGGGTAGGTCTGCTTTTCTTTTTCATCTGTTTCGAGTGCTTTTTCATTGTTTATCACTTGCGAGGGGGCCTAGTGCCTGTGAATACATTGAAAGCCTTCTTAATGCCTTTGAAATGTTCTTTTGTGACTTTTGTCGAATCATATGCTTGTAATTTCGGTAGAGCCTGACATTTTCATCAACCTTCTTTCATACTTTCGTTCTTAAGTGGATTTTATTGCTAACATTTTTGATAAACCTTTTAACATGATCAGAAGGGATGAAAGTTTAAGATAAATAGCTGACTTCAACTATATAAAAGAAGGGTTTTTAATAAGATGCTCTTTTCCTTGCCCGCATTTCTAAGTTAACTTCTAAAACTTTTTCAACTAAGTCAACATGGTCGAAAGGGAAATCTATTCGACAACTTTATTTTATATGAACTTATTTACTTCTCATATAGCATTGAGGATGTTGACAAGTTTTCTTGTTAAAATAACTAAAAGTTGATTTCCACTGATCCTTATCACCGGCGCACTCTGAACCACAATAACCAACCAATTTGCAATTCATCCCATCGCTACCGACAAAAACAAGGCCATGACAAAAAATACCTTTATGGTATCTTAAAATAACATTCATGGCCTCTAAATGCGATTTTTCTAGATTAGCCATATACCTACGGACCATCCCGGTGGCATTTGCAATATCGAGCCGTGTACATACCATGACATACATTAAACTTCTAACCACACTTTCATATAGCACTCTTACCATATAAGTTTTGTCTTTCTCCAAGATAGGTGATCCCTTAATCAAAAGCTTCATATGCAATGGTAAAAGTGTATTAAATGCCTTTGCATTCTCCATGCTAAATCGACAAAGAACTTTTTGTATATACTCCTATTGAGTCAATTTCAACTCAAAACTCACTTGATTTCTTTCTACTTCCATGCCCAAAAATTTCTTTTCCTCTCCAAGATCTTTCACGTAAAATTTCAATTTTAAGAATTTTATTAAACTTTATTTCAATTTTATCTTTAAAAGCAATGAGCATGTCATCCACATACAAGAGTAAATATACTCAATAATCATTTTCTAACCTCCTGATATATACCCGAGCATCTTGGATGCTCCTATCAAAACCATTTTAAAGCATAAAATGATCAAATCTTTTATATCGTTGCCTAGGTGATTTCTTTGAACCATATAGTGATTTTTTCAACTTGCAAACTAAATTGGACCTACTATCTATGATAAAACCATCTTTTTGCTCCATGTAGACGTCTCATCCAAGTCACCATGCAAGAATGCAGTTTTTATATCAAGATGATCCAATCCAAATCATGAATTCGGATTGAAGTATGGCACACAATTGGTACAAAAATTTCATCATACTCCTTCCCTTTCCTTTATGCAATCCCATCAGCCGCTAATCTAGCTTTGTATCTTCCATCATCCTTTACCTTATATATCCATTTGCACCCAATAGCACGATATTATTTGAGAAGTGGAACCAAATCTCGAGTTTGATTCTTTAGTAAAGATTGCATCTCGTCCTCCATAGCACAAATCCATTTCGAATTATCACTCGAATCCATAACGTCATCAAGGTCCATTAGCTCATCTTGGACTAATGAAGGGCATAGTCCAAATTATCATAAAAGCTAAGATAGTTCCAATTACTATATCTATCAGGTGGTCTTAAACGACCAACCCGATTTGCAATATTATTACCCAAACTCATTTTGGCACCATCATGAACCGAATCATCTCTAGAATCATGTACATCACCAACACTATTGGGGGAAATATATGGACTATGTGATGTGACATCAACCGCTTCCCACTCACAAGCATCTTCAATAACTTCACTCCATTGAAAGAATATAGGAATAACTTCCTTCTCTTTTGATTCATCACGAACCAAAACTGAAACCTCCGATGAGCGCTTATTCTCCTTGAAAAAGTCCTGCTCACCAAAAGTAACACGACGAGAATTCACAACTTTCATCATTTTTGGATTCCGAATCTGATAGTCGTTTACACCATCAATATAACCAAGCAAGAACCCTTTGAAAGCTTTAGGCTCAAGTTTATGAATTCCCAGATCATGCACATAAACCGAAATACCAAACACACAAAGATAGCTCAAGTCAATGCTCTTTCCCTTCAACACTTCCTTTGGAATTTTGTTATCAATAGTTGAGTATGGAATTCGATTAGAAATATGCACCGCGGTTGACAAAACTTCAGCCCAACGTCCCTTCAACAATCCTGAAGTCAGTCTCAAATATCTAGCTTTCTCAAGTAGAGTACAATTCATTCTTTCTCCAACATCATTCGATTGCGGATCTCTCATTGTAGTAAAATGCATCTGAATACCACAATGCTAGTAGAAATCCATAAACTCTCCAAAACATAATCTTCGCCATTTTCGGACCTCAACGCCTTCAAAGATATCACTTTCATTTTCAACAAGAGCCTTCCAAACTTTGAACTTTACAAATGCTTTCGACTTATCCTTCATTATATACACGCATACTTTTTGAGATCATCAATAAAAGAAATGTAATAGCGAGCTCCACCCAAAGAGGCTACCGGTGCTGGCCCCTAAACATTCGAGTAAACATACTCAAGAACATCTCTCGAATCATGCTTTTCTTTACCGAATGATACTTTTGTTTGCTTTCCTATGACATATTGTTTGCAAAACTTAAATTTGTTAAAACTCTCTCCATCGATCATCTACCTTTATCGAAGAATATTTGGACTCCTCTCCGAGATGACCTAACCACAAATGCCGCAACCTTATCGCATCCAAGCCACGAGGACTATCAATACCTACATAAGTTTCACCTTCAACAGTCACACCTTCAACAAAAAAAACTCCAAGAGCTCTAATACCTTTTGTCACCACAATTGCACCCTTTGAAACCTACAAGCTATCACTCTCAATGGTGGTTGTACATCCCATAGAATCCAATTACCCCAAGGAAATAAGAGATTTTTGAAGTCCCGAAACATAGCATACATCAATAAGAATATGAATTGCACCATCAAACATACAAATTCATACAGGACAAATAACCATTGATATACAAATAGCACCATTACGCATAACAATTTTATTTCCCTCTTCATCGAGATAAGATAAAAAAACAATTCTTATTTGATGTTATGTGATAAGATGCACCCGAATCGAGCACCCATTCGATGCTCGAGGCATCTGATGTTACTACCGTCGATACATATACTTTTACCTTACCAACATCACCGACGAAGATGGTACATTTTTCTTCTTCTTATCCTTGTCTAAACACTCATTCTTCTAAAGATCGAGCTTCTTACAAATATAGCACTAGTTATTTCTATTCCTCGACTTTCCTCCAACTGGGCTTCGTTGATTTAGAACGACCATGATTCCCATTCTTTTCATTTCTCTCCTTCTACACAAACAAACCATGACCACTACTTGCACTACTATCACAAAACGTTTTTATTTGATCCTACAACTTTTCACTAAAAAGACTCACTTTAACATAAGTAAGAGTCAAAGTATCTAGGCTATACATCTAGCTATTTGAGAAACCAGTATAATGGTCCGGTAATGAATATAACAAGATCATCGCCTTCTACTCTCCCTCAATTTTAAGCCTACCGTCTTTATCTTCATTAGCAAGCCATCGAAGGTATTCAAATCCGCCTTTAGTGAAGTACCCTCCTTCATTTTATAGGTGAAGAATGTTCTCAACAAGATCAAACAATTAGTTAGTGATTTCTTCATATATAATCCTTCAAAACTTATCCCAAATACCTTTATCAGTTGTCTCGCTACCAATTTCATGAATACATTCTCACCCATAGTAAGTTGGAGTGTAGTGAATGCCCACTCTTCCATTTTCTCTCTCTCAACATCTGAGTTGTTCGCCACAACAAATATGCATCAAACACAATCCGATGCACACGATTTCGCCAAAGAACTGCTTTCATCTTACATTGTCATTTTTCAAAATCATTATCACCATTCCACTTGCCAATAACCAATTGGGAACTCGAAATCGTATGATCCACGTACATATGGTGCTCATTACTTAGACCAACCATTGAGGGGCGTTCCTAGATATTTTCCAATTACAATATTTCCACAAACACCTTTCTAGCACCAAAGCTCCGATACCAAATGTTATGTAATCTAAACTCGAGAATACTCAAATCCAAATCCCAAAGCAGTGGAAAAACAAGCTATATCATTGAAAGATGTGTAAAATTAACTTATCAATATCCCAATACCAAAACTCAATATGCAATCCAAATAAACCAATCTTAATCATAAGCAAACAAAATAAGAAATAACATAAGTAAATCACATACAAGATTATAGTGGACAGAACTGGACTTGCCCACAATGGATGTTAGGGGTGAATTTCAAAAAATTTACCTCATTGGATTTTTTTATTGGGCCTATGAAGCCTAATTGAATTAGAACATTTCTAAATTTTAGTTAAATAAAAGTCATTTATTTTATTTAAATTCAAATATATTAGGATATGAAATTAATTTTATTTGATTTAGTTTATACATAAATGTATCATATACATATATGTGTGAGTCCATGTGTAAGATAATAATCCATGAAAGGTATAATGTGCTCATATGTAGATGTTGAGATTTACATCACAACAGACATATTAGCACATTTTGTATGTCGTTTATATTGTCCAAATATGTGCACATATATGTGTTATAAATTTCACACACATATGTGTGTATAAATATATTATATATAATACATGAACATAAAACATTTATATATAGATAAACATATGTATTGAAAGAGAGAGAAAAAATATTAAAACTTATTTATAATTCAAAATTAACTTAGTTTAGCAAACATACTAATTTTAATATTTTAATTTGTATATATAATGAATAAAACAATGTTTTCATCCATAAATAATTAACAAAAATAATGTATTAATGAAAATTCAAATTTTACAATTGTAGAAAATTTAGGATCATAAAATAGAGCTTAAGAAAAATCTAAAGATTTATCAAAGTTGAAATATTATTTCTAAAAACAAATACATTGATTTTGGCAATAATTATTTAATATAAAATAATATATTATTGAAAATTCAAATTATAAAATTTTAGAAATTCCAGGATCATGAATGAAAGGGTACGAAATTTTTTTAAAGAATATTTCAATTAAATTATTATTATTTTTTGGCATGGACGATGGTTTTATAGTGGACCGACCACTTTTATTACGCACGTAATAAATTTGAAATACAGGAGTAAGGTGGAGGCACCTTAACTACTATGTAATAAAGAAATAAAATTACAGCACAGGAGTATGACAGACATGTCACAGCTACTAGATTTAAATTACTAATGTAGTTCTCCTCCGAAGAGGAAGAATCGCTGACGCCCTCAACAACCCGGGTAGAAACCAGAGATCCACACCCAAGAAGACCGAAAAAGGGGCGAAAAAGAACAGCCAGAGAAGGATCATAACTGTCAACGTCAGTAGAGTAGATAAAGGATCGATCCCAGGTAGAATCAGCTAGAACAACAGAATTAAACTGAGCATGCAAACCATCCAAGTCAAGAACCAAGGAATCACCAGAAATTTTGTAATAAAGGCATCGAAGGTCCAGTAGATCATCAGATACATATCTAAAATAGGTGTCATCCACAGGGTTGAATCTCATATCTGAACGAAGATCAACCCAACTATGTTCAGTCTCAGCCCAAACAACAAGATCCGGCTCAGCAGAGGGAAGGACAACACCAGGAACTGGGGAAGCAGGCCGCGCTAAGGAGAGGGGAGGAACAGGGTCAGATGATTGAGAAGCAACCAAAGTGACCTTGGGAACCCATTTCCTTAACGGAGGCCGAGGCAGATGGATTTTAGGTGCAGAAGCAGATGTAACAGAGTGCGAGCAGGCAGAGGCAATATGGCCAAAAGAGTGACAGGAGGTACAAATGTCAGGGACCCATCCATACCGAACACGCACATCAACCACGTGTCCAACAGCTAGCTGGACAGGAATAGAGGTAGGAAGAGGCTTATGGGGAGAAATCTCAATCAGAGCCTTGGCGTATACTAGCTTATCACGCGCTACAGTGTTGGAGTCAAAACACTTCAATTTACCAACATTGCAAGCAAGCCAATTCAAACCAAGCAGCGGTTGAAGAGCAGAAGGAATGTGAGAGAAATAAACCCAAACAGGGATAGAAAAAACCTGTTCACGCGCACTAGCAACCGTTGGAGACCAGGGGGTAATAATAAAAGGCTGACCATCAAAGAAGGAAGGCTCAGACTCAAGAACACGTCTACGCTCCTCAGGTGAGGAGAACAATAAGTAGTACAAGGAATCAATCAACTTAACTCTAAGACCACCATGTAGTCTCCAGGCCCTACGGCAAACAGCAGCCGCATCATGAATACGATGATTAGGGTCCAAAAAGAATCCAACTACGTATTCAGACCAAAAGTCCAATCCGGCTTGGATAACACAGGGAGGAGGGATCATTACTCCGTTTTCCTCATGGATTTCGAACTCGACTGGTTCATAAACACCCGCATTTCGGGGCATGGATGTAAAAAGAGAAGACCATGATTTTGGTACCGTTGAGCAAGTATCAATAGGGCTACACTCCAACACACCAGTAGAGGCCACAAAATTGGGGCATTGTGTTACATTGGGAGATTGCATGATATCACCATGATTTAAAACATTGTGCTCCAGGTTGACATCGGCATTGACAGAATGGCGAACATAAGTGCCATTAGCCATACCAAAATCGGGGCAAGCAAGCGTTGCCGAAGAAGGCCCAATACAAACTCCAACTGATGGCAGGTCATGGGTAGTAGCACGCGAAGGGGAAGCCAAACTATTAGCAGTGAATATAGGTCCAGATCCCACAGTTGCATTGATACAAACACTTGTCGTGCAACAATCATGCACGCCAGACTCAACCAAGCCTATGTCAACACCAGACAATCCTCCAAGTTCACACTCTAATGCCAAAGAACCCTTAACTTGCTCACCTATATCGCAACTGGGAGACCCATCGTGACACACATTGGATTCGGTGGAAGGAAAAAGTTGCGAACCTGATTTATACAAAGTAGAACTCACAGCAGGGATACTGGTTGCAGCTGTAGCTTCAGATAAGCTTGGGCGGGCAGTTGAAACAAGGAGAGTTTGATTGGTTGCACGTAGGGGAGGAAATTCTCGAGATGAGAGAAGATTCGGACGGATGACGTCATCAGAAACCATGGCACCAAAACGACGGCCAGAACGTGTGGAAGAGGGGGAGGGCAGACGCGGAGGTAAGTGAAAAGAAGGAGGAGAGGACATGAAGGGGACAAGTGAATTGGAGAGGGGAAGAAAATTCACGGTGGGGTTGTCGCGTAAACTGGAAATCGCCTGGAACCCATTAAAATGCTAATTAGTTATTTAGTTATCATGTTAATATAAGATAAAAGTGAATCTTTGTTAAATTATTATTTTAATAAATCATAAACAGTATTTTCGAAATAATATTAATTATTAAAAATAATAAAATTTATTGCAAATTTCCTAAAATTTTTCTATATGTTTCTGAAATGATATCATATTTTTTAAAAATATAAAGTTTAATTTTAATTTAATTTTATATATAATAAACAATTTAAAAATTCAATAAATGTTAATTTAAAAATATTAACATATGTACGATAACTAATTTTCGAATTTTTAAATTCATATTATATATAAATAAGTGTACTATAATTTTTAAATCATACATATATATATATTATATATGCATATATGCTATTATGAAAGAGAAATATACGCTAATATATATATATGAATTTATAAATATATATATATATATAACAATTATTAATGACAAAAATTGAGTTTTATAGTAAACAACATTTGTTGATACATAAATCAAATAGTACAATAAACAAATTACGCACATAACAAAACTGTTTGTGACGACCACATCTACTTACAAAATCTCACCTAACTAAACATATTGTGACGACCCGAACTCGACGCCCGACAAACGACATCAAATCCGTATCGCCGAAGCTTGCAACAATATTAGATGACAAACAACACAGCAGAAACAAAAGATGATATCATTGATACAACATGAATACAATATTCGATACATCAATTTGATACAATGATAATCATCAACATCAAAGAATATACAACACAAAATACAGCGGAACACGACACAATATGAGATGAGTCTTCAACAGAATCTAATACAGCAACTCCAAGCCAAAACTTCAAGCTCGAATCTCCATCAAGGTTGCACAAAGCTAAGCAAGGTCAGCCCATGCACACCAAAGACTCCAAAGAATACCAAACAGAAAGTGGAAGGCTAGCAAATCGATATCTACTATCTGACTATCTGAAAAACCAAACTTTAGACTGCCCGTGTGAAAAATAATGGGCACCCATAGTTTAGGAATGGAACAATAAACTCCAGGTCAGTCGCGGGATTGGTGTAAGCAAACAAAAATGGTTTATCTTTAAAAACAATTAAAGGATTTTAAAACATTGAAATCCGTAATGCTTTTTAGAAAATGAAACTACCAGAAGGCCTCCCACCACACACACCATGCAAACGCAGAATTAGAGGAGATTTCTCCTTATGATAGTCAAAAATGCTTGATGTGTGAAAACCATTTGATGTTATTATTAGTGCATAGTGGAAAACATTTAGAAAGTATAATATAAATCTTAGCCAGCATACAACATTTCATCGTATGCCTACTATAGCTCCATGTTCAATAGCAGGTTACCACCACATTCCATGGCAGGTTATACAACTAAAACCGTACAGGGCGCGTATGGTTTCTTTGGATTTTCCAACAAATGGTTACGCCAAGGAACTTCCTATTGCCACATGGGAACGCCTCTGAAGGGATGCCCCGACAACCTACCTGGCTCTCTACCAACACAAGGCCGGTTACCCCCTTCCCGGGAAGTAAAACGTAAGATATGCCACCCCCGGTCGTTTGCGACCTTTATCCGAGAATCCTCTACTCCAACAACATCACACCGTAATAAATTTACAGTGTCCACATGAGTTAAGTATCAGGGCTCCATACCATAATACCACCCTTTTTCAGAAGGAATGGACATACCCTAGGGGCGTTACCCCTGAAACCTTGTCGCATCTTTCCTGTTTCGACTATTACCGCGCTATGAGGTCCTGATGCAGTCTCGTCCACAAAGCTACGCTTTTTCACAAAGCCATGCTTTGATCAACAAATGATCAGCAGCACTTCGTATGCCACATTACCAAATTGGGAATGTATCACTAGTAACCATCAACTACATAACCTCTGAGCTCTACGTCTCAGAGAAGGGTGTTAAGCTAAGAGAATAAATCTCCACTACCAAACAGAAATGTATTTGATAGAAACTAGCTTTACATCTCAAAGTGTAACGTCAAATACACATCCATACAAGTCTTTTCCGGGTTCGAACAGAACCGAAGGCACTTCCGAAGAAGCCCTTGCAATCCAGGTATTCACAATCCCGATCGGATTCCCCATCACATAAGGAGAACTCTATACCGTAGCTACTTAGTGCAGAGTCATTCGATAGGTTATCCTATCGTTCTGGAAAATACCCGGTGTTCACCACCGGTCTACAAATGCAATCCATAACGTTGTATCATTATTCGGAATGGGTTATATGATACAAGGTCCTCTCCCGACTAAACCGAATAATGAGCGCAATATTTAAAAACATATGGATATGGGATTTCGGTTAAGTCAGGACTTTAAAATCCAAAACTTTCCTTCAAATGGTTTAAACCAATTACCATTTCAACTATTTAAACAAAAAGATTTATTTCACAAAGTTCACCCAGCTTCACAAAGATCCATTCACGGATTTCAAAACAATTTCCATTTCAATTGGATTAACTCGTTCAATCTTTAAATCAAAGATTTAACTTATAGCTTTCAGAAAACCGGTTTCAAAGATTCATTCATAACTTGGAAAACCATTTTCAATTCAACTTGAAATTCCTTTAATACAAATTGGAAATTCATTTCTTATATGAAAGCTTTCATCATTTGAAAACAAACAGTTTTCATTTCGAAAAAAATCTGATTCACTTATACAAGTTAAAGTCCTTGGGTTAAATTTAAATTCTCAAAATAATACATTAAAAATGATTTAAAAAGTCATGTATATATATTATATAACTTGTATTTCCACTTTTAAAACCAAATTATCAAAATAAGTTCAAATCCTTAAATAAGATATAGTATATTCAAACTCTTTTTCAGTTTCAGAACTCTTTTCCAAAAGCTTTTCATATTACTCAAATTCCATTTTCAAAATCAATTTTGAATCAAAATTTCAATTTTCAAAACCATCTTATTAAATTCAAATCACCTGTGACTTAACTGATTTCCTTGTGAATTCCATATTTATGTGTGTATGAGTGTGGTCCAGGAGTTTAACACAATAGTGCAACGTCACAAATCATTACATCATCACAGATTCAATCTTATCAATATCGATAAGCGGTATATCCCTATAACGCTTATCATTCATACACTAATTCACAGATAAATAATATACATTTATCACAGATAAAATAAATTATATTCATCGCAGGTTGAATTAAAACAATTTACATCATAAAGCATCACACAGTAGAGAATATCAAACAATTCACAGCATCCAATAGAATACAGTCATCCATAAGTAAAGCCAATTAAAATATCTGATTAATTTAAACCAGAATCATTTGCCCATGGATAATTCCTAGTCAAGGTTAATTAATAATTAATTAATTACAAACATTTAATTAATTATTCTTTAATTCAACATTAATTACCCTTTAATTAATAATTAATCCTTAATTAATTATTCTTAATTAATTACAAAAATTAATTACTCCTTAATTAATAATTATTTCTTAATCACTTTAATTAATTAACCTTTAATAAATTATTCTTAATTTAATTACCTTAATTAATTAGACACATTAATTAATTATTATTTAAAGTAACTAAACCCTTAATTACTTGGTAATAAGTCTTTAATCATTAGTTACCCATTCTCAATTACTTCCATTTAAGTAATTATTTTTAATTAATCAATCATTAATTACTTGATTAATTAACTTGAATTATCAATTAATTTTATATTAATTACTTCCATTAAGTAATTTACTTCAAGTAATTAATTTCTTTAACAAATAAAATTTAACTTAACCTTGAAAAGTTAATTAAAAATTATAAAGCATCCTTAATATTAACTTCTTGAAATATCATTAAGTTTATTTAAAATAAACTTTAAAAGTAAAAGCTATGTTTATTAAAAACCATTTTAAAACTTAGCAAATTAAAAATAATTTGTTTAAAAAAAATCCTTCTTAACTAATTCTTAAACTTGGAAATCATTTAATATAAGAAGAAAATTGATTAACCAGATTTAACAAGATCTAAATTTTTTAAAAACTTGATTTTTCTTTGAATTTTGAAATTTTTTTTGGCCAACATTAATAAACTCGAGAAAATCCCCTGTCTGCATCGAGTTGAACCCGAGCGAAACCCAAGCTCCACTTGCTTCGAGAAAAATGACAAATTTCCCATGCTTGGCTCCGAGCCTCTCCCTTCTTCCCCAAAACTGATACACGACGTTCTCACATGTACATGCACAAGCACGTTGGCCAACGCCGATTAACGTCGAGGCCACCAACACATCATCGTTGATCATCAGAGTCGATTCAATTAACTCAAAACACGAAATTGCTGTTGAATAAAAATAGAACCAAAAATTCGAACTTCAGGAACCATACTCGTCTGAAAACCCCTCCGCCTCGCCGCTGTACACCACCAGACCTCACGCCGCTCTGGCCAGAAGTACACCGATCCACCACGAACCTATCGCCACAGGTGCGATCGTTTGAATCGCCATAGCTACGACGCGATTAACTCGCAACTTCGACCTTCAAAACACAGGGTTAAACCCTAATTTGATCCCAAACTCAAACCATGATGAATAGAAAATTTTTCTTGCAATTTTCCTACAATCAATGATCGTTCCATCATCCACCACCTCGATGCCGAAGCCCAATTCTTGATCGATCATCTAGAAAATAGAGAGAACCCATTTTTTGTTCATCTCGCAAATGTCACCATAATACGCAACTAAAATTCCAGTTTTTGTTTTAAAAATCATTAATATCGAAATGGTTTTAGGTGAGGTAATCGAATCGATAATTCATGCAAATTGAGATTTCGATAGAATTGAAATTTCACTGTTTATTCATCTTCCAAGCAAAACATTTTATATTTTCTTGAAACTATATTTTGAAAAATTTAATTATGATGATTGCAAACATCTCTTGTTTTAATATTACAAGCTAGAAAGGGTTGAGAAAGATAGGATTGAATTTTTGAACTTAATTAGATCACCAGCGACATTATTTTCCTCATTCCAGAACATGCACACCATTATACACAAACATTCATATTTCACGCATGCATTCAAACTTGCCTCCATCATACATTCAAACAACAGATCATATCAGGCTTAAAAAGGTTTACTCAACTAATGAAGCTTTGAACAGAGCAGAGAACTGTAATGAGGTTTTAGCATGAAAATTGATCTGAGTTTTTCTCTTTTTTTCTTATTACTGTTTGATCTAGTCTTGCATTGAATCATGGCTTAGTTGCTTGTTGCTAATCGTATTTCTAATTTTTGTTTTTGATTCAAATCTGCCTGGCTTGAACTGTTTGCTTTGCTTGATTTCCAGACTTTGTTTTCAGGTTTGTATCTTTGCTTTGATAACTTGCTTTTGTTCTGAGCTTTAGAATTTGTTTTCTGAGGTTCAAACTTTGCTTCAGTTTTAAGGGTTTGAGGAGATTTCGAATTTTCTTTAAGTTGAAGATGATTTTTGTGTCTTGTTTTCTTTATTTCAGGTTTGAGAGGAATGATGCAACTGATCTTTTTTCTTTTTGCATGTATTCAAAATCAAATTCAAAGAAAATAAACCTTCTTTGCCACTTGTCTACTATGTTTACACTTGTTATTCATATTAGCTTATTTCTTTACAAATATTCATTTATAGCATTTTTGTTCTTATACCCTTAGTTCACATTATTTTGTAAATTTTTATTTAACCCTTCATGTAAATATATTTTCATATGTAATATATGTCTTATTTTAAAATTGTTTATGTTTTCTTTAATATTTATATTTACACAAATAAAATTGTATCCCAATTATTTTTCACATTACAACCTTTAATTTAGCTCACTATATTTATATACATATATTTTTATACATTTTACATTCATACATTCTTTATTATTTATTTTTGTACAACTTTTAAAAGAAAGGAATGATATAAAAAATCTTGATTACATATTAACAAATAAACACTCTTTTATTTATATATGTATATATATAAGAGGATTCAATCTTAAAAATAATATTTTGAAAATTAGTACATTAATTCTTTGAAAATTAATATATCTTCCAAATATTAATATATTTAAATTTTTTAGAAAACAAACTATCATTAACTTTTTATTAATCACAAAGCTTTAAAATTCTATTTATTTCCAATACATTTATTTTTCTAAATCCAATATTTATTTGTAAAATACTTATGCTTAAATTTCAAATCAAATTCCTATTTATAATCAAAATTTTATTTATTCTAGAAATTTATAATTAATTCATGAATAATCTCACAATTTAATTTCAAAATTAAATTAACTGTCAAATTAAACTTGGCTAAATTTCAGGGACGTTACAGATTCCCCCCTTAAGAAAATTTCGTCCCCGAAATTTGCTAGGGAGACGAGAAAGAATAGATGATAGATAAAGAAATGATTGATCAGATCAGATCGAAATATTTATTCTGCATTCATTTTACCAAATCAGAATATCAACAAATATGAGAATCAAATCATACAATTATGAAACAATTGGGTTTTCTGCTCTACAAAATATGCAGGGCATTGGTTAGTTCGGAGGGATAACTAACCGTTCGTAGAATATATCGAAACCCAATGAAACAGACAAAAATAGGTTCGACTACGATCTAAGATTCAAGATTTAACTTATTTACGATTTGTTGAGAAATAAAACTATGTATAGCTCCTATGTCGAACAACTTGAAATTTTTAATCGTAAACGAGAAGGTTGCCTTCTAAAATCTCTTTTCCTTTACCAGCTTTTAAGGTTGAAGAGTCATCTTTGATTGCATACACCCTCGCTACTAGAGCTTGCTTCTTTGCTGAACAATCCTTGATCCTATGTTCCCGCTTCCGGCAATAATAGCATCCCCTAGTTTTCGGATCTGGCCTCATAATTGGCTCTCTCATTCCTGGCTTCCAAGGGTTATTACATTTGTCTGAGTAACGACCTTTCTCCAAGCAATTGAGACAAGTAACATCTTTCACCTTTTTCTTCTTTCTTGTATCTTTTCCTCGAATTTAGATTGCTTGTATACCCTTTTTCCTCCAGAACTTCTTGCTTATCCGAAGTATCGTTTCTATATCCCATATCAATTAATTCAGAAAAAGATTCTTTTACATGAGTAGTCATCCTCTCCTAGAATTCCTTGTTTATTCCCCGAATAAACTTTTCATTCTTCTTTAACGGTGTATTCACCAATTCTGGACCAAACCGAGATAATTCATTGAATTTGTTCAAGTATTTCTCAAATGATGAGCCTTCTTGCTTCAAATGTGTAAACTCCTGGTACATTCAAGAGATACCGGCAGACGGCATACATCGCTGCTCGAACACTTCCTTGAAAAAACTCCAAGTAAATTCATCCGTCGGCTTATCCAATGTAACTGTTTCCTACCAAGCTAAAGCCTCTTCCTGGAGTTGCCAAGAAGATTTCAGTCGCTTTTGATCATCTTCCAATTTTAATCCCATGAAAATCCTTTCGCACAATCGAATCCAGGCTTGTGCTTCGATAATGGTTTCCTTGCCCGTGAATGGCTTTCCACCGAGTTTAGAAGAGCTTCGATATAAATCAGCCAAATTTGGTTGAGATTGAGTGGGAATGTCTGTTGTTGCAGGGCCTTGACCATTTGAAGTGGTACTTCCCCATCCCCTATCTCGTCCTCTTCTTCCACTCGTTCTTACTATTTGTAAATAGTAAGAAAACTTATTTAGGCATTCGGATGCGATATCTTAGGGAATAACAACAGTTAAGGAAACTAGACTGAGAAATTTGGGTTTCGGTTTCACTGTTTGTACTCATTCTAGGGTATACTTCATCCAATCTCTAATGAGCCATCTAATATGCTACACTCCGTAGCTAAAGTTCTTACTCAACGTTTAGCTCTGATACCACTTGTGACGACCCGAACTCGATGCCCGACAAACGGCATCAAATCCGTATCGCCGGAGCTTGCAACAACATTAGATGATAAACAACACGGCAGAAACAAAATATGATATTATTGATACAATATTAATACAATATCTGATACATCAATTTGATACAATGATAATCATCAACATCATAGAATATACAACACAAAATACAACGGAACACGACACAATATGAGATGAGTCTTCAACAGAATCTAATATTGCAACTCCGATCCAAAACTCCAAAGCCAAAGCTCTAAAACTTCAAGCTCAAATCTCCATCAAGGTTGCACAAATATAAGCAAGGTCATCCTATGCACTCCAAAGACTCCAAAGAATACAAATAGAAAGCTGAAGGCTACCAAATCGATATCTACTATCTGACTATCTGAAAAACCAAACTCTAGACTGCCTGTGTGGAAAATTATGGACACCCAGAGTTTAGGAATGGAACAATAAACTCCAGGTCAGTCGTGGGACAGGTGTGAGCAAGCATAAACAGTTTATCTTTAAAAACAATCAAAGGATTTTAAAACATGGAATCTGCAATGCTTTTTAGAAAATGAAACTACCATAAGGCCTCCCACCATACACACCATGCAAACGCATAATTGGAGGAGATTCTCCTTATAATAGTAAAAAAAATGCTTGATATGCGAAAACCATTTGATATTATTATTAGTGCATAGTGGAAAACATTTCGAAAGTATAATATCAATCTTAGCCAGCATACAACATTTCGTCGTATGCCTACTATAGCTACTATGTTCAATAGCAGGTTACCACCACATTCCATGATAGGTCATATAACTAAAACCGTACAGGACGCGTATCGTTTCTTTGGATTTCCCAATAAATGGTCAGGCCAAGGAACTTCCTATTGCCACATGGGAATGCCTCTGGAGGGACACCCCGAGAACCTACCCGGCTCTCTGCCAACACAAGGCTGGTTACCCCCTTCCCGGAAAGTAAAACCTAAGATATGCCACCCCCAGTCGTTTGCGACCTTTATCCGAGGATCCTCTACATAAACAACATCACACAGTAATAAATTTACAGTGTCCAGATGAGTTAAGTATCAGGGCTCTATACCATAATACCACCCTTTTCAGAAGGAATGGACATACCCTAGGGGCGCTACCCTTGAAACCTTGCCGCATCTTTTCTGTTTCGACCATTACCAGGTTGTGAGGTTCTGATGCAGTCTCGTCCACAAAGCTAAGATTTTTCACAAAGCCATGCTTTGATCAACAAATGATCAACAGTACTTCTTATGCCACATTACCAAATTGGGAAAGTATCACTAGTAACTATCAACTACATAACTTCTGAGCTCGTATGTCTCAGAAAAGGGTGTTAAGCTAAGAGAATAAATCTACGCCACCAAACAGAAATGCATTTGATAGAAACCAGCTTTACATCTCAAAGTGTAACGTCAGACACACATACATACAAGTCTGTTTCGGGTTCGAAAAGAATCGAAGGCACTTTCAAAGAAGCCCTTGCAATCTGGGTATTCACTATCCCCATCGGATTCCCCATCACATAAGGAGAACTCTATACCGTAGATACTCAGTGCAGAGTCATTCGATAGGTTATCCTATCGTTCTCGCAAATACCCAGTCTTCACCAACGGTCTTCAAATGCAATCCATAACGTCGTATCATTATTCGGAATGGGTTATATGACACAGGGTCCTCTCCCGGCTAAACCGAATAATGAGGGCAATATTTAAAAACATATGGATATGGGATTTCAGTTATGTCACAACTTTAAAATCCAAATCTTTCCTTCAAATGGTTTAAACCAATTACCATTTCAAATTTTTTTTAAAAAAGATTTATTTCACAAAGTTCACCCAGCTTCACAAAGATCCATTCACGGATTTCAAAACAATTTTCATTTCAATTGGATTAACTCATTCAATATTTAAATCAAAGATTTAACTTATAGCTTTCAAAAACCCGGTTTAAAAGATTCATTCATCACTTGGAAAACCATTTTCAATTCAACTTGAAATTCCTTTAATAAAAATTGGAAATTCATTTCTTATATGAAAGCTTTCATCATTTGAAAACAAACAGTTTTCATTTCAGAAAAATCTGATTCATTTATACAAGTTAAAGTCCTTGGGTTAAATTTAAATTCTCAAAACAATACTTTCAAAATGATTTAAAAAGTCATGTATATATATTATATAACTTGTATTTCCACTTTTAAAACCAAATTATCAAAATAAGTTCAAATCCTTAAATAAGATATAGTATATTCAAACTCTTTTTCGGTTTCAGAACTCTTTTCCAAAATCTTTTCATATTACTCAAATTCCATTTTCAAAATCAATTTTGAATCAAAATTTCAATTTTCAAAACCATCTTAGTAAATTCAAATCATCTATGACTTAACCGATTTCCTCGTGAAATCCATATTTATGTGTGTATGAGTGTGGTCCAAGGGTTTAACACAATAGTGCAACATCACAAATCATCACTCATCACAGATTCAAGCATATCAATATCGATAAGCGGTATATCCTTATAATGCTTATCTTCCATACATAGATTCACAGATAATTAATATACATTTATCATAGATAAAATAAATTACATTCATCGCAGCTTGAATTAAAACAATTTACATCATAAAGCATCACACAGTAGAGAATATCAAACAATTCACAGCATCCAATAGAATACCGTCATCCATAAGTAAAGCCAATTAAAATATCTGATTAATCTAAACCAGAATCATTTTCCTATGGATAATTCCTAGTCAAGTTTAATTAATAATTAATTAATTACAAACATTTAATTAATTATTCTTTAATTCATCATTAATTACCCTTTAATTGATAGTTAATCCTTAATTAATAATTCTTAATTAATTACAATAATTAATTACTCCTTAATTAATAATTATTTCTTAATCACATTAATTAATTAACCTTTAATTAATTATTCTTAATTTAATTACCTTAATTAATTAACCACATTAATTAGTTATTCTTTAAAGTAATTAACCCTTAGTTACTTGGTAAATAAATCTTTAATCATTAATTCCCATTCTTAATTACTTCCATTTAAGTAATTATTTTTAATTAATCAATCATTAATTACTTGATTAATTAACTTGAATTATCAATTAATTCTATATTAATTACTTCTATTAAGTAATTTACTTCAAGTAATTAATTTCTTTAACAAATAAAATTTAACTTAACCTTGAAAAGTTAATTAACAATTATAAAACATCCTTAATATTAACTTCTTGAAATATCATTAAGTTTATTTAAAATAAACTTTAAAAATATAAGCTATGTTTATTAAAAACCATTTTAAAACTTAGCTAATTAAAAACAATTTATTTAAAAAAAAATCCTTCTTAACTAATTCTTAAACTTGGAAATCATTTAGTATAAGAAGAAAATTGATTAACCAAATTTAAAAAGATTTAAAATTTTTAAAAATTTGATTTTCTTTGAATTTTTAAACTGTTTTTGGCCAATATTAATAAACTCGAGAAAATCCCCTATCTGCTTCGAGTTGAACCGAGCGAAACCTAAACTCCACTTGCTTCGAGAAAAATGACAAATTTCCCGTGCTTGGCTCCGAGCCTCTCCCTTCTTCCCTAAAGCTGATACATGACATTCTCATGTATACGTACATAAGCACGTTAGCCAACGCCGATCAACGTCGAGGCCACCAACACATCATCGTTAATGACCGAAGTCGATTCAATTAACCCAAAATGACGAAATTGCTGTTGAATCAAAATCGAACCAAAAATTCGGACTTCAGGAACCATACTTGTCTGAAAACCCCTCCGCCTCACCGCTATACACCACCAGACCCCACGCCACACTGGCCAGAAGTACACCGATCCACCATGAACCTATCGCCACAGGTGCAATCATTTGAATCGCCGTGGCTACGACGCAATTAACTCGCAACTTTGACCTTCAGAACACAGTGTTAAACACTAATTTGATCCCAAACTCAAACCATGATGAATACAAAATTTTTCTTGCGATTTTCCTACAATCTATGATCGTTCCAGCATCCACTACCTCGATCCCGAAGCCCAATTCTTGATCGATCATCAGAAAATCGAGAGAATCCATTTTCTGTTCATCTCACAAATGCCACCCTAATACGCAACTAAAAATTCCAGTTTTTGTTTTAAAAAACATTAATTTCGAAATGGTTTTAAGTGAGGTAATCGAATCGATAATTCATGCAAATTGAAATTTCGATAGAATTGAAATTTCACTGTTTATTCATCTTCCAAACAAAACATTTTATATTTTCTTGAAAATATATTTTGAAAATTTTAATTATGATGATTGCAAACATCTTTTGTTTTAATATTACAAGCTAGAAGGGGTTGAGGAAGATAGGATTGAATTTTTGAACTTAATTAGATCAACAGAGACATTATTTTCCTGATTCCAGAACATGCACACCATTATACACAAACAGGCATATTTCACGCATGCATTCAAACTTGCCTCCATCATACATTCAAACAACAGATCATATATCAGGCTTAAAAAGGTTTACTCACCTGATGAAGCTTTAAATAGAGCAGAGAACTGGAATGAGGTTTTAGCTTGAAAATTGATCTGAGCTTTTCTCTTTTTTTTTCTTCTTACTGTTTGATCTATTCTTGCATTGAATCCTGGCTTAGTTGCTTGATGCTAATCGAATTTCCAATTTTTGATTTTTATTCAAATCTGCCTGGCTTGAACTGTTTGCTTTGCCTGAATTCTAGACTTTGTTATCAGGTTTGTATCTTTGCTTGGATAACTTGCTTTTGTTCTGAGCTTTAGAATTTTTTTTTCTCAGGTTCAAACTTTGCTTCAGTTTTGAGGGTTTGAGGAGATTTCGAATTTTCTTTGAGTTGAAGATGATTTTTGTGTCTTGTTTTCTTTATTTAAGGTTTGAGAGGAATGAAACAACTGATCTTTTTTCTTTTTTCATGTATTCAAAATCAAATTCAAAGAAAATAAACCCTCTTTGCCACTTGTCTACTATTTTTACACTTGTTATTCATATTATCTTATTTCTTTACAAATGTCCATTTATAGCATTTTTGTGCTTATACCCTTGGTTCATATTATTTTGTAAACTTTTATTTAACCCTTCATGTAAATATATTTTCATATGTAACATATGTCTTTTTTAAAATTGTTCATGTATTCTTTAATATTTATATTTACACAAATAAAATTTTATCCCAATTATTTTTCACATTACAACCTTTAATTTAGCTCACTATATTTATATACATATATTTTTGTACATTTTATATTCATACATTCTTTATTATTATTTTTGCACAACTTTTAAAAGAAAGGAATGATAAAATCTTGATTACATATTGACAAATAATCACTCTTTTATTTATATATGTATATATATAAGAGGATTCAATATTAAAAATAATATTTTGAAAATTAGTACATTAATTCTTTGAAAGTTAATACATCTTCCAAATATTAATGTATTTAAAAAATTTAGAAAACAAACTATCATTAACTTTTTATTAACCTCAAAGCTTTAAAATTCTATTTATTTTCAATACATTTATTTTTCTAAATCCAATATTTATTTGTAAAATACTTATGCTTAAATTTCAAATCAAATTTCTATTTATAATCAAAATTTTATTTATTCTAGAAATTTCTAATTAATTCACAAATAATCTCACAATTTAATTCCAAAATTAAGTTAATTGTCAAATTAAACTTGGCTAAATTTCAGGAATGTTACACATATAGTAACAATATATTTAAACAGATATGAAATTTCTCATTATAGGATCATAGAATATAATTTAATTACTGTACCAATTTAATGATGCCTTTGAATCCACGTTGAAGCAATGACTTCCCTTCCTTTTACGGTTCTTGATTCATCAAATTGCAAGTCCGGAATCACCGACCTCTAACTATCGAATAGCATATTTTAATTTGAAATATATTTGATAATGTTGGAGTGGATTGAGAGCTATGTTTTAACTAGAAATGTAGAAGGTAATGGCGGCCAAAAAAGTTTTTTGGGTAAAAATCCAATTTTAGTTTAATAAGCGTTACCGGTTGTGACATTTGTTTACACCAATTCTCTTTATAAAAACTATATCACTATAGACTTATGAAATTGGTAATTGTCAAAATTCCAACCTCATTCACATTCAACTTTATAGTCCAAATACAAAGTCCTCGGTTCAATAATAATAATAATTTATTGTAATGCTCTGGCCAGAGACTTTGACTTTACTGTGATACTAACCACATATAACTGAAGAGACGAATACTCTCTTGAATAGTGCTTCACTTCCAATACTTCCACTCGACCCAACTATAGTCACTCGATGGACGTCATGCCATGATTTGGCTATAATCAATGCGGAGCTTTCTTATTAAAGATCCATTGTATTCTCAAGTCGAGAGAACTGTGTAAATCAGTCACATCGATATTTTCTGTTGACTTTAGTTATATTAACCAACAGAAAACTATCGAGTAAGTCATTCCATGGTTATCCAATAACTATTAGTACGTAACCCCTAGGTGCCCCCAACAATCATGAGTAATACACTACCCAACATTTTGAGAGTGTTATGTAGGCTAGTCTCAATGGATACATCGATATCTAGTCTCGATGCATCTTGACTAAGAACATTTAAAATGATAAATTTGTTTCATTGCGATAAATTACTCACTGTTACAACACTTTGTAACTACTATAACGGAATTTACCATTTATGAATTTTTTATTAAATATACTTTTAGTTAAGTTAATTAATTAATATAATCACATTATATCAAGCATATAATAGGAATAAGGAAGAAAATACCTTTTATTTCGAACTAGATTGGTCAAAGAGTTAGATATAGGTAACAAATTACATAATTAGTCCTAGGCCATACCCTTTAACTCTATCAATCTCCCACTTGCACTTGGGGTCAATAATGGAATCTAATTCCAACTTCTCCAATCGGTTTTCTCAAAACCAATTAGGTTAGTTCCTTAGTAAATATGTATGCTATTATGTTTTAGTTATCTACTTTGTCGATTAACTCTCTCTAACACTGATAAATTGCCTTTATCATGTGGAATGATTCAAAGTATGTCTATCGACTTCTACTAAGATTTAAGTTCTATCATGACGATTTCATGACATTGTTATCTTACAACAATATTATGGGATTTTCAACATTTGGAATCACCTTTGGCTCAATTATAAATTTTGCACTTATATCTATATATATTCATTTATTGAAGCGCTATTCAGGTTAATGTTCTCAACATTTCATTGAATCGACCATGATCACTTTTATTTTGAAAGATTTTCAAATTAAAGATTTTAACTTGAATTCTATCATTGACATTTTATACTCAATATCACTTATAAAAGTTTGTGTCCAAACGTTCCATCATAACAAGTTCATTGTTTTTATAAACAATTCTCTAGTATTTCATAAATACGCGAGACCACCTCAAACTACCATTTAGTGATATCAATTTGGATTTTATGTTGCTCCATGTATCAAATACATAAAAAACACAATATCATACACAACATTATCTTTATGATAATTCATATTGCTAATGCATAAGGAATCCAACTTATATGTTCTCTTTTTAATAGGGTGCTCTTGTATATCGTTTTAGGACAATCCATATATCTTTTATACTCAACATAAAAGACATCATTTACAATCCAAAATTGAGTATTAAAAAAAATTAAATTAGATTTTAATACAAGAATATTGTTAAAATCAACAACGTGTTGTTTACTCATAATTTAGAAATATCAATGTACCTTTTAACATTCTTTCTTATGAACACACGCTTCCTCTGCACTTTGATTGAAAATCAAACTATTTGATATTTCTATTGAAATAATTATTCAATCTTGATGCTTATAAAATGATACATTCATATCATTCCTTGGATCATATCCAAAGACTCACAAATCCAATATCGCTCCTGCTGACTTCGAAGCATTTTGGTTAATATGTGTGAATTGGTTACTCTAAATAATTATTTAGAATTTTCTGTTTCAATGCATAAGAACCAAACACTAAGTCTTATCAAGCGATAATTTTGTAAGTAAACCTGAATTAACTTGAGCATGTTGAATATCGAATCTGTTATGCTAATTTCAATAATTGAAATTTGCAACATTATTCTTATCAACGTTGCTCATTTAATTCCAACCACATTAGTCTTTCCAATAAAGACACAATCTCGGCCAATGGATCACATCTCTTTGGTTGCGACCACCAAAACCATATTTTAACAACGTATTTGGAATTCTTTCAGATTTGCGCATCATACCATATAGAGTCAACAATATTAATAGTTTAATTGAACAACCGAGGGTAATGTGTATTTTCAACGTTAATAAGAAACTCATAGTTTCTCTTCGATGTATGAGAATACTTATTAGACAATCTAATGCTATACGTTCATTTATGTTAATTAATTTCACTTCATCTCATATAATCAGTTCTATCTTTGGATTGGATCCAATTCCATTTAACCACCAAAAATTTCTCAAAGAAATTCTTTTAAAATGAAGTTGATATATCTTGAAACAACAATTGTTTCTTAGTGCAAATAGAATAGGGATTCATAAATGCTTTATGAACCTTTTTATTTATAAAACTGATTTTAGTTTACAAAAATTATGTTCAAAACATAAATATGTCATTTGATGACAAACCTTTCCAAAATACTTTTGGAGATTCATATAAGATCCCTCAATTATTAAGTGCAATCTTTCAACTTGCACAGCCTACCAACTCCTTGGCCTAGGATATGTTGAGATTTTTTACAAACCCTAATCTTGTATGATTTTGAAAACTATTGTTTAGATTAAATAATATCAACCTTGTTTACTACTCTTAAGTACATGACCTTATATAAAGAAACTAACTTAACTTCACCCACAATTAATCGTAAATTATCCAACAATGTCTGACTACTCCTTATCAATGCATCATTATGTATCACATGGAGGAGTGACTTATGAGGTTGAATCTATATTCATTTTTAGGTACATTTGGAACTCTTTCCAATATACTCACTTATTCGACCAAATCAAATCATTTTATTCTACTGCATGTTATTTTATTTACTTTTCTTTTATTTTCTATGATTTTATCATAAACTTACTACATGCATACCGAATACACATGTTCATGTTGGTAATAAATCATCGATGAATATAACAAAGTATGTGGAAACCTTTTGGTATTAATAGACTTGTGATTGCATGCATCAATATGTATTAATTCAAAGAGTTCATCAACTCTTATGATGCTCCCACTGAATGGGTACATAGCCACTAACTGTTTGAGATATAATTAACCTGTATCATATGATCCATAATCGTATAGTAAAATTATTTCTTAAAACTACGGCTTAGTCTATAATTCCAAAACAATTGTAAATAATATTAGATACATATGTATTTTTGTTGCATCACTTTCACTATGAAAACAAATTCCATAATATAGTTCTATTTCATAATAAATATTCACAATGCTCATATTGAAATATAATTATTTCTATTTTTCAATCAATACCAAAATTAAACATTATTTCACAAATAATGTTTGGTACATTTTACGAAAACAATTTTCGTAATTTGATGCAATCATTAAGTGTTATATGGCATGCTCCCACTATTTCCGCCATTGCTATAATAACATACTAAATTTAGAGGTCCACCATTCACTTAATATTGTTAATATTGTTAATATTGTTTGCTTATTCCATATGTTGCAACTACTTTACAGTGGAGAGTTCTTTGATCAAATATCTTGAACTCAAAGAAATAAATGTTATAGAAAACAATTTTTCTATATGAAAATACATTTCGGAATAAAAATCATATTTCATATTCCAATATTAAGTATCAATCATTATTACAATTCTTGTTTCCAATGTTTCTCTATGAAACAGAAGTGACTATTCATTCTCTTCATTCCAACTTTATCTTAAATTACATTTACTCTTATACATTCGTTTTTCTTTCAAATGGTTAAACTATTCAAAATAAAACCTTACTACAATATCATAATAAACTTTTTACAAAAGAGCATTCGATTATTCTTAGCATTTAAGATATCAAATATGTTGCACTTAAGTAAACCGATCAAGATGACACTTCAACGATCGAGTTCTTAAATGTATCTCGTAGTTTATGGTCTTTTGTTATATTAACATAATATGATCCTTTTGGTATCATTCAAGTTGAATACATGATCTTAAAATACTATTTATTTGCTTACTTCGAAAGAACTAACTTCATCGCAATATTGTACCACACAAACTATGACTGTTCACTATATAATATTTATATGTGAAAGTACGTGGATCAAATATCCATAATTTTGAATTGCATTAAGAGTTCAAAAAACTCATAAAATGCAATACACGGTCTAAACCAAATAAACATATAGGTGACAAGCTTACGAATGTATTAAGTAGTTGAAATTAGGCACTTGCATGGGTATAGAAACATTACATAACATGTAATTCGAATTATTAGTAAGTATACACATTATATTCTATTTGTCAACTTCCAATTGATTTTGTTTATATATGTTAATTGACAAATGTTTTAGCAATCATATTAAATGTACAAATTTATCACTGTAGATAATTATAACATTATATAGCATATGTTCTTACAATATTACAAAGGTTAAATGATTCCATTTCATTTTTCGAATAAGGCTTCCACTAGTCTTTTATGTTTCTCCAAACCCTAAGATGAAACATAGAAGTCTTACAAACTTCACTAGTGGGTATTAGGACTCGTTTGTTTTAGTATTCTGACCTTGAGTTTGCTCAACAAATCATAGCCTCACAAATGATGGATAACTCCTTATCGGTTGTATCAAATACAACTCCTAACCCATTATTTTATTCTAATCTCATTTTGACCTTGAGTTTGCTCAACAGATCGAAAGAGATTATTCATCATACCTACCATATCGTGATGGCCTAAGTATAGTATATGTACCTTGGGTTTGCTCAATAAGTACATATAGTTATCTTACCTTATCTGTTCAATATATTAATAATACTATGCATAACATCCCTAGCTTGAGTTTGCTTAACAACTAAAGAATATGTAAGTAATTTACTAATATATATGGTGGAAGACAACATTATATTGAAGATTCATAATCTTCGATATGTATATTGAGTGATATCGACTTATAGAATAATATATTTCTTATGAAATACCCCTGCGATTCAAGTGTCAAATACATCAAAAATCACGGTATAGGTACATTCACATATGTATTTATTTCTCAAGTCTATTTAGGTTTCTTCAATATTCCACATTTAGTTTATACACATATCATATAAGTTTTATTGTTATATAACTTTTAAATTTCGTATTACTTATATGATATTCTTACGTATAATATATCATTAATTAAATCTTATCTAAATATTTTAATCAATTAAATCTTTAATTAATTTTAAATTTGTATTCCAATATAACTTTTATATTGGACATATCTACTATAACATTTATAGCATATATTATAACCTTTATAGTGTAATACACATATATCATATATAAGTGTATTTTATTTGATTAATTAGCCTTTAATTAATTTATTCAATTAAACAACTTTTACTAAAATTTATTAAATTCAAAATATTTCTTGTATACATACATGTATACTTATGTTATCTTAAACATTTTATAATAACATAACAGATATCAACATATATAATACATGCATATATACGTTAATTAATTAACATATTTAATTATTTATTTTATTAATCTTATTAATAAATTAAAATTTTGAAATTTTTATATAAACGAGTATATAAGCACGCCCAGGTGGGCCTGCATCTAATCATAATGTCTTATTGCTAGATTACTTGCTCTGCCCTTTTTAGTGCTCCATGGTCAGTAGTCTCTTATATATCATTTACGTTGTATTTTTTTCTTTTTTAAATTCACATTTTGTTGAATATACTTGTTAATATTTTTGTTAAATTTGTGACTGTGAAAAGAATACACGTTAGATGATTAAAAAAATTCAAAGTTTGAATCAAAGATGTTTTTACTTTAACCTTATGATATCATAATTTGTATAAGGTTAGGAAGTTAAATTTTATTTGCCTGGCTAATTCTTCCTCAAGAAAATGGAACTCCAACGCTGTTCAAAATGAATTTTATATTCCTATTAAGTTTGTTTTTTCATCTTGGAACATCCTGTGGGTTTGCTACTAACTATTGAAAATTATTGTTGGCATCTTTGGCAGGTTTTATACTCCTTTTAACATTACTTATCACATAATTTAGGCATTTAGCTCATTAGTTTGTTTAATTTTCGTACCCAGGTATATCTTTATATGTTGACAGCTTTAAATTCTATAGCTAGTTCTCTATGTAGCTTTTTAATTTGAAGTGTAGTACTCAAAAATAAATTTGTCTTATTGACATCAAAATGATTTGTACTTTGCTAGATAAGTTTGGAACCACTGTATCACTCAGAAATAGAAATGATACAAATTCTTAACAAATACGACATGCATGCCAAAGTACACATTCTCAACAACTTAATGAAACAAAACCACAAATTCAGCATACCAACAATACAGTAAGAATCAACATCCAAAGAATAGAATAAGAATATTTGTACATACATATGTTTAATACTTCCAAAGTCCAAACCTATATTACATGTATGTTGGAGAAAAACTAAAATTTGACGAGTTCAATATAATTGTCCTTGATTACAGATTTTTCAGGTAGAAAAGAAAGCATCATCTATCCAATCCGCATATATGCTGCTTATCCTTTTAACCCTTTTGAACTTAACCCATCCTCTGACTTTCAGTTTTCTATCCGTACTTGTATTCGTTCCCATCTCCGTAGTTGTAGTCGGCAAGTGATGAGTTTTAGAAGGAGCAGCAGCATCCGCCGCCGCCGCCATTGTTCCACTATTTGCTTTATCCAAATCAGTCTGATTCTTCTGTCCCGGTAGCTCTTTATCAAAACAGATACAATAATATTCAGTTTAGTATTCAAAGAAGAAGAAAAAAATTAACTGACATAAGTCATTGTTTAGCATTATGTGTTATCTATGGATAGTGGGTATGATTTTTTATCTCTATATGCCATAAAGTTTAGATCTTGCATCTAAATAATTTTTTATAGATTAGGCCAATAAAAAGATCACACCTACGGTTGTGAGATGGCAGAATAAAGTAATTTTGAAAGAAAGTTACACCTTTATCATATTTCTGCCTATGATCACTTCCCATACCATCAACTGCTACTGATCACTTACACCTTCATCATACTTCTTCCTATGATCATTCTCTATACAACTGCAACCTCATCTGCCTTCCACATCAATACTGCAATCAATACAATGGAATCAGCATTAACTAGCTTTGTCACAGTACTAGATCAAACCATCATCTCCAAATTTCTTGAGCCATCAAATAAAAAGATCACAAATACTTTTGTGGAAATATCTGAAATTAATCAACATCATTGAATAAGAAGCCATTCTCAAAGTATAATAACATATTTCTTATTAATTAGATAAGTTAAATTATTTAAAATCTGAGTCAAAGCAGTATCGTTTTTCTTTATGGGTTTCCATTTATAAGTTTAATAAAGATCGCACTGAAACAATAATGTTGGTTGAAATGCAAACACATATAAACTAAAACATTAATTGCAAGATTCAATTTATATGAAAACCAACAGATTGGTGATACTTGGAAATAAAAAGAAAAAACACATACTTTGTTTCAATTGTGATCAGAAATAGTGCTTGCGTTCAAAATCTTATACGAAGAAGCAATAATATACATCGGATATATTGAATAAATAACTAAAACGTGCCAAAATAAAAAATGTAAATAATTATCCTATCCATACCTGAGATTACATTTGCTAAGAAACCTTTTATCTCATGGTCTGACACTTACTGAAAAGGTGTCAACTTCAAATGATGATTGAGTAGGCATATGCAAGTTTATACAAATGGAGCAAGATCTATTAAGCCTGAACCAAGCAGCAGTACAAACAGAATTGGTATACTTTCCAAAGTATTAGGTGACCTAAATAGGCTTAACCATATAAAGTTACTTTTTTCTACTTTTTAGAGTATTTTTATGTGTTTGATAAGCATGTACTGTAAGTATGCATATTCAAATGATTATTTTTAATCATAGTGCATTCTGCATCTTTCTTTCTCAAAATGTACCCACGTAAACACATTCCGATACCATTCGCAATAATCTTGTAATGAAAAATGTGTAGATAATAAAAGAAAAAAGAAGTAATACCTTATCCCTGCTAGTACACAAAGTCGGCCCTTCGTTGTACATATTCCATCATAACGGCCAAGGGAGTTGGCGGTAGGCAAACCTGGAAAGAAATCGATAATGATACAGAATTAAAGAAGTACAACATATATGTATACACAGAGAACTTGATGTTTGGAACGAAAACAGTGCCATATTTTTCCCACGCATCAATACTATGCCACCAATTTGTTCACTGTCGCATTAAAGAGTGCCAAATGGCATGAAATATATGTGTCCAAAGATTGAGTGTTGTGGTTTCATCTAAACATCTTGTCGTTTGTTGGATTACTAATTTCAAGAAAATGTCCAACCAATGGTTTTTTTGTTACAATCATTTTACAGTAATTCCTAACTTGATTTATTGATTATTTCATTTTCTAGATTCCATTAACTTCTTTAACTTAATTTAAAAAAGTAAGTAAGAATAAAATCATATCAATTATGAAAAGCAGACTAACATTATTTACTGTAAGTAATGGATTAAAAGACGCGTACCGCAATGGTTGATGACATGTCTATAATTTGTCCATTTCATATACTATAGATACAAAAGGCATAGAAAATCCAAGAAGTTGTGGAAATATTTTAACGAAATTTCTTTATTCCATATATTATAGATTCACTTGTAGATAGCGTAAAAGAAGAGGTAAATACAGCAAGGATGTACCTTGAAAAATTGATGATGTATGTAGTTGAAGATCAAATTAAGTACCTTTATTCCTAGCCAGTCATAGAACATCTTTGTAGACAACATTTTTAGTGAAAGTTCTGCTTCGTCCAACAATACGTCCCTTTTCTACCAACACCTTGGTATTAGCACTTAAGACTCCTCGTGAAAGTGCCACATATAGTTGTCCATAACCAAATACATGCTCAGGTAGAAAAATACCATTATTTTTTATCATTTGCCCTTGTTCCTTGTTTATAGTGACGGCAAAACACAAACGAATTGGAAATTGATTCCGTATTAACAAAAATGGTAAATTCAATTTTTCAGGTGGCTTTAGTGGGATTCTTGGAATGAAAACTCTAGTACCAACATAATCTCCGGTGATGATTTCAGCATCAATGCAATTCTTATTGAGTTGTTTACATATAAGCCTCGCTCCATTGCATAATCCAATTTTCGGATTCTAATTTCTTAACAACATTATCGATGCTCCAAGCTTCAATTTTAAACAATGTGGAGGTAGGCCGCTAGGAGTGATTGAGTTTAGAAATTCTTTTTTGGTATAAATTGTGAACATCTTCTTCTACTACATCATATGAATAGTAATTGATTTCATTTCCAGGAAATACATTGAGTGCATGTTCATTGAGCTTGTCGATATATTCACTTAGTGGTGTAATTAATGCTCTATTAACTATGCGCTCTTTATCGAATGCATTTTTTGATAAGTTGGGAAAAATTGTATCTATCAACTTTGTCAGTGGATTAACATCATTTTTTGATGTTATGACAATATATGTTGGTAGTTGAATCATTTCTTCATTGATTGAAGGTACGGTGCCATCTCCAGTTTGAATTAGAAATTTTGAATATGCGATATCATTTGCTGCTTGCATGTTTTTCTTTAAATGCAAAATTTTAATTTTTTTTTTCCATAAAAGTGATTTAATGATGCATGCATTAATCGCTTCATTTCTTGTAGCTTTAGGCACAACTGGCAATACTTGTCGAAAATCTCCTCCAATAATAAGGATTTTACCTCCAAATGGTTCATCTACACCATTATATCTCTCATGGTTCTATCGAATGCCTCAAAAGCATAACGATGTACCATTGTAGCTTCATCCCACATAAGAACAGTTGATTGTTTTAAAAGTTTTGCTAATTTTGACTGTTTTCTTATTGAGCATGTTGATATCGGTTTTGGTTGTAATGGAAGTTTAAATCTTGAATGTGCAGTTCTTCCACCAGGTAGTATAGTTGCAGCGATACCAGATGTAGTTGTTGCAATTGCAATACCATCATCTTTTCTAACTGTTGAAAGAATAGCATGGTATAAATATGTTTTTCCCGTCCCTCCAGGACCATCTATAAAAAACAAACATTTTTCTTTTTTTACAATTGCATTCATAATTGTATTGTAGGCCTTCAATTGTTCCTCTTTTAATTTTTCAATAGCTAGTAAATCATCCTCAGGAATAGGAATTGCTAACTCTTCTTCTATTAGCTCTGACATTTTATCACATGCATCACAATCATATGCTCTTGAGATATTTGGAAAATCATAATCCGTTGTGCTTTTATTGTGTTGGAGAAGTAACATGTCTAAATCTTTCAAAAGACAATTTGTTAGAAGCATTTGGTTAGTAATACTTGAATTTTGGTAATCTTCTACCATATGATCGAAAAACTCATCCCATAACCTTCGCACACCTGATGGATTGCAGAAAACCAAGATAGTAACAAATAATTCTCTTAAAGAAACTGGCATCTTTGTACTTGAGGCTTCAATCAAAAGTAGTCGGTCCTCTAATATGATTCAAAAGTATTCTCAAGAAAAAACGTTCTCCTTCCGTAGTTAGGACTGTTTATATTCTACCAATCACCTTTACATTAGATACTCTTCTTTTACATTTTTTTTCATTTTTAATCCAACAATAGTGCTTTGGAAATTCACGATATAAAAATTGCCTTTCTTGTTCATCAATTGAATTTGTGTAGAAAAACTCTGTCAGCATTGTGTGTAGGATGCTTTCATCGGCCAAAACTTCATTGATGGTTTGATCATTGGAAAACACAACACTTTGTTTATTTGGAAGATGTATTTGAAGACGTTCAACTGATGGATATATTTTGCTAAGAGAGAACCTAGAAATCTTCCATAATGCTTCTAAAGTAGAAATCCACCTTGCATCTATAAATTGTTGTATCTCATCATAGTTAGGTCCAGGTCGAACTTGCATTGAAACGCGGTCTGCACCTTTGTAGACATATTTGTAAAAATATTTAATGCTTTTTATACTACTACATATCTCTACATTAATGTGACAGTTATATTTGCATAGTAACCAAGGATTGTAAGGTACAACCCATCTGCTATCTACCATCAACTTTTCATTTCTATCAATAGGAATAGATTTTCCAGTATCACGTCTTCTGTAAATTGGGTATGAATCTGTGCCTTGAATAGTCACATTTGAAAATTATTTTGGATACTCTCTTTTGCAACTACCATTTTTCATGCAAGTACAATTTTGATTTTGAGTACCACATGGTCCATGAATCATCCACTTCATTACTGCCACATGTAATTCTGATTCTTCGTTAGAATCGGGTATTTCTGCTCTAACAATTTCATCATATTCATCTGGGTTAGTCAATTTGTCTTCATCTTCGAAGATAATTAGCATATGAACATGTGGTAAACCTCTTTTTTGAAATTCAATTACATGGACATGAGCGGCTACTTTTCCAACTGCTCCTTAAGTAAAAATATCTTTTTTAATTCCTTGTATTTTGCATGAAATATCCTTGTCGTTAAATCTGGTATGCCTTGAGGGTCTTGACCGGGTAGCAATTCACTAACAATTTCATCCCAAAGTGGATTGCATGTCATTGTAATGAATAAATCGGGTTTGCCATACTTATTTACTAAAGCCATTGCATCTTGATATCATTGATACATATCACGTGGACAACCAATATAAGAAGAAGGTAGTATTGTTCGTGTTCCAATATTACCTAAATAAGAGAATTTGTTAAAAACTTCATAAAAATGAAATTTAATTACGTAAAGGTATAAAAATGTACTTAATATAAGAGCGGGTTTTCAATTCACAAACTACGCACTTGCATCATTTTCCCCAACGTTTAAAGCATCTTGTAATCCTTGATACATTTCAGCTCTGATGATTTTTTGATTACTCCTATACCATCTTAGCCTGCTGGTATCTATCTTAACATAGAAATCAACCACGTATTGTTGAAACAATCGTCCACCTCGAAGAAAAAGCGATTTATCATTTTCTTAAATCTATAAAAGAACATTACATATTGATGAATATTAAGAAGTAAAAAATATAAATATATAAAGTGTGTTATATATTAAATTGTATATACCTGTAGAATATTAGCATAATACTCACGACATGAAAATTTATTGCCATTTTCATCCTGACTATTTATATCCCATCCGTAACTTCCATGTGACGACCGCCCATGACTCCTGCACCAAACAAGAAAGTAGTGCGCTGAAAGGTGTGCCAGGCAGCCATGGACGATAGTCAGGGTTAAGGTAAAACAGTAAACTCTATCGTATTACTCACAGCGCATGTATAAAATACAATAGAAAAGTATACATAGTGAAGCTCCATAGAACATAATTCATCGTATAAACTCATAATAGTTTGGTACAACAATCAGAAAAGTCAATACAGCAAGCCTCACTACATATCACTCAGAGAATCATACAAACAGCGGAACATCCAGTACATATAGTAAGAAAACAATATGAAAAGCCTCCAGCTCGTCTTCGTCATCAACAGCTTTAGTCACTAAGAACAGCACCTGTCACCTGCTACCTAGTCTGCCCATCCCAACATGGATGAACAGCCCAAGGTAATAAGAGTTAAACATAAAACCTTGAGTCAAACAAAAGTCTTAGTGAGCAGTAAATCAACTATCAAACATACCAAAAGAGCATAAAGGGTAAAAAGGAATAGGAACTCAACCATCCCACTCCACCTCTTTCTACAGTGATAGCCCCCAGACACACAAAGCAGAAACAAACATAATAAATCAGACATTCAAAGTAAAGCTATTATCACTCGAGTCAAGGTCGGTGTTTTCCAAGTACAGACCCCCAAGGCCTAAACCAAGATCAGGTAAGCACCCTGAAAACATCGCTCTTGGCCCAAGCGACGATACAACCAAAACATCCAAACATCCATGACTCTGGCTATCACTGTTATCATTGCCTCGATATCATCGTTAATTGAATGACTGGATCATTCTTTCATCCGTCCGTCAAGGGCTAATGGTAACCCCGGTTCTAGACATAACTCCGCACGTCGTCGCAGCCCATGCCTAGGACTACCAAATCTGCCCAGAGTACTTAGCACGTCGTCGCTGCCCGTGCCTGGGACTATCGAATCTGCCCAGCGTACTCTTGCTTTGAGCATGCTAGAACCTTCAATAACGATGAGATCTCAGCCTTCTTGTCATCCTCCTCGACGACTATTCACATACTAGCTCAAGCGCCTCTCGAGCCAACCATTATCAACAAACTCGAACCATATCACCGAGTTATCAACATGCTTGGAATGATCCCGTCTGGATTAAACCAAGGCTTTCTCATATCATTCTTTGCTTCATCGCATCATAGCAAAGTCTCAACTCAAAATCATGCTTTGCCTCATCACATCATAGCAAAGTCCCATCTCAACATCATCATCAAATCTATCCATATGAGCTTTTTCATCCGCTTCATATGCCACAGGCAGCTTTCCTTATTCAAGAGCCTTTCCACCTGGCTTTTGAATCATCTTCGACCATCTTGTCCAAAATAATCACTAATAAACTAATCAATCAAATCAATCATTAGTCCAAGTAATCAAGCATTCAAACAAGATCCAAATAAGCAGATATAACAATAATGGCAATTTCGTAATTAAAGAGTCCAAATCTAACAAGCATGAATTCTAAGTCACATCTTGATGAACGAACTAGCATAGGTCAACATGTAGTAAAATGGATATCAAATATTTATGAATGATGGATCTACGTGCAGACTTAAGGAAAATGCATGAAATCACTATCTTTTTCACACAAATAAGTCACCAATCCAATATACTCCTTTGGGTCCATGTGAGAGATAACCACCACTCACCGAATCACCTAAACACCATAAAAGCAACTAACTTCAGATCTGGACAGCAAAGGATCTAGCTTGATCCGACAAGATTCCGCTTCAGACGGTGAAATCTCTCTTCGAAGAATGTAGGTCTTCAACTTTGGCTCTTAGATCTTTGATCTTGATCTTCGATCTTGGATGGATGGAAGCACTAGATTAGAGTAGAGAAAAGAAGTGAAGAAGTGTTGAAGTCGAGCTCTCAAAATGGCAGCACTTCTTCGCTTCGAAATCCGGATCCTAAAAATGAAGATAGGCACTTCTATTTATAGGCTGGACTTCCCTTAAGTCAGCCGTCCCCTTAAGTCGTCCACGACCTAACCCTTGCCGACCTAACGACCTACGACTCAAGACACCACACGACCTAACACACACTTCTCAACACACACGACTCACGACTCATAAATCCCACGTCCTACGACTTAACCCTTGAAGCCACCCCAACAGTCTACGACTTAGCACCTATACGACCTACGACTCAATTACACTACCGACCTAACACAAGGGACGACTCAACACACACGGCTTAGCGACCCAATGACCTAACACCCTTAACTCGTTCACGACCTAAGCCTTAGGTCGCTTAACCCCTTAAGCCAATAACCCTTGAGTCGGCATCCCCTAAGCCGTTAGTTCCCTTAGGTCGGCCAATCACCTTAAGTCGCTCTCTCCTAAGTTGGCAACTGCCTTAAGTCGTAAACTCCTAAGTTGTTAGCTCCACTAAGTTGGCCACCCCTATAAGTCGTTCCATCACCTTAAACCGTTATCTCTTAAGTCGGCCACTTTCCTAAGTCGTTCCACCGACTCATCACTCCACGCGACTTATCTTATGGCGATCAAACTCCGGACGACTTAAGCTCCGAACGACTTAAATTCTGAACGACTTAATGGCACTAACGACCTAATGACTACAGTTCTACAATCCTTCGATCCGTAAAAATAGGGGTCGTTTTCATCCTGACTATTTATATCCCATCCGTAACTTCCATGTGACGACCGCCCATGACTCCTGCACCAAACAAGAAAGTAGTGCGCTGAAAGGTGTGCCAGGCAGCCATGGACGATAGTCAGGGTTAAGGTAAAACAGTAAACTCTATCGTATTACTCACAGCGCATGGATAAAATACAATAGAAAAGTATACATAGTGAAGCTCCATAGAACAGAATTCATCATATAAACTCATAATAGTTTGGTACAACAATCAGAAAAGTCAATACAGCAAGCCTCGCTACATATCACTCAGAAAATCGTACAAACAGCGGAACATCCAGTACATATAGTAAGAAAACAATATGAAAAGCCTCCAGCTCGTCTTCGTCATCAACAGCGTTAGTCACTAAGAACAGCACCTGTCACCTGCTACCTAGTCTGCCCATCCCAACATGGATGAACAGCCCAAGGTAATAAGAGTTAAACATAAAACCTTGAGTCAGACAAAAGTCTTAGTGAGCAGTAAATCAACTATCAAACATACCAAAAGAGCATAAAGGGTAAAAAGGAATAGGAACTCATCCATCCCACTCCACCTCTTTCTACAGTGATAGCCCCAGACACACAAAGCAGAAACAAACATAATAAATCAGACATTCAAAGTAAAGCTATTATCACTCGAGTTAAGGTCGGTGTTTTCCAAGTACAGACCCCCAAGGCCTAAACCAAGATCAGGTAAGCACCCTGAAAACATCGCTCTTGGCCCAAGCGACGATACAACTAAAACATCCAAACATCCATGACTCTGGCTATCACTGTTATCATTGCCTCGATATCATCGTTAATTGAATGACCGGCTCATTCTTTCATCCGTACGTCAAGGGCTAATGGTAACCCCGGTTCTAGACATAACTCCGCACGTCGTCGCAGCCCGTGCCTAGGACTATCGAATCTGCCCAGAGTACTTAGCACGTCGTCGCAGCCCGTGCCTGGGACTATCGAATCTGCCCAGCGTACTCTTGCTTTGAGCATGCTAGAAGCTTCAATAACGATTAGATCTCAGCCTTCTAGTCATCCTCCTCGACGACTATTCACATACTAGCTCAAGCGCCTCTCGAGCCAACCATTATCAACAAACTCGAACCATATCACCGAGTTATCAACATGCTTAGAATGATTCCGTCTGGATTAAACCAAGGCTTTCTCATATCATGCTTTGCTTCATCGCATCATAGCAAAGTCCCATCTCAACATCATGCTTTGCCTCATCACATCATAGCAAAGTCTCATCTCAACATCATCATCAAATCTATCCATATGAGCTTTTTCATCCACTTCATATGCCACAGGCAGCTTTCCTTATTCAAGAGCCTTTCCACTTGGCTTTTGAATCGTCTTCGACCATCTTGTCCAAAACAATCACTAATCAACTAATCAATCAAATCAATCATTAGTCCAAGTAATCAAGCATTCAAACAAGATCCAAATAAGCAGATACAACAATAATGGCAATTTCGTAATTAAAGAGTCCAAATCTAACAAGCATGAATTCTAAGTAACATCTTGATGAACGAACTAGCAAAGGTCAACATGTAGTAAAATGGATATCAAAACTTTATAAACGATGGATCTACGTGTAGACTTAAGGAAAATGCATGAAATCACTATCTTTTTCACACAAACAAGTCACCAATCCAATATACTCCTTTGGGTCTGTGTGAGAGATAACCACCACTCACCGAATCACCTAAACACCATAAAAGAAACTAACTTCAGATCTGGACAGCAAAGGATCTAGCTTGATCCGACAAGATTCCGCTTCAAACGGTGCAATCTCTCTTCGAAGAATGTAGGTCTTCAACTTTGGCTCTTAGATCTTTGATCTTGATCTTCGATCTTGGATGGATGGAAGCACTAGATTAGAGTAGAGAAAAGAAGTGAAGAAGTGTTGAAGTCGAGCTCTCAAAATGGCAGCACTTCGTCGCTTCGAAATCCGGATCCCAAAAATGAAGATAGGCACTTCTATTTATAGGCTGGAAATCCCTTATGTCGGCCATCCCCTTAAGTCGTCCACAACCTAACCCTTGCCGACCTAACGACCTACGACGCAAGACACCACATGACCTAACACACACTGCTCAACACACACGACTCACGACTCATAAATCCCACGGCCTACGACTTAACCCTTGAAGCCGCCCCAACACTCTACGACTTAGCACCTATACGACCTACGACTCAATTACACTGTCGACCTAACACAAGGGACGACTCAACACACACGGCTTAGCGACCCAACGACCTAACACCCTTAACTTGTTCACGACCTAAGCCTTAGGTCGCTTAACACCTTAAGCCACTAACCCTTGAGTCGGCATCCCTTAAGCCGTTAGTTCCCTTAGGTCGGCCAATCACCTTAAGTCGCTCTCTCCTAAGTTGGCAACTGCCTTAAGTCGTAAACTCCTAAGTTATTAGCTTCACTAAGTTGGCCACCCCTATAAGTCGTTCCATTACCTTAAACCGTTATCTCTTAAGTCGGCCACTTTCCTAATTCGTTCCACCGACTCATCACTCCACGCGACTTATCTTATGGTGATCTAACTCTAGACGACTTAAGCTCCGAATGACTTAAATTCTGAACGACTTAATGGCACTAACGACCTAATGACAACAGTTCTACAATCCTTCGATCCGTAAAAAGACGGGTCGTTACATTCTATATGGTAATAAAAGTGGGTATTGCAATTGATCATAATAACCAGCTGTTTCAGGAACAGTTATGGGTTGTCCATAGTTTGTCTCAACTACAATATCTCTTTCATGGATTTCTTCATTTTCAGCTCCTTCTATCCAAATTCCAGCAAATTGTGAAGAAGTTGGGAGAGTATATTGTTTTTGATTTGAAGATTGTTCTTTTATGACCAATTTACAATGTTGGATATTTGGTTTTTTCCAAGTTGTCGAAATACAACTGCAAATCTATTATGTGTACTAAGAGTTTTTTGTAATTTCTCTACGATATCTCGACTCGGTATTATTTTCAGCCAATCGGCTATCAATTTCTTTTTCTGTATCATAAATATAAAGTTGTAGATATCTTGGACGATTATCAGATGTAGGTACCAAATTGCCCATTTTATGGTAGATACTTCCTTGAGCTCGAAATGTGTATACTCCATCTTTACCGGTAGCCACGTTCTCATCAACATGAACTCCCATCGATGTAATTGCAAACAAGTGGTTATAAGCTCGTATGTTTTTTCTGGATTCTTTTCCTTCATTTGATTGGTCATTGTACAAATTGAAGATCTCATCGGGTGAAGAAATTGATTGTAAAATGATTTTTCCATTTAGACAGCAGAAGTTATTTGATTCTCGGTGAAAGAGTCTTGCTTGACAATGTTTGCATATTCTTGATTGTGGCAAATAGAATCTTTGAAAATCAGAATGATCTATAAAGTTTCTTGCACAATTATGTCTTGATGTAGCACTTCGACATAGTTGAGTAAATCTATGTATTGTATTTCTATTGATGTTTCTTTGTTCAAAAGATGGTGTATTAGTGTTTTGTTCATCTTCATTGTTCACTGACCCATCGATATGTTGATCTACACAAATTATTGATAAATAAATTAAAGTATTTATTAACATGAAATTCAAATATATTTTTTATTATATTTAATATATATATATATATATTATATAATATATAATATATATAATATATATATATATATTATATAATATATATATATATATAATAAAGAATTATAGTAAATGGTTTTCTTAGTAATTCCTTCAATATTTCGAGTGCAAGGTAAAGAAAAGGAACTATCTGTGCTTGTTTGTGATTCGTAATCATTGATATTTTCTTCACATCTTCTGGATTTTCTAATATGATAATTAGAGCGAACTTACTTTCTTTTTGCTTCTTTTTCAGCTTCTGTCATTGAATTTGTTTTCGTTCTCTCATAAGTGTTACGACGCTCCAACTGTCGAGCCTTTTGTTCTGTTTTTAATTCAGATCGACGTTGTCTTTTTCTTTCTGTCTTGATTTGAGCATCTAATAATGCTTGTTTTTGTAGCTTTCTCAATGATTCTAGAGCTTCTATGAAGTATCAAAGATGGTGATTGATTACATGTTCCTGCTTGACGTTGGTTTCTTTCAAGGATTCTTGGACTTCTACGGGGTGGCAACTGAGAACTGCAGTTTGATTCCATTGGGTTGTGTTGAATTCTATTGGTATTCGTTGTCCTTTGTAAGTGAACAACTTCGTTGGTTTCCATTGCTTGAAGTTGAGCTTTTTCGATTATTCTAGGACTTCTACGTGGTTTTGATTCGGAAAGTTGATTAACTTCCATAGTTTGGTAGTGAAATGCACAGATTCAAGATTGAAATTGTTTGACCCTAAAAATAGAGCATTTACCATGCTTAATTAATTTAGGATTTAGGAAGAAGTAAAGATTATAAACCATTATTGTGTAAGAACTAAGGTATGTATAAAAAAAATACTTAATTGTTAAGTAAATTATGTTGTTTACTTAATTTGCGATAATGACATAACCATTCCTGGTAAGAAAATATATTTATATAATGTTTATAAATACTACTTCAAAGTATTTTCAAATTTTTAGCATACAGTAGGAGTTATAATCAGCCTAGAAAAATATCTTTAATAATATCTCAAATTTCAACCTATTCTACAAATAATACCACTTATGTTCAGTTCAAAAGTTTTATTCCAATTAGTGCGTTATTGAACAAAATATTGTATTTTTATATAAAGTATTTCTAAAGTATTGTTGTGATTATATAATTATGTGAAATTTTTTTAAGGTAATAATCCATGCGTAAGTTTGTAGATATTTATTTTTGTTTTCAGTTAGAAATAAATATCCTTTTTAGTGCATGTATCAGTAGATGTATCAATGTAAGTACTATCCTAGAGTTTTTAATCCCAACTCATGTATTATAAAGTCGAGTGTAAAAAAGGATGTACGTTAAAATAATTATAGTTGTTTTCAATGAATGAAAGATATTTGGTTGCCTTGTTTGCTGATGTTCAAACACCTTTGTAAAAATGTGTACAACACCTCACTTCTGTCTAAAACAAATTAAAGCATTTTGGGACTAAATACTTTAATTTCGACAGCACTTCCCTTCTTTCTCTTGTACGCATAACTTTGCATCCAAGGGGTGTGTTGTCGTTGTATTTTCTAAAATAAATTAAACCCCTTTGGGACTAAGGACTTTAATTTGTTGCTGTATTTTTTAAAATAGTATTTAAAGTTTATTTTCAAATAAAAATTATATTTATTTCTTAATTTAACCAAATGCAATTTTATGTGTTCTTTGCAATTTCTTATACAAATTCGTTTGCAATACTTATTTTCAACTTTAGAAAATATATCTTATACTTCTCCTCAATATTTACTTCTTTACATTTGTGACCTCATAAATTCTAGCAGAAAATTAAAATTCCTAATCAAATATATAAATAGCGATATATATTATATTCAAAATAAACTTTGAAGAAAAAATTGAAAACATTATACATATCTCAAAATTTTGAGAAACTAATAAAACAATACCATAAATATTCGTTTTCTTGTCGTATTCGGTATTTGGATGTAAAGAATGAATAGTATTTGCATAATTCCTACACTTGTTTCCAACTTAAGAAAATATATACATAAGTTAGATATATATTGTTAATTTTCAATATAACCTCTCAAAATATATAATCAAATTACGGTAACTACGCCAAAGTTAGATAACTATAGAATGAGAAACCGAAGGAAAAAGCAATATCCATTTGTGAAATGAGAAACTATACTTACCATGTTTCTAGTTTATTTAATCTTTTATTACGTATATTCTATTAGCTCCTCAAGCTATTGCATATCACCCACCTTATTCAAACTTCTACACCATATTCTTTGCAAAAAACTGTTTATTGTCATTGATTACCTTCCAAAATCACATACATAATTTTTTTTACCAATAGACGTTGACATAAAAATATTGTTTTCATAAAACCTCCAAGAAAACTTATAAACAAATGATAATAACCATGTCAAACTATAAATTATTTATGTTATTAAAAGTAAAAGGAGAAAACTGTAAGTGCAAAAAGAAAACAACACTTGTTATATTTCTTTCTTAATGGATATTTTGTAGACCACCTTTAAGCTACCTGCTTTATATGTTCTTATCCATAATGTTTAAATTATTTTTGTTAACGGTGCTATAAAAATGAGAAAAGGCAACAACTCGTGTGGACATCAAGTTTGATTTTTTTTTTTGATTTTATTCATTTTTAACATAAAATTATATTGTGATTATGTTTTAAATTCTTCTCAGATTCAACTAACTATGTTCCTCTTTAAAGTACTATGAAAGGGTTGTGGTTCAATTGGAATGGATATTTATAAATTCACTTCCAGTGGTTCTATCATATTCCAAAATAAAACTGGAAACATAAAAAGAGAAACTAAACTTAAGTATATAAGGTAAGCATTTTCCTTGGTGAGCATTAAAAATGGAAGTTTATTCTTAACAATTAAATGAAAAAAAAAGAATGAACTTAAAAATTTACTCATTTAAATTTAATGAGTAAACGATGGAAAAGAGAGAAAACCCTTTATAAGGGGCAGATGTAGCCTAACCATAACAAATAATAAAAAATTGAAATCAAATTATCCATTAAACTGTTATATTCAGACAGGTTATAAGGTTATTAAAACGCAGATGATTTCGAAGGTGGATGAGCATTCAATCGCCCTGGCAATTAGGGTTAGGTAGAAAGTGGAATGAAACGTATGTGAATAGAAGTGCACAGGATGAGAAAGAAGACCCAAACAAAATTGCAAAGAAAAGGGTATTTTTGGTACTTCAAAAAGACACGGTTGAATCACGTTCAAAGAATTCTTATTATTAGTAGTAAAGAAGTAAAATTTGCCAAACTAAGCTTATATTTCCTATCACAGACCTTGCAGTTTTCAAAAATTTAGAATATAAAAAAACTTAGCCCAGGTTACCATCCTTATATTTTATATAAAAATAATAATGTACAAATTTACGTAATAAAATTCTACAATAATGGATTCTAATGATGAAAACCTATCTTGAAATGCAGAGGGCAATATAATAGCTTCACTCGCAACCACAACCAAATAGTTGTTGCCAGATTACAGTGTTAAACAATTAGAGCAATATTAAATGAAAATGAACTTACATTAAATGAAAACAATACGTATAAATGAAAATGAACTTATATTAAATGAAAATGAATTGCTATTTGGAAAATTTTCCTCATATCGTGTAATATTAAGTCTAATCGCTTGTATTTGTTTTCGCTAGATTGACATTCACACCTGAATGTAGCAAAGATAGGAACTTCATAACTCTTGTAAAGTAAACTCTCATTTATTAAATGACATTCATAAACAAAAGGCAGTTAACTTACTTTTTCCTTGTTATTCATTTAGCTTATTTGAACCTATCTTGTCTTGCATATGAAAATTTGTTGATGAAGAATAAATATGGGGATATAGTAGTCTAAGTCAACTTAGGGAAGAAGGGAATCATTAAGTTCAAGATCGTTCTTGTCATTAGGTGAGATATAATAGGGAAGCTGAAGAGTGAATGTAAAGAAAGAGTACGATGTGCAACATCAATGAGCTGACAGGCTGGGGTATGCTGAAGCTTAAGCAGGTATGATTGGTAAGGGAAATATGATGCATGCATTAACTGAAATTGCAAGCAGGTATACGTTGCTCATTAAAAGTAAGTACGTACCATATCTTTAAAGGCAATTCAAAATATATGACTAAAGAATTCTAGCCGCTGCACTGATTAAAATCTCATTGTAGCTTGCTTATTCTATTACTGATTATTTTTCATCTTTGCTGTCAGAATAAAAAAAAAACAGAAATAAACCAATAAATAGCTAGTTAAGCAAATATGCATATAACGCAATATGAAGTGTAACTGACAATGAACACATAAATCATAACACATAAATGCACATAAATTAATGAATTATTAAATTAAGAAACATGTTTAGGAGAATAAAAATATTAGGAACTTGTTTCCAAAATTTTAAAGCCTACTAATTAGCCAAAATGATTGTGTATATCCTCCTCACATGGATTACTGCAATAAAATTCTGACAAAAAGGGAACAAATCCAAATTTAGTTGTTATCATATCATAAGTTTATTGATTAATTTGCATATTACCTTCATAAAAGACATACGTAGTTGATGATTTTTCTCTCCTATATTGATGAATCTATCTGCAACCAAAATCAATAGCAAGAAGAAAGAAGTGAGGGATCGAAATAAAATTCAGGGAATATTGTGCATGAAGATACCTATCAAATGACTAACATCATACATTCACTGATTATCCAAAACTTATTTTAGTAACCATATGAGATCCAAATGAAATCATGCATAACTTACATCAGTGGCCATATAACATGAATTTTAGTTGAATATATACATAACATATTGAATTATAACAGTAATAAAACAAAATTAATTTGACTGCACATTAAATGGTTAACAAATGCATATCTCCAATGGACATTTGTAATATGGTTTAAGGTTTCATCCTAAAGCAGCACAACAATTTTTAACACAACTAACGAATTTGATCAATCTTAATCAGAGTAAAATATTGTCAGTAATCTTTTATTAGGTTGGTCTTGACAAATCCTTGACTACCATCCTGAGTGTAAAAGTGTAAATAGGACTCTTCTGAGGTGGTTCGATAGAAATTTTGTTCATTCAGATTATACTACTGTATGAGAACATAGATTTAAACCATTCACTTCTATAGCACAAAATGAATGATAGCATAAATTTGGATAGAAATAAATGCAATAGCAAACCACACATATAAAGCACATACATTATTGGCATTGTTACGAAGACAGTCAATTCAATAATAATAAGATTAGCTTGTAAGCATTTAGGAGAATAAAGAAGGAGCATATTCCAATTATCCTCCATGTTAAAGGCCTTTTTTGTTTCCAAATACTAATCTATAGCATGCAAAAATTATTTTTGAAATAGAAACAGTAAGGAAAATAATAGTAGAGAATTCAAAGTTTATATTCATAACACAAAATCTACCTAGACAACTAAAGGGAGAAAAAAATTCATGGAAAAAGTTTGTATGAGGATGTGAAAAAGATAAAGATACATTATTTGACGATACAACCAAGGCAACACATGAGCCCTAAAAATTCTTAAAATATTCAAAAACCATTATCATTAACAAAACTAAATTATTACAAATTTAAATATGAGATAATAAAAATAACATTCACCAATCATGTGTTTGTGGGAAAATCAATAAAAGCATGTTGTTTGAATTGAAATGCCAAATAATTTCAATATTGGTGGAGAAGAAAGATGTAAGAAAAAGAAACCGGGGATTTAGAAAGTTGATAGGATACAGTGATCAGCAACTGGATAGCATGGAAAATTGAAAGCATAAACTAAAATAGATCATGTAGATATTGAAGGAAAGGTTAAATTAATAAATTCATAATATAATAGATTGTGGTGACTTAGTGGTATTGTTTTAAATTAGGGAAGTTAGTTCATTGGCTTTTTGTTTGTACAGGTCTCTCAAGTAATTCGCTTGAATATATATTGCAACTTAACACTAGCCATTGTTTGTGTGCCTTTATCTTTACAGTTAAATAAAAGCAATTTTATAATATAGATAAAACATAAGATCATTATTGCCAGAAAACTTGATTCCAACTCATGTTTACATTCATGAAAATTAAAGACTGGATAACTTGGTTAATCAAGATGGAGACCATAAAATTATCGCAAATGTATGTTGACAACACTTCGCCGAGACATGAAGCCAACTATATTAACAGTTAAAATCATGTATACTAAAGTAATGATCAGTTTTTGAAGACAAACTCTTACCCAGAAGAGAAAAGGCTCTGTCATATTTAAATAAATGCAAATTTGAGACAATACTTTTTAAACTTTGGCAAATCTTAGTACAGAAAAATACAACATACTAACAAAATCAAGCTTTCAACATCCAAGCGCAAATTTAAAAATAGGAAGTACAAAAGACTTCCTAGCAAGGAAATGGACAATGCATTGAAAGTAGTATGTCATAACAGTAGATTAGTAGATTAAAGCTATTTTTCAAAAAGAAGGAATTTTTAAGATGCAGTATGTAAAGAGAATAAAATAGTTAGTTAACTTCTTCAAACAACCTTGTGCAGCAATGTTTTAAGTTTGGGTTCATTAATTTGTGGTTAAGACAAAGTATACATCAATACATCTTTATTATAAATTAACATCATCATCAGTAGCAGAAAAGCCCAATATTTTTGAAATGTAAATGGAAACACAAAAGAAAAAAAAGAAGCGGAAAACTATTTCCAAAACATAGAAGAAAGATTTAAATGTGATATATGAAAAATGATAAACGGCTTAAAGCTTTAATAAACTATTTCCAAAAAATGTATTTAATAGAAAGGTAGAGCAAATTAATTGTTATTCATTAGCCATTTAAATATTCAATTGAGGAAATATTATAGGTTGACAATTAATAATTAACATGATGTTTTAACCTGTGCAGTTAACGCGCTTGGTAGATTCAAAGCGGTGGAGGGGCAAAAAGTCATAGCGAGGATACAGCGAGGATATAGCGGGATATAGCGGATGGGTCTAAAATAGCATATGAAACTCGTACTTAATGTTTTTACAAATATATAAATTGTAATTAAATGAAAAATTATCATTCAATTGAATTATTAATACATAAATAATTTTAAATAAAAACATGTGCGGATATACTGTAAATAAACGAAAAACTGTTATATAACATAATTGAATTTGGTAGAATATTAGAGTATTTTCATTTCTGAAAATATATTAAAAATTAAATCAAATAAATTAGTTTCATAATTATAATGTATAAATGCAATTTTTCAATTCATTTTGTTAAAAAAGATATAGCGGGAATAGTGGAATATAGCGGAAATTACGGGATATAGCGGAAATAGCGGGGATTAAAGCGGAAAGGTTATATTCTGGGGCTATATGGAAAAATCGTAGCGGTAGAAATCCGCTATGAGATATAGCGGGGTTGTAGCGGGGTAATAGCGGGGCATTAACCACACAGGTTTTAACTCATGTAAACATTTCAAAGCAATAAAAAAAGAACTAAATTGCGAAGAAGAAGAAAATGTTATCTCGCCTTTTTAGCAAGTCTGGAAAATCAGTAATTGTTATATATACAACTATCTAAATATGTTTTTCATGAGAAATCTCTGTCGTATCAATTACCGAAGATAAAATTCTTAACTAAAGGCCAATCATATAGTTTAGAAACAAATCACGGTAAGGATAGTGTAAATATGATGATCTCATTTATTACACTGCTTGATTTATCATAAATTGATATATCTAAAGATAAATTTGTATATTCCAATTATGTGACATGATATTGATTTATATATATTTTTATTAATTAATATATCTGCAGGTGTTAAATTTGTATAGTCCAATTATATCATTGTCCTGAATTGTTTATTTGAATTTCCATCTTTTTTTAAAATAAGAATCATAAAATGGTCAACAGAAAATTAATCAAAAATATTGAAGCTATAAATCCAAATATGGTGATCTTATTTATTAGACTACTTGAATTATACATTTTAATTTCTATCAAATCTTTGTTTTAGGTTTTACTCTCCCATAAAATCCTTTTAATTGCAGGTTCCAGGTGATTGTATACAATAATGAATAAATAGCAAGCAAGTTTTAAATATTTCATGTTTTAAAAAAACTATTTAGTTTCAATAATCAGATGACATAAAGAAAAAAGGAAAACATTTGGGAGCTTATATAAAGTAATACAGTTTATATTTGTTGTAGTTAATGCTAACTCAAAAGTTACCTACAAAATTCTTTGCATGTTTTACAATTATATCTGCATGAGTGCAATTTATCAAGTAAATAGTGACACTTGAATGTAAAAAATGCATGGTTTTATTCTTTTATTTGTAAAATACGTTTAGCCCATTAAACTGATATGCTTAGAAGCAAGTTCAATGTAAAACCAATAAATATGGTACCGAAATGGATAAATATGTTAGTAATGGGAAAAAAGTAAGCAAGTAAAGCATGATATAATTATAAATTAATAATATATGTTATAAATTCAGGATGCATTTAATAGAAAGAAAGAGGCGAAGAACATATTCATATCATGTCAGCAATATTATAGCTTGACATTTCAAAGGAAAAGAAACAAAAAAAAAATGAAAAATCATAATCACTCCTTTTTAACATGTATAGAAAATCTGTAGTTGCTATACAACTATTTAAATATGTTTTTCATGAGAATTCTACATCTTATCAATTGCTGAAGATGAAATTCTCAATTAAAAGCTAATAATCGTAGTTACGTAACAACTGGTTGTAGACAATAATCTCTGCAATTTGTAAGATTATGTCATAAAATATCATCATATATTTTTATTATAATAAATAAAGGATAATGGATATATATTAGTAATTCAGTATATTGGATAGGTCATAGGTGTGATAAGAAATCACCAGTGAATTATCTAGAAAGTTAAATTTTACATAATTTAAAGAGTCATGTTTTAGAACTTCTTTAACAAAATTAGCACGTTATTAACTAACGACAATTCCCATGATCCAAGTCTTAATCAAATGTTCTTGTGAACTGTTTTTCCCTTTCTTTACGCGATACGCGATAAGGATAGAAAAAGAAATGCGTAAGTCGAAATTGACAGAATCCCTAAAATGCAGCAAATCTGAACGATAAGATCCAGTCGACATCAAAGGAAGCGAACATTACATGGCGGTGAGCTCTAATTGAGGATACTGAAGCGTCATTCAACGCGATGGGCGAAAGCGAGGAATCTTCGGATGCGTAAGTCAAAATTGACAGAATACCTAAAATGCAGCAAATCTGAGCGATAAGATCCAATCAACATCAAAGGAATCGAACATTACATGGCGGTGAGCTCTAATTGAGGATACTGAAGCGCCATTCAATGCGATGGGCGAAAGCAAGGAATCTCCAGATGCAGAAAGCTAACCATAGTCCACAAAATCAGTCGATTGCTTATCGCTCGCGATAGTGGATGCTTGGCATGGATCGTTTGATTTGGAGTGATTAGGTTCTGTTAGGCTCGTACGAAAGGAAGTGAAATGAAAGGCGCAACGTAGGTGCAGAAGGGTATTTTAGGAAGTTCAGAAAGACACGGTTGATTGTAGTTCAAGGAACTTTTATTATTAATAGTAGAGATATTTTCAAACATTTTGAAAATATCTTTACCCTTTCAAACATTTCGAAAACTTATATAGTATAATAATTTTTATAATAAACATGTTTTATTTAAATTTAATTATTAAATTTAAAATATTTAACATTATTTTTCAAAACGATTTTGAAAATTAGCTCAAGGTCCAAATTAAGTTGGGCCTTTTTTATTAGGAGTAACCTTTGGGCTCACTTCACCTTTCAAATTAGGCCGGTAACCAGGTAGGACAGGGTACTTGATTACCCATTTCCAATTCTAGATATTACCTTTCTAGACACCGTACTAAGTGGACAACCTTAATTAGCTAACCCTAATATGACTAAGTTAGACCGCATAGCTATTGGGCTCTAAAACCATTGTTCGAACCGAACTAGCCCACAACGGAAGTTATGGGTAAATTTCAATTTTTTTACCCTATTGGATCTTTTATTGGGCCTATAAAGTCTAACTGAATTAGAAAATTGTAAAATTTCATTTAAATAAAATCATTTATTTTATTTAAATTCAAATACATTAAGATATGAAATTAATTTTATTTGGTTTAGTTTATACATATATGTATCATATACATATATGTTAGAGTGCATGTGTAACATAATAATCCGTGAAATGTATAACATGCACATATGTTGATGTTAGGATTTACATCGCAACAGCAATATTAGCTCATTTTATACAACATGTATGTTGTCCAAATATGTGCATGTATATGTGCTACAAAATATATACACGCGCGCGCACACACACATATGTGTGTATAAATATATTATATATAATATATGATCATAAAACATTTATACATAGATAAATATATATATTGAAAGAGGGAGAATTATTAAAAATTATATATAATTCAAAATTAACTTAGTATGCAAATATAATAATTTAAGTATTTTAATTTGTATATATTACGAATAAAATAATGTTTTAATCAAAAATAATTAACATAAAATAATCTACTGATGAAAATTCAAATTTTACAATTTTAGAAATTTAGGATCATAAAATAGAGTTTAGAAAAAATATGAAGATTTATCAAAGTTGAAATATTATTTTTGAAAACAAATATATTGATTTAAGAAATAAGTATTTAATATAAAATAATATATTATTAAAAATTCAAATCATAAATTTCAGAAATTCTAGGATCATGAATGAAAGCATACTAAAAATTTTGAAGCATTTTTCGATTAATTTTTTTTTTTTAATAAATCATAAATTGTATTTTTGAAATAATATTAATTATTGAAAATAATAAACTTTATTGAATTTTTTTTAAATTTTTTCTATATGTTTTAAAATGATATAATATTTTATGAAAATGTAAAATTGAACTTTTAATATAATAATTATTTTATATATAATAAAAATTTCAATAAATGTTAATTAAAAATATTAATATATGTATGATAATTAATTTTTGAATTTTTAAAATTTTAAATTCATAATATATATAAATAAGTGTACTAAAATTTTATATCATATATATGTATCTTATATATGCTACTAAACATTTGTCGATACATAAATCAAATGGTATAATAAACAAATTATGCACATAGCCAAACTGATTTGTGACAACCACATCTATTTACAAAAATCTCACCTAACTAAAGATATAGTAGCAAATATTTAAATAGATATGAAATTTCTCATTATAGGATCATAGAATATAATTAATTAATGTAATATGAATTAAAATTACCAATTTAATGATGCCTTTGAATCCACATTGAAGCAATGCCTTCCTTTTACTGTTCTTTATTTGTCAGATTGCAAGTCTGGAATTGCCGACCTCTAACTATCGAATAATATAATTTTAATTTGAAATATATTTGAGAATTTTGAAGTGAATGGAGAGCGATGTTTTAACCAGCAACATAGAAGGTAACGACAACCAAAAAAAAAAATTTCGATAAAAATCCAATTTTAGTTTAATAAGCGTAGCCGGTTGTGACATTTATTTAAACCAATTCTCTTCGTTAAAACTATATCATTTTGGACTTATGGAATTTGATAATGGTCAAAATTCCAACCCTATCCACATTCAACTTTATAGTCATAAATACAAAGTCTTTGGTTCAATAATAACAATTATTATTAACCGAAATGTTTTGGCCAGCAAAACAAGAAATAACATAAGTAAATCACATACAAGATTATAGTGGTCTCACTAACGTTGTGTTAGTGTACATTCAATCTGGAAAGAGCTTCACAATGAAAAGAGTACAAGAACTTGAATACAATGATCACTCAAAATTCTATAGAATTTTATTTTGTAAAGATTAGGAATTGAAGAAATTAGTCAGAGGAAATCCTTTTATTAATTCGAATGAACTTTTTTCTATTTGAAATCTGAAAAGCAGCTTATATATGAAAGTTTCCCGTTTGATAATTTTCAAATTTCCCCGTGAAGCCTTCACAATCAACAAACAGTAGCACGGGCATAAAAGCCCACGTCCCCAGCAATCAACCGTTTAAATTGCCAAATAAGACGTCTGCCATCAATTCCAAACGACGGAAAATCCCAAATTAACACGTGAAAGTTTCCGTAAAATTTCCTATAATCATATACGTCTGAATAGATAATTCAGATGTTTGAATCCTCTATTCGGATGTCTGACTTGCTGTAGCCAACTCTAATTTTTTCAAACTACGAAATATCAAGCCTCCGAACTCTGATTCACGAACTGTCGACATCGATATCAAGCTATTTCCATTCTCTTCAATTCCACATATAATGTCGCCAAAATTTAACATATTTCAGTTGATCAGGTCATTGGGAATCAACATATGTTTCTAGTTTCATTTGAATGCCGACAATGTTTTCTAAACAAGTTGGTTATAAGTATACAAGCTTAAGGATAATCAAATGCAAAACCTTTTTGACTTGCATTTAAGAACTATAATAATGGTTAATGAAGCATATTTTTTTTATACAATTAGCCTGAGATATATTCATTAGTTAATAATGGAGTTTCTGCACATTTAGTATTATGGTATGATTCCGACAAGTCCAATCATCTAGCTTGCATCAACCTTCCGAAAATGACATAAATATGACAGGATTATGATGTTAAAAAAAAGGATGTTTACCAGCTACATCAATGGATAGATTACTCGAACAAAATTCCTCTATTCAATCTGCTTCGAACCTATGCATATTTTGATATTTGGAGTAAAAGAGAAAGTTCAATCCCGTATTCCAACATCTGAAAGCTACGTATCCTCAAGATGTAAAAACAAACATAGAAATTACACACCGGCTTATTATCATAAGTTTCCAAATAACTTGCTATGAAGTTGTATGATACATAGTGGATGACAAAATGTAGGTCATCCCACACACTCACATGGCACTCTCTCTTTTCCTTTGTTTACAAAGTTAATTTCATACTCAACAGAGGCTAAAGAAAGAAAGAAATAAAGAAAAAAGTTGTACATTGCTGATTCCTTTCTGTTGTCAGTAGGACAAGACATCCCCACAAAAGGGTCCCTTTAGCAAAATTCCTTGTTTGGATCCTCTTGTTCTTTAGGCTGTACTCTTATACGCTGTTTATTCACCACTTTCTTGCATTCTTATGTTACACTTTTGTATTAGTTCCATATGGATGTATCATTCGTGTAAGTAGAGAGTGTATTTCCATGTGAACAAAACGGAAATACGCACAAAGGGCAAGGGATATTTTACACACTTCAATTTTAGTAGAAGATTTCTACAAACTCAATTACTTCTGATCACATAAACAATATTACCTGAAACAGCAACTCTATAGCCAAATACAACACAACAATAATTAATATATATAATAACAATATACTTTTATGGATGTTTTATTCTTAAAAGTTGAACTCCAAATTCCGTCTTAAGCTACTTCGAGCTCTCAGTGGAAATTATGTTGTTCTGACCATGCCCAGAATGCCGAAGATTGATCATCCATTCCTCCATAAATGTTGCATAAGTTCTCTTCTACAGTGGTAGCGTAACCATGTTCGTTCTTCATAGAATTTTGAATGAGTTGAGTCATAGCTTGTTGTTTATAAGAAGGAAAAAATGCAATACCTTGATTTACATTGCCATGCCCAGGGCTATCGGTGGCATGCTGCATTCTTGAAATTTCTAAGTTGATGTCTGAGCTATTTTCAGTTCTATTACTCGAAGAGCCTTCTGTTTCTTTGTTTAGATTGATAGGTTCTATTGTTTCTCTCCCTTTCAGTGCAAATAACTGTAAAAGCTAACAATCAGTAACATGATTAAATATTAAGATCTATTTGGGTATGCAGTAAGTAAATTTATGTCTTAAACTACTTAATCATCAAATATATGGAATCATAACTAGAGTTTAGAAAACGGGAATGTTTCAACAATTAATAACTCATCAGTGTTTTTTTTTTCCCTTTATTATCAACCATGAAGAACTTTTTCCACTGTTCAATAGTTCGTTTACTTATGTCTTGAAAGCAAAACTAACAAAGATGCTTCCTTCAATGCTCAATAACAGTGAGTGGATATGCAAATGTGAATTCAGATATCTCTTTTATGAATGAAATAGTATTATTTTTTTGAAATTCTCCATGATGATGATTAAGTTGTTAGCTTGTGAAATAAAAATTGCATCTCCATTTTAGAGTCCAACCATACATCTTGAAGAGAGAACAAACAGTAGGATAATGCCAAGATTTATTTTATTTTATTTTTCTTCTTTGAATCATGCTCAATTCAAGGAAGAAAATCAAAGTCAATTCCTTTATTCGTAATCAATTATTGCATTGTCTGAAAAGTAATTCATTATGTAAAGTGTTAAGTTTTACTATCTCAGCATTAAACTTATTCATTTGATATGTATGATAGAATAAATAAATAAATAAAGAAGATTGAATCAATGAAACCAAAAGTTCACAATGTTTTTACCTCAGTCTGTAATTTTTTGTTGTGTTCATGAAGTGCATTATTCTCTGCTTTAACAATATCAAATTGCCTTTTCAAACCCTCATAATCATTTTCCAATTTTTTAGTTTTCCATCTAGCCCTTCTATTTTGAAACCAAATTGCTATTTGCCTTGGTTGCATTCCTAACGCTCTAGCTAACTGCATCTTTCTTTCCGGATCGAGCTTATTTCCAATCTCAAAATTCTTTTCTAGTGTCCTCACCTGTAAGTACACACACATATGTATAGAAATAATGAAAATCTTGCAATATACCAATGAAACAGTGTCAAAAATGAACTCTGTGATAATTACTTGTTCAAGATTCAATCTTCTTTTCTTCTCCGCTGCTTGAGAATCGTCTGAAAGCTCATCCTCGCCGCCCATATCATCAAAGGTCATACCTGATCTTTTTCCAAGTATTGATGCTACACCTATAAAAGATTTGAGTACATCATTCGATTTTGAAACATATGGGTCCAAGCAAAAAATATATAAATCTACCTCTAAAGTCTTGTGGCATTGTTGGAAGTAAATGATGATTCTCTTCAATAGGAGATAGTTGCATCTGGTACAAGAACTTCGGAGGGAAAAACGAAGATGGCATGCCATTGCATCCCATTAGAAGAAATTGATAAAAGATTTAGAATGAGTTTGAGTGAGATATCTGTTTAAATATAAGGGATTAAAAGGACCCCTCAACGTGTTTATAGTGAATTGAAAGATACTTAGTCGATAAGAAGGAGAACAAAGAATCCTATGGTTTCTATCCATGAAATAATTATGGAGTACCTCCTTCTTGTAAGTGGTATATTTCTTAGCAAGAACATGGTGAGGGTAGGTGTACTAGAGTATTTTTTTTTTTTTTTTTTCATATAAACGTATATATAAATATGTTTGCCCAATGTCTCTTTGTTGGCAAAACTTTAAGATGATAATGATATGTGTCTTACTTATATTTTGGATTTGGTAATTGAATGATCAGAAGGTCTGGTCCTTATGCCATTTAATTTAGCATTGCGAGATATACCACTGGACTACTGGTATTTGAGAACTTACTACTTATGTACAATAGTGAAAATGAAAACAGGCGATCAAATATTTCTTTGCCTATTTACTGAAGATTAGAACCATTCATGTGCCTGTGCTCTTCTAGCAAAATATTTTCACTTTATTTAACACATCTAGAACTCAAAGATACTTGTACCGCTATATTGATGAATGAAAATTTTAATCGACTTCTTTGATCTTACAGCACTGTCCAAGTAAAACCTAGATTTCTGATTGATATACAGAGTTTCATAAATTGAAGTACGGAAATTGGTACATTACAAAATTGTACATCTGATAACCAGCATTAAAAAAAAAGGTCCTGAATAATCAAGGATTTGTACAACATCAATGACTTTCACGAAAATTTCTTCTTTTAATTCTTTGAACATTTGTGATAGTGAAAGTATGACAGTAAAATTTATCTCAAATGATTGGTTAAGACTTACCACATATTGTGAAGGCAACTGAACAAGTTAATGTGGGCTACAATATTAATCCATCATCACTCCAGCAGCATTGGAACAGACAAACTTACAACAAACAACAAATAAAATATCAATAAACAAATAAAAACCGGATGAAAAATAAAACGTTTAGTGATCACTTACCTGTAACCGCATATATCAAGGAAAGAGATTGTACATGAATGAAATTGGTTCGGAGTTTGAATTCCTAAATTTTTAAGGGATTACAACTATATCCACTATGATTACCCATGGTATCCACGCAGGGCCGGCTCAGGGGCTAGGCCAAGCAGGCGGCTGCCTAGAGCAACCTCCCTCGATGGGGGCAACAATCGGAAAAAAATAGGTTAGTAATGAATGACGAATTTTATATAAATATGTATTAATGTACTTTCATAAAGAAGTGTTAGCTTAGTTGGTCATGTACATGAGTGTTAATTGTGAGGTTGAGACTTCAACTTCTATGAACAATTATTTTGTCTTTTCATTACTTTTCCTGAAATTGAAATAGGTTTTGCTTTCAACTATATTTTCGAGTGTCAATTACGTGTATCAATTTCAAAACTTGTTTTCAAAATATTATGTGAGATCATATTTATGCTTTAAAACTTGCTTAAATTTTTGCAGAATTTTCTTTCCTCACCTTTACCGTAATCCTACGAAGAAAAAAAAAAATATTTAGACGATCTAAAATTTTATACATTTATGTTATATTTTGTAAACATTGAGTACTTAGTATATCGAAAGTTTTCATAATTGCAAATTCATAGGTTCAACATTCAAAATTGGCACATTCAAACTATAAGCCTTAGGAATCTAACTGGTGGAGTTTTTTGGTAGTTTATTGCGAATGTTCGAATACACTATATTCTGAATTTGTTTAACTAAATTTGTTTGATTGTGTTGTGAATGTTTCTGTAAACTCATATTTGCAACAAGTTATTATATCATTTATACTAAATACCAACTCTTGAAAACACTAATATGCATGTAATTATCAAAAATTCATATGCTCTCAGACCATATTATTAATTATTAATATTCATAATAGACATGTTCATTCCGAAATTGATAACCCATACATTGATTCACAACTTCGATTATTTTATTTAAAAAGGCAACACAATATTTTCTCGCCTAGGGCAACCCAAAGCTTTGAACCGGCCCTGTATCCGCGTAAAATTCAATTTTGGACAATCTCCATGCAGCAATACTTCTAAAATTGACAGGAATTATGCATTCGACACTACAATAAAATTACTTTATTACAACGGTTTCTTCTAGTCTATTGTACTGGACGCCGATTTTCAACAACACAATACAACGGTTCAATAAAGTCTGTTGTAATACGTATCTATTACAATGGTTTTGTCCTGTCTATTGTATTAGACGCCAGTTTTCAACACAATAAAACGGTCCCAAAAAGCTCATTGTAATAGATACTTATTACAATGGTTCATCTAAAGTGTTGTAATAGGCGTCAATTTTCAATAATACAATATAACGGTCTAATAAAGCCATTTTAATAGATATCTGTTACAATGGTTTTGCCTAGTCTGTTATAATAGACGCCAGTTTCCAATGACGCAATTCAACGGATCTAAAAAGCTCCTTGTAATAGATACATATTACGACGGCTTCGTCTAGTTTGTTGTAATAGTCGCTGGTTTTCCAAAACTCTTTTACTTTACTCGTTGTAATAGACGCCTGCTTATTGACATGGGATATGTTGTCCCAATAATTTGGTGTATATAAATTACCATTTAAAAAAAAAAAAAAAAAAATAGACGCCCGCTTATTACAACGTTTTTCATTTGTCTGTTGTAATAGGTACCTATTACAACATTTTTCATTTGCTGGTTGTAATAGATGTCAGTTTTCACAACTTTTTTTTACTAGTTGTCATCGATACACATTACAACCTTTTTAGTTACCATTTGTAATAAATGTCAATTTTCAATGACTATCAATTGACCATCGTTATCTTTGATTATTTTAGACGTCGTAAAGAAGATTTAATCAGTATTCTAAAAGATTTAACTTTACCTTCCAGTTATTAGTAATTATATACAAAGTTTTTGAAATAAAATACAATGAGAATGTTTTAACAATTAATCATGTTAAAAACTAGCATACTCGAAAGGAAAAAAATTCAAAATTAAGAAACTCATGTTTTGTTAAACATTATGTTTACGTAATAATTTAAGTAGTTTTGTTAGATCACCTTACAATAATTTTATTTAATAGGATAATGTATTTGCTAAAGTATTGACAGAAATATTTTCTTATATTTATGAATTAGATAGAAATTATCCTATTACACTTTTCAACATAATTTTGTTGCTAAAATTATTTTTTCATTAATTATTAGATATTTAGTTAAGTAATATTGCACATATGTTGGGTTGTAAATATTTGGTTTAGTAATATTGCACATTTATTTGTTTACCATAAACACGAATTTACCTAACATTTAATTAAGTAATACTAGATATTTGTTAAGTAATATTTCACCTATGTTTTGGTTTCCACGAACATGAGTTCATGCAATATTTTGGTTAAGTACGTGCTGAAAATTTCACAAGGGCCGGCGCTTCCTATCCTTGTCCCCTTTTACCACGTCGTACCCTCCATAAAAATAAAAAAATTTGTTTCCCTTCTCCTACCTATGGCATGCGAAATCCAAATCGAATTTTAGTTCTCCAAGGCGGCGAAATCAACGAAATCAGGGAAAAGATTAGGGATCGACTTCTAGTTTGAAAAGCTTAGCAAAAGTAGTTAAAAGCAAAGAGGTATCATAGTACAGGCAGAGCAAACACCATTCAGAAGCTATCTTCAACCTATTTGGCGCTTGTAAGTATTATTTGCATTTTCCTTTCATTTCCGTTTCATTATATATAGATGTTAAGTGATTATTATTTACGGTAATATGTAATGTTTGTGTTTAGTGAAGTGAATATGATAAAATGAATGGATACTGCGTCATTGGAACAAGTACAAGGAGCTTTTTCGACAGATATATCTGTCATATAATTTAGATAATTTATCACGAGCAGCTTTTCAAGCTTGGAGGATACTGCTTCCATACAAGATTATCTTAAACATACAGACACTTTGTCTCTTCGTTCACATAAGAGCTTCTGTGTCACCGCTCAAAAATTAAGAAGACCTAATCACTTGTTCCTTTTAAGTTGAGGTTTTTTTTGCATAGGACATTGTGTTATAAGTGTAGGAGAGTGATGTTGTGCGGTGAGATTTGGTACACATCGATATAGTCACTTGCATTTGTAGTTATCAAATAATAAAGGGAAATGGACTGTTGTTGGATCTTTATTTAGCACATTTTTCCATTTCAAAAATATATAGTAGACATTTGGATTGAGTTGTAGAATATCAACTGAACAATCTATGATTCAAGGTTGTTGAATTCATGTTAAAGCAAGTTAATTGCAATAGGGCAGCATTCAACTTTGATTTTATTCAAACAGTCAAGCATCAAACATTAATGTTTTTATTCATCACCACAACAAATTAAACATATATATTCAATAATAAAAAATCTATAAACTTGATTCGACCGATCTTTAATTTTTTTTCTTTGAACTTTTAGATTCACTACATTTTTGTTTTGAATCAGTGCTTTAAGGAAACCGGTGAAGTCTAAAATGCAACGATTTGAAGACTTAAAGAATATGCTGCTTATGTTTTCATTTATTTTTACAAATAAGATTTTGTTAGATTGACTGGGATAATTTATTTATGATTGATATGCATGCATTTTGAAAATGAAAGTAATTGTAGATTTTGACATCTAGACATGACTAAATCGTGGGATAAGTAATAAAATTAGGCTAGTTTCAAAACTATTTACAAAGGCCACTTTTATCCACGTCAGTGCCATTCTAAAGAAATAGGCTGATGACATCTCAAATTTCACAAATACATATTGTTAGAGGAATGCCTAAAGAGATATTTCATCACGACAAAGACTCGTATTTTTGTTGGGCATAACGTCTTTTCATTGTGTTTAAACATTAGTGGATTATCAAGATAGACAAAGCATGGATCCACCCACCAAGTTTTCATTAATTTTGATTAGTAGTTTCGTACTTGTAACTATTTAGGTTTGATTATTGATATCTTCATATTTCATAGAACGTCAGAAGAATACAGGCAAGCCGTTTAGAATTTTGTATATGGGCATACAGAAAGGAAGGGAACTTCAAAGAAAATTATCTGTCCTTGCTCAAAAGTAGGAATCTTATTCGCCATTTATCAAGAGATGTTGTATTACACTTGATTTGTTTTGGAATTGACCCAACATATGATGTATCGATTTTTCACAGGGAAGCATGTTCTTTAGAAAATGAGGACGACGACGTAACGGATACATATGGAATGTACTTTGATACACAAATATTAATGAAAGGTTGGAAGATGATGCTAATGTAAAACATGGGGTAGGGATTAATGAGATGATGGAAAATGCAGAAATTTCTTTGTATTCTGGTTGTGCAGGCCACATAAAGTTGTCAGCTGCAATATTTCTTATTCGACATATGCAACAGAGTGAAAGAACCATATATATGGTATTTTAATGATAACAACCATACAACAATGCTACTAATATATTTATTGAGTTATTTCTAGTCAAAACGATGATGGAAAAGTTGGAAAATAAATTGGTTAAAAATATGCGAAGTTGGAGCTCAAACTTTTTAGCTGAGAGATAAGCACGTGCCTTTACCACTGAACTAAGCAAGGTTTTGGAAATTATACTTATTCAGCGGATTGAAATTCTTGCTCAGTCGATTAAACTGACCTAAGTTGACTACAATTCATCTTTCAGCAGGCTAAAATGAACTATAAGTTCTGGAACCAAAAACACATATTTCAGTCGATTAAAATTAGAGCTTAGTCGACTGAACCGGGCATCTCTGTTTTTTTAAATACCCAAATCGATGCATCTCTTAGTTTACAGTTGAATTTCTTCGCTCCTGCAGTTGCTTCTCTTCATCAACGATGAATTTGGAAAGTTTCACCCCTACATTGACATCCCTACAACGACTATATAATCCCCTAACCATTCTTAAATCAATATACATTGAAACACAACTCTGTGCTTTAATTTCCACTCTTAAACTCTCAACTCCTAAAGCAATTCTCCAAGTTTCAATATATTCATTTGATTCAGAGATTTCGACTAGTTTGCGTTACATCAAAGTGACATTCTGTATACCAAGATACGTTATGTTAGAAAGTAACATTTGTTACATTGCGTGTAATTGTTGTTGATGTCTTGTTAGGTTGTTCAAGTAGAGTTTGTAAACCTTTTTCTCCAGGTGAAGTCAGGGTAATTAGTTAAAGATAATTCTGAAAGGGAGCTTCAGGACTGGACTTAAGACGGGAGGCCTGAATCAGTATAAAATCGATTGTATGATCTATTTTACTATTTCCGCTTCATTTACGTTATTTATTGCTATTGGCCATCTTCGATCCTATGTACAACGACTAACAAGTGGTACCAAAGGCTGGAATTCTATCGATCATCACCGCATCATAGAATAATGGCCAGAAAAAGAAGATCCAGTCACAGCTCATAGGCAGTCGAGAAAAGGCAAATTTTTAGAAGCGAGCAACAATCTTTAGAATCAAGGTACATGTGCCGTGTTGCTAATCTCGGATCAAAATTTGTACACTTAGATTCTATTTATAGTGAGCTTTTACAAACATATGAGAAGTTATTAAAAGATTTTAAAGTATCGCAAAAGGTCAATTCTATTGCTTTAGCTAAATTAGATGATTGTGAGCGTAAAATTAGTATTTTAATGGATAAAAATATGTTTCTAATAAACAAAATTGAGATTTTTTAAAATACAGTGGAAAGACTTATTTTACAAAAATATTTTATATTCAAAAATAGTGAACACTTAAACGATAAAAATGCCGATCTTTTAAAGGAAACCGAAATTTTTGCAAGATAAAAATATATTTTTGAAAAATTCTTCAAATGATTCTAATTCTAAACTTTTGTCTTTCAAAAAATAGAATAGAGCTTTAAATGATAAGAATCTAGAATTAGTTAAAGAATGTGAATTTCTAAAAGATAATAATATCATGCTACAAAAAGAAATTTGTGATTTCAAAGCTGTTTTTGATAAAATAAATGATTTTAAATTTTAATAGAGAAAAAGATGTTTTATCATCTTAACTACTAAAAGAAAGCTCACAATAGTAGATCGGGTTTTGACTATAAACAAGGTAATTGTAGAAAAGTACTAGATGTGCATTCCTGTATACAAATTTTAATGCTAGTGCTAAAAGCAGCGATAGTTCTAAAACAAATCCATGTCATAATATTATTATGCTTAGAAATAGAAAAGTCATTTGAATACTAAATTAATGACAATTATTGATATATGAGTTTCTGCTAATCTAATTGATTATGATAGACAATCATACATCAATAATTATTACAACATTGTAATCAATAGTGGAAATTATATTTTTAAGACATCAACCACATCCAACTGGATCTGGTTTCCTAAGTCATAAACCTTATATCTATTGTAAAATGAGTATCATTTTTCTTGCATTTGATGTGCCTATTGGATACCCATCGCTTTGCATTAATGTTAAAATTATTTATTTTTGACTTTTATACGATATTCTCCGTTTATTTTTAATATTCTCACACATTTTGTTAATTGCAAAAGGGAGAGAAATAATGATCATATTGATAGGGAGTACAATGTTAAAGTTAAATAGAAACATTATATTTAGGGGAAGTTTTTTATCATATAGTACACTAATGCTTTTATCTCTTTTTGTTGGTGATAAAGAGGGAGAAGAATGCGTGCTTTACATATTTTATATTAGCTTCTATATAAAATTGAGAGAAATAAAATTATTATACATAACTTATATATAGGGCGAGCTATTATTTTATATTATAAGGTTGTGTGGTTGTCATCATCAACAAAGGGGGGAATGAAAGAACCATATATATGATTTTTTGATGATGATAATCATGCAACAATACGACTAATATGTTTATTAAGTTATTTCAAGTCACAACGATGATGGAAAAGTTAAGAAATAATTTTGCTAAAAATATGAGAAACCTTGGTGGGCTTGGATATAAGCACATGCCTATACAACTGAACTAAGCAAGCTTCTGGAAATTATGCTTATCCGGTCGACTGAAATTCTTGCTCAGTCAAATGAACCAGCCCAAGTTCACTACGATTCTTCATTCAGTAGACTAAAACAAATTATAAGTTCTAGAACCAAAAACACCTATTTCAGTAGAGTAAAATTAGAGCTCAGTCGACTGAACCAGGCATTTTTGGATTTTTAAACCCCTAAATTGATGCATCTCTTCATCTATAGTTGCATCTCTTAGCTCCTACAGTTGCTTCTCTTCATCAATGACGAATTTGGAAAGTTGGACCCCTACAATGACATTTCTATAACAATTATATAATCACCTAACTATTCATAAATCAAAATACATTGAAACACTATTCTATGCTTTAATTTCCACTCGTAAACTCTCAATTCCTAAAGCAATTCTCCGTGTTCCAATAAATTCATCTGATTCAGAGATTTCGACTAGTTTTCTTTATCTCCTTATCTCATACTCTAGTCGAATAAACTCTTTAGCCTCTATACCTCCACCAGATATCATTTGGTTTTGTTATAGGAGTTATTGTACATCAAAGTGACATTCTGTATATCAAGGTACGCTATGTCAGAAAGTAAAATTTGTTACACTACTTGTAATTATTGTTGAAGTCCTATTCGGTTGTTCAGGCGAAGTTTGTAAACCTATTCCTCCAGGTGAAGTGAGATTAATTAGTTAAAGGAATTCCAAAGGGGAGCTACAGGATTGGAAGTGAGATGGGACATCTGAAGCAGTATAAAATTGACTATATGATCTACTTTATTGTTTACGCTGCATTTATATTGTTTATTACTATTGGTCATCTTCGATCATGTGAATAACAACTAACACAAAGAAGCTTCTTTAATCATTTAGTTTAGGCTATAGACAAATACATGCATGTGTAAATGAGGGCTTGGGCCTTTTGAGTATAATCACATGTTTTAATTTAGGTAAACAAGTACTATTTTTATACACCTTAAATTATCTTTTGTGTAGGTGAATTAAATGGCATCTCCAAATGGTTATATGTGTAGTATTTTTTTATTTCTTAATATTAGATCTATTTTAATTTATAGGCTAAGATACAAGAGCACAATAGTAATGCTTAAAGCTCTCAGGGAATGACATTGATAAGTGGAGATGGAGGGTTAAAGGTTTATGGAAATAAAAATAAAGGAAGGTGAGAGGATTGGGATTTTGTGTTGTACCATCTCAAATGAGTTTGTATTCAAGAAATTCAAAAAAGGTGTGTGCATTAGAAAATCAATTTGTTCCCTTGGAGGCTAGAGTGGAAGAGCTGGCTGTTTTGTTTATGGTGGTCTATTATAGTTAATTGGTTGTTGTTAATGAATATGTGATATGTGCTCATGAATTACTAATTGCATGTCTTGTACTTTTTACATAGCTTGAATAAAAGCCAAAAAGATAATGTGGCGGATATGAAGATTCCTCATGCTCATACGCCTTAGGTTAGAACATTTCATGCTTAATTTATGAACTCACCAAGACATATACTGAAATAACTAGAAATTGATGAGCTCTAGCAGAAAAGGTACTTTCATGAAATTTCATGGTTTAGTATATAAAGCAGCACTTCATATGTGCTGAGTATAATCTTCTCAAAAATATAACGATGCAATCCATACTTGTGAAATGTATCACATATAAGGCTTATTCGTGCCATGTTATTTATTTTTATTCTCACCATTGCAATTTTTAATTGCATTAGAAGGATTTCAGAAATTAACTAATAACTGATAGAAAAATTTCTATATGTTTATAAATAAGTTGGTACAATATTCAGTGTTTCTGAGTAACCTATATTTTTCTCTTTTGTTAATTCAACAGATTAATCGATACGATTCCACTAATGACTGAATAATCAAAATCAAATCCATTTATTAGTAGGGACTCAATTCAGATATGCATTAATATCTGGTCCATTGGTAGTTTAATTATATATGTCAAATCGAATGCTTACTTGGTTGTATATATGACTTGGGTTACGAAGTGGCTATTAAATATAGTTCACCTTCAAATGACGTTAGAAAAGTTGAGCAATTTAGAAAAAAAATAACAAGAAGTAGATTGAATGGGTTGCTTGTACATTGAACCTTTAGTTTCTCCCAATACCTAAATAGCCATTACCTTCCATGAAATATTATCAAAATAATTTCCCAAAAGCATTATAATTTATATTAATCATTTGCAGTTAATAGTCTGTATATATTGATTACGAAGAATCCAAATTGAAATGATACTTAAAACTCTAAAGTTCCTAAGAATACTGCAAGAAGAAGAAAGAATAAAATTAATAATTAACTCAAATTTGTCTACTAATAATTTGTATAAGAGCTCTTCAGTTCCTTCATTGTGTGAAAAGTTCTTCACCTTAAAGAGTGCATTTCTCATCGCTTTCTTCATCCAAATACCCTTTCTTCAAGCGCCTTAGAACATCCCATATAAGTAGTCAAATAGGAAAACTTGGCATTGTTGAAATCGTGGTCACTAGCAGAGGTTGTTGATATTGGTTGCAGACTCGCAGTCCACTATGTGGCTTGAGATAGTCAGAAGCAGCGGACGTACGATTGGCAGTAGTAGATGAGTTTCGAGATCTGGCAATGATCGCACACTGGAGCTGTAAAGGATGTCAACACTAGGTGTGCCTGGTGATGTATATTCTTTTGGTGGTGGTCACGTGATTTGAAGTTGGATGAGGTGGTGGTTGCAACCGGAGGTTGACGTTATCGGGTCTGGTTATGGGTTATAGTCATAGAGCATCGGATTCGGAGTTTTGAGCATAGGTAAATTCGAATGACAATGGAAAGAACGATGGTATCTTAGTTTGGATGTTGGTAGCTTGCAATGATGGTAGCAGGTCGAGGTAGCCATCGATCAGATTTTGGGTTGCTGGATTGAAATTCATCTAAGAAATTAGTGTGGAATACTAATTGTTCTATTGGACTCATACACATAGGTAGGTACAAAACAAGAAATAAAAAACAAAACCAAAATAGAGTTATAGATTAGTTAATCTCTATTGAAAATTTTTCTCCTTTAAACTCTATTTCTATCCTTTCACTTTCTATGTTTGCAAGTTGTGATAAGGGGAGAGTCGCAAGTTGTGATAAGGAGAGAGTGACTACTATATATACTATATTGTACTTTAGTTTTAAGATCTAAAAAAATATGAAATTTGAATATCAATTCTTACATAATTTGATTTTATAGATGGACCAGAAGTAAAATATATATACTACACTGAATTGGATAATCGGTTAGCTAAGTTCTTGACTCAATAACTGAACACAAAATGATTAATTTAATATCAATAATAAAATAGGCTTCCTCTATTTTGAGAACGTGTAACTCACACAACCTAAATTTTCTTTTATAAATTAGTATATGTATAAGAATAATATAATGCTTGTTTGAACCTAATGTATTAAAGCCTTATCTTTGAAATAGTTTAGAATTTATAAATAAAAGAATATATATACCTAACCTCAAATAGTAATTCTAATGTAAATATACACCGGTCATATCCAATAACCTAACATCTAATCAATCAAAGTGCTAAGAATTAATTGTTATTGTCAAGATGTAGGAGTTAGAGTTTGTGTGCTAATTAACTTTGTTGTTCCAGTTCTCCACTTTAACACCGATTCATTCTGGCATATTTGTTAAGTGCTAACAATACTTATCATATGAAAGCAAATGCATGTAGTGTCCAGATATATATGCTTCTGTTTAACGTGATAGTTTAAGGTGATAGAATTTTATATGCCAACAAATGGTTAGTCTTATTTATGTACCAATGAACTGTTTTTTCTTTGCTTGCAGTCACACCATGATAATAACAATATGTAGGATTAAGCTGACCAAAATCGGGAAATTCCTGATGTTTTGATGAAAAGAGCATGCAATTAAGTTGGCAAAAGAACGTAGTTGCGGAAGGGATGATAGCAAGCACCGATCATGATGCTTCGATACACTTTATATAGCTTAGATCAAATGGTTGGAAGGTATGCGCGAATGTAGTGGTGGAACCGGAAGCTTTTTTATTTAGGTCGAATTCAAAGATGTCCACTATTAAAGAGGTCGTTGGATTAACCATCACTTGGCATAAAGACTTCATCTCCTTGTCCAAGTATGTATGTGCATTTTGGTATGTGTTAGTGCTTAGAACTTGATACATATTTTTTGATAGCTGGTATGTGTTAGTGCTTTCTATAATTAGCTCTTATGTATATATTTATGGATTATGTGTGTTGTATGTTAGAACTCTATGAATGTAAACTTATCTATCCTTTCGAAATGTGTTGGAATTTTGTGAATCTAGCTTTATTTAGTTGTTTTATGTGTGATTTTGGTTGTTTTATGATAATACTTATTAGTTATTAAATATTGCTATAGGTGTATCTTGCAAATTGTTTTTATTTTGCATTTATCTTGCAACTGTTTAAAACAGCTGCAAAAGACAAAGGGCAATGTTGGTTGTTGATGGAGCTTACTACAACAGTTTATGCCTGTTGTGGTCGAGGCCAATTACAACGGGTTGGTTAGATTTATTATAATGTACGACAATAGCCAATGCGCGTTGCAATATTATGTTTTCAAATAAATGTTATATGATTACAATGGGAATTAACTGTTGTAAAAGATTATATTATAACTGTCTCTACCTGTTGTAGTTGCGACATATTACATCGGACAACAACCGTTGTAAAAGACTCTATTACGACGGTGTATGCCTGTTGTAGTTCAGAACTATTATAACGAGCTTGACTTGTTGTATTATAATGTACTACAACAGCCAATGCACATTTCCATATCTTATTTTTCAGAGAAATATTGCATATTTACAATAGACATCAACCATTGCAAAAGGCTCTATTGCAACAGCCCTAGACTGTTGTAAATATATTTATTACAATAGGCTTGTACAATGGTTTTAAACCATTGTTAAATCTTCTGAGTCGATTACAATATCGAATAAGACAACGGTCATGGGCCCATTGTGAAACCCCTATTACAATGGTTATTGCCCATTGTAAAAAGGTTATTTATAGTGCGAATATGTATATATGTGTATGTGTACACACACACACTCTACACACACACATATACATATACATATACATATACATATACATATACATTTACCTAGGCATCGGTTCTTCTTTAAAGGTTCTACGATCAATCCCTAAATATTAAAAATAAAATAAAATGATAAGCGGAACCAAATAGAGAATATTATTACTGTTATTGTTATTATTATTATTATTAGTGTTCTACCATTGACATCCAAAGAAAATGTCTCGGGCAACCAAATTCAATTTTTTTTATACAACAAAAACCACATAGAATACACAAAAAGTCAAAAATAAAAAAATAAAATTCATTTTTCCCTCTGCATTTAACATGATTAAATTTTAAACCAATGCTTATCTGATCGACTAAAAAATAGTTTGTCAAATCAACGCGCATGCCTTTTGAACCATTTGATCGATCATCTTCTTCCATATCAAACTCATCCACTATCTAACAAAAAAAAATATGAGGAAAAAAAGACATAAACATTCTCTAATAAAAATTTACGATTCAGTAACTTACATTGAGATTTTCAATTACAACATCATCAAAATTTATATCTTCCAAATTTTTGTTAGCTAGAGTATGATTAAACTCATCCTAAAATAACAATCTAATAACCCTGAAAAACAAATCTAAGATTGATATATAGAAGAAAAATATACTTTAAAAAGTAAAAAATAAAATAAAATCATTGTGTTCACTAAAATTAGTATTATCCGCTAAATCTTCATTTGGCTTCATCTAATAAAAAAAAAAAAAAGATTCTGTTGGATTTTGGGTTTGACAATTTTTCGATGATGTTTTGAGACAATATATTAATTTTTTCCAAGGGAGATGAAGTGGCTATAGTTGTTTAGCTCCGAATGAGAAAACAAATTTTGATGAACATAAACATATGAAGAAGAAAATATAGGTAGTAAACATTAACGTTAGTCGGAAACATTCTCTTAAGTGCCAATAGTATCACACTATTAGTGTAATGGTATTTATGGATATGAGATGCATTTGTACATAGAAAAAGAAGCTTCTTTTTTTTTTTAAAAAAAAAAAGGAAAACTATGGTAAAAAATGGTGAAATTAGTATCATCGAAATTTTGGTATCTCTAGATTCAAACCCAAGACTTTAGAACCCCAACCTAGAGCACTCATTTAGAATGAGTATTTTATAATTCCAAAAGCTTCACATGTAGGTATTGCTATTATATACAGAAGATTAATATCATCATCATCGTCGTTATTATTAATTTAAGCAGTGGGTGCATTATATGGGGTTGTAGTCCTAAATGATATTTTTTTCTTCTCCAAAAATTGAATAATTTATGACCAATTCTATTCATACCTATCTTTTGCATTTTCCACTGCAATATTTAGAAAAAACATCATATCCTAAATAAATATACTAAAACCATCACTCCTTTCTAAAGTACTACTATTTTTTACTTTTCTCTTTCAAAAACAAAATTCTAATATTAACTATGGAAAAAAGAATAGGAAAAGAGACGAGATTCAAAAATTGCAACACCCTAAATAATAAATAAATTAGAATACTAATAAGTATACTAATGTAATATTACATAAGAGGACGAAATAGTAAATTTTCACAAATATTGGAATTATGCTTCAGGATCTATTTTATTGCATCTAAAATGTCGTTTATCTTTAAGAAATATACATAATTTGTTAAATTTGATAAAACGGGTCAAAATTGGTGCATAGTAGACCTTGTGACTTTTCTATAATTATTAATTTTGGGATTTACCTAATAACCTTAGTTTTCAATTGTAAATAAGATCCCAACCCTTACTCCTCTTCATTATAAACCCTGGCCACCAACTCTCTAAATCTATACGTACTTTTCTTTCTCTTCCTTCTCCAACACTTCTTAACCTATACTCTAATTTCTTAGATCTCTAATCAAAATTTTAAAATAAAAACAAAAAAGTCAAATAAATGAGGGAAAGAAAGAGAGGGAGGGAGAAGCGAATAATGAAAGAGTGAAAGGCTCAAATTGAAGAGAGGAGAAATAACTAGGTGAAGAAGAGAAGCAACAGATTCAAATCAAATTAGAAGAGGAAGTTCTACTATGGACTCTTCAAGGTGAGTGAATTGATTATGATGTTATAATGATTCATATGTAGTTATATTCCTTATACTCTACTTGAATAAAAAATTATGGTTTTTGAAATTGGAGTGATAATTTCAACCTAAATTGCATTTCATTGACTATTTTAGCCATGAATCAAAAAGGGTAGAAATGATGGAAAAACTATAGGTGATAATTTAGTAAAAATAACTGTTGATACACGAAAAGAAGATAGACTATTGTAATTCATCTTAAATTCTATAGATATAAATCTATATATGAAAAGCTTGGGTTGATTTGGACAAATGGAAGTAATCGAATACCCCTTTTTATTTACTTTGAACCAATTATACCACCTGAAATATGCATATTATTTTGATTGAATGTATATAAGTGCTTTGTTGAAAAGTTATGTATAATCGTTGAATTAACAGGCTAAAGTTGAATGTGAAGAAAAATATAAATCATAATCAAAATACTGTTAAAATGAATGTGCGCATCTATATTCGAATCCGCATTAAAAACAAGACAAAATGAATGAGAAATTGGACATGGAAACCCTAATTCAAAAATTTGAAATAATATTTAGATGTCTAGATATTAGAAAATAGAAAATAGAAAAGAACCAGTTTGTTTCTATCCTCTTTTATATGTTTGGATTTATTTTTAGACTTCTGAAATCAAAGTTAGATGTCTAAAAGTAGAGTTAGACATCTGAATACATGTAGCTAGATTTTTCTATTGGAACTCGGAGTCTAGATTAAAGTTCAGTTGTTTGAATGGCTGGAAAAATGCCCATGTCAAACCTGGATCTAGCACATGCCTACTAAGGTGAATAGCGGGACTAGTTTCTACTTCTTCGACTTTGGGGAACCTACGGAATTAAATGGAGTCATAAAACAAAATGAAAAAATATCATACTTGTTGACATACCGAATTGACACTTCATGAAGTTATAAGACATGGCACTCGTTGTGGTGTGCGGTTCTATCGCGATTGCATGCTTTAGAGCATACAATACTAATTGGAGGTTAGTCAATGATTTCGGGGTAATTAGGCCTAGACATTTGTGTATGCACATTGTTGTGCTTAGTTATTAGCACTAATGGGAGGTTACTCGATTCTTTTGGGGCATATGAGCTTAGACATTGTGTGTATGCCTGATGCAGTGCATAAAAATAGGATATCAGGCAATAATAGGAGGTTACTTGATGGTTTGGGGGGAAATTGGGCCTAAACATTATGTGTATGCCCGGTGTTGTGCATAGCATAACGAATGATAGCTAGTAGGTTACCCAATGCTTTTAGGGCAAGTGGGCCTAGGCATTGTGGAGTATGCTCTACATGATACGTTAATTACTGGATCGTATACTTGGAATTCATATTGAAGATTGTCCATTCAACATGGTATTTTGTGGTTTACCACTAAAGATGTTTATTCGATGTTAATTACACTTTAGGTGATTATTATACTTGGTATCAGGTTGGAGCACTTTAGTGCATGTATATGTGTGTGTATGGGGTCCACAAATACAAATGAACAATGTATGTCATATAGATTTTAAATGAAATTAATTATTTGTGAACACCATACACTAATGACACAATTCATTCACTGGGCTTTGTATGATCAACTCCTTTCTTCCCTTTCATATCCATGACAAGTGTGTTAATCTAGGAAGGTATGTGAAGATGGTGACATGACACTTGGAGATTCATTTATTTAGCCATTCTCTGATGTATCATATTATATATATTAGATAGACTTTTATTATGATGTTATTTGGAGATTTTATCTATGTCGGATATTCTATGTACCATTGTTATTTAGAAACTGTGTTGGTTTGGATTATTTTTAGTATTTTTATTTCCACTGTGAGATATGAAAATGAAGAAGGTGCTAAAATTTTATTTTTCTACATACCATGTAATGTTATAGAAACCTGACGACTTGTACTTCTTAGCACGACGGAGTTTAAACACTAGTTTGGCTTTGAATTAGTGTGTCCAAAAGTATGGGTTATTACAGTTTGTATTAGAGCTTAGGTTCAGGATCCTTTAGGGACTAGGCACATATTGAGAGAATGTACTTCTGTATTTCAAAAATTATTATATATATATATATGTATGTATGTATGTATATATGTATGTATGTATGTATATGTATATAAGTATAATGCAAACACCCTCATATTCCAGTAATGCTTAGCATTATCTAAGGAAAGTTGCTAATAATACCTATTACATATGAGTGGGAATGAGAAATCAGATAAGAAATAGTTCTAATGAAGTAGATGATGTTCCTGGTGTAAACATGCCTATACGGTTATGTTGGTATCTTCGGTCAAGAGGCAAGACTGAACTCAACCCCAGTGAAGGACCCGCAATGCAAGCACGTGGTGAACCCCTAGCACCTCCACCTACTTCGGACTTCCTATAATACCCCATATTTTTATTACCTTATTTAGGATATTCAATTGGTTAAATTAAATAAAATAATATGGATTAATAAATTGGGATTTGATTAAACTAAGGGTAGTCATGGCATGTTAATGTGCAAATTAAAATAAGATATCATAAACTAATATGTTAGGAAATGAGTAAGGGCAATATGAGAAATAGAAGAGGCTTATACCCTGAACCCTTAGGAATGAAATGCACGTTCACTTTCATTTTATCAAACTAAAAACATCTAAGGCCAGCCACCATTATTGTTCTCAAGAGAAGGTAAATCTTAGATTCAAGAGAAAGAAGATTAATCAACATATTCAACATCAAATTTCACATCTTTTAATCTTAAAGCTAAGGTGAATAATTACTACATTCTGTTCTTATGGTTTTCAATTTCAAGATAGATCCGAAATGTTTTTGCAAGCCTATGCTATGTTTTTGATGATTAAAGTTATATATATGCTTGTTGATGAATTATACATGTTCATATTAGTTTTCATGATATGTTTGATATGAAAACCCTATTAGATGACATCCAAAGGCCTTGAAAATTTAAATATAGGTCGAAATGATATTTTAGAGATGGGTTTCAATTTTCATTCTAAATTAATGGGGATCTTATATTAATTTTCTAGTGACGAAAATGATTTATTGGGTTATAAATTATTTACGGCTAAATTAATGATTATTTGGGTTTGAAAATTTTGTGTTGGAAAACATACTAAAATAGATTTTCTGGAATTTTTCTAGATTTTTCTTAAGTGTTTTGATGAATATATAAAATTATTTAATGTATGGGACTTAAATGTTTTATATATTTAACTAAGGAGAAGGGACATTTTATAACATAAAATGATTATTTAATTCTAAAATTAATGGAAGCACTTTTCTTAAAATATTTGTTAACCAATAAGAATTTGACAAACAAAACAGATTAGTTGAAAAGTTATCCTTTTAAGTTAAAAATAAGAAAAACATACTTTTAGCATGTTTCAGCCTTTACGGGATCATACGTTCCGACCCAGACCTTTTGACAAGGTCGAAAGATTATAAATTTCGACAAGGTCAAAGACCAATGCGTATGGTGCCAAGTACCTTGGTACATAATGAATTGGACAAGGTCGAAGGGTACTCAGTCGAAAGGTTAGTTGCCAAAGAGGTTGGAGTATGTTTGTTTCATAAGCCAAAGGATCGCCTGCTTTGCTTTCAAATAAAAGCTTTCGACTTCGTTGTTTTCGACCAGGTCAAATATTTCAAGTAAAGGATTAAACCTTTCGACGAGATCGAAAGGTTACTGCTGCAATCAAACCTTTCGAAGTTGTTGCTTTCGACAAAGTTGAAAGGTTGACTTATTTTTAAAACCAGCCACTTCTCCCATGCTTTCGAAAGGAAGCTTTCGACTTAGGTGCTTTACCCTTGTTTTTCTAATAGAAGTATAACCCAAAAGCTCTCGAAAGAAATGTTTTAAAAGGTGAAGCCTATTATTTTAAAATTTAATTTTTAAGCTTTTGAAGGGTTGAAAGCTAGACTTTCGACAAAGTCAAAACGTTTTAAAAGAGGATTTCCCACATGTTTTATATTGAACCCAGTGAGTTTTCAAAAGGTTTTATTTTAAAAGGTTGAATGCTTTCGAAAGGTTTTATTTCCTGAATGGTTTCAATAAGGTTGCAAGCAAAGCTTTCGAAAGGGTCGAAAGCCAAGCTTTCGATGGAGTCAAACGGTTCTGTTTTCTGAATGGTTTCAAAATTTTTAAAATGGAAGGCTTTCCAAAGGTTTTCTAAGGCAATGTTTTAGAGTGTTTTCAAAGCAGGATGTCTAAAGTTTTATTTCTCTCAAAAGGGATGATTTCAATGGTTTTGAAAGGTTTGAAGTATGGTTTCGAAAGGTAAAGTTTTGGCCTCTTGTTCTAGATAATTGAAGTGTTTTACTTGGTTTAAAAAGAGATGCTTTCAAAGGTTTAGAAAGAGGTGCTTTTGATGAAATTGAAAAGGGTAATTTCAAATGCTAAAATGTTTTCATCAACTAAAGTTTGAGTAAATAATACATATAACGTGGCAAGACGATTTTGGGTAAAGATATATATATATATATATATATATATATATATATTCCTTATGTAAGTTTGATTTAAAGGTTCTAAATCATTCCAAAAAGTTTTTTAATGAAAATTATGGAAGAGGATCCCTAAGTGAAAGTGACTCGGATATTAGAATACCGGATGAGTCTGGTATAGGGTCGCGTCCTATACATTAGTTATTGTCCCCAGCTAATTGTTGTCCAAAATTCTAGTGTATTGGGCTTGGTCATAGGTAGACTAACATCATGATTACACACCGAAAGGAATGTATGTTTGTATACAGACAGGTTATTGGTGAGCCCGAAAAACCATCAAGATCAGGAAGACCTAGGAGATGATTAAATTAGGGACAGACCGTCTAGAAGAGAAATATTCAACAAATAGTTAAGAACAGATCGTCCAGAAGAGGAGTATCTAATAGATGTTAGATTTTTCTTTTAAATTGTCCGCTAGGCCCGAGTCAGCCAAAGGTTAAAAGTTAGCCATACAAAACTTATGTGTTTGAACAGATAGTTCATTTATTACCTGATATTTATGTATGTTTACATAATGATGCTTTACAGTGTTTAACTAGTTTGGTTGCATGAAAAGGTTTTGCAAAAGATATGATAAATAGAAAGTTTAATTTTATCTATTGACTCCATGACTTGCCTTCAACGCCTATTGAGCATATAACATGACATAAGTTATTTGGTCTATTTTATTCAATGACTAATGCGAATCGATATGCATGACAATCCTAATGGCCTTTGAGGACTTCGAATATAATGAATAAAGTGACAAATGAATTTCCGTATTCTTCCTCAAATACAAATTATCATCCATCCATTAATGATTCCATCTTATGCTTAGTCCTAATAAATGAGTTGGACCAGGATGCATTGTTAAATTACTTAACCATGTCTCTGCACTCGTTAAAACCATAGTGACGTTATCAATTAATGCTTGATTTTGTCTTTATGCATGATTTAATCAAGGAATAATTCACCACGCTTAGCATTTAAATGCTATACCATTTTTTGTCTAACATATTTCACATCTTATTTTTCATTATACCTCTCAAGCATTAATAAAAAAAATTATCGCATGGTAATTAGGAAGCGCATTCTTTTTGAAGCCTATATTGCATCATTATTATCACGTTATGTTATTAAGTTCTTAATAAAGGGAACCAAGTCTAGCTTTATTATAAATTTTCACACATATGATACTTTCATTACGGCAATTGATATGCTTACTCTTTATAGTTGAATCTACCACAATCTGTTATTTGGAACCTTTCCAGTCTAAAGTCCGTCTATTAAGTGTACTTTAATTTAAAATCGACTTACTATTTTAAATGCCAATTATGTAGTTCAAGTTCAAACATTCCTTCATAAGGAGTTTGTTGTCCATAAATTATCCATTAGTATTTCATAAATACTTAAGACTCTAACTACCATTCATTGATGTTAACTTTGATTGGATATCCAATTAATACACTAAGTGCATAAATGTATTTTGGTCTTGTACATATCACATCATATGTGATGGTTTATATTGATTATGCATAAGGAATCTATCTCATATGCTCCATACTAAACATTTTAGGTTTTAATTTTCATCAATTGGGACAATCCCATTATCCTTGTATGATCGAGAATTGAACAACAAGGCTTTAAATAATTTAAACATAAGTATATCATTACTAACTAGTAGCGTGTTGCTTACTTCTGGTATAAGAAATGTATTTGTACCATCAGTTTTCTTTCTTACGGACATACGCTTCCTCTGCATTTAGATCAAAGTCAAACTAGTTTATTTTTCTATCAAAATACTAGCTCTGTCTCTAGACACTTGTTTAAGATCTATTAACCCAAAAAATGGATTAACACCCCATATGAGCATTTGAAAGCACTAGCCCTGATATAGTAGGGCAAAGATATAGAAAATAACAATAAAGTAAAAGAAATAAGAGAGGGACGTAGAGATTTTTATAGTGGTCTGCTGCTAACCAAGGCTACATCCGCTTTATAACTTTGCTATTGATTTGATCTTGTTTGTATCAGATTACATGAGGTTTGAGAGAGAAAGATTACAAGTACAGGGGTTAGACTAGTTCTAAGTCCTGGAATTGCCTAAAGGAGCTGCCTTGATGACTATTACAAAGAGAAAAGAGTTGAAGAATTAATTGAGGTCTCACATAGTTTTAGTAGAATTTGGATCCGAACTGAGTTGCTTTATGGATTATATTTATAATGCTAGCATTTGCATCGGGCCAAACGAAAAGTTGGAGCAAAGTCTAGAAGTCGGCCCAGAAGAGTGTTAGGAATCTCGACTTTATCTGGATTAACCAGTGATGTCGATACCGACCATTGTGGTTAATTCAAGAGAGTTCGAGCTTTTTGCACTTGTCTTGTTACTTGATTTTGAGATATTCCATGTAGTTTGTTTGGTTATTTAGTTGATATCGGTGATGGTTCCTTCATAACCTGGCTAATTCTGCCGTTCTGATTGCTAACTCTTTAAACTTGATTCTTAGATGTTCAGAATCCTTTGATAGGGCACACATAAAGTAGATAAAGTAGAGCCTCCACAAAGTTTGAGCGAGAAATATGGAAGTATGGGATGTCTCCACCGACATGATGAAGTCAGCACTGACTTCTCCCCTTAACTCCAATGATGTTAAAATTTCCCTGAGTTATTTCGCATCCTATTCTATGTGTGTTTGCGAGATTTCAAGTCGTTTCATTTTCGTCTCGACATTCTAGCTTCTATTGAGTTCCACATGGTTAAAAAACTAGTTAACATTTGCCCCCAGAGTATGCTTTCATTGAAAACAAAGTATGCTCTAGACTGATAATGGGTAAGTGTAGAAAAGATAATTTCCAAGATCGATGTAGATTGTTTTTCAAATGCGAGAAAGCTATTTACACTGAATGGTCCATTCGAAGTGCTTAGGAAACTACTCATCTCATTTAGATAACACACTGTACCTACCCCTGGTTAACACTTAGAATTTGATGGGTCGACACACGTCGATCACCGCTAAATTCCAAGTGTTGGACACACCGGTATTTCTATGTCATGTTAAATTCCATCTGACTGTGTTGAATGCAAAGTTCTCTTGTCTAGTATAACTTGCTAATCTGCTCGTTGCAAATCAAATGAACGACCGTTAACTCCTTCTAAAGGTGCCTTTACAACTACTCCAGTTTCTCCATCTACTCCAACTGGACCGAACCAACTACCTCTTTGGGGTCTGAGAGCCAGATGATGCTAATAGATCCCACTGCTCTGCCCCATTTGCCATCAGAGATAATTGTAACAAACCAACCAGTGTAGGAGCCCACCATTTTGACTGAAAAGATGCTTTTAAATGCATGTGTACAACACAAAATTCCTACCGCAGATGTTTTCTTATCGACAAGAAACAAACTTGCACATTGTCTACCGCCTGGTTTCACAACTTATAGCCAGTACATGTGTCTTAGTGGCGTCCTTCCGCCCTTTAACTCTTTCTTAAGAGATTTCCTATGAGAGATCGAGCTTGCACTGTTTTAGATTCCCCCAAACGAGTTTTCCTTATTAAGCCCACTTTACGTCTAGTTCGTGCAATGCTTTGAGCGCCCTCCACGCTTCAGAGATCTCATGTATTTGCTCAAATTCAAGAGGAGAAAAGATTGCCCCTCCATTGTTATTATCGATGCCTAGACTAGGTGCAAGGTGATTGGGAACCTTCATAATAAGAGTTCGATGTTCAAACCGAATATTTCTTCGTCCGCTATCCAAAAGGATTCAATTGCTTCTGGTTAAAAGGAAGTGAGTTATGTTCTATCAATCCTCTTTACAGTGACATTTCTATACTTCAAAATTAACGCATATCTCTCACAGGTTTCCCGATGAGAGGCAATAAACCAGAGCATAAGAAGATGCTTGGACATCTAAAAACCATTAGATCAAGGGAATGCTCTGTCGGCATCCTCTTGACGAACGAAAACATGTTAGAGTATGGCTTGCTTACCCCGAGAAGAGTATCTAACATCGAAGTTCCTTCAAGGAGCGGCTCTAGGTTGTGTACCCATTCCATTGCATCCACTCGTGGCTTTGATGAGGGTCCTTAAGAGAAAGAGGAAGAAGGTGGATCGGTTAGTGGACGTGAGCTTGGTTATGATCATGAGGAGGAGGCTATTGATATGGAGACTAACGAGCCTCTAGGAGATAACGAAGGAGGAGAGGATGTTGAAGCTGGGGTGGATATGCCCATGAAAGCGGCTGCCTCTAGTCGCGAGGGCGATAGTGGGAGAATGCCTACCATCCCTAAGGAGAATGTGACGGTTAACAAAAGAAAAGGAAAATGGGCCATGATTGTGGAGGAAGGAAAGATCTCTAACAATGAGAACAATAACGTCCTTCAGGCCACCAAGGAAAGGGAAAGAGGATCTAAGTATGAATATCTAGAACTGAGCCCCGGACTTGCCAACCTTTCTTCTCCGGACTTTTTCACCATTGAAAAAATAATTCCAGATCTTGGTACTTCTCCTCCTCTCGAACGACTAGCAGTCGACACCCCACTTTCTGCAGAAAATCAAGTTGCAGGGAATTATGTTAAACCTACATCAACTACTGACTTCATGAGAGAGGTTGCGATCCATGTGAACGAGCACGAAGACATCTCAATTACTGAAATGATAAAGAAATCGGCTCACAGGTTGACATATCTTCTAAGGCATTTATAGGTAAAGGCGGTAGCACTCCAACTCTTAACCATGCACAACCGGCTTGCAAACTATAAAGAGGGTTGTTGGCATTATACACCTCACTCTAGATCATGAACATACACCTCGATTTGCGTAATTCTGATAATTATACATTTATCTTTGTTTCAGGTTCAATAGTGAATGATAGATACAGAGCATTCTATCATAGCTCGAGTGACTATAGAAGGAGCGCTCATCCTCATCGCTACAAAATAGATGAAGAGAGGTGAAGGAGAAAAGAGCATGAGCGTGACGAAGCTTCTAGATTTGAGAGAGAATGCCTCGATGCTAAAGAAGAAAGAGAAAAGAGATAGAGGGATTTTGGGGGAGCTTCCTCCCATGAAACTCACAAACACCTCAAGAGAGATTCTCCGAGTGCTATGGAGCTATAATTTCTATTCTTCCTCCATGTTTCAAAGCTCAAAGCGCTATTATCTAAGACACTCCATCACATACCATTACAACTGTTGTTGCCTCCGTTCCTTCTTAAAGCACCTTAAAGCTTATGCTTTAGCTTAGTTTATCCTACCTCCAAGCTGCTTATCCATATTTATACTTGCATGGACTAAAATTTGATCATGACATTAAAATATTTAGTAGAGAAAGTGTGGCAAAAACATGGAGGCAGTGCAAAGCGATGTTGACTCAATTATCGAATGACTACGACCGTGCAAAGCTTTTTCTAAGATCAACAAGGTCAACTTCACACAACTTGATTCACTCGAGAAAGAGAGCGTAGAGCATGAAAAGTCAAATAAAGAATAGGATGCTGTCTTGATAAAATTTACCAAGGAAAGAGATCTTGCGCTCGAGAAAAAAGCGAGTGTAGACTATTTGATGGAAGAGATGAAGCGCGCCAACACTAGAGATAGCGATGAGGATAATCTTAGGGATGCTCAACTTGAAACTGAGAGCTATAAGAAACAAGCTAAAGAGAAGGCTGAAATTATAAAGGCGAAGGAACAAGCCCTTTCTGGATAGGCGTCCAAACTTGAACGCCTCCACAAAGAAGTGCAGAAACTCCATGGGGAAAACCAAGGGCTGGCTAGAAAGTTGGACACTCAATCATCCAATAAGCTTTCAAATGAAGTTTGTTGTCCGTTGGAGCGAGTTGATTGATTTTGAAAAACCCTTGAATGTCAAGATCAAGAAGAGGGAAAAGAGAGGGAAGACCTCAACTAAGCTCTCCAACCTTTCTACGCTAGTGTGATTATGCATAGGCATCTTAAATGGTTAGTAAATGATTATCCTACCACCCTTGCTTACACGTGGGAAGAAGCGTTACGTCGAGCTGGAGACAACCGCTCCAAGACCAAGTTATAGGTGCAGTACTTGAGTGCCGAAGAGATATATATGCTTGCCGTTGGGAAGGCAATGCTTGCTGAGGAGGATGCCAAGGCGGCTGCTGCCCATGCAGGTAGGGGCGCAAGTGATGATCATTCCTCTTCGGTCACACTACACAAGCCTTACTTCCCTATTGGCAATTAGGCAGTTCCCAGCAACCGAAGAGTATGAGATTGACGTCATACCACGGAGTTCTATTTTAGTTACTTCTCTTGTTTCTCGCATGCTCCAACAAGTCGATTTCACTCTTGAATCTATTACTGAGTTGTACCATTCTCTCTGTGAACTCAGAAGTCCACTCAATGTTCCACCATTTCCTTTTTCTTTTCAAAGCGTACTAACTGTGGCGATCTTCACCATCCCACTAGTTCAATTGCTACGTTCCAACCTTCCACCTTCGGGCCTGGATTCGGTACCTAACAAATCGCAGCATTAGAAAGGTTTATTGTATCACAGGAGGAGGATGTTCAAATGGTAAGTGCTACTAGTCTGAACGAGGACAAGATGATGGCAGAGCAGATTCAAGAAGAAGAAAGAGAGAAGGCAAAGCTTAAAGTAAATGCTACAAAGGCCATGATCCTCCCATTCACCATCAAGACTAGCAAACCAAAGTCCACATGTGAGTCGGTTGGTAGGTCTGAGGAAGCTGACTCAAGCAAGGTAGCGGTGAAGAATAAGAAGACCCTAACTAGACTGGATAAGAGTGCTAAAGGTCGCAGCGAGAAGAAGTGATGGGCTCGAGCATTAGTGGAGCCGTATTTTGGTGATTCTTTTAGTTTGTGTCTTTTGATTTTTTGAGTCCTTTTGTACTAGTACAGAGTCTGTACTTAGCATCTTTTCTTTTACTGTTGCGTTAGTAGAGTCCATACCTTTTCTTTTTGGTGACCAAATCGCCGGCATTGTGCGAGAACGGGCCCTGCTGTTTGATGTTGTACATGAAGTGATATAAGCAATGAAAGATTAGTATTTCTACTGTAATCTTTCATGTGTACCTCTCTACATTCTATATACTGTTCCTGTTTATCTACCATAGCATGTGTGTACAATACGGTTGCTCATCTCACAATTCCCATATTATACACTACTGTACTGTATGATATAAGATATGTTTATTTACCACAATTCTATGCATGTAAATGGTGTAAATAGTGTAACTTGTGGTTATTTATTTTTACTATTTTACTTAGCTCTGTTGTAGCTGTAGGAATTTTTATTCGACATAACAGAACCATAGAGTGACTTTTATTCCGGCCAAGTGTTGGTTTGTTATGTGCCGCCCAGTTCATGGGGCTGGTAACTCTAAAAACTTGATGCAAGACCGGGTGTTCTGGGCTACTCTCTGGTCACACCATGTAACATCTCGTCTTTTCCCACGGTACCTATCATGTTGCACCCTCCAAGTGCAATGGCAGACATATATGTCAGATTTAAACCATACAAAAGGGCGGATTGTTATGGGGTAAATAAGAAAAAGCAGGAAAAGAAAAAAATAAAATAGAATCTTGCAGCGGAACGATAAAATATAATAATTAAATAAACAGTTCATGAAGCTGTTTTATAAACATTTGGTTATATTTATACAATACATATCAGAGTTGCACATACCAGCGAATAATAATCGATGCGGCGGAATACAGTGTGGTGGAATAATATAATATATAATAATAATAATAAAGTCTTCATCTTCGTCCTCCATAAATAAGGCCTTCAATTCCTGAAATGCTCAAACCGACCCGAACGAATTGAAAAGACAAAGCACTCGAGTTAGAACTAAAAGATCTTATGTAAATTAAATCAACAGAAAAAAATATGAGTGTATCGGTGTCGGAGATGTTTACGGGGTTTGATATCTCCTATCCACTGTCTAACGTGAGTGTAGTAACTTAAGAGATGCTCGGGATTCACATCTCCTCAGGATCCGTTAAATTATTTAATATGTAGTAATATTTCGCTATTATAATAATGTCTATAGTGAAATAAACTTACTTTTAAATAGCGTTAAGGAGTTACCCAATCTCCCTCTTAACACAATAATAGTCCCAGTAGTCCGTCCAATATCATAGTCCCTCCTGATCAGGAAGCCACTGAAGGATACCACACGGGCTACGGGAGAAAACCAAACTCGTACAAGGCGCGATAGGGTAGGTGACACGGTACAACTAGGCAATGTGCCAGGGTAGATATACCAATTATGCTTCCGGGCCGATAGTAACGTGTAGCGCGCAGCTACCGCCCACCTCGAGCCACACCTTCAAATAAAAAAAAATCAAAAGTGGCCACTGAATCAATCCAAAAGTCAAAGTATGATATCAAAGGGATGTGTCCGATCAAAGGTGCTACCTCATTAACCCGTCGATCGCTCCTGTTTTAGCCACCTTATGCCAAGTCATGGGAGTTGGTTCCACGTATTTACCTCAAAGGAAACGCCGCCGCCATCCTACTTCATTCTAGAATCTCCACCGTGTACACGGTTGTTAAAGTGGTTTTCGGAGTTGGCAGAGAGTATGACAACTTCCGATCCCGGTCTCTTCAACAAACAAACGTTATTATAACACCGCGGTCATTTCAAAATAATTTATACTTCAAAACAAGGATATAATATTCATTTCAAAACCATATAATTACGATATCATTTTCCCTTTAAAACCAAATCAATATGATATCATTTTCAATATATCCTTTTCTAAAACCATAACTTTTCATAGTTATAATATTTCTAAACCATACGCTCGAAATATAGCCTTTCAAAAATAAAACTTTGAATTACATAACTTTGAAATATAACCACACCACTTAAATGGTAAAAATATAAATTAATTTATATAAAAAAATAGTTTCTTCACCTTCACAAATCAATTCCAAATATAGATTTAAATCCCAAATAAACAGTTCAATTTCCATATCTTTCAAAGCTTTAAATATTCCACCATTTCAAAACTTATTCTTTGATAATTTCATATATATTAGTTTCAACTACTATTATTTAGATTTCAAATGTTTACTTAATAAATCAAATATCATTTTAGTAAAACCTTTAGACTTCAAATAACTGGATATTCTTTCAATTACATTAACTTGATAATATTCATTTAAACAAATTTGATATTCATTTAAATCCTCTGAACAAAAATAAAGTTATAAAATCATACCTTTTAAATCTCAATTTATTTATTTTTCAAATAATATTTTTCGAGGATAATCCTTAAATCTTAAATTCAAATCATAAATCTTCCAACCTTAATTTTATTTGAGTCATTATAAACTCTATATACGATAGAATTTTAATAAATACTTAACCATATTATAAAAGAAATCAAACTTTATTATTTAGCTTATTTTATAATTCAAACAAATTTATACATAGCTAAATCAATAATAAAATAGCATCTATATAACATCTAAAATTAATATCTGTATAGCCCATATATTTCTTTATAAAACCATAAAAATCATTTCAAAAATAATTATATATATATACTACGGTGCCTGTATATAATTTCATCCTATGGTCAAGTGATACGGATATTTATCATTTCAATCCGCAATTTAAAAATAAAAATGCGGTTGTATATCATTTCAAACCCAATCCCGAATCAAAATAAATGCATAACAACTTGCAGATTATAATGATATAAATAAGACATCCATTCATCCATCATAAAATCATACATCCATCACAATCATTATACAAAACAATCAATCAATATCAATATATAACTGATTATATATAACAGGTAACTAACTGGAAGTTGTATTCAATAATAATTTAAATAACGATTTAATTTCAATAAATGCAATTAACTGAGATGATGATTAAAAATATACGAAACAACCATAAAATGCATAATCACAACATAAATTAATTTACCAAACATAAGAAATTTTAGAAGTTGTGAGTGGGTTAAAACACTCACCTTTTGAATTTAAATTGAATTCAAATCCAATTTAAACCCAAAAATTTCACAGCCATAGAATTTGTCCAAACAAGCGCCAAAATGTCCGGGATTTCGATATGATGCTAAAAAAAACCCGCGTGTGAATCGGATATCGTATGCGAAATATATGTTAGTTAAAGCGGTTTGAAATTCAATTTATATATTAAAAAAATTCTCACCACAAATATATGCCACGTCACCGAAAAATGCATCACCCAGAACTCCATTTCCACGCACTCTATCCTTCTACATTACACACGCGAACTGCAGGTTCGAAAACTTCGATGTCTCCTCCCACACGCGATCGACCGGTCCACCATCACGCCATCGCGACCCTCCCCGAGCGCGTCCTCCACAAGCATCGCCCCTAGACGCGTTGCATCATCTTTCGTGCCCACGTGTGACAGCCTCCGCCATAGGGTTTTAACCCTAATCGAATTTCTGTCGTCGATCTGACCATTGAATCGACCAACTACCTGCGTTGTTGAACTCCCCTAGTCGATCTCCACCCAACTATACCGTCAATTTGATGATCCGTTAAAGTTCATCGACGATCAACAGATGGCCGAGATTTGTTTGGCGAATTCTGGGAAAATGGTGTATCGACTTGAAAAATGAATTGCTGATCTGAGTTACGCTCTTCGAGAGCTTCGAATTGATATGAAATTTGGCATACATTGTGGAGTTTGAAATTTTAGCGTTTGATTTGGTTTGGAATTGCATTTGGATCTAAAATTTGTTTGTCTGCCATTGAGGAGGAGAGATAGCTGAATTGTATGCATACACAAATGAGAAATAGAGGTAGGCTAGGGTTTATAACAGCATATTTATGAACAAGGCTGGAACAGAATGGATCGGATCGATTGGATGTACGCACTGGACGATATATGGCCCGAAAAGCCCGTTCTGACTCCGAAACGAAATTGGGTCAACCCGTATATCAAAATAGATGTTTTATTTTAAACACAATGGAAAAGGTTTCAAGTCCAAATTCCACCGTATGAAGAAGTTATGCTAAAATCAATATTTTTCAAATTGATTTCAATTGATTTCAATTTTCATTGATTTCAAAGCGTTTCACATTCCTACGATCAAACGACAAGTACGATTGCTACGAAACTTGAAATCCTATAATAATTCACCGTTACGGATCCGTTGAAACTAGTTTCGTCGAATTCCAAGTCAGTGGCCAAAATGACCATTTTTCTAGTTAATTAAATAAATTAAAAATTAATTAATTAAATCAACTTCCAATTTCAATCCTATAATTGACAATTCTTATCATTTTAATTTCTTAAACATTTATACCAATTTAAACAAGTTTAACTGTCGATTTAAAATTGATTAATTCTCAATTTCCTTAAATTCAACAATTATAAATTAAACTTCCAAAATTCTTTTTAATTAAATCAAATCAATAATTATTCCATTCATTATTGTTAAATAGATGGCTTTAATATGGGATTTAAAACTATTACATAAATTCTCTCATATTATCTTTATTTCAAATTGATAACCTTTAAATTCAATTGCTACAATAGTTACACTTATTATAATTTGGATTTCAGTGGATTGATTTGTTTCAATCCAAATCTTTTATTAAGTTCAACACTATTTTATAAACTTAGTTGCCTTGTTTTCTTTCCATTCATTACCCTTAAATTTATTTCCTTCAAACCAATATTATAATTGCTTACAGATCATTGATTATATTCAATGACCATTTATTATAATTTAAATTCATTAAATAAATTCTATGTTTACATTTGTTTTCATATATTCAATTCATTGAGGCTAGATGGATGAAATTAACTAAATTTCAACTAAATATTCTTTAATTTCAACTAAATTTTCAATTAACGAATAAATAAATATTTAATTTCATTCATTTTCAATTAGTCCAATTATGGAATGTTTATTCCAACAAATTTTTTTTTATTTAAATCTTTATATCGCATCCACCAATTTCAAATAATATAGTTAATGCTGGTTTTACATTATATTACATAAATATACTCAACTTGCTTTCTTTATTGTGTATTAACTATAATTTCCATTAGTATTGAAATCTCTGCCAACTATAGCATTTGCATTTCCTCCTTTAGGGATTTCATTCAACTTGTTTATAGTCAATTTATATTAACATCACTACCTTTAATTTTAGTTATCAATTCATTCATACCACAACAATACATTACTACTAAATATTACCTTAAATCCACCCTAACGTAATATTTAATTCCATTTGTTGCAATAGGTTTCAATTAACAGTGATTGTGCTAAATTAGTTTGCATTAACGTTATTCCATTAATCTACATCCAATTACATTTTATATTCCTGAGAAGTTTACATTCACCCTTTCCGTTATTTTATTAATTATCATTAAAGTGCATTTAATTAACTTTATTGGTACTTGGTGAATTGATGGGTAACACGACCATTATATCCTTTATAATACTTGTATTTTTATTCTTCACAAACAACTACTATCTATAATAATATTTCACAAATTAATTCAATAATTACACTTGTTTTTCTCATATTCCTATTATAACTAAGTCATAACATTTACACAATTTCATTTATTGTAGTTCCATTCAATCTATCAAGGTTTTAGCTTTAATAACGATTGTTATACTTCACCCTAGTTATTATTCTTATTCATCTACAGATTTTATTTGTTTCAATATTATTCCATTTATAAATTATAAGGTTTTATTTCTTTCTAAATAAATTACAAATATTATTAATTTAACTAATTTTTTTCATTCCTTAAATATTAAATTATCAAAGCTTAATCAAATTAACAAATTTAAATCATTGAAATTTCCGGGTCGTTACACTCTCCCCCACTCAAAACATTTCGTCCCCGAAAAGGAAGGAGAAAGGGAATAGAAAGAATTAAGAAATCAATATATCTTATTTAAAATATTAAATTTATAAATAAATAAATTTACAAAATTAATTAATTTTAAATAAAATATATCAATTTGTAACCATTAAATCTTTTATACCTAAATCAATAAAATTTGGAAAACATTTTCAAAATTTTCTAAGTCCAAAAATTACGGAAAATTTTAGCAGAGTCTCCTTTCTACGGAGAGGCTCGAAAGAAAATATAATATCAAATATATCAATATATATATATATATATATATATATATATATATATTCTAAAATAGTATATCCCAAAAACGGGAGAAATACATAATAACGCCATAAACCGGATTTTGACAATGTACCTATTTGTTAGGCAAATAACGCTTATATTATGAAACCAATTGTAGTAGCAAGTGCTTCCATAACCTGAATTTCACTTATATAATCCAAGAGAGTCAATAATTATGTACAATGAAATATTTAAGGTTGTTTTCAACCACCAACAAACAATCAATACATACAACAATGACTTGCAACCAGGAATACAACCATCACATAGAAATCAACACAAATCAATCATTCATTCATCTCAAACAAAACAAATAGTCCTTCGGGTTCAAACCTTTAAATTGTACAGGATGAAAAATAACTACTAGGCGCACCATTTACTCAATAGTCTCTGATGAAGCTAAATAGATCATTCATACATCCAAACAATTTTAAAGTATCCTTACCCAAACAACAATAAACCAAAACAAACAACAAAAATTTCAAACAACATATTCAGTTTATCCTTATTAATTCCATTCATACATTTGTTGTTTGATTTCCTTTTATTCACATAATGATTTCTTTTAATTCACATTTATTTCTTGTAAATTTTCATTTTCATTTATTTATTTATTTATTTGCATTACATTCATTTACTTATCATCTCAATACATTAACTTTGGTCTACCATCATATATTTAATGCATTCATCTTTTCTACTTATTTTATTTATAAATAACCTCAACCGTTTACTTAAGTTTATTATCATTTATTTATAATACTTACATTTCTATTAAACTAGTAGCATTTCAATCATACTTAAATTTATTACACTACAACATCAAATTCTTTTTTATTAAGGTGATTTATTGAACCCTTTCATTATATAAAATTTTCTTGTACAATTTTCCATTACATTTTCTTATTAAACATTTCAACTTTTAATATTTAGCGAGTTATAAATATGCTTTTTAAGAATGTAATTGAAAGTTATACAAGTTTTCTCAATTCTTTTAATTAATTAAATGTTCAATAATAATATCCTTTGTTTTATATGTTACAATTTTTTTTCAATTTATAACTTAGCATTGAATCTCTTATTCCCTTTAGAGGTTTCAATTATTAATTAGTTATATTCCATTTTCTACAATAATAGAAATTATTAATTAACGGAAACTTAAGAACTAAATACCGGGTTAAATTTCAAGTCCTTTTAAATAATAGATAAATGTATACAATTACACTTTATATATCCAATTATATTTAAAACAATTTAAAATTTTATATTTTTTTATCAAAATAAATCTCCAGTAAAACTACTACAGTGGACTACCCAATTCGAAACTCGAAAATGAATGTCGATGCTGCGTGCACTCATCACCGAAATTACTTTTCAGCGACAGAGAGGAGAGTACAAAACTTACTATTATTTTTTCAAAGTTTCTTTTTAAAACAATTCTTTCAAATTAAATTGAAATATTTATATCAAAAAATAATTATAAACAATACTATTATATTCCAAAATTATTCGAAAGAAATTTTCAAAAGCCCGGAACTTAAGTTCTAAATTTCCAATTTCATGTATTTTATTTTCAATCTTATTTCAACTTATTATTTAAAATTTCATTACCTAACAACCAATATATATATCATTTATAAAATTTTGTTTTATATATATAGAAAATATAATAGGCAAAATTATTTATCCACCTATATTAAAACAAATATTATGTCGGTCTGTCCTATTAAGTATTTAGAATTCCCTACTGATGTCATAGCGTCCCATGTACCTAATCAGAATTTATAAATACAAAACGGAACAGATTAACACAATATAAAAACCTTTTATAATACTAACAAATACGCTCTCTCATATATATACACTCAGCGACCCATCATAGGGTATTACTACCTTATTAATAAAGTGTCAAATCCCACAAAGCTAAGGTTTATCGCTAAACCAAAGCTCTGATACCAGATGTAACATCCCGCCATAAAACACTCACCTTTTGAATTTAAGTTGAATTCAAATCCAATTTAAACCCAAAAATTTCACAGCCTCAGAATTTGTCCAAATTAATGCCAAAATATCCGGGATTTCGATACGATCCTAACAAAAAAATCCGCGTGTTAATCGGATATCGTATGCGAAAGATATGTTAATTAAAGCGGTTTGAAATTTAATTTATATAAAAAAATCAAATCTCACCACAAATATATGCCACATCACCGAAAAATGCATCACCCAGAACTCCATTTCCACGCACGCTATCCTTATACAGTATGCACACAAACTGCAGGTTCGAAAACTTCGATGTCTCCTCCCACACGCGATCGACCGGTCCACCATCACGCCATCGCGACCCTCCCCGAGCGCGTCCTCCACTAGCGTCGCCCCCTAGACGTGTTGCCTCGTCGTTCGTGCCCATGCGTGATAGCCTCCTCCATAGGATTTTAACCCTAATCGAAATTCTGTCGTCGATCTGACCGTTGAATCGACCAACTACCTGTGTTGATGAACTCCCCTAGTCGATCTCCATCCAACTGTACCGTCAATTTGATGATCCGTTAAAGTTCATCGACGATCAACGGATGGCCGAGATGTGTTTGGCGAATTCTGGGCAAATGGTGTATCGATTTGAAAAACAAATTGCTGATCTGAGTTACGCTCTTCAAGAGCTTCGAATTGATATAAAATTGGGCATATATTGTGGAGTTTGAAATTTTAGCTTTTGATTTGGTTTGGAATTGTATTTGGATCTAGAATTTGTTTGTCTACCGTTGAGGAGGAGAGATAACTGAATCGTATGCACACATAAATGAGAAATAGAGGTAGGCTAGGTTTTATAACAGGGTATTTATAGACAAGGCTGGAACATAATGGATCAGATCGATTGGATGTACGCGTTGGACGATATATGGCCCGAAAAGCCCGTTCTGACTCTGGAACGAAATTGGGTCAACCTGTATATCAAAATAGATGTTTTAAAATATTTTAAATGCAATGGAAAAGGTTTCAAGTCCAAATTCCATCATATGAAGAAGTTATGATAAAATCAATATTTTTCAAATTGATTTTAATTGATTTCAATTTCATTGATTTCAAGGCGTTTCACGTTCGTACGATCAAACGACAAGTCCGATTGCTACGAAACTTGAAATCCTATAATAATTCACCGTTACGGATCATATTAAACTAGTTTCGTCGAAATCCGAGTCAGTGGCCAAAATGGCTATTTTTCCAGTTAATTAAACAAATTAAAAATTAATTAATTAAATCAACTTTCAATTTCAATCCTATAATCGACAATTCTTGTTAACTTCTTAAACATTTATACTAATTTAAACAAGTTTGACTGTCGGTTTAAAATTGATTAATTCTCAATTTCCTTAAATTCAACAATTATAAATTAAATTTCCAAAATTCTATTTAATTAAATCAAATCAATAATTATTCCATTCATTATTGTTAAATAGATGGCTTTAATATGGGACTTAAAGCTATTACATAAATTTTCTCGTATTATCTTTATTTCAAATTGCATAACCTCTAATTTCAATTGCTACAATAATTACATTTATCATAATTTGGATTTCAATGGATTGATTTGTTTCAATCCAAATCTTTTATTAAGTTCATTACTATTCTATAAACTTAGTTGCCTTGTTTTCTTTCCATTCATTAACCTTAAATTTATTACCTTTAAACTAATATTATAATTGCTTACAGAACATTAATTATATTCAATGACCATTTATTATAATTTAAATTCATTAAATAAATTCAATGCTTACATTTGTTTTCATATATTCAATTCATTGAGGCTAGATGGATGAAATTAACTAAATTTTAACTAAATATTCTCTAATTTCAACTAAATTTTCAATTAACAAATAATTAAATATTTAATTTCATTCATTTGCAATTAGTCCAATTGTGGAATGTTTATTCCAACAAATTGTTTTTGTTTATTTTTGATTTAAATCTTTATATGACATCCACCAATTTCAAATAATATAGTTAATGATGTATTTTACATTATATTACATAAATATACTCAACTTACTTTCTTTATTGTGTATTAACTATAATTTCCATTAGTATTGAAATCTCTGCCAAGTATAGCATTTGCATTTCCTCCTTTAGGGATTCCATTCAACTTGTTTATAGTCAATTTATATTAACATCACTACCTTTAATTTTAATTATCAATTCATTCATACCACAACAATACATTATTACCAAATATTACCTTAAATCCACCCTAACGTAATATTTAATTCCATTTATTGCAATATGTTTCAATTAATAGTGATTGCGCTAAATTAATTTGCATTAACGTTATTCCATTAATCTACATCCAGTTACATTTTATATTCCCAAGAAATTTGCATTTACCCTTTCCGTTATTTTATTAATTATCATTAAAGTACATTTAATTATCTTTATCGGTACTTGGTGAATTGACGGGTAACACGACCATTATATCCTTTATAATACTTGTATTTTTATTCTTCACAAACAACTACTATCTATAATAATATTTCACAAATTAATTCAATAATTACACTTGTTTTTCTCATATTCCCATTACAACTAAGTCATAACATTTACACTATCTCATTTATTGTAGTGCCATTCAATCTATCAAGGTTTTAGCTTTAATAACCATTGTTATACTTCACCCTAGTTATTATTCATTATTCATCTACAAATTTTATTTGTTTCAATAATATTCCATTTATAAATTATATAGTTTTATTTCTTTCTAAATAAATTACAAATCCTATTAATTTAACTAATTTTTTCATTCCTTAAATATTAAATTATCAAAACTTAATCAAATTAACAAATTTAAATCATTGAAATTTCCAGGTCGTTGCACACCATGCCAAGGATGTATTACAGCTCCTATCTCCAAGAACATGCAATCTAAATGCTCGATTCCGAGCAGTGTGTACTTTGGTCACAGCTGATTTTCTTCGAAGTTGGTGTTGAGCTTCTATCCCTACATCGCCTTTACTTCATAAGACTTGTGGATAGCTCAATTCCTTGAATTTTCTTTTAACGTTGTCGATATCTAGGCGATGTTCAGTTTTTGTGGTGGGGATTGATTTCTATGAATCCTGCAACCGATAAATTTCCTAATACTGCCGGAGCAACGTCGGTGCTTAGGAGGTTTTGATAAAATGATGATATTACAAGGGTATTAGCGATGATTCAAAGTACGGTTGAACCCAGTTCTGTTGGTTCAAGTGACAAAGGGGTGGATGCTTGCTTTAATGTTGCTCCATTGGTCTAAGAAATGGAGGAGACGGGCACACCTAAATGCGATTCCATCAGTTCAAGTGGCTAAGGAATGAAAGCTTACCAGGACGTGGTTCAGTTGGTCCAAGAAGCGAAAGAAACGGCCCGCACTTGAATGTAGTTCCAACGGTTTGGGTGGCTGAGGAAATGGATGCTTACTTGGATGTAATTTTATCATTTCAAGACGTGAGGAGCGGCTTATAGATGCACGCGAGGTTTTATGCCTTCCAGATATTGCCGGAGCAACACTGATTCTCAAAGGTCAAGATCGATTTTCCTGTCGATCTAGCAGTTTGAGTCAATTTTCTTCCATCGACTCAAGGGGTTGCTTACTTGAACACAGTTCCGTTAGTTTACGAAGCATTTAGGCAGAGCGGACCAGGACGTGGTTCCAGCGGTCCATCTAGTTAGTGAATGGTTTTCTAGTCGATTTGACCCTGCCAACTTAGCATGTTGCTTATATGAACGTAGTTACATTGGTTTAAGATGCAAAATAACTTTATTGATAAAATAAAGAGAAAGGAAAATCTTGCCTATTTACAATGCCCCATTATCCCTGAGTGGCTTATTTGCGAAAATAGAAAATACACAGATAGATTTAAATAAAATAGTGCCGCAGCGAATCGCTGTTCCAAGCACAGGGAATCTGGACTCCATCGACCATTGTGAGCTTCAAAGTTCCATCTTCAAGTTTCTAGCCGATAACTTATGGTCCTTCCCAGTTTGGGCCAAGTGCCCCCGTACTAGGGTAGATACGTTTCAGGACAAGATCGCTTACTTTGAAGGGTATTAGCGATGATTCAAAGTACGGTTGAACCCAGTTCTGTTGGTTCAAGTGACAAGGGGGTGGATGCTTGCTTTAATGTTGCTCCATTGGTCTAAGAAATGGAGGAGACGGGCACACTTAAATGCGTTTCCATCAGTTCAAGTGGCTAAGGAATGAAAGCTTACCAGGACGTGGTTCAGTTGGTCCAAGAAGCGAAAGAAACGGCCCGCACTTGAATGTAGTTCCAACGGTTTGGGTGGCTGAGGAAATGGATGCTTACTTGGATGTAATTTTATCAGTTCAAGACGTAAGGAGCGACTTATAGATGCACGCGAGGTTTTATGCCTTCCAGATATTGCCGAAGCAACACCGATTCTCAAAGGCCAGGGATCGATTTTCCCATCGATCTAGCAGTTTGAGTCAATTTTCTTCCATCGACTCAAGGGGTTGCTTACTTGAACACAGTTCCATTAGTTTACGAAGCATTTAGGTGGAGCGGACCAGGACGTGGTTCCAGCGGTCCAGCTAGTTAGTGAATGGTTTTCTAGTCGATTTGACCCTGCCAACTTAGCATGTTGCTTATATGAACGTAGTTACATTGGTTTAAGATGCAAAATAACTTTATTGATAAAATAAAGAGAAAGGAAAATATTGCCTATTTACAATGCCCCATTATCCCTGAGTGGCTTCTTTGCGAAAATAGAAAATACACAGATAGATTCAAATAAAATAGTGCCGCAGCGAATCGCTGTTCCAAGCACAGGGAATCTGACTCCATCGACCATTGTGAGCTTCAAAGTTCCATCTTCAAGTTTCTAGCCGATAACTTATGGTCCTTCCCAGTTTGGGCCAAGTGCCCCCGTACTAGGGTAGATACGTTTCAGGACAAGATCACTTACTTTGAAGGTGCGGTTTCGAACTTTGGCATTAAAGTGTCAAGCCACTCTCTTTTGATGAGCAGTAGTCCTTAGCTCAGCTTCTTCTCGCACCTAATCGATTTGATCAAGTGATTCGAGTAGGAACTACTCATTCTCACTTTGGGGTTGAAATGTCATCTTCGATGAGAGGGGACTTCCAATTCTGTTGGAATCGTTACTTCTGAACCATATACCAAGGCGAAGGATGAGTGTTCGGTAGCCGATTTGTGAGTCGTTCTATAAGACCATAGCGTAAGCGAAAGTTCATATACCCAATTTCTATCAGCTTTTGTTAGCTATTTCTCGATGGTGGATTTGATTATTTTGTTCACTACCTCTATGTGCCCATTTGCTTATGGGTGTGCCACCATAGAGAAGCTCTTCTTAATCTGAAAATGCTCGTAGAAGTTCCTAAATTCGGTACTCTTGAACTGAGTTTCATTGTCTGTGATGATTTTATGTAGTACCCTGCAGCTGTAGATAATATTTTTAGTAACAAAGTTAATTACTTTATTAGTAGTGAAGGCGGCTAGCGGTTCCACTTCGGCCCATTTGGTGAAGTAATCAACACTGACGATAGCATAATTAGCACCTCCTTTAGCTAATGGTAATAGGCCAATTAGATCGATTCCCCAGATTGTAAACGGCCACGAGTTGACCATTTTTGTTAACTCTGTGGATGGGATTCTCATAACTTTAGCAAATGTCTAGTGCAGTATGCAACATCTCGGTTGACTGATGATCAAAAATGTCCATAACGTAGGACCTTCTTTGCTAGTGTCTGGCCCTTAATGTGCTCTCTGTAGTTGCCTTTATGAACTTCCTGGAGGATTCTCTTAGCTTTACTACTGGTTACACATCTAAGTAAGGGGGTGGAGAATCCTGTCCTATAGAGCATTTTGTCATTAGTACAAATCGTGGCACCTTTCGAAGAAGTTTCCTCCGCTCACTCGGACCCCGGGGAGTGTCCCTCTGAGCCAATAATCTTTGATTGGTGTCACCATGATTCCTCTTCCTCGGTAGTTTTTAGAATCCATTCGAGGTCCATCTAAGACTTATGATCTGTGTATAGTCCAAATCTCTCCACTAAGAGATAATGCCTTCATATCTTCAATGCGAAAATCACCGTAGCCAACTCAAAATCATGGGTAGGATATCTCACTTCATGAGGTCTAAGCTGTCATGAAGTGTAGGAAATCACTTTACCCTTCTGCATTGACACAGGTCCTAATCCAGTCCTACATGCATCGGTATACACAACCAACCCTTGGTTTCCGTCTAGAACTACTAACATGGGTGCATTGGTCAACAAATGCTTTAACTTAAGGAATGATTCCTCCCATTTGTCGGACCAGACATACCTAAAATCCTTCATGGTTAGTTTACCGTGAGAAATCATTGCTAAATCTCTGGTAGTAGCCAGCAAGTCCAAGAAAACTTTTAATCTCAATCAATGTCTCATGTCTCTTCCAATTGTTCACAGCTTTGATCTTATCTGGATCGACTGACAAGCCTTTTTCTGAAACTACATGACAAAGAAACTTAACCTCTTTCTTCCAAAAATGACACTTAGAAAACTTTGCTTTCAATTGATTCTGTCTCAATGTCTCAAGTACCACTCTAAGATGATCCTCATGCTCTCTTTCATCCATAAAGTATACTAAAATGTCATCTATAAACACCAGCACAAACCTGTCCAAGTTCTCTCGGAAACTCGGTTGATTAAATCCACGAAGAAAGCAGGTACATTCGTTACCCGAGTATCATTACTAACAACTCATACGAACCATACGTATTCTGAAATGCTGTCTAAGAAATACTGTCCTCTACCACTCTTAACTGATGGAAACCCATCGCCAAATCCAACTGGGAAAACACTCTGGCTCCACTCAACCGATCAAATAGATAATCTATTCTTGACAAAGGATATTTATTCGTAATCGTCCTCTCGTTCAACTTATGATAGCCGATACACATCCTCACTGACCCATTTGGTTTCTTCACAAACATCACGGCTGCTTCCCAAGGCGAACTACTTTGTTTAATAAAATTCTTTCATTCTAGATCCACTAGCTGCACCTTTAATTCCTTCATCTCGGTCGGTGTCATCCTACTCGGCGGTCTACTTACAAGTTTAGTTCCTCGCACAAGATAAATCCGAAACTCAACAGCTCGTTTCGGCAGTAGTCCTGTAACCGGCTAAAAGTCATCTGCAAACTCTCTCGCTACTCTAACCTGAGTTAGCTTTTCTTCCACTTCCATTGCACTTAGCACCGCACAACTACTCCGGTCAGAATTCTCAACTGAGAATATGATTCAGTTATGACTATCAGGGTGTCTTAGTGATATCTCCCCATCCTAGCAAAATATCCTTGCCTCATGCTTATCAAACCAATCCATTTTCAAAATGAATTCGAAATCTACGAAATCGAAAACATACAGACTGCATGCAAACTTATGACTTGACAAATCAAGTTCTACCTAGCCACGTCTCATCCATAGAGTTGTATATCATCATTATGTGCACGTAAATGTGCATATTTTTACGTCCATATTTAATCGAATTTAATTAAATAAATGAGCATATAGGATATTTTAACATTTTTAAACCAATATTTCAATCATTTTCAAATCATCATTTATTCATCTTCATATAGGGATAAAATGGTCATTTTTATGCATATATTAATTTGAGAATATTTATTTTCATATTTTATTTTTATTTATAGGAAAATTGGATGGAAATCACAAGAGGCTTCATGAAAAATATGCATGCACAAGAGGAAACAAATGAATAAAAATGAAAATAATTCAAACTCATGTATCAAGGGACCGTCCCCCAACTCACTTACCTCAATCTATAATTAGAAGCTAATGCACAAGTTAGCGAGCTAAAAGTTTCATGCACGTTTAAAGGGAGGATTATCTCATGCTAATGATAACTTAGTGGTCACACTTGCTCAAAGTTATTTGGATAATCCCCAAAAATATGCATTAGGGTTTTAGGTTTGTATAAATAACTCATATGTTCATGTAATTAAGCTCTTAGCCTCCTTTGAGCCTCCGCTTTAGATAGTTTAGTTTTAGGCTTAAAAATAAACAAAAGCTCTCTTTTCTATTTCATGGCTTCTTAGCCATTTCTCTTGTGTAATTCTTTTAATGCATTTTAATTCATTCACTCTTCTTTTATGTTCTTTGCTATTTATTTCCTTTCATGTTAGTAGCTTAGTTTATCAAGTAGATTAGCTCTCTGTTCATTTTAATTAGCTCATTTTTCTTCTTGTTTATGTTCATGTTGAATTCTACATTTGCTGACATGATAACAAATATGAGAAAATAAAACCCTTCAATTTAGCGGTAATGAAGCTCTTTTAATCATGTAGATTCAACATTTTGTTAGTTATGATCACTTTTTTTGCTTATTGGAAATGTTTGATGTGGTTTAATTTTGCTGTTTTAGCTTTGAATTTGATAGGCTATGTTGTTGACACCAAATATGCTATGCTTAAACAAACAAAAACACAAATTACTTCTTCATCTACATATGATTATGATAATAAAGTGAATTTTAAAATCAAAATTTGATGGTTTATGTCACTAATTCAATAGTAAATAAGTCATGCTAAAAATAGATTTTATGTTTAATTTCATTGAAATTTTCATGAGAGTTAAGAAGTGGTTTAATGGGTATGTCTAAGTTTGATGGTTTATGTTGAGCTAATTAATAGCATAAATATTCCATACTTATGTTAATCATATCAACTAAATGCACTAATGAACAAAAGAGATATCATAATTTCAGTTTGTTGGTTTATGTGATCATGAGAAGGAAATTACCTCTAAATTGCCTTCAAACTCTCATATTTTTATCCATTCTAGCTTTTGTTAGTTTTTACATTTTCTTTAGCTTAATACAATCTCAAATTCTTGATTTAATTTGATTGAATAGAATTTTAAAATCTAAACAATTCCCTGCGGATCGATCCTTACTTGCCACGTACTAGAATTGTAAGCCGTGCGTTTGCGGTTAATTTTTAATTTAAATTTGATTGGCTATTTTCTAGTCCGATGGGAAATTTGCCGGTTAAACAAGTTTTTGGCGCTGTTGCGGGGGAATTAATTGATTTTAGTTTCGAATCTTCGAATTATTTTTGATTGATTTTTACCGTGTGTGTTAATTTTGTGTGTTGAGTGTATTTTAAAAAAAAAAAATTTTTTGAGTGTTTGTTGTTTGATTTGTGCTTGCATTTTGTTTCTGCCCTCGTTGCCTTTCTAGTTGCATTTGCATTTCTAATTTTTTTTTTAAAAATATAAAACTTCAAAACAATTTTTTATATTTCATTTGCAATTTACATTTCATACATTTACTAGAAATTCATTTTTGCTTTTGTTTTTTTCATACATCATATAGACACTTCTTTGTCCAATATACAATCTGCAGTCACATACTGTCAAACAAGTTCATTTCAAACAACACATAAACAGCTTTTGTTTGTGTACCCAGTTCTGCCTCTGCCTACAAACCACTCTATTGATCATTTCAGTTGCACACCATCTTCAGAACTGCTGCACAAATAAACTGAAAGCTAATTGTTGCCTTCTTCTTGCAACCTCCACTTCAAACTACACATCAAAATCAACTCCTCTTTCACTTCTGCCTTGAACATCACTGCCCTGACAAATAGCACATCTGCACAAAACCACCCACCACATTTTCATCACTGCCCATCACATTTTCATCCATCACATTTTACAAAATACAATTCCATCACATTTTCATCACTGACGTACCAAATAGCACATTTGCACAAAACCACCCACTAGCTTTGCACATCCACAAACATCACAACCCAACAGTGCAACTATGTGCACATATCACAGTGCACATCAAACCATTACTACACATACTACATCAACAGAACATCCTCATCACAACATCATAGCCAACTCATTGTTGTGCATCAACTTCTGATCATCAATGGTAGCAACACATTCCCATCAACCCCCTCCACTAACTTCTCCATACCACTCAACATTTCACCACTACAGCTTGCATACGACCTCTGCAAATGACACACCATTCTTCAACATAACCCTATCACACATACATCACAATCATCTAACTCAAACTTGCCACAAGACTTCACTGTTCCATTCCCCTAAACCTCCCTGACTGCAACTCACCATTGCTATGTCACCACAGTGCCACACCACACAATACTTCGACCACCCACATCACAACAACTTGCTTTCATCTCATATCTGCTGCATATTTCACATTCACAACCAACCTCATACCATAATACGTCACCTTCCTTCATCTGACACTACGTATAACTGTCACTCTGTGCACAGTCCAAGCCATCAACCCAAACATTTCCACCCTTCCTTCAACAAACTGCTCTGCCCCATCACTGTCTAACCACCAACATCCCCACCGCCATCTGCCTCTAAATACAGTGCACTGCCTTACCATACTTCTTTCTCCCCATACTTTACCTTCTCCACTCCTCTGTCACAACACGCACTTTACCCTCTCCTCTATCACCACATCAAACAGCCACATTACTGCACACCTCACACTTCTCATTACATTGCTTCCTTCTCTGAACCACACTCCTCACAAACAACCATCAAACACCACCATATCCACTTCATTAACTCCCAAATAACCAATACTTGCTTGTTATCATACCTAGTAACATCACATACACACTTATCCCATATCCTGATCAACCCAAACAAACTTCAGTCAACCCACTGTTATACTGGTCTGATCATCATCTACCTCAGTCACCTACCTCCACAAACCAAAAATATTTCAAACTCCACTGTGCCAAACTTCAGCCAAACCTCCTGCCTCTGACCATCTCACCAAATTTTTGCCTTGTCCGTCATCAACCTCCCCTGCAGCCCACTTCTGTCATATCATACATCAATACCTCCTTCATACATCAATACTACCTTATCATACATCAACTCCCTACGACCCACTTCTGCACATACCAGTGCAGTCCCCTTCAGCCATCAAAACACAAAATACTACTACAACCATATCAGTGCTCCATAGTACATCTCCACACAAACAAATATTCCTCTGACAACCACCCTCTGACATATTACCCCTACCTTTCACATACATTCACCCCTCTTGTGATCAACTAACATTTCACCACCCCATAGCTGCTACTAAACACTCTCGTCACCATCAACATATCCCCTTCGACCTCTGCAAACTGCCCTGAACTGCCATCACCTCTGCCCAGTGCTATCACATCTTAAACCCAAAGCCCGTCACCATCGTGCATATACACCCGCAACCACCTGCTGCCATTTGCCTTCCCTCAACATCACTTCCACTTCCCAAAACTGCCTCTGCCTGAACCGCAACCTCACCTTCAACCAAACACGCAACTAATTCAAACACAATCGACATCAACTATCGCGAATAAAACTCCCGTTTCACCAAATCGCTGCTCCTGAAACCAAGAACGAGACATTTGCAATTTCATATATATATTTATTCCTGTTGGTTTTCTTTTTGAAGTTCGCCTGTGTTTTGATTGATTTCAATTTTTTTTTGTTTTGTTTTGTTTGTTTTTTATTGAAAAGAGATCGGGAGAGTAACTGTGGCTCAAGGTGATTTTTTTTGTTCTGATTGAGTGGGTTGCGTATTGGGCTTGTTGGCTGGGTGCTCTATACTTTTTTTTTTTGAATTTTCTTTGGTGTGATAATAAAAAAAACAACAAGTGTTTGCAATTGATTTAGCTTCATTTGTTTTGGTGTCTTTTTTGACGCGCGCACGCACACACATATATACATATATACATACATACATACATACACACACATATATATAACACGAAAGAATGAGAAATTCTTTATTCAAGTTCATTTAAATTTTAATCCTCTTTCATTTGTTTTAGTCTGATTTGTTTTATTCTATTTTCATTTGCTTTAGTGCCTTCATGGATATAAAAAGGAATTTTTTTTAATTTGGTTTGTTTTAATTTTTTCAGTTCTTCCTATTTTTTAAAATAAAATAAAAGAAGTTCATTTTTGTTAGATTCGTTTATTTTTAGTTTCTTTCAAAAAACCAAATTGTTTTGGTTTCATATTTTTCTTAGTTTCTTTCTTAAAAAGAACTTGTATATATATCTTGTTTTTAGGTTCGGGTTGCAAAAGCATAAATTTAAAGGAAGAATCGCTTGCCAAAAATAATTTATTTTGCTTGCTTATAAAAAAAAATTGCTATAATTCTGCACTCTCTGCTATCGTGTCCCTATCTCTTGTTTTTGTTTGCCTTGCATTATTGGTTGCTTGCATTTTAGGAAAAAAATTCAAAAAGAAAACAAAAACAAATTTCATTCGTAGTTACATTGTTAATACATGTTTAATTTCAGTTTTGTATTTCATCTTAGAAATTTGCTAATAACAACGGTTAGACTTCATACTTAAGGGAGTCACTGGCGCACTTAGGGCTTAATTGTATATTGACAAGTTGTTCTCTTTCGACAATTTAATTTATTGGTGTATAGGCTACGATAGAGCAATAATTAGTTATAAATATTACGGTGATTCATAAATATTATATTGATTGTTTCTCTCAAGGTACTTAAACCTTCAGCTGCATTGTGTAGGATCTAGATTAACCCTAGAGGGGGGGGGGGGGGGTGAATAGGGTTATAGCAAATTTTTTCGATTTAAACACAGAAATAAACTGCAGAAATAAATATGCTGAAAAGTAAATCACACACAAAATTTACCCAGCTTCGGCAACCCCTGCCTACTGCTGCATTCCCAGATTTCTATTAGAATTAAACAGTATCCCGCTTACAAACACTTTACTAGACTCGCAAACCTTTTGCTCCCGCTCACAAACACTCTCATAGACTCGCACACCCTGCTCCGCCTATAGAGTTTCGCTTACCCCGCAAACTCTGCTCCCGCCTATAGAGCTTTGCAAACTCGAACACCCTGCTCACTGAACTAATTCTAACTAGACAATCTGACACTACCTACAACTTAGGTGGTGATTTACAAATTCTTTGACTTGAAAAGTAAAAGCAACAATTAACAAAAAATTAAACCCAAAACCCTTATTTTTAAAACTAAGCCCTAATTAAAATTATTAGAGCCGACCCAAAACAAATGCGTCCCCCTTCTTCCCTTTTTATTTTTATCGGCCTGGTTACTTGAATAATGGCGGCTCTCTTCTCTTCTTTGCAAATCAGGGCTTCGTTCCCTTTGTTCCAAATTAGGGTTGTAAATTAGAAGCAGCCGATAGTAGCTCGATCGTATGATTGATTTAGTTCCTCTCTATGTCGATCGATTATTTTTCTGAGTTGCTCACTGCTGCTTGATTGAGTTCGACGTTTGCTTGGGTATGTATTTTCCCTTTTTGTGCTTTTATGATTCTCGTACTTGAACTCGATGCTTTAGCTGATGATGATTGTGGGTTTATATATGCGTTCGATTTCCTTGAATTGCGTTCGTATAAACTAACTTGAATTTGTCAATTAATTTCACTCGGCCATTGATTTTCATGTGGATGATGGTGATTTTCTTTGACTTGTTCATAATCGTATATTTCTGATGCTTGATACCCACGGCTTTGAATTGCGGCTTTGAATTGCCGTGCTCATCACGGTGTTGATTTTTGACTTTGTCAATACTGCATACGCACTTGAATTTTTATCACTTGACTTCTGTATATTTTCACGACTTCGATGTTTAACCTAGTCAAATCCTTGATTACCCGTGACTTTGCTTGCGATTAACTCCTTGGCTGCCACAGTTGATTTTCATTCGACTTTGGTTGTAATTGCATACACACTTGATTTTACTTTCAGTATACATTCATGAATTCTCTTGTTGACTTCATGTAGTTGCATTCATTGGTCATTCTGGCCTTGAACCTGTTGCATACATGACTGCTGTATGGTTGCATATTTGTAAGTTGTTCAGTGCACTTTTGTTTGCTGTCATATTCTTGTGCTCGAGCTTTTTGCACACTGATGCACTGACTTGTTTGTGTGTCTGGTCATTGCTTGCAGTACTTGAATTGAATGCTACCTGTACTTGTAGTTGTATCGCTTGATATTCATTCCTGTAGTTTGCATTCATGTACTTGCTGTCGTAGATGTTGCGCTGCATCACCACTGTTCTTTGCATTTGTACATATGAATGTGCTCACTGTTGTTTGTACCTGTGCATATATGTTTACTGTTCGAGTTCATTCTTCAGTTGATTCACTTATGCATTGCCTTTGTGGTCTTCACTGTATTCTCTGTATCATGCTTGTGCATTTCTCTGTTGTATTACTGTACACTGCATAGTGGTCTTCATTGTGATGATTTTGTTGCTCTGACTTGTATCACTTGATGTCTTGAGCTTCAACTGTGCTCGAACTCTGTCCATACTTGCCCAGTTTACACAGATGCTTCACTTGTTCATTTTGTTCAAGTGTACTTGTCTTCATTCTGATCATGTTGGTACTGGGTTACTGTCTTGTTTATATTAGACTAGTCGACACTTGATTCTTGAGTTTTGGCCATTTGCACCTGTGTTGAATCCAGTTTCACAGCTCGGATTTGACCTTGTGTTGAAGTTGATATTTTATTTATGTTGCACGTGAGTTGAACCCGGCTTTTCATTTGGGTTTGACCTGTGCTCACCTGTCCCTGTAGCATTATCAAGTGTATATCGATGTGCACGGCCTTGTGGCATGTACAGTGATACACTGTGCGTGTCACATTGTTCGTGTGTGATGAATTCAAATGTAAATTATGACGAACAACCCAAATAACTGAGGCAAATCATATTTTCAAAAATCATATTTTATTTTATATTACAAAAATATTTCTTTTTCAATTTTACTGCGTTAGTGAATATTTTTGCAGATTGCTCAGATGCTGGATTCAAACTGGAAGGAAGTTGAGGATAAAAATAGATAAAAATACGAGTGTGAGTGATATGTAGTGAGGTCAACTTTAAATATGAAATTGTGATGTATTGTAATCAAAAATGTATATGTATAGTGAGAGCATGAATTTGTACTATTCAAAATTGTAATAAATATTTGTTTGAATAAAATATTCGTTTGAATTCAAAATCTGTGTTATTTATTTTATTCAGCAAATATTTATTTAATCTATGAAAAAATAAAATAGTACATTAACAAATACATTTAAATGAATGTATATATGTTTATTATCATCAAACAAAAATCATATAAGCGCAAAGCGCATATTCAACATTCTCTCCCTTTTGATGATAACAAACATATATTTAAGATTTTGAATATGTTAAATGTATTTGATCGTTCAATTTGCTCCCCCTATTTGAATGCTCCCTCTCTACAAAATACTCCCCCTACATATATGCATACAAATAAAAATATGTAAATGAGCCTATATGCGAATGGAAAATTATTTGACCTTTGCTTGATTCTATTTGACAAAATCTTAACTTTTCTCTCCCCCTTTTGTTATCAGCAAAAGAATAATAGTGTTAGAGAAAATGGAGATAAAGTGATCAATATTAATCCAACATTAAAACTCAATTGAATATAAATATTAAATTTCGATAAAAAATCAAACAAAAATCATAAATACTTTAATTGACGCATATTCCACTTTAGAATGATATGAATGATCTCATCAAATAAAACCATATAGTTGTGTCTATTTGTGGTATATTTATTTCAGGAAATTTGAATATCTACTAACCATGCATAACCGTTAGGACTTTTAAATGATATTAGTAGTATTCATAATTTTTATTTTTATTTTAAAATGAATTCAAGTATCTTCTAACTACGCATGACCGTGAGGACTTTTAAATGGGATTAGAATCAACTTGTCTATTTAAGCAATTAATTTTGATATGCGTTCCATACATGCATAACCGTAAGGACTTTTAAATGAGCATGGAAGCACATAATCAAAAATCCAAGTAATTCACCCATGCATAACCGTGAGGACTTTTAAATGAGAGTGAATACTTTGAATATTTATTTTTATTGACGAATATAATAAATTGAAGCACAGATAATTTCCTTTATAATAATAAATTGAAGAACGAATAATTTCCTTTGTAAACTACCACAAATTTACATACTATATATGATTTTGATGAGTGATGGTCGATAGAAAGATGATAGAAATAGAAATGATCATGGAATTTTTACCCAACAAAACGTTTTTATAACTCTTGTTATGAAATTCTAAAGAAATTTTTCTAAATATATTGTCTTGAGTAATGTATGACAAATATCGACACTCATCACTTTTTCAATCACCATTGATCTTTTCGATAATCATTAGGGAGTTAGATTAGTCAAAATTTGTCATTTAAAATCAAATAAGAATGACTAATCTGAAAATATGGTCAACAATGATTTTCTCGAAGGGGTTATATGAGAAAAATTCTGCCATTTGAAAAATTATTTCAAGTGAAAAATATGCAGATATTTTCTTTGAAAAATGATGCAGCAAATGAATGTTTCAAAGATTAATCACGTTACACTAATAATTTTTCTATCAACTATATTACCAGTGTAATCTGCATCTGAATTTCTTTTTCACTCCAGAATATCACTAACTAAATTTGATAAACCAAGACCATGAAAATGTGCATAATTCAATTTTGAACAGCATTTCAAATGACCTTCTCTTGAATTTGGATTGAAGCCATGTAAATAATCAGAAAACCGTGAATATAGAGCCAGCATGTTGAACAAGTCAGAATTAAAAATTATCATTTCTACAACATCTCAATATTGGCTGATTTAATTCAGATTATGGTGCAGATTATCACATTTAATATATCGTTCAAAACAAATTTACCTGTTTTACCTTTACGATGATTTTTCGTCGTTGTCCATTGTGATTCTGTCACCTTTGTACTAGGCTAAGGAACTTTTCTTTGTCGCCCGTTGTGTTTCTGGAACAGCCAAAATCCAGAGAACACTGTTGTTGTTCCTTAGCCTGCCACCACACCTACACGGGAAAAGATTTGTGTGACCTATTTGTTTTTATAGGTCTATGGTTGTTAGTGGCAGAAAATTTTGAAAAACAATTTTGTGGAGACCCAAAACTATTTATAATTGTTCCCTTTGGCACCCAAATTTGTTTAACTTTGAGAGATTTTATATTTGTGCCTTTTGGAACCCAAATCGGTATAGTTTTCACATGTTTGGGTCTATACCAACAATTGTTGTGATTTTGTCCATATTTTCTACAAATTATGCACATGGAATTTTCTTGATTAATATCGCTTTCAACATTTTCAGATTTATTATATCCAAGTCCTTGTTTAACCGTATTAACAGTTTGCTTTCCTAATAGCATATTCAATGATTTTTCACTTTTTGAGAATTTATCCAAAGTCATTGACAATTGTTGGACTTGTGTTTTGAGAGATTCATTTTCATTTATCAATTGTGTGCACTTTTTAATAGAATTCTCTCTCCTAGTATTTTCATTCTCTCTTAAAATCAAAATTTCATTTTCAAGTGATTTTATATTGATTTCTGATTTTTTAATTTCCTTTTCGAATGTTGGACACTTATCACACTTAGGGATCTTACTTTGATAGTTTTTAACTAATTTTTCGAGTTGTTCATTTAATTCTATTAAAGTTTCTTTTTGTGATTCAAGTTTGGCATACTTCTCCCTAAGTTGTTCAAAACAGCCATTCAGTTCGTGGAAATAAATAAGTAATTCAGAGTGAGTAAGTTTTGATACCTCGCTTGGCTCGTCATCGTCGCTATCGGTTATATTTCCATGAAGGCATATATCTGCTTTCTCACTTTCACTGCTATCGCTTTTATTCCACATGGCTGCAAATTTCCTTTTTGAATTCTTTTCTTTGTCGAGTTGAAATCGGGGATAATTGGCCTTGATATCACCGGGTTTGTTGTAGATGATCCCATGTTCTTCAGAGTTGTCTAGTGCTTTAATTATTTTGCTTTTCAATTGTTGATTTAGAGCTGGATTTCCGTATTTGTTGTTCCGCCTTTTGAATTTCTTTATTATTAACGCCAGCTCAGCTGCTCCATCATCATCATCCTCATCACAACTGCTATTTACCAATCCTGTTAAGCATATTTCTTTAACTGAGTCGGTTGTGGAGGACTTCTCATTGCTGTTGACTTTTGCACCATATATTGCATCGAGAGTTTTCCAGATTTTCTGTGCATTTTCACAATGAGAGACGAAATGAAAATTATCACGATTAATATGAGAATATAATATATGCATAGCAAGAGCATTAACTGAGATAATTTCCTTATTTGTTATATCACACCCATTTTCAATAATATCCCAACATTTAATATTAACAGATTTTAAATAAAACTCCATTTTTAATTTCCAGTTCAAAAAATCTGTTCCATTGAAAATAGAAGGAATAATATTGGAACGACCCTCAACAAAAGTATTATTTGGTGGATTCATGACTCTAGAGTTAATGAAAAAATACCGGGCTCTGATACCACTTGTAGGATCTAGATTAACCCTAGAGGAGGGGGGGGTGAATAGGGTTATAGCAAATTTTCTCGATTTAAACACAGAAATAAACTGCAGAAATAAATATGCTGAAAAGTAAATCACACACAAAATTTACCCAGCTTCGGCAACCCCTGCCTACTGCTGCACATTGCTACGGTGATTCGTGATGCACCGATAAATCCTGCCCGTTACTTGGCTGTGAACTATTTTTTTGAATTAAGACAAAGTGTGATTACACAATTTTATGTTAGGATCTACTTAGGATAGAAAATTTTTAATTAAACCCTTGCATTCATTTAGTTGCGTTAGTTCATGCATATTTTAAAAAAAATTCAAAATGCCAAAACTAAAAAATTCGTAAATATTTCTGAACTTAGTTTTTAAATATTTTGAAAATTTTTCAATCAAAATGAAAAATCAAAATTTTTAGAAAAACAAAAATCCAAAGAAAAATAATAGTCTTTTCAAAAATAAAAACAAAATTAAAAAACCAAAAAACAAAACAAAAATCAAATTTTCCTTTTTAAACAAATTCCCTTTGGTAAATCTTTTTTCTTTTCCTTTATAAAAAACATTTTGAAAATGTTGGAAACTCCCTATTCTCAAGAATTTTACGATAGGTGTGAAAAATCAATAGAATCCATATAATTTCACACCAAATTGGATATTTTAATAACAACTATTTACAAACAATTCAAATTTTAAACCATAAAGTTTTCAAAATGATGACCAACCCTCAAATCTTGAAAAATAGCATTGAAATGATTTCATCTTTACTTGAACTCTCTACACAACAAAATCAAAGGATTATGATTTGTGTAATTCATATTTGTATACTGATTCAAGTCAAAATTTTCAAAATAATCAAAATTTGAATTCACTTCAAAATTCAAATGATTTCAATTATAATTCGTGCCAATTCAATTTCGAACTCCAAAATGAATTTCAAAATCGAAACGAAAATGTGAACCAATTTTAAAATGATTTTATCAATGAGAATAATCTCGATTATGGTGCAATGGACAATTTTCATTCTCAATAAGTTCCAAGTGAAAATTTTCAAATTAATAATTATAAATATGACTTTATTGAACAAGTGGAAGGATTTATAATGATCACACAGATTTGTTGTTCGAAATATACATGAAACAACGTGAGCAACAAAATCAAATTCCATCGTGTAACGAGTCAAGTAATAATCCATCTTTTACCAAAATTGATGATTTTCAAGTAACAACTTTTGAAATTGAAAATTTTAACGAAGTTGTTGAAAATATGATAATTGAGTTGGATTTCAATTCTTTTGAGGGTGAGAAACTTGATTTAAAATACGATCTTCCTTTTTCTAATTTTGAAAATTTGAATACAACAACTTTGAACTTTGAATATGATATATGCAATGAAATTGTGAACAATTCAACAAAGGAAGACGAATTTAGTGAATGTAAATTTTATGGACTTTTCAAAGATGAGTTGTTAAATTCTGAATGAGAAGATTTAAATCACCATACTGATTTTGAATCAATAATTTTGAAGAATTTCTCGATGATAAGTTTGAATTTCAATTTGGTGAAAATGAACTTGAACTTCAATCAATTGTTCTATCTACCCCAAAAATCATCAAAAATAAAACAACTTATACGATTTTTTAAACGACATTCGTTCTTCTAAATCAACATTCGAATTTGAAATCTTTTACGATTTGGTTTTTTGAGCTTAAACTGTGTCTTCCATACTTGATGAGAGGAATAAATTGGTCCTTGGAAGACCGTTTCATTTACTCTTTAACAGTATATTTTTTGATGTCGCATAAATAATAACCTTTTCATTTTCATGTAAATATAGGTCATATTTTTATTTTTATTTTATTTTCTCCTTTCACTTTGATGGACTATGGAGACACAGTCTAAATAAAGTGTGGGGGGAGTCTCATTTTTATTTTTTATTTTTCATAGTTTATTTTTTTGAATTTTCTTTCCAAAACTTAAAAAATTATAAAATAAAAGAGAAAAAAAATCCCAAAAACAAATTTTCTTTTACATTTTGATTTATTTTTAAAGAGGCACTATAGGATAAGTATAGGATTTTGATTATTAAAATGAAATTTTGAAAATTTATTTGTCTTAACAAAAATAAAAATAAAGTTTGATTACAAGTAACTATGGTTTAACTAGTATATAGGAAGGTTCGTACGTGTTAATTATGAAGTATATTCTACTTGAAAATCTTTGTTTAAAAAAGTGGTGGATTTAAAAGAAAAGGATATAACATTTTTTTATCTTTTAAGTTAATGGTGCTAAGATGATTTTGCAAAACTATCTCTTCAAAAAAAGAAGAAAAAAAGACATACTTAAAAAAAAACACAAGCAAAAAATATATTTGTATATATGTATATATTTTTTATTAACACCTAGAGTCATGTGTTTACACGCAAGTGAGTCCACTCACCATGCTCTGTACCCTTCTCACATAAGCCTGAAAGGCAGTGCATGATAGGTATATCTGGCTATATAATTTTTTTTATATTAATAATGCCTACAGTCGATAGGTGTACACACCTATGTGTTCACTCGCCACGCTCTGTATTCCCCTCACATAAGCCCATAAGGCAGTGCATGGGTGATATATCTGCCTTAGTTTTCTAAGTTAGGCATATTTAAATATTGTTAATATCGATAAAATTTTCAAATAAGAGAGAGTAAGCAATTGAAATCTGTTACCTAGAGATTTGACCAGGCAACTAAGTACTCGGCATTAACACACTGTTCGGCATTTATGAGTCGTTCGGCATCCGGATTGTTCGACATTCGAAGAACACTCGGCATTCAGGAACGCTCGGCATTTAGGAGTGTTCGGCATTAGAAAGTGCTCAGCTTCCAGAGTCGTCCGACACGTATGATTAGTTCGGCACTCAAGTTCGGTCGGCATCTATGGAACGTTCGTCATGCGAGAGTGTTCGGCATTGAAAGACGTTCGATATTGAATATCGTTCGGCATCTATAGGACGTTCGGTATGCGAGAGTGTTCGGCATACAAGAGCGTTCGACATTGAGAAACGTTCGATATTGAATATCGTTCGGCATCTATGGAACGTTAGGTATGCGAGAGTGTTCGGCATACGAGAGCGTTCGGCATTGAGAAACGTTCGGTATTGAATATCGATTGGAATCTATGGATGTTTGGCCTGGCAGGGCCGTTCGGCACTCCATACTGCTCGGCATCCAAACCGTGTTCGGCACAAATACCTCGTTCGGCATTCAGGTTGATCGGCCTTGCCTCATTCGGCACAAATACCTCATTTGGCATTCGTATTTTTTGGCATCGCCTCGTTCGGCATGAGAGTATTCTTCGGCACAAATACCTCATTCGGCATTCAGATTGTTCGGCATCGCTTCGTTCGGCATGAGAATATTTTTTGGCATTTATGCCTTGCTCGGCATTTTGCCGTTCGGCCTCTCTGGTTCGCCACACAGAGATCACTCTTTTTGGGCCGAGATATCAAGTTGCTAGGCCCACCAGGGAAGTCAAACCTACCTTCTTCTATAAATAGAGAGGCAGGGGCACAGTGAAATGAACCTTTTTTCGAGAACACCGGGGAGACTCTGTCGCATTCAAGACTTAATATTTTTTTCTTAGCAATTGTATTTGAGTGATTGACATACAGATTGTATCTGTAATCGATTATCGAGTAAAGAAATAAAGATCTACTTCAAAGTGGACGTAGGCAATTACGCCGAACCACTATAAATCTGGTGTTCGTTGTTTCTGCATTTAAATTTACGTACTGTCTTCTGTTTAACTTTACTTTCTTCATTAATCTCACTACACAGTCTCTCTTAAGGGTGTTAGTGGCCAATTCTGGTGCTAACATTTTGGTGCTTTCATCGAGAGTCGAATTCTCAGGACTATAGGATCTACTTTGCAGCTACTGGATTAAGAAAAAATCCCCCGAAAGAGATCCAAATCATTCACAAGACATCTGTAGATTCTACTCAGAGTTACAACCAATAACTCTATCATGGGGAGACCACGAACTAGATCGGCCTCTCACAACCTGATGTCCACAAAACTGCTAGTGTACAATAGATAGGGCCTAGCAACCAACTGGCAATTCAAGGCGTAGGAACCTCCTCCTAGAACCAAGTGGAGGTCGTTTCCTGAACAGAGTTCAACGACTTGATAAGAGAACTCAAGGAAAGTAGAAGGCAACTTGCTGAGCAGATTCAAGCCAACACTAATCTCATGACTCAGCTTGCCCAACAGCAGCATCAGAATGCTGGAAGTAGTCCTGCTCCTTATTCTGAATCTGATAGCTCGACCTTAGCTGATGAACCTCTTAGGTGTAGACGCCGTAGGGATGAAGCTGCACAAGCAGGTGCTACCGATCGATCCATTAGGGACCAGGCACGTGATGAGCCCGGACGCCCGAATCACCAAGATCCAAATCAAGCGGGACTTCAACCCGCACGGTCCTGTGAAACGGAACCCAACCTCCCACCCTCCATACAAACTGTGGACTTATCAGTCATGGTCAAGAAGTTGATGAGAGAGAACCAAGGCCTGACCAACGAAGATTGGGATGTGTGCAGAAGTCATACTTGCTTCACATATGTTATCCTACAGGCTGAGTACCCCAAAAAATTCAATATGCCGACTATTCCAGCCTATGAAGGGAAGACTGACCCTAGGAAATACGTGATGAGGTACGAATGGATGATGGATTCGGCAAGGGCAAATGACGCAACTAAGTGTAGGTGTTTCCTAATCACTCTGTCCGGAATTGCCACTATGTGGTTTAGTCGGCTTCCTCCACGATCTATATCCAACTTCGACGAGTTAGCGAAGAAATTTTTTAAATAATTCAGGATACATGCTATCCGTCCAAAGGACGTTATGTCATTATCAAGCGTAATCCAAGCTGCGGGAGAGTCTTTGAAAGAAACTTACAGAGGTTTCATGTTGCCTCCACTGAAGTTAGCAACCCTAACGACCACGCGATTTTGACGGCGTTAATGCGAGGTGTGGATCCAGACTCGAAGTTTGGAGATTGGTTGGCAGGAAAGCCCCCAGCTACATTGGAACAATTCTATTCCAAAGCTCATCAGTTCATACGAAGGGAGGAGGCTCGATGGACGAGACGAGATAAGGCACCAGGGCCTGTTCAGGAGACCGTGAAAAGTAACATCGCCGTGAAGCAGTCCGACGATAGTTCAGGAATGGTTCAAGTCAACGTCTAGAACAAGCCTGGATAGTCCAAAGGATCCGGAGGTGGAAATCCCAAAAAGAAAAGAGAAGCAGGTAAATGGAAGTCAAGGATTCCGACCTACAATGAATACACCCCGCTGAATACTTCTCTTGAAAACATTTCCTATCTACCTGTAACACCTTTGAATACACAAAGCCACGCCCAAAGGAGTCCACTGAAGAACAGAAACGGACATGGAAGTACTGTCGCTTCCATGAGACCCATGGGCATAATACTGAGGAGTGTAGACACCTCCATGATGCCATAGAAAAGTTAATCAGACAGAAAAAATTGTAGGAATGTGTCAAAAACCCGCAATATAGAAGGCAAGGAACTTCAGACCCCGGATGCGGGCTGGCTCCACGCCAACCAGAACAACCTGCTCGGACTGTAGGTAGATTAATTATAAACACTATTGTCGGAGGACCTCATCCTGCAGACAAGAATTGGCAGGAGATGGAACGATATGCTACCTCCTTAATGCATGTGGATTATGAATGTTGTTCGAATATGGAAGATGGAACCCCCACAAAGCAACAACGTATGATGACTGACGATATAGTGTTTAGGAGTCGAGATGCGGACAAGGTGGAGGCTCCTACTATCGACCCGATGGTTATATCTATAACAATCAGGCCAGCTTACGTGAAAAGAATCCTGATTGTTTGTGGGAGCTCCGTTAACATCATCTTCAAGAAAGCTTATGACCAAATGAATAGGAAATGAAAGATTTGAAACATTGCAAAGCCCGCATCCACACCTTTAACGGTGCTACAACCGACGCGATGGGGTATATAGAGCTACCAGTTGAACTGGGGGAAGGTGAGCGTAAAAGAGTGCGAGTCTTACCGTTCATAGTAATGGATGTTGACTCTCCATACAATGTCTTTTTGGGTCTTCCAGCCTTGGCAGAATTTAGGGAAGCTTTGGCCCCATGGTGTTTGACATTAAAATTTCCGACAGACAAAGGTGTCGGTGTTGTACATTGGCGATCAGGCGACCGGTCGCGCATGTTATGTGGCGGAATTGAGAGAAGCTCAGTGGAGAGAGAAGGGAAAGGTTGCAGACAGCTCGTTCGCATCCTAAAGACTGATGATTGACAAGTAGTGCCCGAGCCCTGGCACATGCAACATTCTCAGATCCTTAGGGACATAGATCCGAGAGATGATGATGAGGAACCCAAGGAAACGAATGCAGCACCGGGTGAGCTGACGATCGACATTCCAGTCAGCCGGGATGAACCATCACGAGTTCTTAAGATTGGATCACAACTCGACCCTCAGTGGCCGGGGATCTTACTGATTTCCTCCGGGCGAATCTGGACGTTTTCGCTTGGACACATTCTGATATGTGCGGGATTTCTCCAGCAATTGCGAGTCATAGGTTGAACATAGACCCGAAACACGTTCCCGTAAAAAAAAAAAGGAGAGGTATGGACCCGGAGAGGTCTACGGCTCTCAAAAAGGAGGTGGACAAACTAAAAGCCAATGGGTTCGTCCACGATGCCCTCTACCCTGAATGGGTGTCTAACCCGGTGCTAGTGAAGAAAGCAAATGGAAAGTGGAGAACTTGTGTTGATTACTCCGATCTGAATAAAGCACGCCCGAAGGATAGTTTTCCTTTACCTAGAATCGACCAGCTCGTCGACTCTATCGCCGGACACGAATTATTGTCATTTATGGATGCGTATTCAGGATACAATCAGATCTCGATGCATATTCCAGACCAAGAGCACACCAGTTTTGTCACGAATATAGGGATATATTGTTGTGTAGTAATGCCCTTTGGATTGAAAAACGCGGGAGCAACTTATCAGCGTCTGGTGAATCGAATGTTTAAAGACCAGATCGGTAAGACGATGGAAGTCTATGTGGATGACATGATCGTGAAGTCACGATAGTCAAACGACCACATTCGAGACTTGGCAAAAATGTTTGATATACTCAGACATTATGGTATGAAGATCAACCCCTTGAAATGCTCTTTTGGTGTGGCATCAGGAAAGTTCTTGGGTTTCATTATGAATGCACGTGGAATTGAAGTTAACCTGGAAAAGATTCAGGCTATTCGGGACATACAAGTGCCCAGAACTATAAAGCAAGTACAAAGCTTAAACAGAAAGGTGGCAGCGCTGAGCTGATTCATATCCAGAGCCACAGATAAATGCATTCCCTTCCTCGACGTGATAAAGAAGGGAAAAAGGAATTTTGAGTGGACATCCGACTGTGAGGAAGCATTTTGAGCTCTGGTAAGGCATTTGGAGAGCCCCTCGGTGCTATCGAAACCAATCGACCATGAAATGCTGTAAGTATACTTGGCAGTATCCCATCACGCTATCAGTACGGCTCTGGTTTGCGAGGAGGACTGAGTTCAAAAGCCAGTACATTATGTCAGTAAACGCTTGACGGGGGTAGAAAGAAATTATCCCAAGATCGAGAAATTAGCTTATTGCTTAGTGATTGCATCACGCAAGCTTCGTCCATACTTCCAGGCACACTCAATCAGTGTTTACACTGATCTACCCCTACGACAGGTACTCCAACGATCGGAAACTTTCGGAAGGATGTTAAAGTGGAATATCGAATTAAGTCAATTCGATATTGCTTACCTACCGTGAAAGGCCATACAGGGACCAGCGCTAACGGATTTCATTGCTGAATTCACCATGATAGGCGAATCAAATGGCCGCAATGTCATACCTCTCGTCCGATGGAAGATGTACACCGATGGGGCATCTAACGACCATTGTTCGGGCTTTGGCATAGTTCTGGTAACTCCTGAAAACCGATAAGTTTGCTACGCTTTGAAGCTCGAATTCACAGCAACAAATAACGAAGCCGAGTACGAAGCATTGATTGCTGGCTTAAGACTCGTCAAAGAACTAGGAATAAGATCGGTTGAAATCTTTTGTGACTCGCAACTGGTGGTGTATCAAGTGCGTGGTGACTACCAAGTAAGGAGGTAGAGACTTGCCCCATATTTGGCCCAAGTTCAGGAGTTGCTAGCGAATCTCGAATATTATAATATTTCACATGTTCTGCGCGAACAGAACAGGGCAGCTGATTCATTGGCAAAATTCGCAAGCACCGGTGATGCGCAACAGGTGGGATTGTTTCCTGTCGAAACCATACATGTTCCGAGTATAAATATGATGGAGGTAGATTTCGTGTTAGAAACAGAAATTGAAAGGGAGTCATGGATGACCCCATTCAAGCAGTACTTGTTACACGAGGCCGTGCCCGAAAGAAGGAGCGAAAGATGATAAGTCATTCGTAAGGCTTCTCGATATGTAATGCAGGATGGAATAATGTATCAGAGGGGATTCTCGACCCCATTACTCTGATGCATTGCCCATGATGAGATAAAACGAGTCCTGAAGGAAATCCATGAAGGTGAATGTGGCAACCATACCGGAGGGCATACGTTAGCAAAGAAAATCCTCTGCTATGGATACTATTGGCCAACTGTAAATCGAGATGCCGCAGACTACGTGAGAAGATGTGACAAATGTCAGAAGTATGCGAAAATCCCAAGAGCTCTGCCGACGGAACTCACACAAACGGTTAGTCCTTGGCCATTTGCAATATGGGGAATCGACATAGTCGGTTCCTTGCCTCTCTCCAAAGGTGGTGCAAAATACGCGATTGTTGCGGTCGATTACTTTACCAAGTGGGTAGAAGCAGAACCTTTTGCCACTATCACCACCAAAAGGTCATTAATTTCGTTGTATGGAATATTGTATGCCGTTTTGGCCTTCCACGAACCATCGTCACAGACAACGAAACTCAATTTGAAAGCAAAGAGTTCAAAGAGTTTTGCCAGAAATATGGTATTGAGAAAAAGTTTGTAGTAGTTGCTCATCCGAAAGCTAATAGACAAGTAGAGGCCTTAAACAAGATAATCAAATCCATATTGAAAAATCATTTGAAAAAGGCTAGAGGCAAGTGGGTGGATGAGCTCCCAACAGCACTTTGGGCTTACAGAACCACCCACAAGTCCGCGACTGGCCATACTCCGTTCGCATTAGCATATGGCATGGAAGCTGTCATACCTGTGGAACTTGAAGTCCCATCATATCGGGTAACTTATTATGACCCAGAGTCAAACCAAGATCTCTTATTGGAATCTTTGGACTTCATTGATGAAAAACGCGAAGAAGCTAATTTAAGAGCGGTCGCATACAAGCACCGAGTCGCTCGATATTATAATGAAAAAGTCCGACCGAGAATCTTTAGAGTAGGTGATCTCATTTTGAAACGAGTTTTCCCAGTTCCGCCACACATGAGCCCCGCATGGGAAGGTCCGTACGTCTTTGAACGAAAGCTTGGAGAAGGAACTTTCCAGCTAGCGACTGTTGATGGTGCGACACTTCCCCGAGCATGGAATAGTGAACATTTGCGGCACTATTACACTTAGTTCATTTCTATCACATTTTAGTTGCATTTATTTCCAGCAAGTTTTTATTCTTAGTTTACGGCATGTGAAAAGACAATTTAGCTTATTTACATTAATAAAGGCTTGAAGCCATTTCCTTTTCCTATGAATTGTCGATGTTTTTGTGTATGATAACATTGTAACAAATGATTAAGCGATACATTACTTTGTCTGATGTACGAACAAGTATAAATAATTCGAAACCTCCAAGTCCTCGGAGTGCGGACTGCAGTACTCTAAGTCCCCAGAGCATGGACTCAAGTATAAACGACTCAAAACCTCCAAGTCCCCGGAGTGCGGACTGGAGTACTCTATGTCCCCAGAGCGCGGACTCGAGTATAAACAACTTGAAACCTCCAAGTCCCTGGAGTGCGGACTGGAGTACTCTAAGTCCCCAGAGCGCGGACTCCAGTATAAACGACTCAAAACCTCCAAGTCCCTGGAGTGCGGACTGGAGTACTCTAAGTCCCCAGAGCGCGGACTCGAGTATAAACGACTCGAAACCTCCAAGTCCCCGAAGTGCGGACTAGAGTACTCTAAGTCCCCAGAGCACGGACTCGAGTATAAATGACTCGAAACCTCGAAGTCCACGGAGTGCGGGCTGGAGTACCCTAAGTCCCCAGAGAACGGACTCGAGTATAAACGACTCGAAACCTCCAAGTCCCCGGAGTGCAGACTGGAGTACTCTAAGTCCCCAGAGCACGGACTCGAGTATAAACGACTCGAAATCTTCAAGTCCCCGGAGTGCGGACTGGAGTACTCTAAGTCCCCAAAGCGCGGATTCGAGTATAAACGACTCGAAACCTCCAAGTCTCCAGAGTGCGGACCGGAGTACTCTAAGTCCCTAGAGCGCGGACTCGAGTGTAAACGACTTAAAGCCTCCAAGTCCTCGGAGTGCGGACTGGAGTACTCTAAGTCCCCTGAACGCGGACTCGAGTATAAGCGACTCGAAACCTCCAAGTCTTCGAAGTGCGGACTGGAGTACTCTAAGTCCTCAAAGTGCGAATTCAGGTATAAACGATTTGAATGACCAAGTCCCCTGAAGGCGGACTGGACATAAAGTGACTTGAAGTCATCAAGCCCTTGGCGTACGAACTAGAAAATATTCTAAATACCCAGAGCGTGAAATAAAAAAAGTGCAATGCCAAAAGATTATCAACTTATTTGAAGATGAATTGAGAAGCTGATGTAACTCGCAATAGCTTTCCGACCATGATTATGCAGAAAACCGGACAACAGAAATCTTCCGAAAGGCAAAAAGAACTAAGTTTTATTCATCAAAAATAAGTTTCTACTACAACTCCTCCGAAGCTCGGAGTCAAAAGTTTATTTACATAAACTACAAAAACAAAAATAATTGCATAATCTAAACTAGCTCTTGTTGAACGAGAGCAAAATCTACTTCTTTGACTTCTTCGACTTTTTACCCGCTGACTCCTCCCCGGTATGTTTACCCTTGACGGTTTTCTTTGACGGGGGAGTGACAGCCAAAGAAGTATGAAGAACATCCATGAGTTTGAACCCGCTTAGGAGAATGACCTTCAACGACTTGTTCAAAGGGTCGTCCGGGTCCACAGCTTGAGGTTCGACCTTAATCTTGATCGTCTTTTCCTTCTCTTTATCAAGATGCTCCTTCATGCTCAGTTCAGACGTGTGCTTGAAGACGCCTGTAATTTCGACTTTATAATTCCTATCGATGGGGGAGGAAGTCTTAAATTTGTCCTTGTCAAGCACTCCGATCACCTGAGCATCGGGACCGGGAGCCTCTGCTGCATGAGTGGATTCACTTGTTTTTCCCCTAACCTCGTTAATGACATTGCTCCTCAGAGTGGGCTCAAGATCAGAACAGCCTGCAAAAAATCACGAAAAGCAAGTATTAGAACATGATAGATTCTAGTGGAAAGCGAAAACTCCTGGAATGTTAAAGTGAAAGAGTTGCCTACCAGGTTTCGGCTGGCTCTCAACCGTCAGGGGGGTCTTGCCCTTTGGAATAGGTGACAAAACATGAACTCCAAGGTCGGGGTCCTCCGGATCATAGCCGATGTGCTGTTCAAAAGGATCGAGTATCGGCTGATTGGTCGGCTGGGTAGGCACACGAGCTGGAGACTCAATCTCGGATGGACCGGTGATAACTTCTTTCCCTTTTGTTGATGGGGAGCCTTTGCAATAAATAGCTTTAGCCGCTGATAGGTCCGAAGGCTCTTTTCCCTTGAGAAATTCTTTTATCAGGGCACCCTCATCAACCACCTCGATACCGTGTTTGGCCTTCTTGATTTCAATTAAAGTCTCCCACGCCTCGGCCAAAGATTCGAGATAGCCCTCGCCTAAAAAAGTTAAGTCCCGATGCATAAGAACGCGGGCATTGAATTCGACAATAAGCGGGTCGAACATGGTTTTGATTTCTTCTCTACCTTCTTCCTTGGCCGCCTCAAGATAGGAGTCGATTTCCGCAAAGGCTATCTTTTTGCCCTCTTCGCGGGCTTCATTCTTCAACGCCTCAACTTCAGAAAGCTCGCCCTCAAGTTTCGCCTTTAGGAGTCGCGTTGCAACAATCTCGTCGCAATACCGTTGCGACTCTTCTTAGGCTGCAGCCTTCTCCTCTGTTCTTTGCGGAGTCGCTCCTCAAGTTCTTTAACCCGGAGACAGAATGCATCCCTCTCTTTTTGCACCGAATCTTTTTCCAAAGCCAAAGCCCTACCGCGTTGTACCGCCTCGTCGAGTTCTTTTTTGTGAGTCGATTCCAGACGAGTTACGTCTTGGGCGGTATCCTTGGCGCTCTGTTGGACGGCCTCAAGTTCAGATTTGTAAGTCGCAATCTCTTCGTCTTGAGATTCAATGATATCTTTGTCGTGGATAGCCTCAAGCTTCAGGCGATCGATCTCATGTTGGCGCTCCATGAAGACTTCTGAAAGTTTTTCAGCCAAATGAAAAAACGCGTCATGTTGAACATAGACGTCATTGGTGCAGGCGATGGCGCTCTATTTAACATCTCCAAGTATATGGTGGATCGCTGGGAGGAACTTTAGACCATCAAAGCAAATCTTTGGAAATTTAGCTTTAAGCTCGGCCAGTCTCTCCGATACTATTGGATCTGTTGCGGGAATAGGAGGAGACGGCTTTCAAAGTTCAGCTCTCCTGTGAGGATCCTGGGATTGTCGCGTGGAAGAGGAATCGGAGTGTTGGTCTCGGGGGACATCGAATTGCGACCCCTTATAGCCGTGCTTATCTTTTCTTTGTTCCGAGTGAGAGTAGGGATGTTGGTGGTACTTGGGCTGGTAATATGTTTTCTTCCGAGATGATGAGTCCCGGGAATGATAATCCTTATCGCCATCATCGTCTCTGTCCCGACGTCTGCCGGAACCTGAGTCACGTCCAGAGTGATGGAAGACAGATGACCCGCGGAGGCGATCAATTCCGTGTGTACGCCCCATGTCACCTGCATAGAATTTAAATAACAACGAATTAGCAAAGAGCAATGTGACGACGGAAAATTAAATGCAAGGTGAAGTGCATGTGTTTGTGTGTGTCCTAGTGTTTCCCCTCGATGGACCAGTTTCTTTACTAATGGGAGTTTTTTCTCCCTGAGTGTGGGCTTGAACGCCTGCATCGCCTCTGATGGGCGAGTGAAGTTTAAGCGCCTCCGGATCATCAAAATCATAATTAAGTAGATCGTCAGGTATCGAGAGGTTCGAGAAGCCCTTTAAAGAACTTTCCAAACGTTGTGAGGAGGCCTCTTTCTCTGTCGGAATAAGAGTTACTTTAGAGGTTGCACCAAATTTTTCCCTCCTTATCTTGTACGTCAGTTTCTTTTTTCTCTTCGAAGGGGAGGATGACGTTTCGATGTCATGAATTTCAACTAGTGGATCCTGAGTAGGCCCAACGTTCTCATCTCGTGCTTCGGGTGTTTCATTTTCTTTGATTTCTCCTTCTTCTAGTGAACCAGGAGCGTTGCGTGCTGAAGACTCAGCTTGTTTTTTCCCTCTACCGGAGGCGGGCCTGGGTATGGAAATGCCCTGAGGAAGGCTTACCCGACGGCCTTCTGCTAGCAGTCCAAACCTCGAAAGTGACTTAGTTGAAATGAGAGTTTGCATGTCCCATTCATCGGCAGGAAGGGCTCTGATGGCTTCGACGGCTTCGGAATACCCGCGACCGTCCGGATGTGGATTGATACCTGAAAAGATGGAAAAAAGAATTATAAGAGGCATGGCTTTGACCAAGCATGAATATCGATCCAGAGAAAATACTTACTTGCTTCCACCCATCTCCTTGCGAAACCAAGAGGGCAACACACGTAAAACCATTCCTGTTTATACAGGGCGAAGTTGCTGCATGCCCCAGTTAAGATTTGGCATTTGTTGTGCGGCTCGAGAAACATGAAAGAGGGGCTATCTCTCCGCTTCTTGATCATATATATATATATATATATATATATATATATATATATATATATATATATATATATATATATCTGATGTCACCCGGGGTCGGAGACCTAGAGAGGATAGTCATGAAGAGGACGTTGGTACCATAGATGAAGGCGTGACCGTTCGGGTGCATTTAAGACGGGGAAATGTCAATGTATTGCAGCACGTCCCAAAGAAATAAGTTGAACGGTGGCACACTGCCGACCCATCACATAAACTTATTACAAGCTGTATATCCAACTGGAGGCAGGTGTGGACGATAGTACCCCGATGGGACTGGTATGTTGTCGAAGGGGATTCCGTGGACGGAGCATATCCGACAGAGTGCATTTTCATTGATCTTCGAAGCCTATGAATCGACTGGGTTTTCCAAGAAAATTGATGCCTCCAGGGCATCGGGAGCTAAGTTATGAGCAGGGGCAGTCGACGAGTTAGAAGTATATGCAACTCCTTGTTTAGAAGACGGCCCAGATCTATCCAAGATTGTGGCGGAGCTAGATTTCTTAGACATCTTTGATAGAAATTGAATCTAGTAGAGTACCTGTTTGAACTATACTTGAAAAACAACCGACGTTAGACTTAACAACATAAGTATTCCCCCCGTGTGGTGTGTGGACTAGTGTGATAACTCAAGTATAAGTGCTGAAAAATTGAAAGTCACTGAGTTAATAGTATGAAGTTGAGCTTCGAATTGTCGACTTCGAAGACCGTCATCGCTGACCATCTCCAAAAGCCTGCCCTATGGTGTTTTCTATTTCAAACTCAAACATTAGCGCTATATGTTAGAGGAAATTATCTGTTTCTGTCAATTTAGATTCAGGCTTGTGATTACTGAAACTAGGAAGTTATTAGTCCAGATTAGTTCGATATGCTAGTAGGCTTAGGTCCTTGTCCTTGTTTTTGTCATAGGATTAGGCAAGGTAATTGTCGTTCGGCCTAAATGTTGTTCGGCCTAAGTGTTGATCGGCCAAATTATTGATCGGCCTAATTATCGTTCGGCCTAAACCTTGTTCAGCATAATTATCGTTCGGCCTAAACCTTGGTCGGCGTAATTATCGTTCGGCCTAAACCTTGTTCGGCCTAATTATCGTTCGGCCTAAACCTTGATTGACCTAAGTATCGTTTGGCCTAACTATTGTTCGGCATTCATGACCTTTCGGCCTACGCGCTGTTCGGCTGAAACACCGTTCGGCATCCTGTCCATTCCCCTCTTTCGTTCAATTTTTCCACTCTAATTTCGTTCGGCATGGGGAGGTCATGTCGAACCATGGCCGTATCAACCTACTCCAGCAAGCCTAACCTCTAACTTCGTTTTCATGTTACCATAGGACCGCTCGGCATTGAAAGATCATGCCGAGCCGCTACAGTGCACCTTCCACCTTTCTCTTCTCCGATCCATCCACCTCGAAAACGCCTAAGAGCATACTAAGTTCCATCCCTAGAACACGACCGAGCCTCAATTCATCATCCCTACCCACTCGCTCCCTATTTTCGACGAACTATGAAAAATTTGTAAATTCGAGTAATATCTAGAGTCTCATAATTTGAGAGGGTGATCGAAAGCTTCTTACCGAAGAGTATGGAGAGAGTTCAGGGATCGGTGAGTTTAGTATTGAAGGTTGTTAGAACCTAACTTAGGAAAGGCTTGATGGATTCCAAGGAGGTAAGTTGCGAGTTCTTGGAAGCAATAGAGGTAAAAAGTGAAAAGAGAAGAAGGAAAACGTTGACTTTTATAGGAGAAGAGGGGAAGTCGAAGAGACTATGACTGGTAGAACCGGTCAAGACGGCCTCATTCGGCATCGGCTTTAAAATTTGTTCGGCATACATGGAGCATTCGGCTTCAGCCGTACCATTCGACATGGATTACCCCAACTAGTGATCAAGGTAAGTCAACATCGAGGAAACTAAACCACATCTCAAAGTAAAGCACAGTGGACACGTGATTCACAGCGCACCACATTCGACCACATGTTGCACTTTGGTGGGCAAGTGTTACCTGGAGATTTGACTAGGCAACTAAGTACTCGGCATTAACACATTGTTCGGTATTTATGAGTCATTCGACATCCAGTTCGTTCGGCATTAGAAGAACGCTCGGCATTCAGGAACGCTCGGCATTTAGGAGCGTTCGGCATTAGAAAGTGCTCGGCTTCCAGAGTCGTCCGGCACGTATGATTTGTTCGGCACTCAAGTTCGGTCGGCATCTATGGGACGTTCGGCACGTGAGAGTGTTTGGACTGCGAGAGTGTTCGGCATTGAAAGACGTTCGATATTGAATATCGTTCGGCATCTATGGGACGTTCGGTATGCGAGAGTATTCGGCATACGAGAGCGTTCGACATTGAGAAATGTTAGATATTGAATATCGATCGACGTCTATGGATGTTTGGCATGGCAGGGTCATTCGGCACTCCATACTGCTCGGCATCCAAACTGTGTTCGACACAAATACCTCGTTCGGCATTCAGGTTGATTGGCCTCGCCTCGTTCGGCATGAGAGTATTGTTCGGCACAAATACCTCATTTGGCATTCATATTGTTCGGCATCACCTCGTTCGGCATGAGAGTATTGTTCGGCACAAATATCTCATTTGGCATTCAGATTGTTCGGCATCGCTTCGTTCGGCATGAGAATATTGTTTGGCATTTATGCCTTGCTCGGCATTTTGCCGTTCGGCCTCTCTGGTTTGGCGCACAAAGATCACTCTTTTTGGGCCGAGATACCAAGCTGCTAGGCCCACTAGGGAAGTCCAACCTACATTCGTCTATAAATAGAGAGGCAGGGGCACAGTGATATGGACCTTTTTTCGAGAACACCGGGGAGACTCTACCACTTTCAAGACTCATTCAAGACTTAATCTTTTTTTCTTAGCAATTGTATTTGAGTGATTGACATACAGATTTTATATGTAATCGATTATCGAGAAAAGCAATAAAAATCTACTTCAAAGTGGACGTAGGCAATTACGCCGAACCACTATAAATCTGGTGTTCGTTGTTTCTTCATTTAAATTTACGTACTGTCTTCTGTTTAACTTTACTTTCTTCATTAATCTCTCTACACAGTCTCTCTTAAGGGTATTAGTGACCAATTCTGGTGCTAACAAAATCCAAGCACTGTTTTCACTTATTTGATTTGATTGTTATTCAAAAGGAAAAAAATACCAATTTGGAAAACTTTGATAATCAATTAAGGATCCGTTTCATAGTTACATTGTGTTATCAATCGAAACAACTAGAAAAACTAGAGTTTAATTGTGATGATAACTTAATTTTTATTAGAAAATTTGACAAGTAAAATGACTTAAACTTCTTGATAATGACCAGAACTTATTCATAACTTACTCGTGTCAATTTGAAACTAATTCTTCATTTGTAAATATTTTCAAAAATTTGCATTTATATCATGGTAAATAAATCTTGCATTTAGGAAATTTTCACTTTACATTTAGATTTTTTTGGTAGTATCTACTGAAAACCCTCACATGACAACACTCTCCTACTAGGAACACCTAAAGGTCTAATGGCCTGTTGCATACGCTCAATGCAATCATGCTCTCCATGTAAACAGATTTATCTTAGTTTTTTTATATGAGAACAAATAAAAAGATAAGTGTGGGGGTATTTAACATAAATGCGCATATTTTTACCTCCATATTTAATTGAATTTAATTAAATAAATGAGCATATAGGGTAAGTTAACATGTTTAAACCAAAATTTTTATTATTTTATAATCATCATTTATTCATCTTCATATAAGGGAAAAATTGTCATTTTTGTGCATATATTAATTTGAGAATATTTATTTTCACATTTTATTTTTATTTGTCGAAAAATTGGATGGAAATTACAAGAGATTTTATGAAAAATATGCGTGCATAAGGGGAAACAAATAAATGAAGATGGAAATAATTCAAGCTCATGTATCATGGGGGACTCTGCTACCCACTTACCTTAATCTACAGTTAGAAGCTAATGCACAAGCTAGTGAGCTAAATTTTTTATGCACATTTAAATGGAGATTATCTCATGGTAATGATAACTTGGTGGCCGCACTTCTTCAAGGGTATTTTGTGTAGTCCCCAAAAATATGCATTAGGGTTTTAGCCTTGTATAAATACCCCATATGTTCATGTAATTAAGCTCTTAGCCTCCTTTGAGCCTTCTCTTTAGTTAGTTTAATTTTAGGCTCAAAAATAAACAAAAGCTCTCTTTTCTATTTCATTGCTTCTTAGCTATTTCTCTTATGTAATTTTCTTTAATGAAATTTTAATTCTTGCACTCTTTTAATATTCTTTTGTTATTTATTTACTTTCATGTTAGTAGCTTAGTTTATTTTTATGCAAGTAGATTAGCTCTCGTTTTATTTTAATTAGCTCACTTTTCCTCTTATTTATGTTCATGTTGAATTCTACGTTTGTTGACATGATAACAAATATGAGAAGCTAAACCCCTTCAATTTAAGGGTAATGAAGCTCTCTTAATCATGTAGATTTAACATTTTGTTAGCTATGATCTCCTTTTGTGCTTGTTGGCAACGTCTGATGTGGTTTTACTTTGTTGTTATAGCTGTGAATTTGATAGCCTATGTTGTTGATACCAAATAGGCTATGCTTAAACAAACAAAAACACAAATTACTCTTCATGTACAAATGATTATGGTGATGAAGTGAATTTTAAAATCAAAATTTAATGGTTTATGTTACTAATTCAACAGTAAATATGCCATGCTTAAAATAGATTTTATGTTTTATTTCATTTGCAATTTTCATGAGATTTAAGAAGTGGATTAGTGGGTATGTTAAAGTTTGATGGTTTATGTTGGGGGTAATTAATATCACAAATATTCCATACTTATGATAAACATATCAACTAAATTCACTAATGACCAAAAGAGATATCATAATTTCACTTTGTTGATTTCTATGATAGAGGGAAATTACCTCTAAATTTCATTCAAACTCTCATATTTCTTTTCCATTCTAGCTTTTGTTAGTTTTTACATTATTTTAGCTTAACACAATCTCAAATTCTTGGTTTAATTTGATTGACTAGAATTTTAAAATCTAAATAGCTCCTTACGCATCGACTCGTACTCGCCACGTACTAGAATTATGCGTCGTGCACTTGCGATTAATTTTTAATTTAAATTTGATCGGCTATTTTCTAATCCGATTGGAAATTAACCAGTTAAACATCTCTAATTGGATTCGCAATTCTTAAGGAAGTAACAAGGCAGGTGGGTTCTAAGTATAACTTATCAACCAAATACTGGGATATAAATGAATGTGATGCACCAATATTAAATAGTACCCTAACTGATATACTCTGAATCAAAAGCATACCTTCCATCACAGTCTTCCCTTTATCGACTGCAGTAGGCTTACTTGATTCTGGTCCAATAGCAAATACCTTCCCTTTATCTGGCTCGACTAGATTTAGACACTGATTCTTATAATGCTCGACCTGATCACAGTTTAAGTACTTTACATTCTTTTTATTTGTAGCTTTCTTCCCATTACCCTACTGGCACTCATTCGCAAAATAACCCTTCTTACCGCAGTTGAAACAAACTAAGTCAGCCTTTGCCTTCTTGGCAGTATCTCCCTTCTGGGATCCCTTCTTCTTAAAGAACTTTCTTTTCTTCCCCTGAGAACCCAAGATTTCTCCTGGCTTCTCTCTAGCACAAATAGCAACCATCTCTGGTGATTGGCCATCTCCATAACTAAATTACTAGGATCATGAAGATGTGGTAGGGTCGCCCTAGCAATCTCAGGCCTAAGTCCCCTAATGAACTTCTCTTTCCTCCTGAAGACGGTGTCTATAGTATTATATCCATATTGGGACAACTCATCAAACTTAGCAGCATACTCAACAACCGACATCTCTACCTTCTCGGGATCCAAAAACTTCCTCGCAGCTCTAACTTAGCAAACTCATACATAAACCTCTGTTCAAGTCTCCTTCGAAAATTAGCCCAAGTCAACTCCTCCTTCGAAATTCCGACAGTAACAATATTCCACCGATGAAGTGCTACCCTTGCAATTGGCTAAAGTCCAACCTTCTCTTCTTCTCATCATCTAAACCCAAATTAGAAAATATTCTTTTATAATTCAACAACCAATTCTCTACCTCTACGGCATTCTCCGTCCCTATAAATGACTTCCCACCAAGATTGGTGTAAACTCTGCTCATCTTAGCATAATTATTCCTAACTGATGCTATGGGATTAGATCCTCCAACATTTTCAGCAATTCCAGTAGCAACTCCTACTTTTATCATATTGACTAAGAACTGATACGTCGTCCCCATATCCACTGGTGGATTTCTAGCACCCACTTTGGCATCTACATTTTGGTTAGGATTAGCCTATCGACCCAGGTTCCTTTTGGTGGGTCGAGCATTTTCATTGGTTGTGGTGCTTCCTCCTTCGAGATTTTCTCTTTCGGTTCCTACCTCCATATCTAATTTCTTATAAATCTTCATATGAGCCTTAGTAAGATACCGAAGAACGGTCTAAAAGAGAAGGGAATATGTACTTATATATATATATATATATCATATATAAGTACGTTACTATAGTGTTAACCCGAACCCCGATCTTATTTTTTGATACATTGGATTATGTTTGAAAATCTTTTAGGTTTAAATTTCTTTGAAGTTTCATAAACCTATGCTCTGATACCAACTTTTAACATCCTCCACTTGGAGGCCCATAACTAACGGCTATGGACGTTGTAGTCGTGCATAGTTATTAATCCTCGACGACCAAATACGGTAATGTTAGATACATTGATATAGCAAAAACATATAGATATGGGTAAAATTTAAAATCAACAAACAACTTTCTCATTCCATTTCTAAATATTTCAAATTCGTTACATAATCCCAATACGAATACCATGTTCAGAGAAAATATATTTATTACAACAAACACCAAGAGCAACATATGAAGACGCCCCCTTGGATGATCAGAGTATATGTAGACAATTAAAAAACTTTTCCTTTATAACAGCAACACAGCGGAATCAAAATAAAAGAGAACTCTAAGTAGCTATCGTGCCTCCTGTGTATCTCTGAAAGCTTATTCGTCTAAAGAGGTACCTGAAAACCTCAACTCTCAAACTACTCAAAATCGATTGAGTACCCGAGATTTTAAGGGGAAAATACAAACTTCGAGTCAGACATAAAGCCTAGTATGAATAATAATCTACCATCTCAAACCATATAGATATCTAGTGAGACCACGCCGCTTAGCGGAATGGGTTTTCCTCTCACTAGTATCCTAAAAACTTTATAAAACCATATAATGTGCTCCTGCATCCACAATGGTTAAAACATAGCAGTTCAAAATATTATGATGATAGAAAAATAAGTAAATCAATTCTGGATTACCTGTCCTTATTCATTTTGACTATCTGTCTTAGTTATAGTTTCTAGGGTTACTATCAACCTATTACTTTTCACGCGCTTACTAATAACCTATTTAATATATATGGACTCCCTACCCGATTTCATCGTTTTCATGGAATCATTGAGAACTTATTGGCCCCTGCCAATATCTTTCTGGTTTCATGGGTTCTCCTGAACCTATTGGTAACTCCAATATCTTTCCTCTTATCCTAGATTTCATGGTTTGACTAGGAACCTATTGACTTCTGTCAATATCTTAACCCAGATATAGATTTCACAAGCTAACTACAAACCTATTAGCCCCTGCCAATATCAAATCATAGTTTTCATGGGCTAATTATGAACCTGTCTTCCTAACATCTTCGTTTGTACATAGTTTTCATAGGCTTACTATGAACCTATTAGCCCCTAACAATATCTTTTCCTATACACAGTTTTCATGGGCTTATTGTGAACCTATTGGCCCCTGCCAATATCTTTAATTAATATGTTAGCATCCTATACTCTGGTCTTTCCGACCTCCTGGATGCCATTCTACTCATTCACGAGTTAATTTAATTTGTATTCACTACTGGGTCAACCTAACTAGGTTATTCTGCCCTTTCTCATATTACAGTTATGTTTCCATTACAATATGAATATATTCAAATACATATATGAAGAAGCAAACATAATAATACCAACCCCTGTAGTTTAATATCCTTGAAATCATTTTATATAAAACTTAGTTTATCCCTTTAATCCATTAATCAAGGAAAACTTCTTCAAAACTCCATTTCAAAATACTTTATTTATGGTATGGTTTTCTTTTAAAATGAGATTGGAAATTTTTTTTGAAAACTAAAGCTTTCGAAACCTTAAAATGTTACTTTCAAAACCCTTGGATAACTTCCTTCGAAATCATAGATACTTCTTTTGAAAACATTACATAGATACCTTTTGAAGCTTATTTTATAATCTCTTTCAAAACCAAAAATATACCTTTCGAATGTAACAAAACATCACTTAATAATCCTTAGAAATATAGCTTTGAAACCAACAAAAGTACCCCTTTTATAACCATTGGGTTTACTCAAAACATCTTTGGGTCAAGGTGAATATATATAAAAGTATCCCTTTCAAAACATTTGAACTTCTTATAAAATTATTTGGGGAAAGCTTGATGGCGTCGGCAACATCCTTCGAAAGCTTCAAAACATTAAGTAAAACATTAAAGGTTAGCGTCGAAACCCCCTTTCGAAGACATTGCCTTCGAAACCCTTGAACTCTTTCAAAAGCATTTAGGAAGTGGCTTGTTACATCTTTAAAACAAAAGCTACCCTTTGAAAGCATTGATGACTATAGTACTCACGAAAAGAAAAAGAACGGCAGCAGGGCTTTGACCAGATCGGAACCACCATTTTCGAAAGCATTGTTTTATAAAAAATGAACTCATTCAAAAGATTATACTTAAACATGAGAGATGGCATCATTCTTCGAAAGCTATTTAGAAAACCTCTTTCGATAGCTTATTTTTCAAATCCTTCAAAATCTTTAGTAAAACAAAGGCAGACGCTTAACATTTAAAAGCAAAGCAAAGATTTTGTTCCTATTGGAAGCTAGGTTTCGACACCATGATCTCCACCTTCCTCCAATCCACTATGTATCAATATCGATACATTGTGCATCGGTTACAGCTTTGTGGGGTTTCGACTTGATTGAAGGCAGAAGCTATAAGTCGAAAGGTACTTCTAATAGAGGCGAAACCCACTTTTTTGGGTAAAAACTAATTAATGCCAATTAAAGCAAATACTTTCTAACTAACCTGCCTACTTTTAAACATGTGATTGGTAGCCTCAACTGTTCAAATTCTTTACAAAAATAACTACCGCATATTTTCAGATCTAAACCAAGATTAATTTAACAAACAAGCTATTCCACTAAGTAAAACAATTAAATTATTTAGGTCCTCCTTTCAAAATAATTTAATTCTCATAGTAAATCACTTAGGAAAAATCCCCAAAAATTACAAAAATTCACTTTTAATATGTTATTTAACATATTTAGATTTCAAACCAAAATTCTTAATATAATTTTTGAAACAAATTTCTAAACCCAATTAACCATATTTTTCTTTGAAAATTCATAATAATCTTTCCATAGCTTGGAAAATTATAAAAATTAAAATCCAATTCCAAAATCATGTTATACATAACGAAATTTTTTTATCATGGCATTCGAAATCATTTACAATCGGTTTTACCCTAAAAACCTAATAAATCCATATATGAACAATTTGATTTAAATTGTACATATTATAAATCAGAGCATATCATCATCCAAATCATCATTAAAACAAATTTAACCTTAAACCCGAAAACAAATGATTATAAACAAAATAGAGATGGTATAAATTATTACTCCCCTTGATTAGGATAAGGAGATTGGATTGAGATTAAGATTATTCCTCTTGCTTTAATTCTTAGCTTTAAATTTTATTTTCTCCTTTTTTTCTCCTTGTCATTGCCAGCTCCCTTCTTATGTCTGCGTTTGTATTTTTTTTTTAAATGATGTGAATGGGAAATGAAACTATAAGGAATGGGAATACATAAGGGTAATGGTTTATGTGCAGCTATTTCCCAATATGCCCTTGTGTAAATTAATTAACTTACAAACCGTTCTTAAGCCCATTTATTTAATTAAGCTTGGCCCTTGGTTCTATACTCAAATCTCAATCCTCTCATCACTCTAATTATTTACATTATTCTATTTAATTTATGTAATTAAATCTCCTGAATAATGTTATCAAAGATTAGGAGTGTTGCCGAGAATCATTATAACATTCCCTTGAGGAGCTTTTACTCTAAGGTTGGGGTTAGCGGCAGGTTGTCCTCCTATAGGAGAGTTAATTTCATTACCTTCATGACAATTTTAGTCGCTCCACCAATTATCTCCTTTCGCTTTTGCTTTCCATCCCTCCTATTTCAAGCTTGAAAAGGAGGAATTTTCCTGTTCCAAAGCCTCTACAGTTTCCAGCCTAGTTCATGGAGCTATTGGTGGCTGCAGCGATAGAAAAGCTTCTATTCTGTCTATAATAGCTTTTTGGCTATCAACCATCTTTTTGTTAAGTTGATTAACCCTCTGGTCAAATTCTCCTTTTGTCACAACTTCATGATGAGTAGAAGATTATAGTGCTTGATTTCCAGTATTAACTCTTGTTGATAAGTTTGTGGTGTTGTTGACTTCAATCTGCTGGAGGTTTGGTCTATCGCTGCCAACTATTGCACCGGTAGATCTTCAAGAAGTTATTTTCTTCCTTCCTTCCATTGATCTTCAATGGCAAGTCTTCAAATTCTTTTGAAATTATGACTTGTAGATCTAATTTTCTAGACCTATTTGATCTAAGGTGAAAAGCTAGATAATTGGGTTTACTAGTTTTTAGTCTAAGCACCAAAATTTTAACCCAAAAAATGAATCAATACCCTATTATTTTTATGTGAAAGAAACAACCCTGATAGGGTTGGGAAATGATAACAGATAATAGAGTGGAGATTTATAAGTGGTTTGGCTATTAACTAAGAATACGTCCACTTTATAACTTCGCTTATTGATATGGTCTTTGTAAAAGATTATAAGGGGTTTCAGTGAGAGAGAGAGAATCACAAGTATTGGGATTAGACAGGTTCTAAGTTCTAAAATTGGCTAAAGGAGCTACCCTGATGACTATTGTGAAGAGGAAAGAGTTGAAGGATTGATAGCTATCCTGCATAGTGTTAGCAGAATCTGGATCAGATATAAGTTGCTATATAAATTCTATTTATAGTGGTAGCAGCTGCATTGGCCAAATAGACAGTTGGAGAATTTGGCTTAGAAGAGTGTGTGAAATCTCGACGTCATCTGGATTAACCAAAGTTGTTCATACGAAAGTATCATATCGGTACCGACCTTTATGGTTAACTCCTGAGAGGTCGAGCTCTTTTGCACTTGTCTTTCTACTTGATTTTGAGATGTTCTATGAAGTTTGTTTGAATGTTTCGTTCGGTGATAGTCTCTTTATGTGCATGTACAAATGTATATTTTTGTTCCCATATTTAATCTTCTTTTATTAAAATAATGGCACATTAGGGTGTTTTTTTACATGTATAAACCAAAATACAAAGAGATTTTCAAATCATCATTTATGCATTTTCAAGTTTAAAATGGTAATTTTTGTGTGTAAATTAATTTGAAGAAAATTCACTTTCACATTTTATTTTATAAGAATTTGGAGCGCAAATTGGATGGAGCTTCATGGATATAAGCATGCATAAATATTCAAAGCTAAAGAATAAGCGGAGTAATAGAATTTATGCAAATGGAGGAGCCCACTTACCCACTAACTAATGGACCATAATTAAAAGCACATGCACATGTTAATGCATATTTAAAGGAAAAAAGCACACGTTAGTGGGGATTAATTTATTCCCTAATGATTACTTGGAGGTTACACAATCTCAATGGCTTTTTGGTAGTCCCTAGAAACGAAATTAGAGTTTTAGGCATGTATAACTACCCCTTATGTTTCACGTAATGATCCTCTTCTCTTTTATGCAAAATTGTAGCACAAATCAATGTTAAATAAAATATCTCTTTAATGGCTTCTTAGCTTGGTTCTTTACTTTCATGCACTTCCATTTCATGCTTTATTTCATTGCTATTTTATTTCATGCATTTTTATTTAGTTTATTCTTCTTTATTTTAAGTTAGTAGTTATTTTTCATTTATGCAGTTAGTTTGGTTTCATTTCATGCAAGTAGTTAACTCTCTTTTCTTTTGATTAGCTCTCATTTTCTTATTTTTTTAGTTTAAATCATTTTATGTTGTCATGACTTAAATTATGAGAAGCTAAACCCCTTCAATTTAGGGTAATGAAGCTCTCATGAATCATATTAAGTAAACATTAAATGGTTGCTTTTGTAGTCTCTTGTTCTGTGCTTAATAGAGATTAAGAATGATTGTAGTTTATGTTTCTTTTTTTTAGTGAATTTGATAGCCTATGTTGACAACTCAAATCGGCTATGCTTAATCCAATATAAACATAAACAATTTAATCATTTGCTTAAGTGATTTTGATAACGAAAGTCAAACTAGAATAAAAATTTGATGATCTATGTTACTAGTTCAAAGTAAATAGATCATGCTTAAAAAAAATTATATTTAATTTCATGATCATTTTCATGAGATTTCAGAAGTGGGTTTGAATAGTGTGTTAGAGTTTGATGGTTTAAGTTGTGCTAATTAATAACACAAATAAGCCATTCTTATAATAAACACATAATTCATTTCTACTTAAAATTTAAATAAGAGGCTATGGATACATTTTGTGTTTGATTTATATGAATGATTGAAAGTGAATTTTCCTTTAAATTGTTCTCTAATCTCATAGTTTTATTCACTTTTGCTCTATTTTATTTTTCTACAATATTCTTAGTTTAAAAAATTTCAAAACTTTAGGCTAATTTGATTGAGTAATATTAGAATTTTCACTTTCCACGTGGATCGATTCGTACTTACGTACTTGCATTTTATAACAATTAAGTTCAGTGGGTTTCTAATCGATAGAATTTTCTGTCCTTTAACTAGTTTTTGCACCGTTGCTTGGGACCACCCATCACTCACTAGATAGTACCACCTACCACTCGCAAACCCAATTCCAAATTCACCCAAAACACAAATCCGACCAGTAATTGCTCTCCAATCTACCGCTGCATACCACCATCTTACTTCTGACCATCTCAGCAAAAGACACCATCTAGTTCCACCTTCTTCCTACCTCTCCTCTGCCAAACTTTTTCATGCAACCCCACTTACCAATTCCTTCTACTTCCACTTCAATCCACAATCCTCAATCACAAACCAAAACTCTCAAACCAAACCCCATATCGCGATTTCCAATTAGAGATTTCCCAAATCGTATTTTCCTCACCAATCTCCTACAATCTTCTTCAATCAAACCAAAATCCACGACCGCAACCTAATCAATCGCCCCTCAATTTCAAATCAATTGCCACTGATTTTCAAATCGCGATTTCTTTATTGCTTTTTATTCCGTGTTTTCTTTTATTTATTATTTTTGCTTCACAATTTTGTTTAAAAAAATCAAAGAAGAAAAGAAGTAATTTGAAGTATTAAGCGTTCGGCTGTATTGGGCTGGGGCTTGTGGGCCTGAATAAGAATTTTGTTTTTTAATGGAAGGTTTTTGGTTATGTGGGCTTGTGAAAAGAAAGGAAGAAAAACAAGAAAAAATAAGCATTTTAAATCTCCAGATTGCAAATTACAAGAAACCGAAAGGATTTTCTTGCTAAGCTGCTAAGCTTGCTTGCCAGTGAAAAAAATTGCGCTAAAAAAATCACCGTTTTTAAATAAATTACTAATGATTCTGCAAGCTCTAGCATCATGTTCTTATCTCCTGTTTTATTTTAATTGTATTGTTGGTTGCTTACATTTATAAAACTAAAAGAACATAAACATAATAAAATTCATTCGTAGTTGCATTGTTAATTCATGTTTAATTTCTGTTTTGCATTCATTTCATCTTGTTTTTATTTTCTTAGGGTAGGTGGGGAATTTCTTCACCCTACCTTGGCCTACAAATTGAATATCATCTTAGAATATGACTAATAATAACGGTTAGACTTTGGACTGAATGGAGTCACAAGCTCATCTAGAGAAAACTTGTATCTTGACAAGTTGATTTCTTTCAACAATTTATTTCTTGGTGTTTAGGCTACGACAGAGCAAAAATCATTTATAAATATTACAGTGATTCGTAAATATTAAAGTGATTGTTTCTCTAAATGTACTTAAACCTTTAGTTGCATTGCTACGATGATTCATGGTGCATTGATAATTCCTGCCCGTTACCTAGCTAAGAACTATTTTGTTAAATTGAGTCACAGAGTGATTACACGATTTTGGGTTAAACGAAACTAAGGATAGAAAATTTGTTGTTGGGTCATTGCATTTATTTAGTTGCATTAGTTCATGAATATATTAAAAAAACAAAAAAAGGAAAAAAAATCCAAAAGTAAAAATAAATCACTTTTTCCCTAACTTAGTTTTTAGAAAAAAATAAAAAAATCAAACAAAATAAAAAAAATCATTTTACTTTATTTAGTTTATTTAAAAAAAACATAAATCCAAAAGGAAAAAATCTTTTCAAAAAAGAAAACATTAAAAAAATGAATTTTTTTTAAATCCAAAAAACAAAACAAATCTCCCATTTAAAAAATAAATTCTTTTTGGTAAATAATTTTCTTTTAAAAAAAGGAAAAAACAAAAGAAAAGAATTTTCACCTCATTTCATTCTCTAAACTTTGTTTCATTCTCTTAACCTTGAATTTCACATCTTTCCCTCCTTGATCTTTTCACTTGTGCATTAGTACCGAACTCGTGACACAACAATGAATCGTTTAATCTAGACAAAAGGATCCTCCAATGATGGCTAACGAAAACCCTTCCCAAACTGTCATAGATAGAATCTTTCCTGACCGAGTTACTATTCCTTCTTGTATCACGTTACCGGCCTCAATGGTTAATCACTTCGAAATTCATTCAAATCATGTTGCCACGCTCCCGAATTTTGGCAATTTTGAACATGATGACCTATACGTCTTCTTAACAACATTCGAACAAGTCTATGCAACCATTAAAATTCAACAATTATGTGATGATGGAATCAAACTTCGGTTAATTTCATTTTCCCTTATTGATTATGTTGAAAAATGGTTGTACAACTTACCTTCGAACTCGATCAAAATTTAGATGAATTCGTTAAAGTTCCCTTATAAAAATTCTACTTCTTGGAAAAAATGACAAAAACACGAAATGAAATTATAAATTTTCATCAATTCAGGAATGAAGCTTTCGAAAAATACATTGAAAGATTTAAAGAGCTTTTGATAAAATGTCCACACCATAATTTTGAAAAATGAACTCTTTGCCAAATCTTATGCGACGGGCTTGAAAATAGTTCACAAACCATGCTTGAATCGATGTGCCAATGCAATTTTCCCGCCGAACATCACCACGATGCTTGGAAATTCCTTGAAAACTTGTTTGAAAAATCATCCCAATGGGAACGTTCTAATGAGAAATCCATTTATTCACAATCGAGCGCACAGTCGATAGGATCATCGTTGGATTTGGAAGCTAAAATTGATGCAATAATCAATAAATTCAACAATGTTTTCTCATCCAGTCAAATGAGTCAAGCTTCCCAACCATTATGTTATTAATGTTACAATTCGAATCATATCGCCAATCAGTGTCCTCATTCTTTAGAACAACTCAATGCTTTTAACAAGGTTAAGAATAAACCATCTTCTCCAACATACAATTCCGGTTGGAGAAATCATCCTAACTTTGCATGGAACCAAAATAATTCTAGCACGAATTTGGTCAAACCCAATTTTCAAGCATTTTCTAATAATGCTTCGAAACCTCCTTTTCACCCCAACCACTTTCAACAAAATTTTGCGCCTCCGTCTCAAAATCAATCCCATCAATCTTTCGCTCCCTAAGACGATAAACGCATGACTTCACTTGGGAAAAGTCTTGAAACTTTGGCTAAAGTGACCACTTAAAACCTCAAATCAAATAGTAATTTGCAAAATTTTTTAACCTCGTATATACAAAATACGATTCAATCGATTGCTAAACTCGAAATGCAAATGAGTTAGTTACCTACTTCTGTGAGTGAACCTGAATGAGGCATGTTCCCAAGTCGGCCAGTTACGAACCCTACAAATTAAAACACGAACTTGAATCAAGCTCATGTCGTTCAAGGTAGCATTGTGAACCAAATGAATTCTATCATGACTTTGCGTTTTGGTAAACCAATCGATAACCAAGTTGTTAATCCAAATGATTTATCGAAAGCTCCTCTTGACACTTCGAAAACGACAAGCGATTCTGAACAAAACATTGAGTCAAATATCGAATCAAATTCCAATACAAATTCTTCTTCTACTTAAGTAGACCGACTTACTAAGTATCAAATTCCATTTCCATATCGACTTCAGCGGAAGAAACATTCTGATCAAATGGAAAAGATGTTGAAAATTTTCCAAAAAGTCAAAGTGAACATCCATCTCCTTGATATCGTTCAACAAGTCCCAACATACGCTTAGTGTTAGCACCAGAATAGGTCACTAACACCTTTGAGAAAGATTGTGCAGAGAGATTAACGAAGAAAGTAAATTATAAAAAATAAATGTATACTAAATTAAATGCAAAAATAAGAACATCAGATTTATAGTGGTTCAACGTAATTGCCTACGTCCATATTAAGTTTCAATCTTTATTGCTTTCACAAGTAACTGAATACAGATACAATCCGTACTATAAAGACTTGAATACAAATGCTAAGTAAAATAGAGTTAGTCTTGAAAGCGGTAGAGTCTCCCCAGTGTTCTCCAAAAAAGGTCCCTTTCACTGTGCCCCTGCCCTTCTATTTATAGGCAAAGATGGGTTGGATTCCCTCATGGGCTTAGGAACATGGTACCTCGGCCCACAATAGGTGACTTCTGCGCACCGGGTCAGGCATACCGAATGAGGAATGCCGGTCGAGAATTGTCCGGTCGGTCATTGAATGACTCGAAGCAGAATCATGCCGAACGCTCCTGCTTTGTTGTAGGCCTTACAACTTGCTAACACCTCCAGTCTGCACCGTGCCAGGGATGCCGAAACATGTCGATTGCATTAAACCCTTATACCTTCAGGATCTTCTTGGTCAGAATCTTATCTAGGGCTAATAATAATATCTTCAACTATCGTTTTGTAGCTGACCCAAGGTGCCGGGTAACACTTTCCCCCACAGTGTGTCATGTGAAGCAACATGACACACGTTGAATCAGCGAGTATTCCTTATTTACAGAAAGAAATCCATCATGTTTCTTGAATAGTCATTATTTTTCAATTTTATCCTCCCAATGTGTCGTATCCTTCTTTGGTCGTCATGATGCTTGGTCGATTCCTAATATTATAAATCCAGGGTTGTAGTTCATAGTGGCCATCCTTGTCCGGTTCTACAGGGCCAGTAAGCTTTGGCTATTTGATCCAGTCTTTTCTTAATAACCTTAAGTGAGAATTCAATTCTATTGATTTCAAGAAGTCGAACTTTTTTCAGATGTACACATGCATGTTAGGGTACCTGTTCTTGCCATTGGCTGTCGGATGCATTTTATATGCTCATAAGTCGTCGCCAATTCCATCTAGTTTAATTTTGCAATTCAACTGCAATTCCTTATTTGTATTATTTTTTTGTGAAATAAGGGTTGTAATCAGCCACTAGATGAGAGGGGACTTCAAGTTTTACATGGATGACGACCTCAGAGTAGTAAGCAAGGGCGAATGGAGTACGGGCAGTCATGAACTCATGGGTAGTTCTATAAGCCCATAATGCTGTTGGGAGTTCATCCGCCCATTTATCTCTAGCCTTTTCCAAACCTCTCTTCAGTACAGACTTTATGATTTTGTTCACAGCTTCAACCTGTCCATTTGCAGTTATAATAGATCATGGAAGGTCATAAGGACAGATGAAATTACGGATAATGAAGTTGATTATTTTCTTCATCTTGGTCGTGGTTAAGAGTTCTTCATCTGCCCATTTGGTGAAGTAATCAACTTCTATGATGGTGTATTTCGCACCACCTTTATGATCGGCAAGAAGATTATTTCAGTGCCTCCAAGTGGCAAACGGCTATGGACTAGCCATTTGAGTAATTTCCATCGGCGGGGTTCTCGGATTTTTTGCAAACATCTTGCACTCGTTGCATTGTCTAGCATGATCAACCGCATCTGGATTGATAGTTGGCCAGTAATACCTATAGCAGAGTATTTTCTTTATCATGGTTTTCCCCCTGATGTTATCGCCGCATTCTTCTTCATCGACTTTGCTCAAGATATCATCATGGGCGATACACCGAAGCATGGGGATGGATAAATTCCTTTCTACACACCACTTATTCTTGGATGATTTGGCGTGAAGCTTTAAGGAGGATATGTCGTTTTCCATTCCTCCGTTCAGTAAGAATTCGTCATTGTAGACAGTCTTTGATAGGAGTCAACCATGATACCTTTTCTGGCTCTATCTCTAAGACCTAGCCGATCTCCATCCGTCAATGCTTGGAATATCAAATATTTCAACCGAAACAATGTATGTCCGTTGCACATCCCTAAAACTGGCCAGCTTGGCCAGTGACTGGACTCTTTTCATTTTGTTTGCTGAGTATGTGTGTAATGATGTAATACGTGAAGTCGGTTAGTAGCTCTTGGACCTGGCCGAGATAAGGAGCCAGACAATGTCACCTAGCAAGATCAAATTCCTTAACTTTGCATACTACCAATCAAGAAACACAAAAGATATGTAAAGTTTCCACTCCAAATCCTCTAGCAAGTTTGAGGCTGTCGGTTAAGGCTTCATACTAAGCATCGTTGTTTGTTATAGGAAATCGAGTTTCAGGATGTAGCAGATCGATCGTTCCTCAGGAGTCATTAACATGACTCCTGCGCCATAATACTGATTATTGGATGCTCTATCCGCGTACATTTTTCATCTGTTGATTGGTTCTCTACTACTTTTCAACTAGTCATCTGAGGCAGTGAATTTGGGTGTGAGATCTACTAATTTTCGTCCTTGGATAGCCATTTGAGGGAAATAAGTGATATCGAATTGGATTAGTTCGATATTCTATTTAAGTAATCTTTCAGACGTCTCAGGCCGTTGTACGCCCTGTCGCAATGGTTGGTAGGCATAGACGTTGATGGGGTGAGCCTAAAAGTAAGAGTGGAGCTTTCATGATGAAATCAATAGATATTGTGCTAGATTTTGTAGCTTTGGGTTGATATCCAATGCATGGCTCACGATAGTTAATGAAATCACATATGCATGTCAGAATGGGTTCAAGGGAACATATTATCATTTATTCAGAAAAATCCAACTAATTTTTTTATCATCACTGCACTGAGCTGTGATCCGATCTTCAATACCCGAAAAGGGTCGCCATGGCTGGCTATAATGTCGATTGTCAGCTTAGCAGGTGCGATCCCAGATTCTTTGAGTTCAGATATAACAATTTTGCATAACTTTCAATGTGAAATATGGTTGGGATGGTCAATGTTAAGGGTTATTCTAGTCAAATCCTAGAGTCTTATCATGAGTTATTAAGTCTAATAGTGAAGGACTATGAATGCCCTAATCGATTATCAGCAAATGGCCAAAGATCAGGCCTAAAAGCACGTTGAAGGAAATGTCAAGTAGGGGTCAGCCTCGAGTTGCGTGCAGCTGCATAGCTGGATCTTGCTATGAGTTTGAATATGCTTGTATATTCAAGTAACGCACTTTCTATTCAATGCATTCATGATCCTTTACTCATGCTTTGGGTTGGAGTGACAGTCAGTTGTCCATGAGCTTAGGTATCGATTTAATGATTCTATCTCTAGGCAATCTTTCGGTTGTAGCCTTGTGTAGCTGTAAGCACTATATATAAGTTTCAATATTGAGCTATCGTAGCCAGTCTCTAGATGACCATGCGTCTGCTCCCAGTCTCGGGTTGAAAAATGCACTACATGGATGGTTGAGTCTCGCCCTAGCTATGTTTATATTCCCACCTAAACTCCAAAGACATAGAGTTGATCGGTGAATAGTGTGTTCACATTCATCTTGCTTCTCGCTCATGCCCCCAGGTATAGGGCATATACCGATAAGTAGGAAGACCAGCCATGCCACTTTAGCTTAATCTCTTTCCCGTTGAATCATGGGATCAGGTTAGTCGATGGGAGACTGGGTGTCGCCTATCTTGGATTTTATCGTGGTTTTTTATTCCAAGAGTAATACTTCGATGCCTCGTCAGTTTTATGGCATAATTTGGACACTGGACGGTCATCCACGTCCATTTTGGTTCATGTTCTGTAATCAGATCTCAGGGTAAAGTTGGCTACAAATGCAGTCGAGTCATGCTCATCCAGTTTCATACTCCTCCTGATGGATCGAAGGAGGGTGCTGGATAATTTTTGACCAATTCTTTATGGTTTACTTTCCTTTCCATACTCTGGAGGTCATAGTTTTTCAAGAAACATCCGAGTGACATTCGTATGTGCTTGGTGCGGATCAGTATTGACCCTCGATCTGGGGTATGATATAGTCGGTTGCTCGTAGCTTCGAATGCTGATTTGATTGGTTCTGTATTGACGCCTCTCTGTAGTCGTTGCCTTAAGTTATAAAGAACGCCAAGCTAGAGCTATAGTAAGCTGTCGTATTCAGCTTTTAGTGATTTGTACTCCTGCTTCCAACATTGATTTGGCCAGGCCACTAGTTGGATGGTCGAACTCCATCCTTAGCGAGTTAATAATCCTCCTGTTGATTTCAGGCCAAAGCTAGTGGAATAGAGAATGGTCGGAATCCACTCGTCTATTTATCGATGTTTATACACCACTCAACATTCTGGCGACTTAGTGTTATTCTCCCTTCGGTCGACTCGCGCATAATTTGTGTTCATGCTTCAGTCCACGCTCCGGGGACTTAGAGATTTGTCGAACGGTTTATGCTTTAGTCCACAGTTCGGGATACAGAGATTTTCATCAATTCGTTTATACTCCAGTCCACACTCTAGGGACTTAGAGTACTCTAGTCCGCTTTTGAGACTTAGAGATTTTTCTCAAATTGTTTATAATCTAGTCCGCGCTCTGGGGACTACGAGTACTCTAGTCCACACTTTGGCGACTTAGAGGTTTTTAAGTCATTTATATTCTAGTCGGCACTCAGGGGACCGAGAGTACTCTAGATCATTTCAGGGACTTAGAGGTTTTTAAGTCATTTATACTCTAGTCTGCACTTAGGGGACTGAGATTACTCTAGTCCGCTTCAGGGACTTATAGGTTTTTAATTCATTTATACTCAAGTCCGCACTCAGGGGACTTAGAGTACTCTAGTCCGCACTCTAGGGACATAGAGGTTTTTAGGCCGTTTATACTCTAGTCCGCACTCAGAGGACCAAGAGTACTCTAGTCCGCTTCAGAGACTTAGAGGTTTTTAAGTCGTTTATAATCTAGTCTGCACTCAGGAGACTTAGAGTACTCTAGTCCACTTCAGGGACTTAGAGGTTTTTAAGTTGTTTATACTCTAGTCTACACTCAGGAGATTGAGAGTACTCTTGTCCGCTTCAGGGACTTAGAGGTTTTGAAGTCATTTATACTCTAGTCCACACTCATGGGTCTTAGAGTACTCTAGTCCGCACTTTGGGGACGTAGAGGTTTTTAAGTCGTTTGTACTCTAGTCCGCACTCAGGGGACTAAGAGTACTCTAGTCTGCTTCAGGGACTTTAGAGGTTTTTAAGTCGTTTATACTCTAGTCCACACTCAGGGGACTTAAAGTACTCTAGTCTGCACTCTGGGGACATAGAGGTTTTTAAGTCATTTATACTCTAGTCTGCACTCAGGGGACGGAGAGTACTCTAGTCCACTCTCTAGGGACATAGAGGTTTTTAAGACGTTTATAATCTAGTCTGCACTCAGGGGACCGAGAGTACTCTGGTCCGCTTCAGGGACTTAGAGGTTTTTAAGTCATTTATACTCTAGTTCGCACTCAGGGGACTTAGAGTACTCTAGTCCACTTCAGGGTCTTAGAGGTATTTAAGTCGTTTATACTCTAGACCGCACTCAAGAGACTAAGAGTACCCTAGTCCGCTTCAGGGACTTAGAGGTTTTGAAGTCGTTTATACTCTAGTCTGCACTCAGGGGACTTAGTACTCTAGTCCGCACTCTGGGGACGTAGAGGTTTTTAAGTCGTTTATACTCTAGTCCGCACTTAGGGGACTTAGAGTACTCTAGTCCACTTCAGGGACTTAGAGGTTTTTAAGTCATTTATACTAGTCCACACTCAGGGAACTGAGAGTACTCTAGTCTGCTTCAGGAACTTAGAGGTTTTGAAGTCGTTTATACTCTAGTCCGCACTCAGGGGACTTAGAGTACTCTAGTCCGCAATCAGTGGACGTAGATGTTTTTAAGTCTTTTATACTCTAGTCCGCACTGAGGGGACTAAGAGTACTCTAGTCTGCTTCAGGGACTTTAGAGGTTTTTAAGTCATTTATACTCTAGTCCGCACTCAGAAGACTTAGAGTACTCTAGTCTTAAGTCATTTATACTCTAGTCCGCACTCAGGGGACTGAGAATACTCTAGTCCACTTTAGGGACTTAGAGATTTTTATCGAGAGCAGTCGTATTTCCATCCGTTTAATTTGTATTTCATTTACCGTATCGAGTCTAATGCTGTCAAATGAACGATCGAACCACGTTTGCTCATGGAATAGGACTCTGCCCCTAGCATGAGGGACGAAACTTGAAAAATGGACGGTCGATTCTCGTGTGCTTGGTGATTATAGCTCTTCCAATCAAGTCAAGGAAGGAGGTATATGACTGATGGCAGGATCACATCCATGTTGGGTTAGATAGTCAAATCTCACACAATTTGCTTTGTATCTCTTTCTAGTAAATAAGGATAATAGATTATTGAATAGACAAAGTAATTTGCAAATGTTCCAAGGTGCAGTCGTGTCCATGAATTAAGAGTGATGGTTAACGAGTAGGCAATCCATCACAACTACTTCAAGTCGGGCTTTCGAACTACCTTTTATGTTCAAGGTAGGACTTGATGTGTAGATGATCAAATCACGTCCACTCTAGACAGATCCCGACGTCATTGAGCTTCAGGAGAGGCATCTGTATTTGTTCGAACTTTGTTCTATGACTCAATTTGAGTGGATGATCGAGCCATACTCATTCCAAGCCTTGCTTAGGTCTCCAAGACAAACGTGGTAGTCAATGAATGGATGGTCGGTCATGTTGACTTTATATTGGGCTTTGATCGTGATGAGCTATTAATCTCTAGTTCTTGGCCCTAAATTAAAGGCATGTGATTGATGAAGAGCGATTGAATCATGCTCTCTAGATGAAACTCCACACATCCGATCATGGTCAGCGTGGATTGGTTGGCGGCCAAATCTGAGAGCCTGGTCACCTGCATCATTTTGAAAGTAGTTTAGTTCAAGTTAGTCGTAGTTCATAGAAAAACTGAAAAATAATGGAAATAATTCAAAAAAGATTGGGATAAATCTCATTGATAAGTGAAGCAGCATCGTGTGCTCGCTATTTGACATTGCCCCTGGTTCCTTTCAGTAAGATGTCGGCTGTCAGTAGTCCAATTGGTAATCATAGCCCTTTATTAATACGCATCGGATGTTCGCTACCCGCCATTCTGTAGGACTTGTACATACTATTGAAGCTTTCCTTTCGAGATCAGCTTTTCGATCACACCTCGGAGGTGTTTGTAATCGCCCGTGTTAGGATCAGTGAGCATCTTGGAATATACAACATTCCCCTAATTTTGTTTAGACTTTGGTGTACTCTCTCAAGGTTGGTTTCCTATACCACTCTGAGTCGCAAATCTTCAAGTAGAGGTTGTCAATTGAATCTTTCAAAGAGCAAATGATTCAAATTTTGAGATCTTGTTTTGTCCACTGGAATCAGCGTCCTTAGCCAATGGGCCTTCATTGTTATTTGACCTAGTCTGTTCCGCTCCTCCACACTTTGATTTAGATTCATTTTGTTGTAGAAACGATCCATGGTCATAGGAGGCTCTCCAGCTAAGCAGCTGCCAAAATATGTATGGAGGTCGATTCTCTTGAAACATGATTAGTATGATATCCCTTTAAGAGTATCGTTTGAGTAGCGGTTGCTTGTTCGTTTCCTTATTGTTGTTCAGAAGCTGCCGTTAGATCCTCTATGCCCTGGTCGATCATGGGATGTAAGGGTAATGGATAGAATGTTCCTTTATTAAGTTAAGTTGTGATTTCACTATCGGAGGCACTACGCCGCGGCTAGGGTTTCCCCCCGAATTTTTTTCCCCTAAAATTTGGGTCGTACCCGATTTTTTCTAAAATAAGGGTCGTATAAGAGACCAATGTAACTTATGTTTGGATCGGCCAACCATGGTTTAGCCAAGGCGGGTCGGCCAAGGTCGCTCGGCCTAGATGTGGCTCCGCCTGGATATGACTCGGCATGGATGTGGGTCGCTCAGCATACTCTCGCTCGGCATACTCTCGCTCGGCATGCACAGGGTCGCTCGGCATACTCTCACCTGACAATACTCTCGCTCAGCATGCACTGGGTCACTCGGCATACGCTCGCTTGGCATGCACTGGGTCGCTCGGCATACCCTCGCTCGGCATGCACTGGGTCGCTCGGCATACGCTCGCTTGGCATGCACTGGGTCGCTTGGCATACTGGGTCGCTCGGCATGCACTGGGTCGCTCGGCATGCACTGGATCGCTCGGCATGCTTTGGGTCGCTCGGCATACTCGCACTCGGCATGCACTGGGTTGCTCGACATACTCTCGCTTGGCATGATCTGGGTCGCTCGGCATGCTCTGGGTCGCTCGGCATACACTGGGTCGCTCGTCATGCTCTCGCTCAGCATGCACTTTGGTCGCTTGGCATACCCTCGCTCGGCATGCAGTGGGTCGCTCGGCAATACTCTCGCTCGGCATGCACTGGGTCGCTCGGCATGCACTGGGTCGCTCGGCGTTCTCTCGCTTGGCATGCACTGGGTCACTCGTCATGCACTGGGTCGCTCGGCGTACTCTCGCTCGGTATCCTCTCGCTCGGCATGCACTGGGTCGCTCGGCATATCCTCGCTTGGCATACCCTCGCTCGGCATGCTCTCGCTCGCTCGGCATGCTCTCGCTCGGCATGCTTTGGGTTGCTCGGCATACTCTCGCTCGGCATGCTCTGGGTCGTTCGGCATACTCTCGCTCGGCATGCTCTGGGTCACTCGGCATGCTCTGGGTCACTCGGCATATGCCTTTTCAAGGGCGATCGGCATACACCTTTTCTGGGGCGATCGGCTGAATTGCCTTCAGAAGAGGGTCGACCTTCATTTAACTTAAGCGCAAACTTGGGCTGTACCATCCTCAGATCTTGCGTACATCAGTGAATCCAATCTACGTTTACCAGCTTCCTTTAGATTTCTTTCAAATCTGAGTAGAATAGGAAGTTTTCTAGCAAACAACTGGATCTATCTCGCGAATATGGAAATCCACTAGTAGACAATGAGATCCAATCAAGCTAAGAATTTATATCTCAGTGAAAGCACCAAAATGTTAGCACCAATATTGGTCACTAACACCCTTGAGAAAGATTGTGTAGAGAGATTAATGAAGAAAGTAAATTAAAACAAAAAATTGTATACTAAATTAAATGCAAAAACAAGAACATCGGATTCATAGTGGTTCAGCGTAATTGCCTAAGTCCACTTTTAGTTTCGATCTTTATTGCTTTCACAAGTGATTGAATACAGATACAATCCATACTAATACAAATGCTAAGTAAAATAGAGTGAGTCTTGAAAGCGACCGAGTCTCCCCAGTGTTCTCCAAAAAAGGTCGCTTTCATTGTGCCCCTACCCTTCTATTTATAGGCGAAGATGGGTTGGAATTCCCTCATGGGCTTAGGAACAAGGTACCTTGGCCCATAGTAGGTGACTTCTGCACACCGGGCCAGGCATGTCGAATGAGGAATGCCGGTCGAGAATTGTCCGATCGATCGTCGAATGACTCGAAGCAGAGTCATGCCGAACGCTCCTGCTTTGTTGTGGTCCAACAACTTACTAACATCTCCAGTCTACACCGTGCCAGGGATGCCGAAACATGTCGATTGTATCAAACCCTTATACCTTCAGGTTTTTCTTGGTCAGAAACTTGTCTAGCTCTAATAATAATATCTTCAACTGTCGTTTTATAGCTGGCCCAAGGTGCCGGGTAACACCAAGTTTCTAAACGACTTATGTACTTAAAAATGACAAACTCATGTACCCAAAAAAGTTTCCTTCGCTGTCGGACTTAGTTAAGTCTTTTCTCAATTGATTCCTATAAAATACAAAGAACCTGGTGTCTGACAATCTCATGCATGATAGGAGACTAGGCGATTAGTAAGTGTTTATTAGACTTGGGTGTGTGTGTCAATTAGTTCCTTATTTAGTTTACCATATTCTTGGCATGGGTGAACTAAAATCGACGAAAATAACTCTCCAATTTGCCAAGGCGTTCGATAAAGAAACCGTTAGGAGAAATCGAGGACATACTCGTAAATTTTTATCAATTCATACTCCCCATCGATTTCATCATCCTAGAGACACAACCCATGAATAATCCACTGAGTCAAATTCCACTTATTCCAGGATGACCTTTCTTAGCCACTTTGAATGCCCTAATCAATTATCAAAATGGTTAGATGAAAATTCTTTTGGTAACATGACTTTGGATCTTAACATCTTCAATCTTGAAAATAAATCGAACAAACCACTTGACCAAACATTGGAAGTTAGCTCAATTTAAGAAAATTTTGACAATAAAATAGTTAACTTTAACAACAAACATGAGATTGGATACTAACAACTATTTTAAGAAGAGCCTAATGAGATTGAAAATGTGCTTCTGTTTGAACCCCTCATGGTTGAGTCGAAACTTCAACCAAATCTTTGATTAAGCAACCTCCTTGGTTGGAAATCAAACCTCTTTCTAATCACTTTAAGAACGCATACTTAGGCGACAACAAAACGTTTTCTGTCATAATCTCCTTAAATCTTTCTCTTGATGAAAAATCCTTCCTTCTTTTAATTCTATCGAAAGACAAAAAGGCAATTGGATGGTCAATTAGCAGTATTAAGGGAATTAGTCCCGGCTTTGTTCAACATCGCATCCACTTAGTTGACGAAGCCAAGCCTGTTCATGACGTGCAACGAAGGCTTAACCCAAAAATGAAGGATGCAATTTGAGATGAAATTCTTAAGATCCATGATAATGGAATCATATATCCCATCTTCGATAGTTCTTGGGTGAGCCTAATTCATGTCTTGCCTAAAAAGTCCGGACTTACTGTTATCACAAATGACGCTAAGGATTCATTCCAACTCGTACTCAAACAGGTTTGCATGTTTGCATTCATTATCGAAAATTAAATGTTGCAACACATAAAGACAATATCCATTTTCCTTTTAACGAAAAAATGCTGGAACGATTAGCCGGCCACGAATTATTTTGCTTTCTTAATGGTTATTCCGGTTATAACCAAATTCTGATCGCTCTCGAAAATTAAGAGAAAATGACTTTCACGTGTCCCTTTGTCACCTTTGCATATCGACGTATGATACTTGGCCTTTGCAATGCTCTTGCTACATTCCAAAAATGCATTATCAGCATTTTTTCCGACGTGATCGAATGCTTTTTAGAAATTTTTACGGACGATTTCTCTATCTTCGGAGATTCCTTTTCTAAGTGCTTACATCATCTCGAGTTAGTTCTAAGTTGATGCAAGGACATGCACTTAGCGTTAAACTGTGAAAATTGTCATTTCATGGTCAAACGTGGCATTGTCCTCGGACATTTTTTTTCAAACAAAGCCATTGAGGTAGATAATGCAAAAGTTAACATAATTGCATATATACCTATTTCCAAATCTGTCAAGGACATTCGTTCATTTCTTGGGCACGTTGGTTTCTATCGATGCTTTGTGAAAGACTTTAGGTAAATTACTCGACCTTTGACTACTTTTTTAGTAAAAGATGTTCCTTTCAATTTCAATTCTGATGGTGTTTTTGCTTTCGAACGTCTTAAAAATGAACTCATTTCCGCTTCGTTCATTTGTTCACCCAATTGGGTTCTTCCTTTCGAAATAATATGTGACGCTTCTAAATTTGCAGTTGGTGCTGTCTTAGGGCAACACATCGACAAAATACTTCATGTCATCTACTATGCTAGTATGACTCTAAACAATGCTCAAATCAATTGCACAACCACTAAAAGAGCTTCTAGTGGTTGTCTTTATGTCGAAAAGTTTCGACCTTATTTGATTGGCTCACGTATTACGGTTTACACTGACCACTCTGCTCTTAGGTACCTTTTCGGTAAAAAGGATGCTAAGTCTCGTTTGATCCATTTGATTCTTTTACTCTAAGAATTTGACCTTATGATCAAAGACGAAAAAGAACCGACAATGTCATTGCTGATCATCTGTCATGTCATCCAAACGCACCATCTTCCTTGCTGATCAATGAGAACTTTTCAGATGAATAACTCTTTTTCGTTTCCATCGATCCATGGTATGCCGATATAGTGAACTACTTAGTCACTAAGGAAACTCCTTCATTTTGGTCGAAACAACATAAATACAAATTTATTTCCCACGTGAAATATTTCTATTGGGATGATCCAAACTTGTTTAAGTATTGTTTCGACCAAATCATTCGATGTTGCATCCTAAATTGCAAAGTAAAGAGTGTTCTTTCATTTTGTAATGACCAAGTTTGTGTTGGTCACTTCGGTCCTAAGAAAACAACGGAAAAGGTGCTCCAATGTAGTTTTTGTTGGCCTACGCTTTTAAAGGATGCATTTGAATTCTGTAAAAATTGCGATCTCTACCAAATGTTATGTAACGACCCAAAATTTTCGACTTCGAAAATTCCAGATTGTTAGAGAAAAGAAGAAAAAGAAGAAAGAAGGAGAACAGAAACAACAACATCTCGCATTCGCAGCGGATCAAAATATAATATCAAAATAATAGCATTTTTATAAAGGGAAGCTGTAATTGTTACTTTACATACAATATCATCAGAGTTACAACCATATACACATAACTGGACAGTTATATCAACCTGTTCCAGACTACAATCAATAAAACTCTCAAATACACAACAGTAAGCTCCACACGTTCCTGCCATCCTGCTTGCCTCCTAGGCTCCAGAACTTCCTAACCAGAAAAACTGTAATACTCGGTCTGACCCGAGCATTACATCAAAGTAACACCTGGGTCAGGCTGGAACCCAGCGTGAGTAAACCCATCTAACATGAAATACTAATGTACAAAACTTATTTAAAACCAGGGGTAACCGTACTTCACTACAAGTTCATAACTTGTTATAGTCAATACTTATTTCACACACAATCCTTTCAGTACCATTACATAAGTTCAATAGTCCAGTTTACTTATACTATTCCATTCCAAACTATTGATTTCACAAATCAAATTTATAAAGAATTATTGTAGATTCCAAATCGAAGTGGTTTCGTGTATGTATTGATACTCGACCCCGGTCTCTTCGAATCCAAAATTATCTTAAAAACAAAGCTGTTTAAGTTTAAACAATTCCATTTATATCCAGAATTATATATTTACATAGCCATTCAACAGAGATAGACAAACCATATTATCATAGTTAAGCCCAAACATATCATATCACATAGCATCACAAATCACATATCAGAGATATCAATTAATCTAAGACATACAATATCATTCAATCATTCATAAGCAAGATTAATTAGTCATTCCATTTCTAATAAATTAAATTAATTACTTCAATCACTTTTAATCCTGTGTACTTAACATTAATTAATTACAAACCATTAATTAATCATCACTTAATTTTCCTCTTTAATTACATTAAGTAATTAGCCTTTAATTAATAACACAAATTAATTAACCTCTACCCATTCTCATTAATTACATTTATCCTTAATTAATTACTCAAATTAATTATCCTATAATCACTTACATTGATTAGTTATCCTTTACTTAATCACACTCATTAATTAACTAACCCTTAATTAGTTTCCTTAATTAATCAATTCTTAATTAATTAATTCTTTAATTAATTAACCCTTAATTACTTTCATAATGTTCATCAATTACTTTCATCAAGTAATTATCCCATTGCATAATTATCCTTAATTAGTCAACCTTTAATTATTAATTAGTTATCCACTAATTATTAACCCTAAACAAATTAAACTTTCAATTACTTACAATTAAGTATTTACCATTTAATGAATCACATTGAGTAATTATCCATTAATTACCCCCTTAATTTATGACATTAAGTAATTATTCTTTAATTAATTTCATTAATTAACTTTTATCATTAATTACATTAGATCTTAATAAAATAAAACATTACTTAATTAATTACTTAATTTAAATCATTTTTAAATTTCATTTGGAATCACATAGGACTATACTTAAATAATTAAGTTATCATAATTATTTTAACCCAAATACGATTTATAATTAAACACTGGACTTATAATTTATTATTATTTTTTAAAATTTATTTAATATTTAACTTTCACTTTGGAAACCCTTTTTGCTTTTAAATTTTTTTAACATTTTCTTTTTTTAAAACTTGGTCAAAATTTACTTTGCTAATAACCTGCTAACTAACAAAAACTATCCCGAGCCAACACTCGAGCTTCTACCTTCTCAAAATCTCGAGTTCGACCCCGAAACAATCCACCATTTCCCGTATGCCCAAAACGACACAATAACCCAGAGTCAGCGAAATACTTTTGCACGTGCACACATCGTCGGTGGCTCTACGTTCAACTATACCTTCGCGTATAAGTCGACGATGACCCATTCAAATCTTTCGACCACCCAACTCGATTGATTGCGTCGATAATCAAAATCGAGATATCTAGCTCTTCCTGGAACTCAAAAACCCACGGGCAAAACCTTCCATGCCGTCATTTCCTATCCCCAAATTCCTTGCGATCACGTCCATCGCTTTGCCACTCACCTGCGCTTCGTTTCCCATAACTGCAATCGAGTCCGGTACGATGATGACACCCTTCTGACCATGAATTCAACATCGACCCAGTACCAACCTCAAACCCTACTTCACTGTCGATTCGCCACCACAATGTTCGAGAATTTCAGCAATTATTTTTCCCACCATCGTTGACCCACCTGCCACCACTGACATGAACCCCGAGCACCCTAGTCACGTTGATCGTCGGAATTTAGTCCAAACAAGTTTTTCATTCTACCCAAAAATTCTCCAAATCCAACAACTTAAAAATCTCCATATTATTTTTAAAATTCATCATTTTTGATAATGAATCTGATTATATAATCAAAGCATGAAGATTTAAAAATCAAATTTGTGACATTGTTTGAATTTCACTGTAATATTTAATTTTCCAAAATATTTACCAAATATTTTACTCGAATATTTTTTTAAAATGATGTTATACACATACAAACACCTTTATTCAGAGATCAAAGTCTAGAAATCATTTTGGTGAATGATTTGAGTTTTTAAAATCATGTTTTAAACCTTAATATTCGGACAGAGGCCTGTTATACTTGTTCCAGGCATATACACAGGGGTTAACACAACATGCACAGCATAATCCATATCATATTTCATTGATCATCACATGCAATTTCAAGATATACTAGATTTTCAGAGTTTACTTACTAGTTTGAAAAGATGAATAGAGCTTTAAACTGATATGCTAAAATTTGAAAAAAATGCTTGAACTTGTTAACTGGAACTTGAGGATGAGATGATTTAAGACTTTTGATTTCAAGTTTGCTTGCTTTGTTGATCTTTGTTACATGCTTTGTTTGAAAATTTCTTACAGGTTTTGGCTCTTGATTTGTATAATGTTTATAGGATTTTGAACTTTCTTTGTTTTGATTTTTCTTGTGGATTTTCTGGTTTGAAAATAATTTTATAGGTATGAGTTTTCTTTACTTTGAAATGAAGATAGTTAAAAAAAGTGAAGAAAGAAGATAAATGTTTATATAGTGTTAATTAAGATTTATTTAAAATTAAAGAAAATAAAAACAAATTTGTGACACTTGTTAGTTTTCTTAACATTTGTCGTTAGCATGCATTATTTTACTTACATTTGTTAAATAGTACTTATTTAGCTTACTTGTGTAATTATGTAATTTTTAAATATTTTTTTATTTGATAATATAAAGCTTTTGTATTAAATTTCCTAATTAATAAATACCTTTTCTAATTTATATAAATAAGATTGTTTAAAGAAAGTATTATAAAACAAATAATATACTAACCAAAAAATATTATACATGTATTTTAAAACCCAAAATATTTTAAAATAATTATGTTTAAGATTTCAAATTTAAATCCAAATTCAAATTTAAATTCAATTTCAATTTAAATTCCAATTAGAAATCAACTCACATACATACATACATACATATATATTTAAACAACACAAATTAAATTTGTAAATAATAATTCTATTTTAAAATCTATTCATATCTGTATTTAAAAACATCACATAATTATTATTGTTTTGAAAATAACAATTTTGCCAATTTTTAAATAATTTATAAAGGAGATTATCACATTTATTTATTCAATCTATAAATAAGTATAATAGTTAAATCGGATAATTATCCAATTATCTGATGCCTGAAAATCCGGGTTATCACATTCCTCCCCCCTTTGAATCTTTTCGTCCTCGAAAAGGAACGAAGCCAGAATATATTCTATACCCAAAATCAGATAAATTATTCTTTGATCAATTTTAAAACAGTTTTAAAAATCCACATAACATTATAAAATATAATTTTTTTACTCGATGTCTCAACCAGTCCATCCTTGTTCTCACAGAAATTCGGTCATACGTTGATCAGGCGTATAACTAAAAATCTATAAGTAATTAGCAGACCCATTTTCAACATCCAGTGAAAATACTTGGAAAACATTTTCGTAAAAATATAGAAAATATTTTGAAAATAGAGGGAACATCTTTAGTGAGAATGCTATGGAAATCACCACCCCTCTATGGTCACAGTTAACCCGATGGTTACATTGCCATCTCGGCAAAATCCATAGATAACTGTAGGCCTCCACACCCCTCGATTACACCACGGAACCCGCTACAGATCGTAACTACATCTGGGGTTACGTTGCTATCACAACAAAACTCATATAACTATAGGCATCAGCACCCTCGAATTTCGTTGCCAAAAATGAAACTTCTCCACTCCACCATAGATCGTAGTCTACCGATGTTACGTTGCCTTCTCGGAAAAATCAAACGTAGACCGTTGACACTCACCTCCACACGATTTTTGCTATGGTCCACAATAGATCACAGCGACATCGAGTTACACTATCGTCACAACATAACCCAAATGCCTCTGCAGGCATCAGCGCCCTCGACTTTCGCTACCCAATAATCCTCAGGAACTTCAGTTTGTCCGGACTTCCTCACAGGATCCACTTTAGAGCCTCCCCTTTGGGGCTCAAGGCAGTACCAACCTATGGTACTCCTAAGAAGTTCATTTCAAGGGAGCACCTTTTTCTCCAAAGCCATTCTCAAAACACTTTATACTATACACATATAGTATTTTTCCAAATCATACATCTAGTATGAATCCCATATAAATCACCTTTCCTTAAAATTGATTATCCCAAAATCGATAATTCTCAAACTAGGCTTTCCAAATTTGCAAAATTGATTTTTCCCCAAAAATCAAAAGCCTTTCCAAAATCCATAGATTTCAAAATCCTTTCACTACCATTAGATCAAAATATAATATCAAAATAATAGCATTTTTAAAAGGAAAGCCGTAATTGTTACTTTACATACAATATCATCAGAGTTAAATCCATATAAACATAATCGGACAGTTATATCAACTTGTTCCAGACTACAATCGATAAAACTCTCAAATACACAGCGGTAAGCTCCATACGTGCATGCCATCCTGCTTGCCTTCTGTGCTCCAGAACGTCCTTACTTGACAATCTGTAGTACTCAGTCTGACCCGAGCATTACATCAAAGTAACACTCGAGTTAGGCTGGAACCTAGCATGAGCAAACCCAACTAACATGAAATACTAATGTAGAAAACTTATTTAAAACCAGGGGTAACCCGTACTTCACTACAAGTTCATAACTTGTTATAGTCAATACTTATTTCACACACAATCCTTTCACTACCATTACATAATTTCAATAGTCCAATTTGCTTATACTATTCCATTCTAGCCTATTGATTTCACAAATCAAATTTATAAAGAATTATTGCATACCCGACCCCGGTCTCTTCAAATCCAAAATTATCTTAAAAATAAAGTTGTTTAAGTTTAAACAATTCCATTTATATCCAGAATTACATATTTACGTAGCCATTCGTCACAGATAGACAAACCATATATCATAGTTCAACCCAAACATATCATATCACATAGCATCACAAATTACATATCAGAGATATCAATTAATCTAAGGCATACGACATCATTCAATCATTCATAAGCAAGATTAGTTAGTCATTCCATTTCTAATAAATTAAATTAATTACTTCAGTCACTTTTAATCCTGCTTACTTAACATTAATTAATTACAAACCATTAATTAATCATCCCTTAATTTTCCTCTTTAATTATATTAAGTAATTATCCTTTAATTAATAACACAAATTAATTAACCTTTACCCATCCTCATTAATTACATTTATCCTTAATTAATTACTCAGATTAATTATCCTATAATCACTTACATTGATTAATTATCCTTTACTTAATCACACTCATTAATTAACTAACCCTTAATTAATTTCCTTAATTAATCAATCCTTAATTAATTAATTCTTTAATTAATTAATCCTTATTTACTTTCATAAAGTAATTTTCCATTCATCAATTACTTTCATCAAGTAATTATCCCACTGGTTAATTATCCTTAATTAATTAACCTTTAATTATTAATTAGTTATCCACTAATTATTAACCCTAAACAAATTAAAATTTCAATTACTTATAATTAAGTATTTATCATTTAATGAAACACACTGAGTAATTATCCATTAATTACCCACCTTAATTTATGACATTATGTAATTATTCTTTAATTAATTTCATTAATTAACTTTTATCATTAATTGCATTAGATCTTAATAAAACAAAACATTACTTAGTTAATTACTTAATTTAAATCATTTTTAAATTTCATTTTGAATCACATAGGACTATACTTAAATAATTAACTTATCATAATTATTTTAACCCAAAAACGATTTAAAATCAAACGCTCGACTTATAATTTTTTTAAAAAATTTATGTAATATTTAACTTTTACTTTGGAAACCCTTTTTGTTTTTAAAATTTGTTAACATTTTATTCTTTTAAAACTTGGTCAAAATCTACTTTGCTAATAACATGCTAACTAACAAAAACTATCCCGAGCCCAAATCAAATTTTCCCGAGCCAACACTCGAGCTTCTTCCTTCTCAAAATCTCGAGTTCGATCTGAAACAATCTACCATTTCCCCATGCCCAAAACGACACAATAACCCAGAATCACCAAAATACTTGTGCACGTGCACACATCGTCAATGGCTTTCCATTCAACTATACCATCGCCTATAAGTCGACGATGACCCATTCAAATCTTTCGACCACCCAACTCGATTGATTGCGCGATAATCAAAATTGAGATATCTAGCTCTTCCTGGAACTCAAAATCCCATTGGCAAAACAGTCTGCGCCGTCGCTTCCTATCCCCAGAGGCATCATGATCACGTCCATCGCTCCTCCACTCACCTACGCTTCGTTTCCATAATTGCAATCGAGTCCGGCACGATGACGACACCCTTCTGACCACGAATTCAACATCGACCCAGTACCAAGCTAAAACCCTACTTCACCATCGATTCGCCAACACAACGTTTGTGAATTTCAACGATTATTTTTCCTACCATCGTTCACCCACCTGCCACCACTGACATGAACCTCGACCACCCTAGTCACGTTGATCGCCGGAATTTAGTCCAAACGTGTTTTTCGTTCTACCCAAAAATTCTCCAAATCTAACAACATAAAAATCTCCATATTATTTTAAAATTCACCATTTTTGATAATGAATCTGATATATAAACAAAGCATGAAGATTAAAAAATCAAATTTGTGACATTGTTTGAGTTTCACTGTAATATTTAATTTTCCAAAATATTTTACTCGAATCTTTTTTTAATGATGTTATACACATACAAGCACCTTTATTCAAAGATCAAAGTCTAGAAATCGTTTTGGTGAATGTTTTGAGTTTTTAAAATCAGGTTTTAAACCTGAATATTTAGACAGAGGTCGTGTTATACTTGTTCCAGGCACACACACAGGGGTTAGCGCGCGCACACACACACACACACACACACACACACACATATATATACAAAATTACTTTTAAACAACATGCACAGCGTAATTCATATCATATTTCATTGATCATCACATGCAATTTCAAGATATACTAGATTTTCAGAGTTTACTCACCAGTTTGAAAAGACGAACAGAGCTTTAAACTGAGATGCTGAAATTTGAAAAAATGCTTGAACTTGTTAACTGGAACTTGATGATGAGATGATTTGAGACTTTTGATTTCAGGTTTGCTTGCTTTGTTGATCTTCGTTACAGGCTTTGTTTGAAAATGTCTTACAGGTTTTGGCTTATGATTTGTATAATGTTTACAGGGTTTTGAACTTTCTTTGTTTTGATTTTTCTTGTGAATTTTCTGGTTTGAAAATAATTTTACAGGTTTGAGTTTTCTTTGCTTTGAAATGAAGATAGTAAAAATAAGTGAAGAAATAAGACGGATGTTTATATAGTGTTAATTAGGATTTATTTAAAACTAAAGAAAATAAAAATAAATTTGTGACACTTGTTAATTTCCTTAACATTTGTCATTAGCATGCATGTGTAATTATGAAATTTTTAAATATATTTTTTATTTGTTAATATAAATCTTTCGTATTAAATTTACTAATTAATAAATACCTTTCTTAATTTATATAAATAAGATTCTTTAAAGAAAGTATTATAAAACAAATTATATACTAATGAAAAAAATCTTACACATATATTTTTAAACTCAAAATATTTTAAAATAATTATCTTTTAGATTTCAAATTTAAATCCAAATTCAAATTCAATTTCAATTTAAAATCCAATTTGAAATCGACTCAAAAATATGTATATATTTAAACAACACAAATTAAATTTGTAAATAATAATTCTAGTTTAAAATATAATATTTATATTTAAAAACATCACATTATTATTGTTGTTTTGAAAACAACATTTTTGCCAATTTTTAAATAATTTATAAAGGAGATTATCTCATTTATTTGTTCAATCTATAAATCAGTATAATAGTTAATCAGATAATCATCCAATTATCTGATGCCCGAAAATCCGGGTTATCACATGTTAGGAAAAATTTGTCGAGAAATATGATGCCTTTGAACCCCATTCTTACGATCAAAATCTTTGAAGTTTGGGGTATTGAATTTATGGGACCGTTTCCCAACTCATTCAGAAATCTGTAGATTCTTCTTGGTGTTAATTACGTCTCTAAATGGGTCAAAGCCATTCCACATAAAACAAATGACCATAAAGTTGTTATGAAATTCATAAAAAACATCTTTTCGAGGTTTGGAAAACCTCACACAATAATAAAAGATAATCGAACCCATTTCTGTAGTCGATCATTTGAAACTCTATTGAAGAAATACTCATAAACCCATAAGTTATACACTCCATATCATCCTCAAACATTTAGTTAGGTTGAAGTTTCAAATAGTTAAACCAAGCAAATTTTGGAGAGTACTATAAGTAAATATCGAAAAGATTGGTCATAAAAATTGACAGATGCGTTTTGGGCTTATAAACTGCGTATAAAACTAATATAGGGATGTCTCCTTTTAGGTTAGTTTATGGTAAAGCATGCCAGTTACCTGTCGAACTTGAACATAAAGAATTGTGGACGATTAAGAACATAAATTTTGATCTTGGAAAAAGCTAACAAAAATGGAAAATTGCCACTCAATGAACTAGAGAAAATTAGGAACGACGTGTATGAAAATGATAAATTTACAAAGAAAGAACAAAAGTTTTTCATGACAAGTCAATCCTGAGGAAACCATTTTTGCCAAATCAATAAGTTCTTTAGTATGACTCTTGACTCATTTATTCCCTATGAAATTAAAATCAAGATAGACAGGACCATGTATGGTACGTACTGGTTTTCCACATGATGCCATAGAAATAGAAAACCCTAACGATGGATCAATTTTTTATATTCAATGGTCATCATTTAAAACTTTACTTGGAGTTGGTGAGCGATCGAGAGGAGGAGCTCATGATTCTTCATGAGCCGCACCATGTCTGGTAAGAAATTTTAACCCTCTCTTGTAAATATGTACATATATTTCTCCGTTACACTCATTGTATCATGCTTTGACTGTAGGGACACAATCAAAATCAAGTGTGCGGGAGAGGGGTCTCATGTTTATTTGGATTTTTCATGGTTTATGTTTTGCATTTTCTTTCAAAAAACCACAAAAAAAAATTTGACTTTTTTAGCGTATTGATTTTCTTTTGAAACATGATAGCATAAGTATACATTTTTGGTTACTAAATTGAAATTTTTGAAAAATTACTTGTCTCGACAAAAGAAAAGGAAAAGTTTGATTACAAGTAACTAAACTAATATTTAGGAATGTTCATAGGTGATACTTATGAAGTATATTCTAATTGTACTCTTTATTTTAAAGAGTGGTTGATTTAAAGCAAAGGCAATAACATTTTTGATCTTTTAGGTACGTGGCGCTATGGTGATTTTTCATAACTCTCCCTTTTCAAAAAAAAATTCATAATAATAAGAAACATCTAGAGTCACGTGTTCATATGTAAGTACGTACACTTTCCACGCTCTATACCCTTCTCATGTAAGCCTGAAAGGCAGTCCATGATCAGTATCTGGCCTCAGTATATCTAAGTTTGTATTCAAATAAAAATAAAATAATAATAATAAATACCTAGAGTCATGTATTCATACGCAAAGTGTGTACACTCACCATGCTCTGTGTTCTTTTTACGTAAGCCGAAATGTAGTGCATGATCAGTATATCTGTCCTCAGTATATCCGAGCTAGTTGTGTAAACAATAATAATGTAAATAGTTTTCAAAATAGAGAGAGCAAGCAATTGAAATCCAAGCACTATCTTCACTTAATTGATTTGGCTTGTTATTCAAAAGAAATAAAAATGCCTCTTTGCAAATCTTTGATAATCAACTAAAGGATTCATTTCATAGTTGCAGTATGTTACCAACTGAAACAACTAGCCAAACTAAAGTCCAATTATGATGATAATTTAATTTTTTTTGGATGTTTTGTTGAGTAAAAAGACTAAAATTTCTTGATAATAACCAAAACTTATATCTAACTTACTCTTTTCAATTTAAAAGTAAATTCTTCATTTGTAAATATTTTTGAAAACTTGCATCATGTAGTCGTAGTAGAATTTGCATATTGCATTTGGATTTTATAGGTAGTATCCGTTAAAAACCCTCACGGGACAACACTCGTCCTACAAGGGACACCTAAAGGTTAACAGATTGTTGCATACGCTCAATGCAATCGTATTTCCTATGAAAATAGATTTATACTAGTTTTAGTTAACTTGAGGACGAATAAAAAGATAAGTGTGAGGGTATTTGATATGCATGTAAATATGTATATTTTTACTCCCATATTTAATCTTCTTTTATTAAATAATGGCATATTAGGGCATTTTTTTACATGTTTAAACCAAAATACAAAGGGATATTCAAATCATTATACATTCATCCACATATGGGCAAAATGGTAATTTTTGTGTGTAAACTAATTTGACGAAAATTTACTTACACGTTTTATTTTATTTTATTTTATAGGAATTTGGAGTGCAAATTGGATGGAGCTTCATGGATATATGCATGCACAAATATTCAAAGCTAAAGAATGAAGGGAATGAAATAATTTATCCAAATGGAGGAGGCTACATGCCCACATGGACCATAATTAAAAGCACATGCATATGTTAATGGAGTTTTAAAGACCAAAGCACATGTTAGTGTGGATTAATTAATTCTCTAATAATTACTTGGAGGTTACAAAATATCATGGGTATTTATTATAGTCCCTTAAAAATTAAATTATGGTTTTTGGCATGTACAAATACCCCTTATATTTCATGTAATACCCTCTTCTCTTTTATGCAAAATTGTAGCACAAATAAATGTTAAATAAAATATCTCTTTTGCAACAATCCAAAAATATGAGCTATAAAATTAAACAATAAAATAAGTTTATGAAATTGTCAAAAGCGAGCTACAGGAGTTGCACCATTGGGTCCATGGCGATTTTTTGATCATTTTCCATGCATAACTTGTCGAAATCCGAGTCGGTACGGAGAAATTATGAGAGAAACAAGAATTCATAATTTAATAAACAAAAACGAAAAAAAAACCTTTAGGGTCAAACTTTGTTTTTGTCAGGTGGACTCCAAGGTGCTTAAGTCGACCCGCATACATCTTAGGTCGACCCGCCTTATTTTTTGGATGCTATTTTGTCCAGGTATGAGTCGATAATCATATAATTCGATTTTTGAGCAATCCTGTGCGTCCGTAGTTGGATCCGACGGTTCTGAGCCTATGAAGTGATTGCACCAGATTTAATCTTCAATTTCGACATCCTAAGCCCTAAGCCACACTACGAATAGAACCCTAGGCCTTGCTATTTTTCTCATTTAGATTTTCTCCCAATTGGGTTCATTGCTTGAGGCTGAGCCATAAATAGAAAATATTTCTTAGGAGAAGATCTTTTTAATAAAAATATCATATGCCCCAGAAGTGGATCCAGGAAGGCCCAAGGATTAGAGCAAAGCACCACATGTGAGTGTTTGGTAATTATTTAAGATTTTTAAGCAATTTAAAATAATAGGGTTTCCAATAGTTGTAGTTTTTCTACAATTTTGATACAGTTTTTATATAACTTATTTACAACTAGTTTTTAAGTATATTTCAGAAGTTTTTTTCAGTCTATTTTGTTCCGCTATTTTATTCAGTTATTTACAGCTATTTATAATTATTTATAGTTATTTACATCTGTTTTAATTTGGAATTTAGCTTGTAAATGTTGTTTTATTTTTATAGAGATGACACGAATAAGATATTAAAAAGAAAAGAATTCACTAATATGGATTAAAATAGGAAAACATTAAATTTACAAAAAAATATACGTAAAATAAGAAAAACTAAAATAAATAAAGACAGACTGAAATAGGCAAATTTAATATATTTGCAAGTATGCTTATAACTAGTAGTTATAAATAAAAAGAGAAAATAGAAGAGTAACAGTTGCAAGAACTAGGTTATAATTGGAAAGAAGAGATAACAAAAGAGGCTTATTTTAAAACTTAGATCTTGGATTAAATTAATAATCAAATATAGCAAAGAAAGAAATAACAGAAGAGGCTTATTTTAAAGCATTGATTAAGTTAATACGCAAGCATAGAAGTAGGGCCCTTACCGGCAGCATTCCCTTTTAGATCTTGGACTGATGGTCTTACAATAGTAGGTAAGGCTGGGACACACTTATACTGATTAGGGTAAATAAGTGGCCAACAGATAGAGGCTCAAATCTAGGGATTTGGGCAAAGGGCGCAAAACTATAAGATTGTTTATTAGGACCAGTACCGGCAGCATTCCCTTTTAGGTCTAGGACTGACAGTCTCACAATAGTTAAGTGAGGCTTGGCAACATTCCCTTTTAGGTCTAGGACTGATGGCCTCACAACAGTTAGGTGAGGCTGGGCAGCATTCCCTTTCAGGTCTAGAACTGATGGTCTCACAATAGTTAGGTGAGGCTGGGCATGCTTATGCTGATTATGGTAAATAAAATGTCAAATATGGGGCAACAATTAGTGTGTATCGGTGATGATCGAGCGTGCGGCATCGATTAGGATAAATAATTCGCTACTGCATCCTAAGCGCTAAAGAGGTCTCTTTTGCTGTGAATAAAAGGATTCGTTCACCATGGAACAACGGAGATAGAATAGGCCGATCAATTGGTAGAATTAGGATTTCAGCCTAATCAAGTTAGCAGTTGAGATAGGATTAAGGTTTTCAGCCTAATCACAATAGCTTAAGACAAGTACAAACAATCAAATCAAACAATCTAAGCAAACAGTCAAATAGAATTAGAAATAGTATTTCACTCAGTTTTATCTTTGCTGTATCTTCCTTTCATGCTTGAACTATTGCTTAGTCTATTGTCTTTATCTTGCTTAGAAATGCTAGTAATTACTTTCACTCACCAGACTTCTTGTCTGACCCACTCCTTTATTTCCACTTTTCCCCCCAATATGCCAGTAGAGTTGAGTTGATTTAGGTAGCTTGGAGATTCATTTCAGGAGTTTTCTCGTTTCAAATGTATTCTTCTTCTTTTCATCTTTTCGTTTTGCTTATGATGGATTTGGCACTTGTGAGAGGGATTATGTAACGATCCAGAATTTTTGAACAATTTAATTTGTAAATATTTAATTTATTTTAAATATTTAAATGATGATTTGACTTGAATTTCAAATTATCAGAATAAATTGGCGATTAAATATTAGAATTTAATCTGTTTAAAGTTGAATAAAATTTAAATTTAACTTTGGAGTTTGAAATTGAATATTGAATTGGTATTTAAAATTTGAACGAATGACTAGGAATAATAATTTGGATTTGAGAATTATTATTTATGTAAATTTATAAATTGATATTTATAGTTGAACTTCAAAACGTTTCTATATTTACTAAAGAAAATGATTTACAAAACAAAATTTAATTTATAAAGAAAAAAAATGTAAAAAAATATATAATAATATATATAATATAAGTACACTGCCTTATACTTTCATCAGTTACACACGCCATTATTTACGCCTTAACTCACGCCTAAAATTTTGCCTTAACCCACGCCTTCAACTACGCTAAAATCACGTTCTCTATTCTCTTTTATACCCTACCCCTTTACCCCATTCAATCGAAACCCTTCCTTTTCATAAAAAAATCAAACCGAAGAAATAATGGCGGCCACGAGTTTCTTCGTTCGTTCCTTCTCGAGATAATGGCGGCCTCGTCTCTTCGATTCCCTGCTTCAACAATTAGGGCTTCAGCTTCAATCTTCGTTCAACTTGGCTCATTACTCTTCGGCCATTTCGATTCAGTGAAAGGTGAGTTCTTTGCTCACGATTAATTTTGATTCAAGTTTTTAAATTTGTTTGAATTGGTTGCTTGGTTGCATGCTATGATTTGGGTGTTATCTGTTATCATTTGCTCGGTTACTTTAATCTAAACTGTTAAGAACAGATGCTACTTGAAATTTGTTTTAAACTGATAAGAACAGATGCTACTTGAAATTTGTTTTAAACTGTTAAGAACAGATGCTATATGATATTGTTTTTTTATCTGATGAGAACAGATGCTATTTAATATTTTGTTTTAAATTGTTAAGAACAGATGCTACTTGAATTTGTTTTTAATCTGATGAGAACAGATGCTATTTAATATTTTGTTTTAAATTGTTAAGAACAGATACTATATAATTTGTTTTAAACTGATAAGAACAGATGCTACTTGAAATTTGTTTTAAACTGTTAAGAACAGATGCTATATGATATTGTTTTTTAAACTGTTGAGAACAGATGCTATTTGGGATTTATTTTTGAATTGATAAGAACAGATGCTATACCAAAAAAAAAACCTTTGCTTGTCTGTGTTCCTGCATGTATAGGCAGTGGTTTGAAACTGTGGTTATGAATGCATTTGAATCTGCATAACTTGATTCTATGTTCATACCTGGTTATAGAGTTTTAAAAATATATGATAAAATAAGTAAAGTTGTTAAACCAGAAAAAAAAAATCAATGTTGAAATTCTGTGAGTAAACCTATGTTTATTCAAATCTTTTGTGCTTGAATTCCTGAATGAATATGATGGCTTGAATTAAATGAATGAAATGCTTGTGTTTTGCTTTTCTGGAAACATTGTTCTTGGGTGTATGCGTGTATATATGTAAGTATTTCAATCCAATTTTCTTTGTTATTTGAAATGACTGTGAGCAAAACTGAAACTTTTAAGGTTAAAACACTTTTATTACCCAGTATATATATAGCCATGAATGGAGGTAATGACTCAAAGCCATCTTGAATGGATGATTAAGTTGTGTTATTTGATAAGAGAAAAGGATGATCTGGAATGTTGTTAAATATGCCTGAATGTTGAATGTATCAGTGCGTACATGTTTTTGGAATGTTTGTATATCTGTGTATATGCCTCTGTTTAAACAGTATAGGCTAAACCTATTTTCTTTGAAATTTAAATCCTCCTTATAAAATTGATGTTATGCTTTAATCATTAAAGAAAATCTGTTCATTTTAAATCTGAAGCTTTTAATGTTAAGAAAATTTTGAACCCAGTTTCATTTGTTTTGATTTGATCCTTTGCTTTGTTTCACTGGTATCTTCACTGTGTTGTTCACCATGTTGTTTGCAACTGTGTTGCACTTTTATCACTGGTATTTGCATTTTTGTCTGCATATTGGTTTGTTAGTACTTTGGGTGTCACTGGTGTACTTGAGTTGGGCTTGCCTGTTTAGTTGAGCTGCAGACTTTGACTTGTTTCATTTTTGAACTTGAATCTTGTTCCTTTGCTGTTTGGTTCCATGTTCATGTGTGTCTTGAGTTTCTGGTTACTGTCACACTGAACTTGATTCAGTTGTACATTTGTTCATCAAGTCTCCCCTTTGCACTATCCTTTGTTGCCCACCATGTTTGTATTTACACTTGTTTTTGGGTCACTGTACATGCTTCACTACAATTCTTACTTGTCACGGCATATCTATATGTGTTTGACCTGTTTCACATCCACTTCATTATTACCTGGTCTGGGTATATTGTTGTAGTATGTACTCGAGTCATGGTAGCATTTGCTTCTTGTACTTGGTCACAATTGACTGTTGTTACACTACTTGTGTCTGCTGCTCCCTGTACTTGTCTCACTGCAATTCTACAGGCTTCACTGCCCTTGTACATAATCTGTGTTGCATGCTTGCTGCTGCATGTTCGTTTACTTCATGTTTTTGTTCAAGTTAGCACTAGTTTTGCCTTGAGCATTTCTTTGTGGTCTTTGTGATTTGCACTTGCACACTTTCTCTTGTTGGTGCACACGTGTTGGCGAGGCAGCGCACATGTGTGTAAATATACGTGTGTACTGCAGCCACAGGATTGACAGATTTTAAAAATTGAAGTTGTTAATATGAAAATCCATAATAGATTTAAATTGATTCATGTGATTCGTCATCTCTGTTACCATTTACTTCAATTCATTGCAAATTTAATTACTTGAATTAAGATTTATCCTGACTCGAGTGTTTTTGTGTTTGCAATAAACGCTCGGGTCAGACCGAGTATTTTTACAGCTTGAAGATTTTCAGGCCGCGAAGTTAGAGAGAGTTGGGGAAATTGCTTCACTTTAGCTTTTCGAAGAATTTTTGTACTTAAAAGAAATATTCCGCTGTATAAAATTTAATGCATTGTACAAACTCTGATATATGTATAAAAGATTCATTTATGTAAAAATTATGATTATTTTGTGATTCTGTGGCTGATTCTGTTTAAACTCTATAAACTGACTAACAATCCGTCATTTTGAACGTCTCAAGTTGGTTTAATTACCGACTAAAGGCGGTCAGGGCGGCGGGTCGTTACAAAAGTGGTATCAGAGCTTTGGTTTACACAAAGCTCAGTTTATGATGTTTAATGTGAATAGTTACTAGAACCACTTTAAAGAAAATGTTTTCAAATCTAAAGAAGTATGAAATTGTTTTCTTGGAAAAAATATAAAAGATATTTTGAAAATTCAAATTTTTTTTTTTCGAAAATTCCCCTCTCTAAATTTAGGATTGCGATAGTTTCTCATTCGAAAATCCATTATCGAATTATTGAGACTTATGTTAAATAAATTATAAGTGAAGTGAATTAATGAATTGGTTTAAATCCAATATTTTGAATATCTCCAAAATAATAAATTGGGTAATAAAATGATATTTCAATTTAGTTATAGCCAAGAGGATAATTAAACTATAACTTGGGAATTTGATTCTGAATTCTTTTGAAAATTGATTTCAAATGTTTTGAAGAACGATTTAGTAAATAAATGGATTATAAGTACTTAACTTATAATATGAACTTTTGGTATATAATTGAGTTATATAAATTGAATTGAGTTGAATTAATAAAGGAGATTTATAAATTGAAGTTTATAAATAGAAATGGAATTTGTAAAGATTGTTTATAAATTCGAAACCAATTGAATTTGATAAATGAAAAATAGAAGTTATTAAAGGAGATATATTCGTGATTTTGGACAGTGAATTATCCTTTATATTAGATATTGTGATTGTAAATGTTGGTTGGGAATTTTATCCACGATTTTGGAGAGTGGATAATCATTTAGATAAAAGTGTAGAAACACTGAATTGAATAGATAAGTATATTCACGATTTTGGACAGTGAATATATTATTGAATAAAACAGATATGTTTTAGGGAAGTGATATTATGTAATGAGGTTAATATGGAAATATAAATTTAATGGAACTAAATTGATGAATGGCTTACTAAAGAACTAGTTGATTATTTTTGAAATAGAAAAGCAAATGCCAAGTTCAAATGAGATTTAGATTTCAAATTTGAAGTTGTCAACATGATAATCCATTATAGGTTTAATAAATTCAGTGATGAATTTGAATTTAAACGTGCGGAAAATTTAATTAAGTGAAAAACTTAATATTGAAAAGTTTGAAATTGGTTTAAAACTAATATTATGAAAAGTATGAGGAATTCAAACTATGAATTAAGTTGAAGTTGAAATTGAAAAAGTTAATGGTTTTAAAGATGTTTTAAAATGCATTAAGTATCAAATACATAGATTTCAACATTCAATTGTTGAAATAGACGTTTTCGAGAGAAAATTAAGGAAATGGTGGACTATAACACTGTTGTTATAGTAAATGGTTTGCGGAAGGAAATGTTGTTTATAGTATTGGGATTTATATATCTATCTTAAATTCGAATCCCTATACTAGTGATTTTGAGTTGTCGTAACGATGTTTTACGTAACATTCGTTTTAACTCAAATAAATGTGTTTAAAAGAATGATTTCCTTAAAGAATGGAATATATACTTAATTTTGATTCAAGTATATTGAATATTTTCCGTGTTGAAAATAAATGAACTTGTGAATTACTTATTATTAAATAAGTATGGAAATGTTTTCCAATATGAAATGAAAGGTTTGAAATTTTATCTTTTAAAGATAAATTGAAAAACGAATATTTGAAATTTGTTTCAAATGTTTAAGTGTGGAAAATTATATATATCTTGTAAAGATATTTTTGAGAAATTTGAACAATTAGTTCAACTTGAATTTTTCAAAAAAAAAGATTGAATCTTGAGTTAAATTGAGTTTAACTTCGACATCAAAAACAATATAAGTTGAGCTTTGAAATTTGGATAGTCGATTGGGATTGTATGTCTAACATTGTGAATTGATGACATAGCATTTGATCTCTATTAAATATATATCTGTGGTGGCGGAGAATTTATTCTTTTAGCTTAACACCCTTCTCCGAGACATACGAGCTTAGAGGTTATATATCGATAGACATCAATTATGTGTTGAGAATTGACGATGTAACGTGAAATCCAAATCGAATGTGAAGTCGATAATGAATTGGATTATGAATGTGAATTAGGTTTGAGATAACCTTAATTTTCAAATCGATTTAGAGGAAAATTTTAAGTGAAATGGAAAATTTTGGAATCCTCTATTTGTTATGAATGTGAACTGAGTTTTCGTAACTTATATATGTGAATATAATAAATCGAAAACCATCAGTTTGGAAAGTCATTATTATGAAAGTCCTGTGTAGGTTTACATAGATATGATATGTACGAAATGTGAAATGAAGTACTATATGTATATGACATATGTTTTCTAAAAAACTGAGGATATGGAAATGTACCTTCCATTTATTATTTGTGAAGGTGATTGGAACTCGGTGGAGTGTCCATTGGAAATCGTAGCTACGTAGAATTTCCATTAGTGGAATGTCCATTAGGACTGACTGGGATCCCCCACGATGGATCATCGTGTTTGGGATTATGTGAATTAATGCTGGCGTAATTCGTGGGGCGTGATGCCTACAGTTACAAGCGATTCCACTGGGATAGTGGCGCAACCGCCGAGTAAACTGCGATCTAGAAACCGAAGCGAAATTCGAGGGGCGTGATGCCTATGGCCACGAGCGATTCTACTGCGATAGTAGCGTAACCGCCGTGTGGACCGCGATCTAAGGCGACAACCATGGCGAAATTCAAGAGAGATGAGAAATCTAAGGTTACAAGCGATTCTACTGGGATAGTAGCGTAACCGCCGGGTAAACTGTGATCCATGGGGGAATGTGCTTTCCATATCCATTTTTAAAAGAATTTTTAAAAGTATTTTCACTGGGAGTTGAAGCAAGTATGTTTAGTACTTGGAGATTTTTAGTCTTGCGCCTGGCCAGCGTATGCCTAATGTCTGTAAGAACGACGGTGGACTTGTTAAACTTCGAGTTAGTAAGTATTTTCAAACTTTGAATAGAAAATCAATAATCTAAAATTAGAATTACATAATTCTAACTTAATGAATTAGGGAAGAAGATCTTTAAAATATCTTGAAAGCACACAGCTTTGGAAAAGATGTAATATGCAAATATTTAGCATGAAAGATTTCAAGTTTAAAAATCTAAGTTTTGTAAGTCAAAAATTTGGTAAAAAGACTTTTGTGTCTTGATTATTGAAATCGATGAACAAAACTAGTGAGATAAAATAAATGGAATGAATCCTATATTTATTTGCGAGTTTGAAACTTGGTAAAATTTTGTAGGATATAAATATCGGTGAGATTTTAGCAATCGTTTTTTTTCCTAACTTATAATTTCGGGACGAAATTCTTTTAAGGAGGGAAGATTGTAACGATCCAGAATTTTTGAACAATTTAATTTGTAAATATTTAATTTATTTTAAATATTTAAATGATGATTTGACTTGAATTTCAAATTATCAGAATAAATTGGCGATTAAATATTAGAATTTAATCTGTTTAAAGTTGAATAAAATTTAAATTTAACTTTGGAGTTTGAAATTGAATATTGAATTGGTATTTAAAATTTGAACGAATGACTAGGAATAATAATTTGGATTTGAGAATTATTATTTATGTAAATTTATAAATTGATATTTATAGTTGAACTTCAAAACGTTTCTATATTTACTAAAGAAAATGATTTACAAAACAAAATTTAATTTATAAAGAAAAAAAAATGTAAAAAAATATATAATAATATATATAATATAAGTACACTGCCTTATACTTTCATCAGTTACACACGCCATTATTTACGCCTTAACTCACGCCTAAAATTTTGCCTTAACCCACGCCTTCAACTACGCTAAAATCACGTTCTCTATTCTCTTTTATACCCTACCCCTTTACCCCATTCAATCGAAACCCTTCCTTTTCATAAAAAAATCAAACCGAAGAAATAATGGCGGCCACGAGTTTCTTCGTTCGTTCCTTCTCGAGATAATGGCGGCCTCGTCTCTTCGATTCCCTGCTTCAACAATTAGGGCTTCAGCTTCAATCTTCGTTCAACTTGGCTCATTACTCTTCGGCCATTTCGATTCGGTGAAAGGTGAGTTCTTTGCTCACGATTAATTTTGATTCAAGTTTTTAAATTTGTTTGAATTGGTTGCTTGGTTGCATGCTATGATTTGGGTGTTATCTGTTATCATTTGCTCGGTTACTTTAATCTAAACTGTTAAGAACAGATGCTACTTGAAATTTGTTTTAAACTGATAAGAACAGATGCTACATGAAATTTGTTTTAAACTGTTAAGAACAGATGCTATATGATATTGTTTTTTTATCTGATGAGAACAGATGCTATTTAATATTTTGTTTTAAATTGTTAAGAACAGATGCTACTTGAATTTGTTTTTAATCTGATGAGAACAGATGCTATTTAATATTTTGTTTTAAATTGTTAAGAACAGATACTATATAATTTGTTTTAAACTGATAAGAACAGATGCTACTTGAAATTTATTTTAAACTGTTAAGAACAGATGCTATATGATATTGTTTTTTAAACTGTTGAGAACAGATGCTATTTGGGATTTATTTTTGAATTGATAAGAACAGATGCTATACCAAAAAAAAACCTTTGCTTGTCTGTGTTCCTGCATGTATAGGCAGTAGTTTGAAACTGTGGTTATGAATGCATTTGAATCTGCATAACTTGATTCTCTGTTCATACCTGGTTACAGAGTTTTAAAAATATATGATAAAATAAGTAAAAGTTGTTAAACCAGAAAAAAAAAATCAATGTTGAAATTCTGTGAGTAAACCTATGTTTATTCAAATCTTTTGTGCTTGAATTCCTGAATGAATATGATGGCTTGAATTAAATGAATGAAATGCTTGTGTTTTGCTTTTCTGGAAACATTGTTCTTGGGTGTATGCGTGTATATATGTAAGTATTTCAACCCAATTTTCTTTGTTATTTGAAATGACTGTGAGCAAAACTGAAACTTTTAAGGTTAAAACACTTTTATTACCCAGTATATATATAGCCATGAATGGAGGTAATGACTCAAAGCCATCTTGAATGGATGATTAAGTTGTGTTATTTGATAAGAGAAAAGGATGATCTGGAATGTTGTTAAATATGCCTGAATGTTGAATGTATCAGTGCGTACATGTTTTTGGAATGTTTGTATATCTGTGTATATGCCTCTGTTTAAACAGTATAGGCTAAACCTATTTTCTTTGAAATTTAAATCCTCCTTATAAAATTGATGTTATGCTTTAATCTTTAAAGAAAATCTGTTCATTTTAAATCTGAAGCTTTTAATGTTAAGAAAATTTTGAACCCAGTTTCATTTGTTTTGATTTGATCCTTTGCTTTGTTTCACTGGTATCTTCACTGTGTTGTTCACCATGTTGTTTGCAACTGTGTTGCACTTTTATCACTGGTATTTGCATTTTTGTCTGCATATTGGTTTGTTAGTACTTTGGGTGTCACTGGTGTACTTGAGTTGGGCTTGCCTGTTTAGTTAGCTGCAGACTTTGACTTGTTTCATTTTTGAACTTGAATCTTGTTCCTTTGCTGTTTGGTTCCATGTTCATGTGTGTCTTGAGTTTCTGGTTACTGTCACACTGAACTTGATTCAGTTGTACATTTGTTCATCAAGTCTCCCCTTTGCACTATCCTTTGTTGCCCACCATGTTTGTATTTACACTTGTTTTTGGGTCACTGTACATGCTTCACTACAATTCTTACTTGTCACGGCATATCTATATGTGTTTGACCTGTTTCACATCCACTTCATTATTACCTGGTCTGGGTATGTTGCTGTAGTATGTACTCGAGTCATGGTAGCATTTGCTTCTTGTACTTGGTCACAATTGACTGTTGTTACACTACTTGTGTCTGCTGCTCCCTGTACTTGTCTCACTGCAATTCTACAGGCTTCACTGCCCTTGTACATAATTTGTGTTGCATGCTTGCTGCTGCATGTTTGTTTACTTCATGTTTTTGTTCAAGTTAGCACTAGTTTTGCCTTGAGCATTTCTTTGTGGTCTTTGTGATTTGCACTTGCACACTTTCTCTTGTTGGTGCACACGTGTTGGTGAGGCAGTGCGCATGTGTGTAAATATACGTGTGTACTGCAGCCACACAGGATTGACAGATTTTAAAAATTGAAGTTGTTAATATGAAAATCCATAATAGATTTAAATTGATTCATGTGATTCGTCATCTCTGTAACGCCCCGAAAATTTTCGACTTTCGAAAATCCGACATCGACACTCACTTTATCGACTGCCGAGAAATCGAAGGCCGAAAACACGGAATGTTATGGGTTTTAAAAAGAATTTAAGAAAAAGAAAAAGAGAGAAAAGATAGAAAATAGAGAGGAAAAGAAGATAGACAATTTTTAGAAAACAGAGAAAGAAAACAGAGAATTTGAAAAATAGAAGATAGAAGAATTTTAAAATAGAACGGACAAAAGAAAACAACAGAACAACAACAGAATCTCACAATTCGCAGCGGAACAACATATAATAATAAATGAATAATCTTTAAACAAAGAACTATCAGTTATTACATTACATTTCATTACATCATATCATATCATCAGAGTGTACAACAACATACAACAATAAACAGTGCAGCGGAAAAAGAAATACTATATACTAGTAATACGCCATGCCATCCAGCTTGCCTCCAGCAACTCCTGAATATCCAGAATATCCTGATAAACCTTAACTCTTGACTGCCCGTGTGGAAATTGGTGGGCACCCAGAGTTTAGGAAGGAAAACAATAAACTCCAAGTCAGTCATGTGACTGGTGTGAGAACTCAAAACAGTTTATTTAACTTTAAAATCAAATAGAGGAATATTTTTAATCAATTCGCAATGCTTTTAAAAAATGAGACTACCATAAGGCCTCCCGCACACACACACATGCAAACGCAGAATCGGAGGAGATTTCTCCTTATGATAGTCAAAGATGCTTGATACGCATTTAAAATAATATTTGATATTATTATTAGTGTATAGTGTAGGAAAAATTCATTTCGAAAGTAGAATATAATCTTAGCCAACATAGACATTTCGAACTATGCCTACTATAGCTACCATCCAAACAGTGGTGACCACCATAAGTGAATAGCAGGTTCTATAACTAATACCGTACAAGTTTCGTATTGGGAATTGGATTTCCAACGAATGATCAGGCCAAGGAACTTCCCATTGCCACATGAGAATGCCTCTGGATGGACATCCCCGAGAACCAAACCGGATCTCTACCAACACAAGGCCGGGTTACTCCTAACTGAGTAACAACTGACCGAATATGCCATCCCCGGTCCTTTGGGACCTTTATCACCGAGCGCTCGTAATCAATTCACACAATCATAAAGTGTTTTCAACATGAGTAAGTATCTGGGCTCCATACCATGACACCACCCTTTTCCAGAAGGAAATGGACACATCCTAAAGGGTGCTACCCCTCATAACCTTGCCGCATCTTTCCTGTTTTGACCATTCACGGGGTGTGAGGCTCGACGAATTCACGTCCACAAAAACATACTTTATACAAAAGCCATGCTTTGGGTCAACAAATGATCAACACAATGATCACAAGGATAGACGATCAAATAAATGATCCTATCACAAATAATCAACACAATGATCATTTCAGCATCACTCAGCATGTCACATTACCAAACTGGGAATATATCGCTGATAACTTCAACTATATAACCTCTGAGCTCGTACGTCTCAGAGAAGGGTGTTAAGCAAAGAATAAATTCTCCGCCACCAACAGAAATATATTTGAAAGAAATCGGCTTTATATCTCAACTTGTAATGTCAGGCATACAATCCATACAAGTCTGTTCCGGGCTCGAACAGAACCGAAGGCACTTACAAAGAAGTCCTTGCAATCCGGATATTCACAATCCTGATCGGATTCACCATCACATATGGAGAACTCAATACCGTAGCTACTCGGTGCAGAGTCAATCGATAGTTCATCCTATCACTCTCGCAAATACCGGTCTTCAACACCGATCTTCAAATGCGATTCACAACGACGTATCACATATTCGGAGTGGGTTATACGACCCCATGGTCCTTTCCCGGTTAACCCGAATAGTGAGCGCTTATTCAAAATAAGTGTGCATTCAAATTCAAACAATTCACATCAAATACCCATTCAAAGGGAAATATTGATGGTCGGCTATTGAACTATCAATTGATATGCATACATCACCAGATTCCAAATAATTTTCCAATTTATCTTCAAAAAGATAAACTCTAAATATTCACTTCATATTGGAAAATATTTCCATACTTATTTATTCATAAGTAATTCACAAATCTCTTTTATTTTCAACAGTTAGAAAATATTCAATATACTTAAATCGAATTAAGTATATATTTCATTCTTTAAGGAAATCATTCTCTTAAACATATTTATTTGGGCCAAAACGAATGTTGCGTAAAACATCGTTACGACAACCCAAAATCACTAGTATAGGGATTCGAAATTAAATAGATATATAAATCTCAATACTATACAAAACATTTCCTTTCGGAAATCATTTACTATAACAACAGTGTTATAGTCCACTATTTCCTTTTATTTCTCGAAAACGTCTATTTCAACAATAAATGTTGAAATCTATGGTTTCGAATCACAACACCTTTTAAAACATCGTTAGATCGTTTTAATTCTATTTAAAACATTCACATTCTAAACAATTTCTTTAACGTGTTATTCACTGTTCAAAACGTGAATAAACTACGTTAACAAACTTCATCATTTCTATTCACTTTAACTTAAAGGATTATTCACTGTCTAAAACGTGAATATAACTCCATTTATAAGTTATAACAATTAACTTATCAAAATAAGTTATTTGCGGATTTATAAAACAACGTTTATAAATTCCGTTTCTTTTTATTTATAAAAACTTCCTTTTTATAAATTCCTTTATTAACCTATTTCAGTTTATAACTCAATTATAAACTAAATGTTTATATTATAAGTTAAATACTTATAAAACGATTATTTTATAAAATCGTTCTTTAAACTTCATAATTATAAATCTTATAACTTATAAGATTCATTTATTTAACCAAATCTATTCTTCAATTAACTTCACAAATTTATAAATCTTACTATTTATAAATTTCATTTATAACTTCACAGTTTATAATTCTATAAATTTCATTCATTTATGAAATTCATTTTCACTACATTCAAACACTTATAAAAACTCGTTTTATAATGTCTATATTTCAATTTATAAATATCCATTTATAAATCTCTTAATATAAATCAGTTTATATTATTATTCTAAAACGTCTTTAAATTCCTTTATAATTTCATCATTTCGATTTATAAAATAATCAAATTTTATAAATCCTATATTTAAACTTTTATCATATATTCAAAAATCCAATCTAAATTATTTTATAAAATCATTAGTTCATATTTCTCAAAAATCGACTTTCAATCGTATTTCTAAAAATCAGCTTTTTAACTATATTTCACAAAAACCAAAATTTTTATAACTTTAAAAATTATAACGTTTATTTATTTATAATGGATCAATTCCAAAAATATAGTATATTTTCAAAATCACTTTTAAAATCATTTTAAAATTCCAAAATCTGGGTCCAATGATGCTACACACCAAATAGTCAATCACGACTAATAACGATATCATATATCGATATGATAATCCATCAAATATCAAAATATCTGAAATAAAATAAATACTGTTGAGGAATCCAGTTGGATCCCTCCAACCTGTTTTCCTGCATCCAAAAACATTAGCACAATACCAATTTCGCTCCAGTACGAAATTATCGCGGTACATGTTTTTAATAAATATTATCCGCTTAATAACGGCGTAATAGGGTCTCATCCGCTAAACAAAAAATGCGGGAAATCAACAACTGCAATATATACATATGCCAATATATATATATTGATATTATATATAATACCAATTTCACTGTTTATGAAATATTCGCGGTATATGTTTATATTAAATAACATCCGCTTACTAACGGCGTATAATGTCTATTTTAACAATCAATAATTTACAGTCATCATTCAAACATGCATTCAGATATTTTAAATCTAACTATTTAAAATAAAATCGAAATCTATTCGATTGAGTGAGAAGTTCTCACCTTGGTTTTAATTTCCGTTTTAGCTTTTATTTCGAATAAAATTAAACGCGCATTTAATTTTACCCAAAATTCTCACTAACTCCAAACGACTCCAAACCAACTCCATCGCGTAGTGCTCGTCCATACGATTCCAACGCAACTGAGTTTGCATTTTTTCGACCTCGTATGAAAAAGTTATGATTTTTACAAGATTATACACGTTTTTTATACACAATTTACAACATAATTTCAACTTATCTCAACACACCCTCATCCACACCCTTGGATCTAGCATTCCATCATCTGGACCGTCCCCCCCCCCCTCTTCCTCATCACGTTCAATTTACAGGAAATTGGCCAAACGCACAAAACCCATAGCATAGAACTAGGGTTCCACCTTACGCCACCTACGCTCGACTATACTTCATCACACCACCGCCATGTCGAAGAGCACGACCCCCTCCATACTCGGCCCAAACTGCAGCAAGCTCGGCTCCTCCCCTCCTTGGGAAACGCGCACGCAACAGGCCACGTTCACACTCCATTTCCCATCAATCCGTGAAGCCATTCGCGATCTTGACCGTTGAAGTTGTAGATCTCTTCATGCTCTTCGATTCTCTAGTTGAAGGTTGTTGGTAAATGTCGATGGATGAGGAGATAATCGAGGTGGAAGTTGGGAGTTTTCTGGCCCTTGAATTTGGTGGAGGCGGCTAGGGTTTAATGTTTTATATATATATTTTTTTTTAATTTATGAAGAGGATGATGGCTATTTCTAAGGAACGAGCGACACTATTCATTCCGGGAATTCCGAACTCCGATTTAGGCGCCGTAACCAGCGTACCTAGGGTTTATCCCGCGTTCCGGACACAATGGAACAGGTTTCAGAAGCTAATTCGGAAGTATGGGCGAGTTATGGCTATAAACGCTCAATTTAAATTAAACCGATTTAAGTCGATTTATAGGCGTTTTAATTCGTACCGGACAAACGGTAAATCCAATTGACTTGAAATTTGAAACCTTACAATAATATCACATTACGGATCCGATGAAACTGGTTTCGTCGAAATCCGAGACTTTTTGAAAAATGGCTATTTTGACTCGCCAAATTTAAATTAAAAACGATTCGATGCGTTTCGAGCTGCCACGATCAAACGATAACTCCGATTGACACGAAAATTGAAATCCGGTAATAACTAACTATTACGGATCCAATGAAACTGGTTTCGTTCAATTCTGAGACTGTTCAAAAATTGACTATTTTACAGTCGATTATTAAATATTAAAATATTCAATTTTCACAGATTAACTTTTAATTCGATTTTAAAAGTTCTAAAATATCGTTCTAACTTCAATATGATAAAATAAAATTTTACAAGTCATTTACAATCATATTTAACTCAATTTTCAATTATTTCCATAATTTAACATATTAAATTATTGATTTAATTATCCAATTAAATCCAATAAATCAAATAAAAATTTATTTGACTTATAAATTCACTTATAAATATTTAAAATAAATTAAATATTCAAATTTAAATTATTAAAAATTCTGGGTCGTTACAATCTTTCCCCCTTAAAAGAATTTCGTCCTCGAAATTACAAGTAAGAAAAGTTACAGAATCTATTAATTTTCCAAAATTCATAGTTAAACTTCTTTCAAATCTTTACTAAGTTTTCAAATCATACTTAGTTATCTTTTCAAAAACAATTATATCATTTAACTTTCAACTTTAAAACAAAGTTTAAAGTTTTCAAAATTTTCCAATTTTTCTCAAATTTTTTCTAACGCCTTAAATTTTCGGAAAAATTCGCCATAGTCTCCTTTGCGCGGCTCGATCCGAAAAAAAAAATGACAGTATATATATCACAAATATACATCTCATCAAGTAATGAGGCATCCCGAAGGGAAAAAAGTATAAAAGTACGATATTTAATCCGAGATATGTACCTTATATTTTATTAGCAAGCATATACGGCTAATATAGCGCTAAAGCGAACTCCAAATGCGAAGCAAACGCGATCCGCACCTACTAAACACTCAACAAACAACATGAGAACATGCATATATGAAAATAGTATCAATATACAACATATAGCAACATAACTATACATGTCACATAGAAAATGCAACCAAACAACAAATGCAAACATCAACCAACTACCATCCATAATCAAATGAATTTTCATTCATATTCTCATTAATATTCAATGAATTGGTTTTCACTTTAAATCACATTTGATTTATTCCATATCAACTTATTTACATTTAATTGATTTAACATTCAATCCATTCATTTAATTCAATTACAACAGTTGAATTTCATTCATATACTCAAGTTCATATTCATCACTTAACTTAATTAATTTAGTTTGATATCAATATCAACTTTATTCAACAACACTTAAGTTATACTCCATTTAAACATCACTTAGTTTTACATAACTTAAATTCATATAGTTTCACTTCTAATTTATATAAGTTTATTTCACAATTGTAAATCACTTTAATTATAATTCAATTCTTATAATTCTTTTACTTATACAATTATTCTTTTATTTAGATTATTCAAACAACCTAACAATCAACTTATATACACTTTAATAATTCTAAAAAATTATTCCTTTACATTCAAAATATAATCAAGGCAAAATTATTTCATTTACCCAATTTAAAATCAATATTATGTCGAATTGTTCTATTCAAGTGTTTAGAAACCCCTTCGGCTCAGTTTCGAGGCTGTGCTGACGAAAGTTCATATACCACTCAATAAACCAATCATCACAATATAAAACAATTTTATATTCACTAACAAATACGCTCTCATAGCTATTATTACACTCAAACTCATTCTAGAGTACTGCTGACTCTATCTCTAACGAGTAATACCCAACAGAACCATGGTTGTCGCTTAACCATCAGCTCTGATACCAAATGTAACGACCCGTAAGTCCGTACTCCTTGAATAGACACTAATCTCCTTTGTTTAATTCAAGATGAACGAAAATACGAACCCTTAGGGGTTTAAGAAAAAGAATTTAGGAAAAGAAGAAGAGAGAATAAAAAGAAGAGATAGGAAATAAGATAGACGATTTTTAGAAAACAGAGAAAGAAAACAGAGAATTTGAAAAATAGAAGATAGAAGAATTTTAAAATAGAACGGACAAAAGAAAACAACAGAACAACAACAGAATCTCACAATTCGCAGCGGAACAACATATAATAATAAATGAATAATCTTTAAACAAAGAACTATCAGTTATTACATTACATTTCATTACATCATATCATATCATCGAGTGTACAACAACATACAACAATAAACAGTGCAGCGGAAAAAGAAATACTATATACTAGTAATACGCCATGCCATCCAGCTTGCCTCCAGCAACTCCTGAATATCCAGAATATCCTGATAAACCTTAACTCTTGACTGCCCGTGTGGAAATTGGTGGGCACCCAGAGTTTAGGAAGGAAAACAATAAACTCCAAGTCAGTCATGTGACTGGTGTGAGAACTCAAAACAGTTTATTTAACTTTAAAATCAAATAGAGGAATATTTTTAATCAATTCGCAATGCTTTTAAAAAATGAGACTACCATAAGGCCTCCCGCACACACACACATGCAAACGCAGAATCGGAGGAGATTTCTCCTTATGATAGTCAATGATGCTTGATACGCATTTAAAATAATATTTGATATTATTATTAGTGTATAGTGTAGGAAAAATTCATTTCGAAAGTAGAATATAATCTTAGCCAACATAGACATTTCGAACTATGCCTACTATAGCTACCATCCAAACAGTGGTGACCACCATAAGTGAATAGCAGGTTCTACAACTAATACCGTACAAGTTTCGTATTGGGAATTGGATTTCCAACGAATGATCAGGCCAAGGAACTTCCCATTGCCACATGAGAATGCCTCTGGATGGACATCCCCGAGAACCAAACCGGATCTCTACCAACACAAGGCCGGGTTACTCCTAACTGAGTAACAACTGACCGAATATGCCATCCCCCGGTCCTTTGGGACCTTTATCACCGAGCGCTCGTAATCAATTCACACAATCATAAAGTGTTTTCAACATGAGTAAGTATCTGGGCTCCATACCATGACACCACCCTTTTCCAGAAGGAAATGGACACATCCTAAAGGGTGCTACCCCTCATAACCTTGCCGCATCTTTCCTGTTTTGACCATTCACGGGGTGTGAGGCTCGACGAATTCACGTCCACAAAAACATACTTTATACAAAAGCCATGCTTTGGGTCAACAAATGATCAACACAATGATCACAAGGATAGACGATCAAATAAATGATCCTATCACAAATAATCAACACAATGATCATTTCAGCATCACTCAGCATGTCACATTACCAAACTGGGAATATATCGCTGATAACTTCAACTATATAACCTCTGAGCTCGTACGTCTCAGAGAAGGGTGTTAAGCAAAGAATAAATTCTCCGCCACCAACAGAAATATATTTGAAAGAAATCGGCTTTATATCTCAACTTGTAATGTCAGACATACAATCCATACAAGTCTGTTCCGGGCTCGAACAGAACCGAAGGCACTTACAAAGAAGTCCTTGCAATCCGGATATTCACAATCCTGATCGGATTCACCATCACATATGGAGAACTCAATACCGTAGCTACTCGGTGCAGAGTCAATCGATAGTTCATCCTATCACTCTCGCAAATACCGGTCTTCAACACCGATCTTCAAATGCGATTCACAACGACGTATCACATATTCGGAGTGGGTTATACGACCCCATGGTCCTTTCCCGGTTAACCCGAATAGTGAGCGCTTATTCAAAATAAGTGTGCATTCAAATTCAAACAATTCACATCAAATACCCATTCAAAGGGAAATATTGATGGTCGGCTATTGAACTATCAATTGATATGCATACATCACCAGATTCCAAATAATTTTCCAATTTATCTTCAAAAAGATAAACTCTAAATATTCACTTCATATTGGAAAATATTTCCATACTTATTTATTCATAAGTAATTCACAAATCTCTTTTATTTTCAACAGTTAGAAAATATTCAATATACTTAAATCGAATTAAGTATATATTTCATTCTTTAAGGAAATCATTCTCTTAAACATATTTATTTGGGCCAAAACGAATGTTGCGTAAAACATCGTTACGACAACCCAAAATCACTAGTATAGGGATTCGAAATTAAATAGATATATAAATCTCAATACTATACAAAACATTTCCTTTCGGAAATCATTTACTATAACAACAGTGTTATAGTCCACTATTTCCTTTTATTTCTCGAAAACGTCTATTTCAACAATAAATGTTGAAATCTATGGTTTCGAATCACAACACCTTTTAAAACATCGTTAGATCGTTTTAATTCTATTTAAAACATTCACATTCTAAACAATTTCTTTAACGTGTTATTCACTGTTCAAAACGTGAATAAACTACGTTAACAAACTTCATCATTTCTATTCACTTTAACTTAAAGGATTATTCACTGTCTAAAACGTGAATATAACTCCATTTATAAGTTATAACAATTAACTTATCAAAATAAGTTATTTGTGGATTTATAAAACAACGTTTATAAATTCCGTTTCTTTTTATTTATAAAAACTTCCTTTTTATAAATTCCTTTATTAACCTATTTCAGTTTATAACTCAATTATAAACTAAATGTTTATATTATAAGTTAAATACTTATAAAACGATTATTTTATAAAATCGTTCTTTAAACTTCATAATTATAAATCTTATAACTTATAAGATTCATTTATTTAACCAAATCTATTCTTCAATTAACTTCACAAATTTATAAATCTTACTATTTATAAATTTCATTTATAACTTCACAGTTTATAATTCTATAAATTTCATTCATTTATGAAATTCATTTTCACTACATTCAAACACTTATAAAAACTCGTTTTATAATGTCTCTTAATATAAATCAGTTTATATTATTATTCTAAAACGTCTTTAAATTCCTTTATAATTTCATCATTTCGATTTATAAAATAATCAAATTTTATAAATCCTATATTTAAACTTTTATCATATATTCAAAAATCCAATCTAAATTATTTTATAAAATCATTAGTTCATATTTCTCAAAAATCGACTTTCAATCGTATTTCTAAAAATCAGCTTTTTAACTATATTTCACAAAAACCAAAATTTTTATAACTTTAAAAATTATAACGTTTATTTATTTATAATGGATCAATTCCAAAAATATAGTATATTTTCAAAATCACTTTTAAAATCATTTTAAAATTCCAAAATCTGGGTCCAATGATGCTACACACCAAATAGTCAATCACGACTAATAACGATATCATATATCGATATGATAATCCATCAAATATCAAAATATCTGAAATAAAATAAATACTGTTGAGGAATCCAGTTGGATCCCTCCAACCTGTTTTCCTGCATCCAAAAACATTAGCACAATACCAATTTCGCTCCAGTACGAAATTATCGCGGTACATGTTTTTAATAAATATTATCCGCTTAATAACGGCGTAATAGGGTCTCATCCGCTAAACAAAAAATGCGGGAAATCAACAACTGCAATATATACATATGCCAATATATATATATTGATATTATATATAATACCAATTTCACTGTTTATGAAATATTCGCGGTATATGTTTATATTAAATAACATCCGCTTACTAACGGCGTATAATGTCTATTTTAACAATCAATAATTTACAGTCATCATTCAAACATGCATTCAGATATTTTAAATCTAACTATTTAAAATAAAATCGAAATCTATTCGATTGAGTGAGAAGTTCTCACCTTGGTTTTAATTTCCGTTTTAGCTTTTATTTCGAATAAAATTAAACGCGCGTTTAATTTTACCCAAAATTCTCACTAACTCCAAACGACTCCAAACCAACTCCATCGCGTAGTGCTCGTCCATACGATTCCAACGCAACTGAGTTTGCATTTTTTCGACCTCGTATGAAAAAGTTATGATTTTTACAAGATTATACACGTTTTTTTATACACAATTTACAACATAATTTCAACTTATCTCAACACACCCTCATCCACACCCTTGGATCTAGCATTCCATCATCTGGACCGTCCCCCCCCCCTCTTCCTCATCACGTTCAATTTACAGGAAATTGGCCGAACGCACAAAACCCATAGCATAGAACTAGGGTTCCACCTTACGCCACCTACGCTCGACTATACTTCATCACACCACCGCCATGTCGAAGAGCACGACCCCCTCCATACTCGGCCCAAACTGCAACAAGCTCGGCTCCTCCCCTCCTTGGGAAACGCGCACGCAACAGGCCACGTTCACACTCCATTTCCCATCAATCCGTGAAGCCATTCGCGATCTTGACCGTTGAAGTTGTAGATCTCTTCATGCTCTTCGATTCTCTAGTTGAAGGTTGTTGGTAAATGTCGATGGATGAGGAGATAATCGAGGTGGAAGTTGGGAGTTTTTTGGCCCTTGAATTTGGTGGAGGCGGCTAGGGTTTAATGTTTTATATATTTTTTTTTTTAATTTATGAAGAGGATGATGGCTATTTATAAGGAACGAGCGACACTATTCATTCCGGGAATTCCGAACTCCGATTTAGGCGCCGTAACCAGCGTACCTAGGGTTTATCCCGCGTTCCGGACACAATGGAACAGGTTTCGGAAGCTAATTCGGAAGTATGGGCGAGTTATGGCTATAAACGCTCAATTTAAATTAAACCGATTTAAGTCGATTTATAGGCGTTTTAATTCGTACCGGACAAACGGTAAATCCAATTGACTTGAAATTTGAAACCTTACAATAATATCACATTACGGATCCGATGAAACTGGTTTCGTCGAAATCCGAGACTTTTTGAAAAATGGCTATTTTGACTCGCCAAATTTAAATTAAAAACGATTCGATGCGTTTCGAGCTGCCACGATCAAACGATAACTCCGATTGACACGAAAATTGAAATCCGGTAATAACTAACTATTACGGATCCAATGAAACTGGTTTCGTTCAATTCTGAGACTGTTCAAAAATTGACTATTTTACAGTCGATTATTAAATATTAAAATATTCAATTTTCACAGATTAACTTTTAATTCGATTTTAAAAGTTCTAAAATATCGTTCTAACTTCAATATGATAAAATAAAATTTTACAAGTCATTTACAATCATATTTAACTCAATTTTCAATTATTTTCATAATTTAACATATTAAATTATTGATTTAATTATCCAATTAAATCCAATAAATCAAATAAAAATTTATTTGACTTATAAATTCACTTATAAATATTTAAAATAAATTAAATATTCAAATTTAAATTATTAAAAATTCTGGGTCGTTACAATCTCTGTTACCATTTACTTCAATTCATTGCAAATTTAATTACTTGAATTAAGATTTATCCTGACTCGAGTGTTTTTGTGTTTGCAATAAACGCTCGGGTCAGACCGAGTATTTTTACAGCTTGAAGATTTTCAGGCCGCGAAGTTAGAGAGAGTTGGGGAAATTGCTTCACTTTAGCTTTTCGAAGAATTTTTGTACTTAAAAGAAATATTCCGCTGTATAAAATTTAATGCATTGTACAAACTCTGATATATGTATAAAAGATTCATTTATGTAAAAATTATGATTATTTTGTGATTCTGTGGCTGATTCTGTTTAAACTCTATAAACTGACTAACAATCCGTCATTTTGAACGTCTCAAGTTGGTTTAATTACCGACTAAAGGCGGTCAGGCGGCGGGTCGTTACAAAAGTGGTATCAGAGCTTTGGTTTACACAAAGCTCAGTTTATGATGTTTAATGTGAATAGTTACTAGAACCACTTTAAAGAAAATGTTTTCAAATCTAAAGAAGTATGAAATTGTTTTCTTGGAAAAAATATAAAAGATATTTTGAAAATTCAAATTTTTTTTTCGAAAATTCCCCTCTCTAAATTTAGGATTGCGATAGTTTCTCATTCGAAAATCCATTATCGAATTATTGAGACTTATGTTAAATAAATTATAAGTGAAGTGAATTAATGAATTGGTTTAAATCCAATATTTTGAATATCTCCAAAATAATAAATTGGGTAATAAAATGATATTTCAATTTAGTTATAGCCAAGAGGATAATTAAACTATAACTTGGGAATTTGATTCTGAATTCTTTTGAAAATTGATTTCAAATGTTTTGAAGAACGATTTAGTAAATAAATGGATTATAAGTACTTAACTTATAATATGAACTTTTGGTATATAATTGAGTTATATAAATTGAATTGAGTTGAATTGATAAAGGAGATTTATAAATTGAAGTTTATAAATAGAAATGGAATTTGTAAAGATTGTTTATAAATTCGAAACCAATTGAATTTGATAAATGAAAAATAGAAGTTATTAAAGGAGATATATTCGTGATTTTGGACAGCGAATTATCCTTTATATTAGATATTGTGATAGTAAATGTTGGTTGGGAATTTTATCCACGATTTTGGACAGTGGATAATCATTTAAATAAAAGTGTAGAAACACTGAATTGAATAGATAAGTATATTCACGATTTTGGACAGTGAATATATTATTGAATAAAACAGATATGTTTTAGGGAAGTGATATTATGAAATGAGGTTAATGTGGAAATATAAATTTAATGGAACTAAATTGATGAATGGCTTACTAAAGAACTAGTTGATTATTTTTGAAACAGAAAAGCAAATGCCAAGTTCAACTGAGATTTAGATTTCAAATTTGAAGTTGTCAACATGATAATCCATTATAGGTTTAATAAATTCAGTGATGAATTTGAATTTAAACGTGCGGAAAATTTAATTAAGTGAAAAACTTAATATTGAAAAGTTTGAAATTGGTTTAAAACTAATATTATGAAAAGTATGAGGAATTCAAACTATGAATTAAGTTGAAGTTGAAATTGCAAAATTTAATGGTTTTAAAGATGTTTTAAAATGCATTAAGTATCAAATACATAGATTTCAACATTCAATTGTTGAAATAGACGTTTTCGAGAGAAAATTAAGGAAATGGTGGACTATAACACTGTTGTTGTAGTAAATGGTTTGCGGAAGGAAATGTTGTTTATAGTATTGGGATTTATATATCTATCTTAAATTCGAATCCCTATACTAGTGATTTTGAGTTGTCGTAACGATGTTTTACGTAACATTCGTTTTAACTCAAATAAATGTGTTTAAAAGAATGATTTCCTTAAAGAGTGGAATATATACTCAATTTTGATTCAAGTATATTGAATATTTTCCGTGTTGAAAATAAATGAACTTGTGAATTACTTATTATTAAATAAGTATGGAAATGTTTTCCAATATGAAATGAAAGGTTTGAAATTTTATCTTTTAAAGATAAATTGAAAAATGAATATTTGAAATTTGTTTCAAATGTTTAAGTGTGGAAAATTATATATATCTTGTAAAGATATTTTTGAGAAATTTGAACAATTAGTTCAACTTGAATTTTTCAAAAAAAAAGATTGAATCTTGAGTTAAATTGAGTTTAACTTCGACATCAAAAACATTATAAGTTGAGCTTTGAAATTTGGATAGTCGATTGGGATTGTATGTCTAACATTGTGAATTGATGACATAGCATTTGATCTCTATTAAATATATATCTGTGGTGGCGGAGAATTTATTCTTTTAGCTTAACACCCTTCTCTGAGACATACGAGCTTAGAGGTTATATATCGATAGACATCAATTATGTGTTGAGAATTGACGATGTAACGTGAAATCCAAATCGAATGTGAAGTCGATAATGAATTGGATTATGAATGTGAATTAGGTTTGAGATAACCTTAATTTTCAAATCGATTTAGAGGAAAATTTTAAGTGAAATGGAAAATTTTGGAATCCACTATTTGTTATGAATGTGAATTGAGTTTTCGTAACTTATATATGTGAATATAATAAATCGAAAACCATCAGTTTGGAAAGTCATTATTATGAAAGTCCTGTGTAGGTTTACATAGATATGATATGTACGAAATGTGAAATGAAGTACTATATGTATATGACATATGTTTTCTAAAAAACTGAGGATATGGAAATGTACCTTCCATTTATTATTTGTGAAGGTGATTGGAACTCGGTGGAGTGTCCATTGGAAATCGTAGCTACGTAGAATTTCCATTAGTGGAATGTCCATTGGGACTGACTGGGATCCCCCACGATGGATCATCGTGTTTGGGATTATGTGAATTGATGCTGGCGTAATTCGTGGGGCGTGATGCCTACAGTTACAAGCGATTCCACTGGGATAGTGGCACAACCGCCGAGTAAACTGCGATCTAGAAACCGAAGCGAAATTCGAGGGGCGTGATGCCTATGGCCACGAGCGATTCTACTGGGATAGTAGCGTAACCGCCGTGTGGACCGCGATCTAAGGCGACAACCATGGCGAAATTCAAGAGAGATGAGAAATCTAAGGTTACAAGCGATTCTACTGGGATAGTAGCGTAACCGCCGGGTAAACTGTGATCCATGGGGGAATGTGCTTTCCATATCCATTTTTAAAAGAATTTTTAAAAGTATTTTCACTGGGAGTTGAAGCAAGTATGTTTAGTACTTGGAGATTTTTAATCTTGCGCCTGGCCAGCGTATGCCTAATGTCTGTAAGAACGACGGTGGACTTGTTAAACTTCGAGTTAGCAAGTATTTTCAAACTTTGAATAGAAAATCAATAATCTAAAATTAGAATTACATAATTCTAACTTAATGAATTAAGGAAGAAGATCTTTAAAATATCTTGAAAGCACACAGCTTTGGAAAAGATGTAATATGCAAATATTTAGCATGAAAGATTTCAAGTTTAAAAATCTAAGTTTTGTAAGTCAAAAATTTGGTAAAAAGACTTTTGTGTCTTGATTATTGAAATCGATGAACAAAACTAGTGAGATAAAATAAATGGAATGAATCCTATATTTATTTGCGAGTTTGAAACTTGGTAAAATTGTGTAGGATATAAATATCGGTGAGATTTTAGCAATCGTTTTTTTTTCCTAACTTATAATTTCGGGACGAAATTCTTTTAAGGAGGGAAGATTGTAACGATCCAGAATTTTTGAACAATTTAATTTGTAAATATTTAATTTATTTTAAATATTTAAATGATGATTTGACTTGAATTTCAAATTATCAGAATAAATTGGCGATTAAATATTAGAATTTAATCTGTTTAAAGTTGAATAAAATTTAAATTTAACTTTGGAGTTTGAAATTGAATATTGAATTGGTATTTAAAATTTGAACGAATTACTAGGAATAATAATTTGGATTTGAGAATTATTATTTATGTAAATTTATAAATTGATATTTATAGTTGAACTTCAAAACGTTTCTATATTTACTAAAGAAAATGATTTACAAAACAAAATTTAATTTATAAAGAAAAAAAAATGTAAAAAAATATATAATAATATATATAATATAAGTACACTGCCTTATACTTTCATCAGTTACACACGCCATTATTTACGCCTTAACTCACGCCTAAAATTTTGCCTTAACCCACGCCTTCAACTACGCTAAAATTACGTTCTCTATTCTCTTTTATACCCTACCCCTTTACCCCATTCAATCGAAACCCTTCCTTTTCATAAAAAAATCAAACCGAAGAAATAATGGCGGCCACGAGTTTCTTCGTTCGTTCCTTCTCGAGATAATGGCGGCCTCGTCTCTTCGATTCCCTGCTTCAACAATTAGGGCTTCAGCTTCAATCTTCGTTCAACTTGGCTCATTACTCTTCGGCCATTTCGATTCGGTGAAAGGTGAGTTCTTTGCTCACGATTAATTTTGATTCAAGTTTTTAAATTTGTTTGAATTGGTTGCTTGGTTGCATGCTATGATTTGGGTGTTATCTGTTATCATTTGCTCAGTTACTTTAATCTAAACTGTTAAGAACAGATGCTACTTGAAATTTGTTTTAAACTGATAAGAACAGATGCTACTTGAAATTTGTTTTAAACTATTAAGAACAGATGCTATATGATATTGTTTTTTTATCTGATGAGAACAGATGCTATTTAATATTTTGTTTTAAATTGTTAAGAACAGATGCTACTTGAATTTGTTTTTAATCTGATGAGAACAGATGCTATTTAATATTTTGTTTTAAATTGTTAAGAACAGATACTATATAATTTGTTTTAAACTGATAAGAACTGATGCTACTTGAAATTTGTTTTAAACTGTTAAGAACAGATGCTATATGATATTGTTTTTTAAACTGTTGAGAACAGATACTATTTGGGATTTATTTTTGAATTGATAAGAACAGATGCTATACCAAAAAAAAACCTTTGCTTGTCTGTGTTCCTGCATGTATAGGCAGTAGTTTGAAACTGTGGTTATGAATGCATTTGAATCTGCATAACTTGATTCTCTGTTCATACCTGGTTACAGAGTTTTAAAAATATATGATAAAATAAGTAAAAGTTGTTAAACCAGAAAAAAAAATCAATGTTGAAATTCTATGAGTAAACCTATGTTTATTCAAATCTTTTGTGCTTGAATTCCTGAATGAATATGATGGCTTGAATTAAATGAATGAAATGCTTGTGTTTTGCTTTTCTGGAAACATTGTTCTTGGGTGTATGCGTGTATATATGTAAGTATTTCAACCCAATTTTCTTTGTTATTTGAAATGACTGTGAGCAAAACTGAAACTTTTAAGGTTAAAACACTTTTATTACCCAGTATATATATAGCCATGAATGGAGGTAATGACTCAAAGCCATCTTGAATGGATGATTAAGTTGTGTTATTTGATAAGAGAAAAGGATGATCTGGAATGTTGTTAAATATGCCTGAATGTTGAATGTATCAGTGCGTACATGTTTTTGGAATGTTTGTATATCTGTGTATATGCCTCTGTTTAAACAGTATAGGCTAAACCTATTTTCTTTGAAATTTAAATCCTCCTTATAAAATTGATGTTATGCTTTAATCTTTAAAGAAAATCTGTTCATTTTAAATCTGAAGCTTTTAATGTTAAGAAAATTTTGAACCCAGTTTCATTTGTTTTGATTTGATCCTTTGCTTTGTTTCACTGGTATCTTCACTGTGTTGTTCACCATGTTGTTTGCAACTGTGTTGCACTTTTATCACTGGTATTTGCATTTTTGTCTGCATATTGGTTTGTTAGTACTTTGGGTGTCACTGGTGTACTTGAGTTGGGCTTGCCTGTTTAGTTAGCTGCAGACTTTGACTTGTTTCATTTTTGAACTTGAATCTTGTTCCTTTGCTGTTTGGTTCCATGTTCATGTGTGTCTTGAGTTTCTGGTTACTGTCACACTGAGCTTGATTCAGTTGTACATTTGTTCATCAAGTCTCCCCTTTGCACTATCCTTTGTTGCCCACCATGTTTGTATTTACACTTGTTTTTGGGTCACTGTACATGCTTCACTACAATTCTTACTTGTCACGGCATATCTATATGTGTTTGACCTGTTTCACATCCACTTCATTATTACCTGGTCTGGGTATGTTGCTGTAGTATGTACTCGAGTCATGGTAGCATTTGCTTCTTGTACTTGGTCACAATTGACTGTTGTTACACTACTTGTGTCTGCTGCTCCCTGTACTTGTCTCACTGCAATTCTACAGGCTTCACTGCCCTTGTACATAATTTGTGTTGCATGCTTGCTGCTGCATGTTTGTTTACTTCATGTTTTTGTTCAAGTTAGCACTAGTTTTGCCTTGAGCATTTCTTTGTGGTCTTTGTGATTTGCACTTGCACACTTTCTCTTGTTGGTGCACACGTGTTGGTGAGGCAGTGCGCATGTGTGTAAATATACGTGTGTACTGCAGCCACACAGGATTGACAGATTTTAAAAATTGAAGTTGTTAATATGAAAATCCATAATAGATTTAAATTGATTCATGTGATTCGTCATCTCTGTTACCATTTGCTTCAATTCATTGCAAATTTAATTACTTGAATTAAGATTTATCCTGACTCGAGTGTTTTTGTGTTTGCAATAAACGCTCGGGTCAGACCGAGTATTTTTACAGCTTGAAGATTTTCAGGCCGCGAAGTTAGAGAGAGTTGGGGAAATTGCTTCACTTTAGCTTTTCGAAGAATTTTTTTACTTAAAAGAAATATTCCGCTATATAAAATTTAATGCATTGTACAAACTCTGATATATGTATAAAAGATTCATTTATGTAAAAATTATGATTATTTTGTGATTCTGTGGATGATTCTGTTTAAACTCTATAAACTGATTAACAATCCGTCATTTTGAACGTCTCAAGTTGGTTTAATTACCGACTAGAGGCGGTCAGGGCGGCGGGTCGTTACCGATTATGATTATCATGATTATTATTATTGTTTCTTTTGCACTCTGATTATTTAAGACTAAGATGTATTTTTCATGAGACATGAATTTGAGCTATTTTGAGACATTCCATGTTTTTATGATTTATTTTGAAATGAAGTTTAATTTTAAATGACAAGTTATTATTTAATGTTTCCGCTATTTTTACTTATTTGTCTTCTGAATTTAGTCATTGTGATACTTTAGCTATACCTATAATGCATGATATCCTTAGGTGTGCCCTTCTTGGGTATACTAAGGGGTGTGGGGTGTTTCATCTTTAATGGCTTCTTAACCTTATTCTTTACTTTCATGCACTTTCATTTCATGTTTTCTTTTATTGCTATTTTATTTCATACTCTTTTATTTAGTTTATGCTTCTTTATCTTATGCTAGCAGTTAGTTTTAATTTATGCAATTAGTTTAGTTTCATTTCATGAATGTAGTGAACTCTCTTTTCTTTTGATTAGCTCTCATTTTCCTTGCTTTTATGTTTGAATTATTTTGTGTTGACATGAATTCAATTATGAGAAGCTAAACCTCTTCAATTTAGAGGTAGTGAAGCTCTCATGAACCATACTAAATCAACATAAAATAGTTGCATTTGTAGTCTCTTGTTTTGTGTTTAATGGAAATAAAGAATGATAGTATTTTATGTTTCTTTTTAGTGAATTTGATAGCCTATGTTGACAACTCAAATAGGCTATGCTTAATCTAATATAAACATAAGCTATTTGATCATTTGCCTAAGTAATTTTGATAATAAACGTCAAATTAGATTCATAATTTGATGATCTATGTTACTAGTTCATAGTAAATAGATCATGCTTAAAATTGGTTTATTTTTAATTTATGAGATTTTAGAATTGGGTTTGAATGGTGTGTTAGAATTTGATGGTTTAAGTTGTGCTAATTAATAGCACAAATAAGCCATACTTATAACAAACACATAATTCATTTCTACTTAAAATATAAATGAGAGGCTATGGATACATTTTCTGTTTGATTTATATAAATGATTGAAAGTGAGTTTACCTCTAAATTGCTCCTTAATCTCATAGTTTTATTCACTTTTTCTATAGTTTGTTTTTCTACAATTTTCTTAGTTTAAACAATTTCAAAACCCTAGGCTAATTTGATTGAGTAATATTAGAATTTTTTCTTTCTCCGTGGATCAACCCGTACTCGCATACGTAGGACGATTGTACGCCGCGCGGTTGTGGTTTTATAATGATTAAGTTCGGTTGTTTTCCAATCGATAGAATTTTCCATTGTTCAGCATTCTTTCATCACTTGGGTTATTCTACCGTTCTGACTGCTAACTCTTCAACCTCGATGCTTAGATGTTTAGAATCCTTTGATATTGTTTGGGTACACATAAAGTAGGTAAAGTAGAGTCTTTGTGAAGTTTGAGTGAAAAATATGGAAGAAAGGGATGTCTCCACCGACATGATGAAGATGGCACCAACTTCTCCCCTTAACTCCAATCATGTTGAAATTTCTCCGAGTTATTTCAATTCCCAATGTAAGTGTGTTTGCATGACTTCAAGTCATTTGGTCTTTGTTTCGACGTTCTAGCTATCATTGATTTCTGCATGATTAGAAAATTAGTTAACAAGATCATATCTTAATGGTCCACTTTTATCGCTCCCACCAATTGTAAGATATTTTGTTGCAGGGTGCAAATAATCACCTCCAAATCATTATTTAAAAGTTCTGTTTCAACACAAATATGCAAAACTACTTGTTACATATGCGCTAATTGTGAGTTGAATCCAAATTGGTTTAAGCATGTTGATAAACAAGATTTTCTTTATTTATTTTGACATCTGAAATCGATGAGGTCGTTTTCTCATAAACCATGCTTTATACACATCTATCTAACTGCATTGTCCTTTTTCTCATAGGCTCACATGCGATAAGTGGATCTCCTCTTGTATACTTTCTCTAGAAACATATTTTCTGATTGTAATTGGAATCCATTTCAGATTAAAATCACCACACCGGTGGCTGATTCTATACGCTTTACGGCTTATCGACGATGGACGAGATTTCCCTTATGATTAATTCATTTCCTCGATAGTAATAAGAAACTCGTAGTTTTACTTAAATATACAAGGTATCCCATTAGACATTCTAAAGAGCCATATCACTTTCATTCCTAGTTAAATCTATATCATTTATGTAATTGGTCTCTCTTTTTGAATCTTGAATCGCATCCAGGTCTATCACACTATAAATAATTTATTTAGAAATATTTAAAGGAACCATGCTAGTAAGATGTAGGTGAAATAGATGGAATTCAATTTTTTCCTATTTTAGATCTTTATTGGGCCCAAGAAATCTAAAGTTTGTTAGATCCAATCGAATAACATTTAAATAAAATATCGTTTAATTTAATTTAAAAAATGGTTTTTTATAAGTTTTAACTAAAAAGTGTATCAAATACATTTATATGTATGCAGTGCACGTGCCATAAATATGAAGTGTATATGACTAATGTGATAGTATGTAACTACTGGATTATACTTCAATGGACCCATTTGTCCCTTTCTATATGTCTTTATTTTCAAAAGTTCTTATTTAAACTATATATATATCTAACTATATATATATATATACACCTGTGCGTGTGTTTTCAAAATCGGTAACATCGCCTCGTTAAAAACCTGAATAATACCAGTGTAATATTGTTCAAGGAAAAAGAGTGTGGTTTCTTTATTGCTATACAAAAATGTTTACATCATTACATGGCAATAAAATATACCAGAATATGATAGAAAAAAATAAAAAGGAAATACAAAGGTCAATGCTACTATCTTAGAAAAGAAGTCTAATCTTCCTTATCTTCCAACGTCTACAATCTATAGATCCGCTATCCAAGTCTCGACACACGTTCATTTACTAGTTATAAATCAGAAATTCATTCCCCCATATTTAAAAAAATGCAAGAATGACGCACAAACTAGTGGTATTTTTAAATTGAAAAATTCTCGTCAATCTCAGATGGATCCGAGTTTAGAAGCAGAAGACATACGAATTCAACCTCCGTCTTTCAAGTGGATACCCCACCTGCTTAATATCGCATGATTGAAAACATTGCTCCCTATTCTTCTATTTGAAGTCGCTACTGTTAGGAACTGAGTTGATGATGTTTTGATGACAACAACCTTATATAGTTATTATACTTTACTTTATAAAATATATACTAACATTTCTATATAGCTATATATATATATGTATGTATGTATGTATATAGGAAGTATATGCAGGTATTATCGAAGACTGATCAGTATAAAGACTCAAGCATCAAGATGAAGATTAGAGATTCAAGATTCAATACTCTAGAGAATCAAGATTTCAAGATCTCAAGATAAGTGTCTAGTATTTTGTTAAAACTTCATAATAGCACTCACATCTTTCTTCCAATTTTCTTTTGGGATGGTACCCAATTTCTATCGAAACCAATGGCTTACAAACCCACGACAAGTAGCTTACAAACCTACGACAAGTGGCTTACAAACCCACGAAAATCAAAATCATTTAAACTACTTTGTACAAGTTCTCGAGTCCTATGGAGGAGCTCTGTAGGAAGGTTCTTGCAATTTCAGTTTGAATAGATTTTTCAAAATGTTTTTAAATCTGTTTTTCAAAATGTTTTAGCTTTCAAAATTATGTTTTCAAAAATGTTTTCAAACTTTGTTTTAGCCTTGAAATATTCCTCCATTCTAATTTTAAAAACTTCTATTTTTAAAACATCAAAACTTATTCTGATTTTAAATATTACTTATATAATTGACGGTCTATATCAATTATATTTATATATTTAAAATAACGTTTTATATTCATTCTCTATCTTAAAATATTATTTAAACACTTTATTTTGCTTCAGAGAAGTTTCAACTTGTTTTAAATTCAAATGCTTTTACAAAACAACATCTCTACAATTTTGAACTGAGGGATGTCAACATATGGGGATACCCCATGTCGACATGGTGACAGTTGAATTCAAAATTCAAATTTCAAAAGAAGTGTCCATTCGTTCAAAAACCTTTCGCCGATGGTTATGGCTGTTGTGCATCTATATAAAGGCTTTCAAAACGAATTTTTTAACAACAAAATTTTCTTATTTTCTTCACTCTTTCTTCTCCACAATTCCATATCCATAAAACTTCATATTTTCAAGATCGTGCCATCATTCTGCCAAACTCTCAATAGGAAATCATTTAGATACTCTTTCTATTTGATTCTCCATCATTCTACTAAAGATCAAAGTGCTATTCAGAGTTATAGGATCAATTTTATTCAAAAAGTCCATAGAGTCTATCCATTCAAAAGGATTGGTATTAGAAAGTATTAGGGTGATCTTCTGTGTCGTAAATCAAGAGAGTTTACCCCAGACTCGGAGATAGGAGGGTTCCTCAAGGCCTTAGAAATTGAGGGTTGTAATTTGGATATTGGCTTATAAAAATCTGTACAAGGATATTGCCTTGGTGCAGGACTGGATGTAGGAGGATTCCGAACCAGTATAAAATCCGGTGTGTTCTTTCCTTTTACTTGCTTTACTTTACTATTTGCATTTGTTATATGTTCTATGATCATTCTGTGTTAGAATTCTGTTTATATTTGTGTTGAAAGTTTTAATTTAGTTATATAGTTCATATATTCTTTAAAACACTATTCACCCCCCCCCTCTAGTGTTATTTCTGCCTTAAGATCCTTAATCCGCATCCCCAACAATTGGTATCAGAGCATTGGTTTTCATTGTTTTCATAATCTGAAATTTTGAAAAGTTTTAATGGCACAACACACTAGTAATGTCACTCATGTCACTACTACGTCTATCAACACAAGTACTAACACTAGTTCATTTGTAGAAGGTCAGTCTACTGTCAGACCACCACTTTTTAATGGCAGTAATTATGCATATTGGGCATGTAGGATGAAAATTTATTTACAATCCATAAGTTTAGATACTTGGAATATGACACAAATTGAATATGTTGAACCAACTACAAATTTTGCCCGGTGGACTACTGAGCAAAAGACAGTTGCACAAAACAATTCTAAGGCCATGAATATACTATTTTGTTCACTAGATAGGAATGATTTTAATAGAGTCTCTGTTTGTAAGTCTGCATTTGAAATCTAGAAAACTTTGCAAGTAACTCATGAAGGAACAAGCAAAGTTAAACAGACTAAAATTTCCATATTAACTAACCAGTTTCAATTGTTTAAAATGCATGAAAATGAGTCTATTTCCGACATGTATTGTCGATTTCAAGACATTGTACACTCATGGATTGCTTTAGGAAAGGGTTTCTCAGAAGAAGATCAAGTCAGAAAAATACTCAATTCACTCACTCCAGAATGGGATCAAAAGACACTTACTATTGAAGAGGCAAATGATGTTAGTCAAATGAAGATCGAAGAGTTAATCGGTAATCTAATGTCTTATGAAGTTCAACTACAAGGGAGAAAAGAATTTAAGGCAACGGAAAAGAAATCGATCGCATTCAAAGCAACAACTGGAGATTCAGAACAAGAGAGTGATGAAGAAATTTCTTTCATGACCAGAAATTTCAAGAAATTTTTGAAGTATAGAAAGATGAATAACTTTAAAAGAAATGATCAAAGAAATTCCAAAAATACTTTGGAGAACTACAACAACAACAACAATAATGGTGATAGATGCTATAACTGCAACAAAACAGGGCACTACAAGATGGATTGTCCATATCTAGACAAACAGACATTTCAACCAAACAAGGAGTAACCAAAGAAAAGAAAGAAGGCATATGCAGCAACTCTTGACGATTCAGATTCAATCAGTGATGACGAGAAGAAAACTGATAATTCAAATCTGTGCTTCACGGCTATTCTCGAATCAGAAGACGATCGGAGTTTGGATCTAAAAATAGGTACACATTTATTTAATTTTATTGGATGCTTGCTTACTTTGATTTTGTTTGCAATTTCTTGAATTTTTAAATTCAAAATCACCCTTTGAAATTTGAATTTTTAAATTCAAAATAATATTATTTTAATAATATTTTAAATATTAAAATATTTTAATATTATTATATTTAATATTATTACTGGAATTAAATATAGATATAGAATATTGATAAGTTTTCTTAGGATTTTAGGAATTTATTAGATTTTAGAAATAGACACCTTCTTTAAAATTCAACAGGCACATGTCGACATTCCATGATACCCCATGTCGACATGCCTCTCAGAAATTTGATTTCAAAATTTGAATTCAAACTTTTGAATTTCCCTCCACCTTTTCACTTACTTCAAAATTCTGAAAAGATACCTCTTGACCAGAGAAAATGACTTTAGAGAATCTATTTAATATACTTCTCTTATCATCTCTTTTCACTTTATTCTCATAATTCAAACCTTCTTCATTATCTTCTACTCCTCTTAAACACTCATCAATGGCTTCCTCAAGTAACCCATCAACTATGAGGCTGCCCAAATCCATCAAAAATGATCTTTTCAATGACCCGGAGGCTATCAAAGCTTACATAAGCTATGTAAACTATGGTAAAGTCAATACGGGAAAATTTGCCATTTTTGATGATTTTTCTTCTAATGAAATCGATCAACTTTTTGAAGAAAACTCCATTCTTAGCTGGATTGATAACAAGCAAAATGATTTCGTTTGTTATCCAAACCTTGTCAAAATGTTTTATGCAAACCTAAATCGTGGATTTTATAATGGAAATGAAGATCAAATTTGGAGTAGTGTTAAAGGAACACTTATTGTTTTGGATTCCGATATTTTGGGTACTATTTTGGGTTGCAAATCTACCGGTATGAATCTCTCGGAATTTCAAATCAATGAAACCGATCGAGAGACTTTTCATCACATTTTTGAAAGCGATAACCACATGGATTTTAAGAATCGCTTTTTCCCCCCAAAAGAAAGAATTGTTAACCTTCTTATTCAACACACAATTATTCCTAGGTCGGGAAACTACAATAATCCCACCTCAAAAGTGTGTAAAGCGCTTTTTGCTATTTTTGGAAAATATGATATTAATTGGGCACAAACTATTTTGGATGAGTTAAGACCCAAAAATTTTAATATGGGAGAAAACACTCTTTATCATGGAATTTACCTTACTCGGATTTTCAATTATTTTGGTGTGGATGTTAAAAAGGAAGAGTTTGTAAGTAGAAAAGTGTTCAATCATGGGAACATTTCTCTTATGAAAATCCCACTTATGTTTCAACCATATGAAACACTTGCCGAAAAGGAAGAGAGACTTGCTCATGAAGAGATGGAAGAAGTGGAAGAAGAAGAGGAAGAAGAAGGGGAAGGAATGGAAATTGAAGAAGAAGAGGAAGATGAAGATACCTCTTTGGAAAGTATAGAATATCCACATACTCCCGCCAATCCATCCAACAAAACCTTACTCAAGAACCAAAAGATACTTACTCAAAACCAAAAGGTTCTTAAGAGATCTATTAGCAAGAAAATGGATAAAATCTCCACCAAGATCGACAAGTTCTTTGGGAAGATAGGCAGGAAACTTGGCTTGTCTTCATCATCATCTTCATCAAACTAATCCTAGCCATTATCTCTCTAGTTATCGTTTATCTATCTTTGCATTTTCTACTTTTTTAGTTAAGATTATGTAATGTTAACTAATATAAGTAATGCTATCTTATTCTCTTTTTTCCACCTTTATATATCTCTGATAGTTATTTATTTTAAGTTTATATAGGTCCACTAGTACAAAAATAAACTTGAAAATAAAAAATAACTCAACTTGGTCATTCTGTCTAGACCATGTCGACATGCCCCATCCCCCCATGTCGACATATAACAGTCAGAAAGTAGTTACAATTTCTAACTTCAAATTCTTGTAACTACCAAGTGACAATTCATTTTGAACGGCCAATAACTCCTATAAATACTTATTTTTTCCAGAAAAACTTCTCAACCTCCATTTCTATTCATCTCCTCTCATACTTCAACTTATTTCTTAAATTATGGCTTCTCCAATTAAGAATTTAAGTGAAAATCTTGAAGAAACTCTTACTTCTTTCAAGAATATTCTTTCTTTTATACTTAGAAATCAAAGGCACTTAGAATTAATCCAAATGCAGATGATCAAAGAGCAAGAGAAACACTTCGACGCACTTCGTTGGATGATCTCAAGCCTTAACAAAGACGAACCCGAAGCAAAACCACCAGTCACTCTCGACAAAGATAATTGGGATGTTATCAAAACTGATCCTATCTTTGGAGAAGATGGATGGGTGGAAGTTCCAAGGATGTCTGATCATTATGTATGTTTGTTTGTTTGTTTGATTTGATTAGATTTAGATTTGATTAGGATTTGATTGAATTGTTTACTTAAGTTTGATTTGGATTTGGTTTGTATATAACTTCATATACTATACATGATTGGTTTGCTATGTATGATATTGATTTGATTGTCAAGTTACACTTATGTATATGCACACACACCTGATCACTTACACGTTCACTTTACACTTTTATTCTGTATATACTTTAGAACAGGTAAATCTTTTATTACTTTTTGTTGATGACAAAGGGGGAGAAAGTTATAGAACTATATGTGCTTGGTGTATGGGGGAGTCATGGAATAAAGGGGAGTTGTAGTTTTAAGAAGAAGTCACGGAGTAAGGGGGAGTTATGGGGAGTAATGGTATGGTAAGAATATTTTATAAATAAAGGTTGTCATCATCAAAAAGGGGGAGATTGTTAGGAACTGAGTTGATGATGTTTTGACGACAACAACCTTATATAGTTATTATACTTTACTTTATAAAATATATACTAACATTTCTCTATATATATATATATATGTATGTATGTATGTATATAGGAAGTATATGCAGGTATTATCGAAGACTGATCAGTATAAAGACTCAAGCATCAAGATGAAGATTAGAGATTCAAGATTCAAGACTCTAGAGAATCAAGATTTCAAGATCTCAAGATAAGTGTCTAGTATTTTGTTAAAACTTCATAATAGCACTCTCATCGTTCTTCCAATTTACTTTTGGGATGGAACCCAATTTCTATCGAAACCAGGGGCTTACAAACCCACGACAAGTAGCTTACAAACCTAAGACAAGTGGCTTACAAACCCACGAAAATCAAAATCATTTAAACTACTTTGTACAAGTTCTCGAGTCCTATGAAGGAGCTCTGTAGGATGGTTCTTGCAATTTCAGTTTGAATAGATTTTTCAAAATGTTTTTAAATCTGTTTTTCAAAATGTTTTAGCTTTCAAAATTATGTTTTCAAAATTGCTTTCAAACTTTGTTTTAGCCTTGAAATATTCCACCATTCTGATTTTAAAAACTTCAATTTTTAAAACATTAAAACTTATTCCGATTTTAAATATTACTTATATAATTGACGGTCTATATCAATTATATATATATTTAAAATAATGTTTTATATTCATTCTCTATCTCAAAATATTGTTTAAACACTTTATTTTGCTTCAGAGAAGTTTCAACTTGTTTTAAATTCAAATGCTTTTACAAAACAACATCTCTACAATTTTGAACTGAGGGATGTCGACATATGGGGATACCCCATGTCGACATGGTGACAGTTGAATTCAAAATTCAAATTTCAAAAGAAGTGTCCATTCGTTCAAAAACCTTTTGCCAATGGTTATGGCTGTTGTGCATCTATATAAAGGCTTCCAAAACGAATTTTTTAACAACAAAATTTTCTTATTTTCTTCACTCTTTCTTCTCCACCATTCCATATCCATAAAACTTCATATTTCCAAGATCGTGCCATCATTATGCCAAACTCACAATAGGAAATCATTTGGATACTCTCTCTATTTGATTCTCCATCATTCTACTAAAGATCAAAGCGCTATTCAGAGTTATAGGATCAATTTGTATTCAAAAAATCCATAGAGTCTATCCATTCAAAAGGATTGGTATTAGAAAGTATTAGGGTGATCATGTGTCCCGTAAATCAAGAGAGTTTACCCCAGACTCGGAGATAGGAGGGTTCCTCAAGGCCTTAGAAATTGAGGGTTATAATTTGGATATTGGCTTATAAAAATCTGTACAAGGATACTGCCTTGGTGCAGGACTGGATGTAGGAGGATTCCGAACCAGTATAAAATCCGGTGTGTTCTTTCCTTTTACTTACTTTACTTTACTATTTGCATTTGTTATATGTTCTGTGATCATTCTGTGTTATAATTCTGTTTAGATTTGTGTTGAAAGTTTTAATTTAGTTATATAGTTCATATATTCTTTAAAACACTATTCACCCCCCCCCCTTCTAGTGTTATTTCTGCCTTAAGATCCTTAATCCGCATCCCCAACAATTGGTATCAGAGCATTGGTTTTCATTGTTTTCATAGTCTGAAATTTTGAAAAGTTTTAATGGCACAACACACTAGTAATGTCACTCCTGTCACTACTACGTCTGTCAACACAAGTACTAACACTAGTTCATTTGTAGAAGGTCAGTCTACTGTCAGACCATCACTTTTTAATGGCAGTAATTATGCATATTAGGCATGTAGGATGAAAATTTATTTACAATCCATAAGTTTAGATACTTGGAATATGACACAAATTGAATATGTTGAACCAACTACAAATTTTGCCCAGTGGACTACTGAGCAAAAGACAGTTGCATAAAACAATTCTAAGGCTATGAATAAACTATTTTGTTCACTAGATAGGAATGAGTTTAATAGAGTCTCTGTTTGTAAGTCTGCATTTGAAATCTGGAAAACTTTGCAAGTAACTCATGAAGGAACAAGCAAAGTTAAACAGACTAAAATTTCCATATTAACTAACCAGTTTCAATTGTTTAAAATGCATGAAAATGAGTCTATTTCCGACATGTATTGTCGATTTCAAGACATGTACACTCATTGATTGCTTTAGGAAAGGGTTTCTCAGAAGAAGATCAGGTCAGAAAAATACTCAATTCAATCACTCCAGAATGGGATCAAAAGACACTTACCATTGAAGAGGCAAATGATGTTAGTCAAATGAAGACCGAAGAGTTAATCGGTAATCTAATGTCTTATGAAGTTCAACTACAAGGGAGAAAAGAATCTAAGGCAACGGAAAAGAAATCGATCGCATTCAAAGCAACAACTGGAGATTCAGAACAAGAGAGTGATGAAGAAATTGCTTTCATGACCAGAAATTTTAGGAAATTTCTGAAGTATAGAAAGATGAATAACTTTAAAAGAAATGATCAAAGAAATTCCAAAAATACTTCGGAGAACTACACCAACAACAATAATGGTGATAGATGCTATAACTGCAACAAAACAGGGCATTACAAGATGGATTGTCCATATCCAGACAAACAGACATTTCAACCAAACAACGAGCAACCAAAGAAAAGAAAGAAGGCATATGCAGCAACTCTTGACGATTCAGATTCATCCAGTGATGACGAGAAGAAAACTAATAATTCAAATCTGTGCTTCACGGCTATTCTCGAATCAGAAGACGATCGGAGTTTGGATCTAAAAATAGGTACACGTTTATTTTAATTTTATTGGATGCTTGCTTACTTTGATTTTGTTTGCAATTTCTTGAATTTTTAAATTCAAAATCACCCTTTGAAATTTGAATTTTTAAATTCAAAATAATATTATTTTAATAATATTTTAAATATTAAAATATTTTAATATTATTATATTTAATATTATTACTGGAATTAAATATAGATATAGAATATAGATTAGTTTTCTTAGGATTTTAGGAATTTATTAGATTTTAGAAATAGACACCTTCTTTAAAATTCAACAGGCACATGTCGACATGCCATGATACCCCATGTCGACATGCCTCTCAGAAATTTGATTTCAAAATTTGAATTCAAACTTTTGAATTTCCCTCCACCTTTTCACTTACTTCAAAATTCTGAAAAGATACCTCTTGACCAGAGAAAATGACTTTAGAGAATCTATTTAATATACTTCTCTTATCATCTCTTTTCACTTTATTCTCATAATTCAAACCTTCTTCATTATCTTCTACTCCTCTCAAACACTCATCAACGGCTTCCTCAAGTAACCCATTAACTATGAGGCTGCCCAAATCAATCAAAAATGATCTTTTCAATGACCCGGAGGCTATCAAAGCTTACATAAGCTATGTAAACTATGGTAAAGTCAATACGGAAAAAATTTCCATTTTTGAAGATTTTTCTTCTTATGAAATCGATCAACTTTTTGAAGAAAACTCCATTCTTAGCTTGATTGATAATAAGCAAAATGATTTCGTTTGTTATCCAAACCTTGTCAAAATGTTTTATGCAAACCTAAATCGTGGATTTTATAATGGAAATGAAGATCAAATTTGGAGTAGTGTTAAAGGAACACTTATTGTTTTGGATTCCGATATTTTGGGTACTATTTTGGGTTGCAAATCTACCGGTATGAATCTCTCGGAATTTCAAATCAATGAAACCGATCGAGAGACTTTTCATCACATTTTTGAAAGCGATAACCACATGGATTTTAAGAATCGCTTTTTCCGCCCAAAAGCAAGAATTGTCAACCTTCTTATTCAACACACAATTATTCCTAGGTCGGGAAACTACAATAATCCCACCTCAAAAGTGTGTAAAGCTCTTTTTGCTATTTTTGGAAAGTATGATATTAATTGGGCACAAGCTATTTTGGATGAGTTAAGACCCAAAAATTTTAATATGGGAGAAAACACTCTTTATCATGGAATTTACCTTACTCGGATTTTCAATTATTTTGGTGTGGATGTTAAAAAGGAAGAGTTTGTAAGTAGAAAAGTGTTCAATCATGGGAACATTTCTCTTATGAAAATCCCACTTATGTTTCGAACATATGAAACACTTGCCGAAAAGGAAGAGAGACTTGCTTATGAAGAGATGGAAGAAGAGGAAGAAGAAGAGGAAGAAGAAGGGGAAGGAATGGAAATTGAAGAAGAAGAGGAAGATGAAGATACCTCTTTGGAAAGTATAGAATATCCACATACTCCCGCCAATCAATCCAACAAAACCGTACTCAAGAACCAAAAGATACTTGCTCAAAACCAAAAGGCTCTTAAGAGATCTATTAGCAAGAAAATGGATAAAATCTCCACCAAGATCGACAAGTTCTTTGGGAAGATAGGCAGGAAACTTGGCTTGTCTTCATCATCATCTTCATCTAACTAATCCTAGCCATTATCTCTCTCGCTATCGTTTATCCATCTTTGTATTTTCTACTTTTTTAGTTAACATTATGTAATGTTAACTAATATGAGTAATGCTATCTTATTCCCTTTTTTCCAGCTTTATATATCTCTGATAGTTATTTATTTTAAGTTTATATAGGTCCACTAGTATAAAAATAAACTTAAAAATCAAAAATAACTCAACTTGGTCATTCTGTCTAGACCATGTCGACATGCCCCATCTCCCTATGTCGACATATAACAATCAGAAAGTAGTTACAATTTCTAACTTCAAATTCTTGTAACTACCAAGTGACAATTCATTTTGAACGGCCAATAACTCCTATAAATACTTATTTTTTCCAGAAAAACTTCTCAACCTCCATTTCTATTCATCTCCTCTCATACTTCAACTCATTTCTTAAATTATGGCTTCTCCAATTAAGAATTTAAGTGAAAATCTTGAAGAAACTCTTACTTCTTTCAAGAATATTCTTTCTTTTATACTTAGAAATCAAAGGCACTTAGAATTAAGCCAAATGCATATGATCAAAGAGCAAGAGAAACACTTCGACGCACTTCGTTGGATGATCTCAAGCCTTAGCAAAGACGAACCCGAAGCAAAACCACCAGTCACTCTCGACAAAGATAATTGGGATGTTATCAAAACTGATCCTATCTTTGGAGAAGATGGATGAGTGGAAGTTCCAAGGAATGTCTGATCATTATGTATGTTTGTTTGTTTGTTTGATTTGATTAGATTTAGATTTGATTGAATTGTTTACTTAAGTTTGATTTGGATTTGGTTTGTATATAACTTCATATACTATACATGATTGGTTTGCTATGTATGATATTGATTTGATTGTCAAGTTACACTTATACATATGCACACACACTTGATCACTTACACGTTCACTTTACACTTTTATTCTATATATACTTTAGAACAGGTAAATCTTTTATTCCTTTTTGTTGATGACAAAGGGGGAGAAAGTTATAAAAATATATGTGCTTGGTGTAAGGGGGAGTCATGAAATAAAGGGGAGTTGTAGTTTTAAGAAGAAGTCACGGAGTAAGGGGGAGTTATGGGGAGTAATGGTATGGTAAGAATATTTTATAAATAAAGGTTGTCATCATCAAAAAGGGGGAGATTGTTAGGAACTGAGTTGATGATGTTTTGATGACAACAACCTTATATAGTTATTATACTTTACTTCATAAAATATATACTAACATTTCTATATGTATATATATATATATATATATATGTATGTATGTATGTATGTATGTATGTATGTATATAGGAAGTATATGCAGGTATTATCGAAGACTGATCAGTATAAAGACTCAAGCATCAAGATGAAGATTAGAGATTCAAGATTCAAGACTCTAAAGAATCAAGATTTCAAGATCTCAAGATAAGTGTCTAGTATTTTGTTAAAACTTCATAATAGCACTCTCATCTTTCTTCCAATTTTCTTTTGGGATGGAACCCAATTTCTATCGAAACCACTGGCTTACAAACCCACGACAAGTAGCTTACAAACCTACGACAAGTGGCTTACGAACCCACAAAAATCAAAATCATTTAAACTACTTTGTACAAGTTCTTGAGTCCTATGGGGGAGCTCTATAGGAAGGTTCTTGCAATTTCAGTTTGAATAGATTTTTCAAAATGTTTTTTGTAACGATCCCGAATTTTAATTTATTTTTAAATTGATAATTAAATTCATTTTTGATTTAAAATGGTGAAATTTGTTGATAAATTGATTTGAAAATTCAAAATGAAGTCTTTGAAATAAAATAAACAAATTCGCTAAATTCAAACAACATATTAATAAACTTTGTAAAATATAACGTGACTACATTGATGAAATTATAACAACATGTTAACTAGGACTTCACTTCAACAAGCAAAGCAAATAAAAAGAAAAGACAAAAAATTACATATGTAAAGCAATAAGACAAAGCAAAAGGAAAGAAGGAATATATGTACACAAGTAAACAAAAAAATTAATATAGGTACGTAAACAAATGAATATGCATGTAAATTTAGCTTGCAAAGGAAGCCAAAGAAAATATCTCATATTTGTACAAACAAAATGAACAAAACAATATATGAGTTTGTACAAAGCTAATTAATGCAGCCATCAAAATGTAAACTATCAGCCGAAATAAGCTTACATCTGGTAAACAAGAAATAAGACAAAGACAAAGAAAAATGAAAAAAAAAAATGATAAACATAAGCTTATAAAATAAGACAATGGCAATTAATGTTAGCACACAACATTATCTTATCAGCCAACAAAGAAAGGAAAATATCAAATCCTATTGTACAATACAATATAATCACTTGTACAAAATATTTATCACCCTTTAGTCTGTTAATTCAATTTATATATACATCACACTTCTTCATTTTTTTCGTGCATCTGAGCTAAAAATATCCGAGTAAACAATATCTTTAAAACTCAAACAACAAAACCTTAAAACAACTCAACATAAACAACAATCTACATCAAGATTCAAACCAGAAGGGTTCTAGCTTGAAATTTTCAAAGTTATTCAACAAACAGAACAAGCTCTGTTCATCTTCTTGTTCTGGGAACCAATGTGAGTAACTTCTTTTTTATACTTAAGTAATCTTGTTGCTTGTGAAAATTTTGGTGATAGTTGATGCTTGCATGTTAGTAATTATGTTGTATTCAGTATGATATTTAAAGTATATGCCGTGATATAAGTCTGCTTGTCTGAACATATTGTTCTTCTCTGTCTTCATCTTCCAGTATACAAGTTTTGATAAAAAAAAATTAAATCTTATAATCTTGTCTCTGTTTAAACTTAAGTTTCAAATGAAACTTGTTTGCTTAACTATGAGCTTTAGTTTTAATTTATATTTGAGTCATAATAATAATTAGTTTAACTCTGGGAATCAAATCTACTGTGCAAGTTTAAAATAAGTCAAAATATAAGTATCATATTCTATTGTTTCAGGATTTGAATTTGAATCATTATACAGAATTATGATTTTTAACACAAATATTTTGATTTTTCCTCAAGTATGTCGAGAGCAAATCCTTGTTGACTTAAAATTGCTTTTAAATCAATTCCCAGGGATCGCACGAATTTTAGATGTTGAAATTCTGAACGAAGCAAGTTTAGAGATCAATGATTTTGGGAAAAATGTTAAATAAATTTACTATTGTAAGATTTGAGGGGACAAGGGGGATGTAGGGTTTAGGACATGGTTTTGATGAGGTCTGGAACCAAGGTGATTTCGTCACCACGAGACGATCGAGTGCCATGCGAGTTTGTGGGGAGGTAGATGGGAGATGGACGAAGTTGCGGCCATAATTTGGTAGCCTTCAGTGGTCAGAGCATCGCACGCGGGGTGTTGACAAGTTGGGGAGTTGAGGCTTACGAGTGTTCCAGGTTTTGCTTTTCTCATGAATTTGCGTTCGAGTCGAACTGGAGTGGTTAGGATGGCCGTGGGCTGATCTGAGGATGGCCTTTGACTTGCTCGAAGTATTAGTGGTGACCGGTGGTGGCGAACAGAGGCGTGCACGTGCACAGTGGATTCGCGTGTATCTGGGTTGTTTTGTTTTGTTGGAGAAGAAGGCGAACGTCTCGGGGTTTAGCACGTGAAAATGATGGGTTTACTCGAAGCGAGTAAAGGCGTGGTTTGCCCGGAGTCAAGCCCGTGTAAAACAAGCATTTTCTCGGGTTTCTGATGTTAGGCAAAAGCAGTTTTAAAAATTCAAAGAAAAATCAAGTTTTTAATTATTTTTTTTTTTAATCTTGATTAAATCATGTTAAAACAATTCTCTTCTTATAATAAAATGATATTCAAGTTTAAGATTAGTTAAGAAGGAATTTTTTTTATATTGTTTTAAATTAGCTAAGTTTTAAAAGTACGGTTTTTAATAAACATAGCTTTTATTTTTAAAGTTTATAAACTTAATGATATTTCAAGAAGTTAATATTAAGGATGTTTTATAATTGTTAATTAACTTTTCAAGGTTCAAGTTAAATTTTATTTGTTAAAAAAATTAATTACTTGAAGTAAATTACTTGATGCAAGTGATTAATATAGAATAAATCAATAATTCAAGTTAATTAATCAAGTAATTAATGATTGATTAATTAAAAGATAATAATTACTTAATGGGAAGTAATTAGGAATGGGTAGTTAATGATTAAAGAGTGCTTTAGTGAATAATTAATTTATGAGGTTAATACATTAAGTTAATTAAATTAATGAGAACGATTAATTAAAGGTAAATAAATTAAAGTGATTAAGAGATAATTATTAATTGAGGAATAATTAATTAATTTATTATTATAATAAATTAAGAATAATTAATTAAGGATTAGTTATTAATTAAAGGTTAATTAATGATTAATCAAGAAATAATTAATTTAATATTTTATGATTAATTGATGATTAATTAACCATGATTAGAAATTTATTAAAGGCAAATGATCAGGTTTAAATTAATCAGATATCTTGATTGTTTTATTTATAGCTGTCTGTATTCTATTGAATGCTGTGACTTGTTTGATCTCTACCGTGTGATGCTTTGTGATTTGAATTGTTTTAATTCAAGCTGTGATTTGTTTATTGATAATGCATTCATATTATCTACCTATGATTCTGTGTATATAGATAAGCGTTATAGGGATATACCGCTTATCAATATTGAGATGCTCAAATCTGTGATGATTGAATGTTGTTGCACTATTGTGTTAAACCCCTGGACCACACTTATACACACACAAATATGGATTTCACGAGGAAATCGATTAAGTCACAGATTTTGAAATAATTTATAAAAATTGAATGTTTTGGAAATGGATTGGGTTTAAAGTGAAAACTTTTGAAATGGAATTTCAAAGATGAAATTTATTTGAATAACTTGACTAAGTTTTGGAATTTAAATATTTTGATTTAAATTTGAATTTAATATTCGAAATTGAATTGGAAACTAGGGTTTAAAAAGGCTATTCAACTTATAAATGAGTTTATATGGGTTAAACTATTTTAAAGGTATTGATTTGGAAATTTGAATCTAAATTAAAAGGCTTTATCTCGTGTAAATATAATTGGATCTTTCTGAAATAGAAACTATTGGTTTCAAATAATAAAAGCTTTCATATAAGTAATGAACGTCCATTTTGTGTTAAAAGGATTTCAAGTTAAAAATGAAAATGATTTCCCAAGTTATGGAAACAGTTTGAAAGCTATAAGTTAAATATTTAATTTAAAGATTTAACGAGTTAATCCAATTAAAATGGGAATTGTTTTGAAATCCATAAATGGATCTTTGTGAATGGGGTGAACTTTGTGAATTAAATCTTTTGTTTAAAAGATTAAAGTGTGGAAATTGTTTAAACCATTGAAGGTTTTTGAAATAAATCTTTTGTTTAAAAGATTTGAAAATGATAATTTATATAAACCATTTGAAGGGAAGTTTTGAATTATTAAGTTGTGACTTAATTGAAATCCCATATCCATATGTTTTAAATGTTGCGCTCACTATTCGGTTTAGCCGGGAGAGGACCTTTGTGTCATATAACCCATTCCGAATATGTGATTCGTCGTTATGGATAGCAATTGAAGACCGGTGGTGAAGACCGGGTATTTGCGAAAACGATAGGATGACCTATCGATTGTCTCTACACTGAGTTGCTCCGGTGTAGAGATTTCCTAAGTGATGGGAAGTCCGATCGGGATTGTGAATACCCGGATTGCAAGGACTTCTTCGGAAGTGCCTTCCGTTCTGTTCGAACCCGGAACAGACTTGTATGGTTGTATGTCTGACACTACACTTTGAGATATAAAGCAGATTTCTTTTAAATACGTATCTGTGGTGGCGGAGAATTTATTCTCTTAGCATTAACACCCTTCTCTGAGACGTACGAGCTCAGAGGTTATGTAGTTAAAGGTTATCAGCGATATACTCCCAATTTGGTAGTGTGGCATGCTGAGTGCTGCTGTGTGTTGATGATCATTGTTTGATCATTTGTGATAGGATCATTTGTTTGATCATTTATCTTTGTGATCATTACTTTGATCATTTGTTGACCCAAAGCATGTCTTTGTATCAAAGCGTAGCTTTGTGGACGAGACTGCATCAGGACCTCACACCCCGGAAATGGTCAAAACAGGAAAGATGCGGCAAGGTTATGAGGGTCGCGCCCTTTAGGGTGTGTCATTCCCTTCTGGTAAAGGGTGATATTAGGTATGGAGCCCTGATATTTAACCTATGTGGTTGCTCCAATCTCATTTTCTGTGTGGTTGTTGCTTAGAGGTACCTCGGATAAAGGTCCCAAAGGACCGGGGAATGGCTTGCTCGAGTAGTAGTTACCTAGTTACAGAGGTAACCCGGCCTTGTGTTGGCAGAGATCCGGATAGGTTCTCGGGACGTCCCGCCAGAGGCGATCCCATGTGGCAGTAGGAAGTTCCTTAGCCTGACCATTTGTTGGAAATCCAATCAAAACAATACGAGCCTTTTACGATTGCAATTGTATAACCTGCCTCCTCAGGAGGTAGCTATAGCAGGCATAATATAATGGTACCTATGCTGGCTAAGATTTATATTCTACTTTCGAAATGTTTTCTACACTATGCACTAATAATAATATAAATCAAATGATTTTGCGTAGTAAGCGTGTTTGACTATCATAAGAAGAAATCTCCTCCAAGTCTGCGTTTGCATTGTGTGTGTGGCGGGAGGTTTTATGGTAGTTTCATTTTCTGAAAAGCATTGCGAATTTACTTTAATATTCTCTTGTTGTTTTATTTTAAAGATAAACTGTTTTTGTTACTCACACCAGTCCCATGACTGACCTGGAGTTTATTGTTCCTTTCCTAAACTCTGGGTGCTCACTAATTTCCACACGAGCAGTCTAGAGTTGGGTTTTTCAGATAGTTAGGTTTGGTAGATTATCTGAAGCTAGTTCAGTCTTTGGATGCACACCAGTCTTGCTCTCTTAGTGTATTGTGATGATGGTTCGAGCTGCTGTTGAAGTTCTCTCTTGAAAATTATATTGGAGTTATCTGTTCCGCTGCTATTATATTGTATCATGTCTCTGATGTATATCGATATCTATTGTATCATCTGTTGTATCAGGATGTTGTATCAGATGTTGTATATTGATATTTATTATTTCTTCCGCTGTGTTGTTTACTTAATAGTGTTATAAGCTCCGGCGACACGGATTTGAACGGTCGAATCTACGGCATTCGAGTACGATGTAAAGTATGGATGTCGATTTTCGAACGGGCAAAATCCTCTTCGTTACATTTTTAAATCTGTTTTTCAAAATGTTTTAGCTTTCAAAATTATGTTTTCAAAAATGTTTTCAAACTTTGTTTTAGCCTTGAAATATTCCTCCATTCTGATTTTAAAAACTTCTATTTTTAAAACATCAAAACTTATTCTGATTTTAAATATTACTTATATAATTGACGGTCTATATCAATTATATATATATTTAAAATAATGTTTTATATTCATTCTCTATCTCAAAATATTGTTTAAACACTTTATTTTGCTTCAGAGAAGTTTCAACTTGTTTTAAATTCAAATGCTTTTACAAAACAACATCTCTACAATTTTGAACTGAGGGATGTCGACATATGGGGATACCCCATGTCGACATGGTTACAGTTGAATTCAAAATTCAAATTTCAAAAGAAGTGTCCATTCATTCAAAAACCTTTCTCCAATGGTTATGGCTGTTGTGCATCTATATAAAGGCTTCCAAAACGAATTTTTTAACAACAAAATTTTCTTATTTTCTTCACTCTTTCTTCTCCACCATTCCATATCCATAAAACTTCATATTTTCAAGATCGTGCCATCATTCTTCCAAACTCTCAATAGGAAATCATTTAGATACTCTCTCTATTTGATTCTCTGTCATTCTACTAAAGATCAAAGTGCTATTCAGAGTTATAGGATCAATTTGTATTCAAAAAGTCCATAGATTCTATCCATTCTAAAGGATTGGTATTAAAAATTATTAGGGTGATCTTGTGTCCCGTAAATCAAGAGAGTTACCCCAGACTCGGAGATAGGAGGGTTCCTCAAGGCCTTAGAAATTGAGGGTTGTAATTTGGATATTGGCTTATAAAAATCTGTACAAGGATATTGCCTTGGTGCAGGACTGGATGTAGGAGGATTCCAAACCAGTATAAAATCCGGTGTGTTCTTTCCTTTACTTGCTTTACTTTACTATTTGCATTTGTTATATGTTCTGTGATCTTTCTGTGTTAGAATTCTGTTTAGATTTGTGTTGAAAGTTTTAATTTAGTTATATAGTTCATATATTCTTTAAAACACTATTCACCCCCCCCTCTAGTGTTATTTCTACCTTAAGATCCTTAATCCGCATCCCCAACAGCTACTTGATAATTAACATCAATAATAATTCTTCTAGTAAGCTCCAATTTATCATGCTTAAGATTGTCTAAGATGCGAGAGTTTCTCCCTTGTCATATATAATAAATAAATGTTACAGTACTACATCTAGCTAAATTTTAAATCCGATGAACAAATTTTATTAAGTTAATACACACACGCACGGACGGACACGAATATATATATATGTGTGTGTGTGTGTGTGTCCATATATATATATATATAATAATTTAGACTACTTTATAAGTTTCGAAATCTAAAATTAACAATTATATTCCAAGTTTCTATTAAGGAAGGGTTTAAAACAAAATTTTACAGTTCTATACAAAAGTCCATTTTATGAACTTTGAGCTAAAATAACATACACATATACACACATGGATATATTGATAATTGCGGATTGCGTTTTAAAGTAAGAAAATAAAATAAAGACGCACATATTATATATATGTATGTGAGTGTATGTGTGTGTAAGTTTTATAATCAAATATATGTTCTGAAATTAAACCAATAAATTGAAATCAAACTTTAACTTAAGAGTGATTCAAAATATTTATAATGTTTTGCAAAAAAGTCCACTTAAGTTTTCTTTATAATTAGAAAAATTGTTAAACAAAATTAAACAATAGCCAAATGAATTAAATTCCAAGCAACTAACATATAAACCTGTATTCAACTCCAAAGTGATTTAAAATAAACAATATATATGTTTTATTCGTCTTTGTATGTATCACAAATAATAAAATTGTATCAGTTAATTATAAATCAATCTTTCATAAAAATATATTTTTTGCCAATACCAAAACAGTAGCAAAATAGATATGACAACTTAGGCACATATAATTTCATTTTAAAAGGTTCAAATTTAAACTATACAAAGATATGAAAAATTTGACGTGGAAGTATAAGATAGAAGATATGTAAATATGATGAACATATGAATAATTAGAATTAAATGTTACCTTATGACATAGCCAAAAAAAGGCACCTTGAACTATGCATAAAGTTCCTAGATTCAATTGAATAATCTCCAGAAGTTGCTATGACTTGAAGCATCACCTTAGTATTTGTTTAATTTGATATTTTTTTTGAAAAATTTCATGGTTGGAAAGTCATGGATTTTCGGCAACAATAGGAGAGGGAGAGATTGTAGAAGAAAAAATTGTATGTAGAAAATCATTGAATGAAGAAAAAAAACCATTTTAAAGAAAACATTGAAACCGTACAATTCCCTCGTTTAAAACCATTTTTCTTAAATTCCTCATTAAACCTCTTCAAATCCTCTACCCCCTCATCATGCATGGCTAGACATAAAAGAGGCAATATGGGCTACAAAATTTTCCAAATATCACTTAGTAATTAGTCTATTTAAATCCAATTTAAATATTTTGTAAATATCATATATCGATATGCATGTATATAAATTTTATATGCGCACTTCATTAAATACTAATGATATTCAAGAAAATATAATATAATAATTAATATATCATAAATATTATTTAATGAAATTAATTTGCAATGATTATAAATTAATTAAATAATATGATTTTTTGGAGTATTCATCATTAAAGTTATGCGGTTCAAGATGTAAATCCAATTAGCGATTAATATCCAACAAATTGAATGTTAACGTTCACACGTCACCTTAGCTAGTGGTGTGACATGTTGGCTTAATTTATCATTTATGCTTCTTTTCTGTAAATCCAACTTCAGTATTATATATGGTACTTGGAAGTAACGATTATTTACACCGGTTTTCTTTGTCAAGACTATATCACGGTAGGACTTATGGAATTTAATATTGCTTAAAGTTCCAACATCGTCCATATTTAATTTGACTAGTCTAAGCACAAAGTCCTTGGTTCAATAATAATAATAATAATAATTAACCATACTTCTCTATCCAGAGACTTTGACTTTGAGTTGACTATAGTTGACAGTGGTACAAGCCCTAAATAATCGCGGAGCCGAATTCTCTACTAAATGGTGTTTCACCTCTAATGCTTTAACTTAGACTAAACTATATACTTTTGATGGACACCATGCCATGATTCAACTATAACAATTATGGATTGTCCATAATGAAGTTAAATAGTATTCTCAAGTTGAGAGAACGGCGTAATGTCGTCATTTTGAAAATTTCTAATTTACCTTAGTTATATTAAATAACAAAAACTCTCAAATATGTCATTCCATAATTATCCACCCTTTTATCCTCCTGTAGCCATGAGTAATACGCTATCTAACAACTGAAGAGCGTTGCATATTCTAGCCTCAACAGATGAATCGATATCCTTTCTCAAAACATCTCGACTATAATTGTAATGACCCATAATTTTACCAGTTTGAAAATGAGATATTTAATTATTTTAAATACTCAAATGCAAAATTTGAAAGCTTAAACAATCAAGTTCTATATGATAAATAAGAATGACAAACTTATTTTTGATATTGAATAATGATTTTGCATTTCCATTATAAAATTGAAAAAAGTCGGATTCCGACAAAGTAGGATAAATATTCATGAAATTTATTTTAAAGATAAATAATTCTTTTTTTAAATATATATAATCCATATCAAACTCATTTGAAAATAATAGTAATTTAATTTATAATGGTTTGATAATATATAAAACGCGTTCTACAAAAGTTGACAAATTTCATCGCATATTGGTAAATCGATGTCATATTTTTATAAATAGGTTTGGTTATTGTTTTATATTATTTTATAATTCAAATATGCTTGTTTTAATTATTTAAATATAATAACAAATCAATTTTGAAGTTTGGTTTACACCCTTCTCTAAGACGTACGAGCTCAGAGGTTGTATGTTCATGAAAGTCAATAGTGTTATCAAAGAAATGGCATTGTGGCATTCAAAGTGAAGAAGTTGTGCTATATGAAAAGGTAATCATTTACCTCAGGCCTCATCACCCGAAAATGACAGAAACAGAGTAGAAGCAGCATGGCTAAGTGGGTCGCTGCAAATTAGGTGTTGTCATCATCTTTCTAGGTTTACTCTATACATGTCTAAGTATGTGGTGAATGTATGACTCGGGTACCCGTTAATGGTCGGTAACGACTGGGGTGATGACATATTCGATACTATCCAGCATGTGGGGTAGGTCGTTCTTCTTTTGGTTTAGGCGCCGAGTATCTCGACCCTAGGTGCATCCTTCTAGAGGTGTACTGTCAAAAGGTAGTCCATTACCTTGTCATTTGTATGAAATTCATTCTCCACTAAGTACCTTCGGATTTAGCTGTAGAGCCTAGTATGCTGGAATTTAATAATGTAACATTTCGGCTAAGATTAATAAGTTTATTTGCAAATGTTTTCAAAGATATGCCATTAGAAATAATATCAAATGTTTTGATATATAAAAGTGTTTTGGTTATCATAAAATGAAAACCCATCAGTGTCTATATGTGGGTGTGGTCTTATGAGATACTCTTTCTTTTCAAAGGATTTCATTTCAAGGCTGATATATGACACTATCATTTATATTTGAGTTTTTCACACTGGGTTATCAAGACTGATCGGGGTATTTTCAATAGTCGAGTCATATACGAGTAGTTTCAGGTTTAGTGAAGACGGTTGGAGTTTCCAGAGGAAAGCTGGAGAAGTTCATCTACATATGGGCGTATTCTATTATCCGCTGTAGTTGTTTAATGTTTGTCAGAATTTGTAAGGACATATGTTTATAACTGTCCAAGCTGAACTTAGGTTAGACTTTGATATATGTATCTTTAAAAAATTTCCGCAATAAAGATATTGTTCAATATTATATATATTATTCCATTCATGTGAGATTCTGTTCTGTCTTTATTTTCATTTTCTTCACTTAAAGATCCTCTTATTCATGCAATTTGAGTTGGACATGTGTGGTTTATTGTCGGCTCAAAGAAGTACGAAAATTCAGGCCTTTATATTTGGTATCAAAGATGAAGGTTAAGCGAGAACCTTGGCCTTGGTGGGGTAAAGACTCATCAGAGATTGGGTTAGGAGTACCCTAGGATAAGTAACTCATTAAAGATATGTTTAGTAACACCTTAGAATGAGTTGAAAGTATTATATATGAGCGCGTACTTGTTAATATTATATGTAAAGGTTTTGTTTTGAAAAATTGGTAAATGGAATAATTTTACCTAGGATTATATTTTGATTACAAAGTTTATATTTTGAAAATTTATATAGGTAGAAACCAAAATTAGTGAAATTTAAATATGAACATCTTGTAATTAGAATTTCAAGGTTTGAGTATAAGGTGTTTGATAATAAGATTAGTTTAAGAAATGACCATATAAGATAAAAACGTATTTAACAAATATGATTATGTAAATGGTAAATGTAAAAGGAATGACAATTTAAATTCAAGTAATTTAAAAGAATTTTGGAAATTTAAATGAAGTTAATTAATATAAGATGAATTTATAAAAAGAATTTATAAAATATGTTTTATAAACAAAAGTAATCTCTAAAGGATTTAAAAAAAAGATATTTTGTGATAACTAGTTTGAATGGCTCAAAAATAAACTAAAAATGGATAGGAGACGCGTTCGAATGTTAAACACTTCTCTTAGGTATTACTCTTCTTGTTAAAAGATATATAATATTATTAGTAGTACCTAGTTCCTTGATATTATTTAGGAGTTACTCGATCTATATAATTTTCTTAAGTTATAGAGATAAGGTGAATCATTAATTCATAAATTGATTAGTAATATTCATAAAAGTGTTTAAACCAAAGATAAATTTGGAATTGTTAATTGAAAAGATAAAGCAGGGTTCTCAACGGTTTTGGATAGTCGAAACTTTTTGAATCGTACCTAACTCAGATCTAAGGAACTTATGAAAATTTTGGTAAAAGATAAACAATTATGAAATGTTTTGAGTAAATGAAATTGGATAAGTATAATTTATAAATGTGATTATAAATAAAAAAGATTTAAAAGTGGAGAAATTTATAATAGGATTAAATCAAAAATAAATTTTATAATTATGAATTTGAAATAATAGCAACCTACAACAAATTTTAATTCTGTAATTCACCTAGGTATAAAACCGATCGGAATTTGGGATGTGTATTTATAATATTAGGATGTAAAAGGGTATTATACAAAAATAGATTTAAGTCATTATCTATATATACTCTTAAGTAAAATAATGACTCTTTAAAAATGAAATTGTAACCTGGAATTTTTTTTTATTAATGAATTTTAGCATTAATTAAAGATTTAGATTTAAGTTTTTAAAAGTGATGAATTTACATAGTTGTTTTCATAGGATATAATAAACTTAAGTAATACTTTTACGAAATGATTCATAAACAATATTAGTATTATAGAAAATATACTAAAAAAATGAATGTGAAAAATAAAGGATGTGAATAAAGAGAATTTAGTGTCACTGAGAAAAACCCATAGGGATAAATACACAATTTATACGTAAATCATTTCGTCACACAAATTTTGATCTAATATTACGGAACTTTAAGGTGTTTACACCGATCTGGAAGAGAATTTATCACTCGATTTCTTGACGGGGAGCATTGGTTAAGTTTTGTGGTTAGTTACTCGAGTTTTCTATCATAGTTGAGAGCTATGCAAGAAAAGCAAGCGTATCTGATCTAGAAGCTTGATCAGAGTCTACATTAGAGGATCGGGGGATTAATATTAGTTCAGAAATAAAGTTATGAAATCGAATAGAAGATCAAATCAGATATGTTATGCGGATGATTTGGGCACAACTCATGGGTTTAAGTTTGTGAAATAATGATTGTGGAAGGGTAATTTCGTGGACGAAATTCTTTTAAGTAGGGGAGAATGTAAAGACCGGTAATTTTACCACTTTGAAAATGGGATATTCAGTTATTTTAAATATTCACATGTAGAATTTTCAAACTTAAACAATCAAGTTTTATATGATAAATAAGAATGACAAACTTATTTTTGATATTGAATATAGATTTTGGATTTCCATTGTAAAATTGAAAAAATCGGATTCCGAAAAAGTAGGATAAATATTCGTGAAATTTATTTTAAAGGATAAATAATTCTTCTTTGAAATATATATAATCCATATCAAGATTATTTGAAAATAATAGTAATTTAATTTATAATGGTTTGATAAATATATAAAACGCGTCCTATAAAAGTTGACAACTTCCATCGCATATCGATAAATCGATGTCATATTTTTATAAATAGGTTTGGTTATTGTTTTATATTATTTTATAAGTCAAATATGATTATTTTAATTATTTAAATAAAATAAAAATCAATTTTGAAGTTTGTTTTAAATAGTTTAAAAAAAAGGTCAAAATACGACCGTAAAACATTTTGTCGAAAATCAACGTTTTGTTCAAAATAAGTTGTCGCAGCATCATTGCACCTTGGATAACATGCTTGAAACATATAAATGTATACATTTTAATGCTAATCAACTTTACTTTACTAAATAAGATTAGGAAATTCTAGAATGTCATTAAAAAAAGTAAGTAAGAATTAACAAAAGTATGAAAAATAAACATCAAATCACATCAAATCAAATCCAACATAATTATGATATTCTTTAATTAATCTTTAAGTGATTAAGTCATAAAGTAGGAAGTGAAAGGATGATGTTAAGTATTGAAAAAGTAGATGTTTCTTTAGGTTGAAGTAAGGATAGTTTGGCAATTTGGTAAGAGGTTATTTAGATAAATTTACCGCTTCGTTCTTTTTCTATAAATACTCACCTCCTTATTCACTTACATACACACTCCTTCGTTTTATTTTCTCAAGCTTCTTCACCTTCTTTCTCTCCAATTTAATGGTTTCCAAGTCATAGGAAAAAATTAAAAAGAAATAATGTCAAAATATTTATAAATATTCAGAAGAAATTAATGTTCATTCTCTTCAAATCAAACTCATCTTTTTTCCAAATTTTACCTCTTCTTCTGTAACGACCCAGAATTTTAAACAATTTAATTTGAGAATATTTAATTTATTTTATATATTTGAATGAGGGTTTGAATTGAATTTTCAATATAACTATGAATTTGACGATTAAATTATAGAATTTAATCTATTGAGAGTCAAATAAAAATTTGAATCTTCAAATTTAAGCCAATTAAAAATATTTCAAAGGCTTGTAAAATTCATATTGATAATATTGAAGATTTTAGAAGTTTCAGAATTTAATTTGAAAGTGATTTGTTCAGTTCTGAAAATATATCGTTCGAATCGATATTTAAAAATAGCCGTCCGAGGCACAGTCTCGGAATTCGACGAAACCAGTTCCATTGGGTCCGGAATATTGAATTATTGCCGGGTTTCAAATTTCGTATTTTTCGGAGTTGATATGTGAGCACACGGTGAGTAAACGCGTTGCAATTGAATCGGATTCAATTTAAATTTAAATTTTAAATTTAGTCAACGACATACACACGTTATCTCCTTTAATCACGCGCTTGAAGTATGCCTAGAATCACGGCTACATCGTGTAAACCATGATGCTTCGTTTCATTTAAAATCCCTCCCCTCTCGTTCAAAAATCAGAATCACGCAGAAGGAATAATCATGGCCGAATGAATTACTTCTCGTTCGAAGGCAAATCCACCTCTTTCAATTCCAAAATCAGCCGAAGCCTTCTTCCCCCAAATCGTTCGAACGCAGTATTATAAAAAAAAAAAAATCAAACGCGACACGAGCGCGTAGGTGCAGCGGCGTCGCGACTTCATTGGGCGACTCGCGATAGAAACGGCGACGCTCACGGCGGCGCGCGATGTCGTGGCGCGCGCGATGGGGTTCGCGTGCGTGCGAGGTAATGGAAAGCACTGGAGATGGAAGTCGCAATCAACAGGGGAAGCACGCGGCGCACGGCAGCGTTCGTGATGGCCGCGATGAAGCTAGAAGTGGGGGATCGCGGTGGCGACTCGAATCAGGATCGAGCAATTAGGGAAGTGAAGCAACGGCGACCGCGCAGTGGCGTGCGCGCGTGGGCCAGAGGTGAATGCAGCTAGGGCTCGAACGATTATAAGGTAATTTTATTTTAATTGTTTTTAGCTTAATTCGAATATAATTTTCTCCAGCTAAGTACAACAGTTCTAGTAATATACACATGAATTATGTATAAGTTTACAATAAGCCATAAATAAATTCTGTTTTAGTTTAATAAATATATATATAAATATAGGGTAATTACAGTAAGGTATTAGATTTAATTTAAATTTATAAACAGAAAATAATTAGTTAATAGAAATTGGGTAAAAAGAAAAATAATTTTATTTAAGAAAAATTTGTTGATTTAAAATTTATAAAAAGGAATTTTAAAAGATTTAAGAAAATTTATATAAGCAAGATGTTAGAATTATTTTAAAAGGAAAATCAGTTTGAATCTTTAATTTTTAGTTTAAAATAGAAATCATTAACTTGAGATTTAAATAATTAGTTGAATAAATTCAATTTAAGGATAAGTTAATTAAACCTATTTAAGAAGAAAATTTAGTTTTAAAAATTAAATTGTAGTTGAATAGAATTAATTTAAAAGGAAATTTTATTTTTAGTTAAAATAAATTTGTTAAAGAAGAAACTGGTTTAAAAATAAAACTATAAGTTAATTTAATTTTTAAAAATGAAATCACCGATGAATTAAAATTATCTAATGAAAATTTAATTTATTCGATTGATTCGAATATTAATAAATTGTGTAAATATTTATACAAGGTATAAATGAAGAAAACAAGTTGAATTGGAAGTGGATTGCAAACGGGAATAAAGGTGAGAACTTCTCACTCAAAAGGAATTTTATTGCTTATTTAAATTTTAAATAGTTAAATTTAAAATTGATTGACTGTGTTGATTGAATGCTTGAATGATGATTGTTATATATATATATATATATATATATATATATATATATATATATATATTGGATGTGAATAGACCCTATACGCCGTTAGTAAGCGGAGGTTATTTATTACACACATATACCGCGATATTCCACCTCGAAGTGGAATTGGTATTATATTATATATATAGCAATATATATATATATTGGCATATGTATATATTGCAGTTGATTGATTTCCCGCATTTTCTTTTAGCGGATGAGACCCTATTGCGCCGTTAGTAAGCGGATAATATTTATAAAATCCCATATACCGCGATATTCCGTCTTGAAACGGAATTGGTATTGTGCTAATGTCTGTGGATGCAGGGAAACAGGTTGGAGGGATCCAACTGGATTCCTCACAAATATTTATTTGATTTCATATATTGTGATATTTGATTGTTTATCATGGATGATATATGATGTTTGAAAGTCGTGATTGACTATTTGATGTGTTACATCATCGGATCCAATTTTGAAGTTTAAAAACAACGATTTAATTTCTAAAGTGATTTTTGGAAATATACGTTTATAAAATATTTTTGGAATTGATTCATTCTAAATAAATAAATGTTATAATTCTAATGTTATAAAAAATTATATTTTTGAGAAATACAGTCAAAAGTTGATTTTTGAAGATATGAGATTAACGATTTTATAAAATAATTTAAATTGGGATTTTTGGATTTATTATAAAAAGTTTAAAAAAATAGAATTTATAAAATTGGATTATTCTTATAAATCAAATGATAAGGTTATAAAGGAGTTTAAAGACAGGTTATAAATAGTAATATAAATTGATTTATATTAAAAGATTTATAAATTGATATTTATAAATTAAAATTATTGGAATTATAAAACGAGCTTTTATAAGTGTTAGAAAGAATTGTGAATGAATTTCATAAATGAATGAAATTTATAGAATTATAACGGTGAAGTTATAAATGAAATTTTATAAGCAGTAGGTTTATAAAATTTATAAAGTTATGGAAAAAGATAAATTTTGGATAAATAAATGAATCTTATAAGTTATAAGATTTATAAATTTGGAAAGTTTAAAGGAACGATTTTATAAACAAATAAATTATAAGTATTTGACTTATAATATGAATTTTTAGTATATCATTGTGATATGAATTGAGATAGGTTAATAAAGGAAATTTATAAGAGGAAGTTGTTATAAAATAAATAGAAATAGAATTTATAAACGTTGTTTTATGAATTCGCAAACGACTTATTTTGATAAGTAAATTGTTCTAATTTATTTATGGAGTTATATTCACGTTTTAGACAGTGAATAATTCCTTAAAATAAAATGAATAGAAGTGATGAAATTTGTTAACGTAGTATATTCACATTTTTGAATAGTGAATAATATGTTAAAGAAATTATTTAGAATGTGATGTTTTAAATAGCATTAAAACGATCTAACGATGTTTTAAAATATGTTGAGATTCGAAACCATAGATTTCAACATTTATTGTTGAAATAGATGTTTTCGAGAAATAAAAGGAAATAGTAGATTATAACACTGTTGTTATAATAAATGATTTCCGAAAGGAAATGTTTTGTATAGTATTGGGATTTATATATCTATTTTATTTCGAATCCCTATACTAGTGATTTTGGGTTGTCGTAACGATGTTTTACGCAACATTCGTTTTGGCCCAAATAAATATGTTTAAGAGAATGATTTCCTTAACGAATGAAATATATACTTAATTTCGATTAGAGTATATTAAATATTTTCTAAGCGTAGAAAATAAAAAGGCTTGTGAATTACTTATAAATAAATAAGTATGGAAATGTTTTTCCAATATTAAGTGAATATTTTGAATTTATCTTTTTGAAGATAAATTGAAAATGAATATTTAAAAACGAATGGAAATCGTATATTCATAAATATTTTGGAAATATAAATTCAATATGGAATTTATAAATGGAATTGGGAAAATGGGTTTAAAAATAAATATTGATTTATTTTTGAAATATGGAAAGTTTATATCTTCTAAAGATATTTTTGGAAATTAAATAATTTGGAAAATTATTTGGAATCTGGTGATGTGTGCACATCTATTGATAGTTCAATAACCAACTATCAATATTTACCTTTGAATGGTATTTGTTGTGATTTGCTTGAAATTGAATGCCACACTTATTTTTTTAAATAAGCGCTCACTATTCGGGTTAACCGGGAAAGGACCTTGGGGTCGTATAACCCATTCCGAATAGGTGATACGACGTTATGAATTGCATTCGAAGACCGGTGTTGAAGACCCGGATATTTTCGAAAACGAAAGGGTTTCTTGTCGAATGTCTTTGCATCGACTGGTCCCCGGTATAGAGACTCCATATGTGATGGGAAGTCCGAACGTGATTAGTGAATATCCGGATTGCAAGGACTTCTTTGTAAGTGCCTTCGGTTCTGTTCGAGCCCGGAACAGACTTGTATGGATTGTGTGTCTGACATTACAAGTTGAGAATGTAAAGCCGATTTCTTTCAAATATATTTCTGTGGTGGCGGAAAATTTATTCTTTTAGCTTAACACCCTTCTCTGAGACGTACGAGCTCAGAGGTTATATAGTTGAAGTTATCAGCGATATATTCCCAATTTGGTAACGTGACATGCTGAGTGTTGCTGAAATGATCATTGTGTTGATTATTGTGATAGGATCGTTTATTTGATCGTCTATCTTGGTGATCATTGTGTTGATCATTTGTTGACCCAAAGCATGGCTTTTGTATAAAGTATGTTTTTGTGGACGTGACTTCGTCGAGCCTCACACCCCGGAAATGGTCAAAACAGGAAAGATGCGGCAAGGTTATGAGGGGTAGCACCCTTTAGGGTATGTACATTTCCTTCTGGATAGAGGTTGTATCATGGTATGGAGCCCAGATATTTAACCTATGTGGTTACTGCGAATTTATTACTTTGTGGTTGTTGGCTATCGGGATCCCGTGAGAAAGGTCGTTTACGATCGGGGAATGGCGTGCTCGTGTCAGTAGTTACCCAGTTAGGGGTAACCCGGCCTTGTGTTGGCAGAGTTCCGGTTTGGTTCTCGGGGATGTCTTTCCAGAGGCATTCTATGTGGCAATGGGAAGTTCCTTGGCCTGACCATTTGTTGGAAATCCAAAGAAACAATACGAAACTTGTACGGTTTTAGTTGTAGAACCTATCATTCACTTATGGTGTCGCAACACTGTTTAGATGGTAGCTATAGTAGGCATACGATAATGGTCGTATGTTGGCTAAGATTTATATTCTACTTTCGAAATGAATTTTTCTCTACACTATGCACTAGTAATAATATCAAATGTTCTTTTTAAATGCGTATCAAGCATCTTTGACTATCATAAGGAGAAATCTCCTCCGATTCTGCGTTTGTATGTGTGTGTGTGTGCGGGAGGCCTTATGGTAGTCTCATTTTTAAAAGCATTGCGAATTGAATTTAAAAATATTCTTCTATTTTGATTTTAAAGATAAATAAACTGTTTTGAGTTCTCACACCAGTCACATGACTGATTCGGAGTTTATTGTTTTCCTTCCTAAACTCTGGGTGCCCACCAATTTCCACACGGGCAGTTAAGAGTTAGGTTTATCAGGATATTCTGGATATTCTGGAGTTACTGGAGGCAAGCTGGATGGCATGGCGTATTACTAGTTTATATAGTATTTCTTTTCCGCTGTTTGTTGTTGTATGATGTTGTACACTCTGATGATATGATGTAATGTAATATGATGTAATGTAATAACTGATATAGTTCTTTGGTTAAAGATTATTCATTGATTATTATATGTTGTTCCGCTGCGAATTGTGAGATTCTGATGTTGTTTCTGTCGTTTATTTCTGTTCTGTTTTTCTTTCTCTCTTCTCCTACCTCTTTTTTTTTTCTTCTAAAACACTAATGGTTCGGTTTTTCGGCAACGAAAAATCGCTTCCGTTACATCTTCTCTCATTCATAACTTCTTCAAAACATACCAAAATATAAAATTCTTATTTTCAAATCATGTATTTTTCCAGTGGCTGCAACTTTCTAGTTGACCTCTTTGCCTCATTCTAAACATAACCATGTAAAAAATCCACTTCTTTCCAGTACGTTCTCCAGCCCAGTTTTTAAAACAGAGAATAGCCCATTTTGTTTTGATCGCAACTTAATCATAACTGATCCAAATTAAGAATTTTTTTTTCAAATCATATGGCTATAATTTTACCGTTGATCACTTTATCCAGTTTTGAGGTTTTCTATACGTAAAACTTGATTGTTTGAAGTGCATTTTCGGGCTTTATTTTTGTCAATCTGACAATACCTCTTCTTCATTCTATCATATCTCCATGAAAACAACTTGGATTCAAATATCTATTTTCTTTAAATTCAGGAGAAAAGAATTTTTAATAACATTTGAGTTAATAACTTTTCCAAATTTGAAGATTTAAAGGTCCTAAAATCAAATACAAGATAACATATTTTTTGGATCTAATTTTATGAATTCAAGTCAAAGCTCCAAGACTTCTTCTCTATACTTTCGGCCAACCTTCATCTCAAGCCTCTGCCAAGCTATTGAAAGGGAGAGGGTGTTTTTTGCTAGTGTTTAATGGAGTAGGAAGTAGTTAGCGAAGTGTTGGTTGATTAGAATGTTGGTAGGAAGTTTATCGCTTTGGTTTATGGTGAGAAACTCTATTTAACAACTATATTTATATATACATGTTTGATATTGTGTTATGATTATTATGGATGGTTATATATGATTTGATCATCAAGTATTGATTGTTTGATATGATTGTTAAATTGTTTTACCAAGTCACGTTAATACATGATGATATGTACAAAGGAAATCACTTTCCTTTTGAAAATGAAATGGTGTATATAGAATGCTTAAATCTTTTGGAAATAGTTTTAAAATGACCTAGAAAGGTTTTATAAACATTTAAATATGTTTAAATAAATAAAGAAAAAAAATCAAGATTTCATGTTGTATATTTTGAAATATGTCCAATATAATTTTCCAGAAAAATTGCGCTTTTGCAACAAAGTGACCAAACGTTTAAAAATGATATTTTTAAACGTTAAAAAAAATATGAAACAAATTATAAAAATATTTTAAAATTTTTTAAAAGAGATTTAAGTTGAAAAGATGGATTTCTAATTATAAAAGTCGTTTTGAAGAATGTAGCTTTTAAAATATATTTGCAACACATTTTACAACGCTTTTCGCAGCAGTTTTTAATAACTTCTGAAACACAGTTTTATACTCGAAAATTCTTTTTTAAATCTTTTGTGAATGATTTTAAAAGAATAATTAAGTAATTTAAAGATGTTTTGGAAGTTTTAATAAGAGTCTGAATAAACGGTTAAGGTGAATTGTATGTACCGCTTAAACAAAAAAGTAAAGAATATTGAATGTATTAACAAACTGAGTATGAAGAAATGAGTAGTACATTTATCCCACCCGTGAGATATGAAAAGATAAAACAAGGTGTTTAACAAAGGTTAGGAATGGAGCAACCAGTGCCCTGAAATTACCTGGCCTATGTTTTCTCTTTTTAGACGAGGGGTGGAACAGATCAAAAGGAAAGCCCGAATGCTGTACACGATCATATTTAAGTGTTTCCAAGATAAAAAGAAAAAATTTAGAATATTAATTTACCACTTAACATCATTTTATTGATGATTAGTAAGAAGGAATTGGGATCAGATTTTGGTGATTCCAATCCGAAAATCGGGATCGGCTTTGGGTGATTCCTATCCGAAAACCACTTCAAACTAATTTTCGAAATAAAACATATTAAAGACAAAGATCATTGAAGACAAAGATCTTCATGATGTAGGATTACTTGCCACTAGCCCCTAGAGGTGAAATTTACCATATCTAAGGTGGCAGTAGTGCTCAGTTATGAAAATCTTCGATATGCGAGAATATGATTTGAAGTTAAGAAAGAAATCTTTGATTAAGATTTAATAAATAATTTAGGAGTATTTTCCCTAAGTTAAATGTTATAATTTGAATATAAGAAATGTTTTACTAAGATTTAATGATTGATTTGGAAAGGTTTTCCTAAGTAAAAGAGAAAATGATTTGGAATTGTTCTAGGATTTAAGAAAGGTTTAAATAAATCAAACGATGTAATAAATAAGGCTTAATAATTCCATATACTCATAAAAAGAAAATAAAATAAATTGAAAAGAATATATCTAAGATATTTGATTAAATGGGAAAATAAAGTAATTAATTAATGATTGATAATCATATATAAACTTAACATTTCTTTTTAATCGATGATTGGATTCGAAGGAACCAGGGTCAGATTTGGATGATTCCTATCTGAAAACCACTTCAAACCAATCTACGTTCGAAGTAAAACATGTCTGAAGACAAATGATTTTGAAGATGGGGATCTTCATGATGTAGGGTTGTTTGCCACTTGTCCATCGAGGTGAAAATTAACATATCATATGGTGGCAGTAGTACTGTGTTATGAAAATCTCTGATGCAAGGACTTTTCGCCACTAATGGAGTAGGAAAGTACCTTTGATTTGTTCTGTTGCTCGATAACTTGTGTGGATAAATGTCTGAAATTGCATTTCTAAGATCATAATGTTGATTTTTACAAACATACATCTGCTTGGTGGCAGAGAAGGCAACTTCTCATAGCTTAACACTCTTCTCTGAGATGTACGAGCTCAAAGGTTGTATGTTCGTGAAAGTCAATAATGTTATCAAAGGAATGACGACGTGATATTCTAAGTGAAGAAGATGTGTTGTGTGAAAAGGTAATCGTTTACCTCAAGCCTCATCACCCGGAAATGATAAAAACATGGTAGAAGCAGCAAGGCTAAATGGGTCGCTTCCAATTAGGAGATGTCCTCATCCTTCTAGATTTACTCTACACATGTCTAAGTATGTGGTGAATGTATGACTCGAGTACCCATTAAAGGTCGGTAACGATTGGGGTGATGACATATTCGGTACTATCCAACATGAGGGGTAGGCCGGTCTTATGTTGGTTTAGGCATCGAGTATCTTTACCCTAGGTGCATCCCTTTAGAGGTGTACCATCGTAAGGTAGTCCCTTATCTTGTCGTTTGTATGGTATTCATTCCCCAATAAGTGTCTTCGGACTTGATTGTAGAACCTAGTATGCTGGAATTTAATAATGTTACAATTTCGCCTAAGATTAATATGTTTATTTGCAAATGTTTTCAAACATATGTCATTAGAAATAATATCAAATATTTTGATATATAAAAGTGTTTTAGTTATCATAAGGTGAAAACTTGTCCGTGTTTATGTATAGACGTGGTCTTATAGGATACTCTTTCTTTTCAAAGGATTTTATTCCAAGGCTGATATATGACACTGTCATTTATATTTGAGTTTCTCACGCTGGTTTATCAAGCCTGATCCGGCTATTTTCAATAGTCAGGTTCAGATCCGAGCAGTTTCAAGTTTAGTGAAGATGGTTGGAGTTTCTAGAGGAGAGCTGGAGATATTCATCTATGTATGGATGTATTCTATTATCCACTGCAGTTATTTGATGCTTGTCCGCATTTATAAGGACAAATGTTTATAACTGTCCAAGTTGAATTTAGGTTAGACTTTGATATATGTATCTTTAAAAATTTCAGCTGGAAAGATATTGTTCAATATTATATATATTAGTCCATTCGTGTGACATTTTGTTCTATCTTTATTTTCTTTTTCACAACTTAATGATACGCTTCTTCGTGCAATTTGAGTTGGACATGTGTGGTTTATTGTCGGCTCAAAGAAGTATGGATATTCAGGCCTTTACTGTAATTTTAAAATAATCTATTGTTTTAAAGTGATAAATTTCTCATGATTGCAACACATTGTAATTATTATCACATAATATGCCATTTAATAATTTTATATTTAATATACTTAAATTAAATAATTAATTAGCATACCATAAAATAACAAGTATATAATAGAAAAAAACACCTTTTATTATGGACAAGATTAGTTATCAAATTAGATATAAATATAGCAAATTACATAACTGCTATTAAGCATACCCTAACTCTATCAATATGCTCCTTTAGTAACATAATAGCACACCTTGAAAAAAAAATTTATTTCTTATTGTGATGGAATAGGTATCCATAACATTTTACGAACTTCCCATAGACATATATAAAACAAATTTTTCTTTGATTCCATAAAACTTATGTTCATAACATAGGTCAGACAGGCATGTGTCTTAAACTATTAAAATGAGGTCTCTTTCTAATTCTCATATTATATGGAATCATAATCTCTACTTTAGATAAAACAAAATTCAACATATGTTCTCACTTTTTAGTACACATCCCTAAGAAAGGGGTAACTCAACTTCACTCATTGTTAACCCTACTTTTTCCAACATGCCCCAATTACTGCTTATTAATACATCATTATGCGGCATAGGGTGGAGTGACTTTGATTGTGAATCATATTCTCGTTTTAGTGTGCTTGGAACTCTTATAGAAGATATTAACATATTTGATCAAATTGACTTGTTTTAATTCTTTAGCATGTTATAGTTTTCTACTTCCATTTTGTATTTACGTCCTTATCATAGAAATCTTACTTGTGTATCAAATACACATTTTATATCTAACAACACTCATTAATGATTTTAACGAAGTAGTTGGATCTACTTTTGGTAACATTAGACCCCTGAATACTTACATGTATATGTATATGTATATGTATATGTATATGTATATGTATATGTATATGTATATGTATATGTATATGTATATGTATATGTATATGTATATGTATATGTATATGTATATGTATATGTATATGTATATGTATATGCATCAATCCTAAGAATTTATTAAATCTTTTGTTAATCCCACTGAATGGGAATGTTACTCTTAATCCTTTGAGGTATAGTTCATAAGTAATATATGATGTTCAACCATATAATGAAATACTTACCTTTTAATTAAATTTTTCAATCCATGATTTTGGAAGTATTTGTAAAACATTTTAGATGATTTTGTATTTTCATAGCTAACATATTACTATTTCTATGAAAACTAATATCGTCATCAATATACCAAAATATATATTCTTTTTATATTGAACTTCATAATACAAATGTTAAAACAATCCTGCACCTAATTTCAGTCAAAACCAAAATCGATTATTAATTCATATATGTAGCGACCTTGAAATTTGAATACTTCATCTTCGAATGTCAAAACGTTTTGAAATATAATTTAGCAATATAAATATGATTTTATAACAATGTTAGACGTCATTCAATGTCACGACTGAGATTTTCGACCTTCAAAAATCGACATTAGTACGTCCACTGTATAGCATACCGAGCAATCGAGTGTTGGAAATACCAGATCATTAGAGGAAAAGAAGAAAGAGGTTGAAGAAAATCGAAATAACAACACATAATCTCACAATCGCAGCGGAATAATATATAATAGATAATAACATGTCTTTATACAAAAAGAACTATAACCGTTACTAATACTTACATCATCAGAGTACAGCAAATCAAAAACTCAATACTGGACAGTTATATAACTTGTCCTCATAAGTGATTAATATACAACCTACAATACACAACGGAATATAATCAAGTACGTGTAATACGTCTTCATCGTCCTGCTTGTCTCCTAAGCTCCATAGCATCCTAACCTGAATCTGTAATACTCGGTCTGGCCCGAGCATTATAATAAAATAATACCCGAGTCAGTCTGGAAAACTAGTGTGAGAAAACACACTCAATTTGAATTATTAAAGCTATCAAAATCCTTTGAAAAACAATGGTATATTGTACGACCGCGTCGCACATAAACCTGACGTTTTTTTACCTTACGATAACCAAAACATTTTATATCAAAATCATCTAATATTATAATAGTGTCTAAGTACAAATACTTATTCAAATAGCCAAAATAGTTACATTAGTCAAATTCCAGCATACTAGGCTATATAACCAAAACCGTAAAGGAACGTATTGGAGAATGGATTTCATACAAATGACTAGGCATTGGGGTACCACCTATCATAGTACACATCTAGAAAACTGTATCAAGGACCACATTGGGATCTCCTGCAACACAATATCGTACTACCCTTAACCTGGATAGTACCGAATATGTTATCACCTCGGGTGTTCCCACCCTTACCGTGTTCTTCCGTGTACCGTAGTAATAATATCCGAGGGTATCTAAAAGGGGGATAAACATACCCTAATTGGGTGCGACCCACTTAGCCTTGCTGCATCTCCCCTGATTTTCAATCATTCCTGGTTGATGAGGCTTGGGGCTATGATTACCTTTTAAGGAATTTATACTTGGAATGCACATTGTCCTCCAATGACAATGTACTGATAGCATTCATTTATACCAATCCGTTCTGGGTCTGAAAGAAACCGAAGACACTATTCCTACTACATCCATTTTGGAATCATCCTTAGGATTAGTAGCAATTAGCCATTGCACTTCAATGCCTCATCTTCGATTCCATGCTCTTGTCTTCACTTCGAAAACGTATTCGTCGGATTGAAATGGTGTTCGGATAACTTATGCGATCCCGATCCCTTCGAAAACAATGTTCGATATATTCGATAAACTTAATCCCAGTTCTTTAGGAAATAAATAGGCGAAAATAAGATCAGAGATCACCTCCTAACCGTTAGTGGACGGATTTCTTTATCATCATCCTAGAAGAACGAAACGAGTTTGTACGTATAGTATAGCACCTTCCGACGGTAACTGTACCATATAATTTTCGTATTTCTCGTAGATATTCCAAAAGTTAGGTTTTAGGTCCATTTGATAGTCAGTTATTTAACTATCAAATAAACAATCATTCAACCAAATATTTCATTTTCTATTGAAAACACTAAGTCTCATTTGATTAAAATTTTAAATATATTAAATCTCTTTATCTAAAAGGTATATACTTATCTTATCAGAGTAAGTATGTTAGCTAATCATTCTTTTAAAAAATGTTTGAAAAACCTTTTAAAATAAATATTAAAAGCACCACTCGGTACCAACCATGGATTCACAGCTCTATGATTATGTCTCTATCCCAAAGAAATCCAAAACTAAACTACAGGCAGTCTCTTCCTCCGATTCTGCCATGAAAGTACACCATTACTTTCCTAAAACTTTATTTAATAATTCTTCCAAAATAATACTTATAAAGTTTCTATATAGATTTTCCAAGTTTAATGAGGAAAATACTCTTAAATAAAAATTATTATATAAATTATAATAATATTGAATAATTTATCTTTTAAAATAATAATACTGATTAATTCTGATTTATTAGTTAAATTCTAGTCGTTTTACAAGACTTGTTTATAAAACTTATAATTCATTTAGAAAATTTAAAAATATATTTAAATAACTAATTTTCTAGAATATTTTTAAATCACCTAGTTCAATAATTAAAAATCCTCCTTTTACAAAAACTTAACTTCTCGATAGAAACATATTTTCCAATTCCAATATAACCAGTCTAATATTTATAAATATCTCTCGATTTATCACTAGACAATTTACATCTCCCATTTCATAAATCCCGTTTTCACATTTCAAAAAAAATAAAACCTATCATTTCTTAGACCGATTTACCCATTTTATAAATTCTCACCTTGAATTTATAACTTCAATTTATCAACTAATAAACATTTCACTTTATTTATAAACATAGTTTATAAATCTCATAGTCTCATCTTTCATTTACAACGGTTTCACATCAATTAAATCCGTTTTAATCGATTTCTATATTAAATTCCATTTATAAATCATTTCCTTACATAAACCAAACTATATTCCAAAAATGACCAATTTCGATTCCGCTTCCATTTCGTAATTTAAAATCTTATTTAAGATCTCGTATAACCAATTTTATATTTATTTACAGATTTCCTTCATTTTTTCCCAATCCATTTAAAATCTTGATTTGAAAAAACAAAATCATTTTACACTTAAACAAATATCACTTAAGTTGTATTATTTTAAATCTTTTATATACATATTATTCTAAAATCTACATTTAACACATCGTGAGATAGTTAAGTACAAATTCAAAATCCAACCAAATATTTTAACGAAATAAATTTATTTTAATTATCCCAAAATTCAATATAAATATTTTACTTCCAAGATCCCTTTTTAATTTCTACTCAAATTCAACATAAATATATTTATGGTATTTTAAAATACTAAAATCTAGTCCAGTGCTACCATAGCATCAAATAAATTCAAATCACACTATAATCTATCATAGATTATTCAAACATATTATATATCACTATATATGAAAATAAATTCAACATTTTTGAAAAATTCAGTTGTATCCCTCCGACCTTTTTCCCTGCAACCGTAGATGTTAATACAACATAAAAATTCCAATCCCTCTTTGAGGCGGGATATCGCGGTATATAGGGTCATCCGCTATTATGCAGGGCGTGTAGGGTCTCATCTGCTCCAATAGGCGGGAATAATCAATCCAACAACTAATATGTATACTACTATATATAATATCACATTCAACTAACAATAATTTATCAATTCAACCAATCATCCAATAATTAGTTTTAACAATTTAAAATTAACTAGTAGTCTAAAAATGAGTGAGATTTACTCACCTTGATTTTTATTGTCGCTTTCGTGTTCTGGTTTCAATTAAGTTCAAATGCGTTTGAATTTGTCTAAAAATTTAGCAAGCTCTGAAATCGATAATCCAATTCCTTTGTGTCGTATTCGTCGATACGAACACAAACAACAAACCGCGTCTCCATCGAACCTAAGACGAATGAGATATGCATTTTATAAGAATTGGAAATTTAAATTAACAATATATATAAATATTTTCACTCAACTCTAATTTCCAGCCCACAATAAAAGGACTCGTCCCCCTCATCTTCTTTCCCCTTATCAATTTCTTTTATTTTTTTAATTTTTTTTAAAGATCGGCCCAAGCCCAATGAAGCCAAGACCGACCCGCTTCTCCTACATCTCCCCCTTCTTCTTCTCCCACTCTCATTTTCCTATAACCTATATCCACACAAGCATATGTGCACCTACACGAATCCTCAAAGCCCTCAACGGACAACTCGAAAACATCACCATGACTGCCTCACCATCCTTGTCAAACTGGCACCACCGCCCATCCCTCTAAGTCATCCAATAACATCGTGACATTGCCAGCATTCGCCTTTTCTCCTATTAAGTTGTAATTTCCCCCAAGCAGACGCATACTCCCAATTTCCTTCCCGAGATGCTAAATGATGCCACAAACCCAAATAAAATCTCTATTTGGTGAATCGATGAGCCAATATCATATAACTGGAAACCCTAATCTCGAACCAAGCTCTGACAAAAATGTCGAGCCCAAAAAACTGCCGCACCCTTTAATACTTATACTAGATCGAAGTATAAACTAAAATAATAATTTTAAAGCAAGTTTGGGAATTTTTCGTTGAGCACAATTAGAGAAAAAGAATTTTGAAGTTTTTGAATTCTTACTTCTTTCTGTTTGAACTATGCTTGGCTGTTTATTTAAAAGTGGAGAAGGAAGGAAACATTTTGAAGAAGTAATAGGCATATCACATTATTGGGTGGCTGATTGGACAGAGTATACAGTTGAAATAAAAGTTGACTTGACAATATATTAATAAAATATCAAAATGTCTCATTTTATGTAACTTAAAATCTCGAACTCCTATCGAGGCATGCTGCTAGACGTTTATAATGTTATACCTCTATTCCAAATGCAATGGAAAAGGTTTTGAGTCCTAATTCGATCGTATAGAGAAGATAGCTTTTTGGACCCAATTATTATATTGAATTTTCGATATTAATCTCAACGCATTTCTATTCCGTACGACCAAACGATAAATCTAAATGCTACAAAATTTGAAATCCAATAATAATACACTATTACGGATCCAATGGAACAGGTTTCGCTGAATTTCGAGACCATGCTCTAGAAGGCTATTTTTATATCTTAACTTATACAAGCTATTTTTGAATTTAACAAATCACTTTTTAAATCCAAATTAAAAAAATTATTATCTTCATTCTTATAAGTTAAAATTAAATAAGCTTTGAAATTATTTTTATCTATCTAAAATTCAAAATTCCATATTCAAACCAATTTTTAAATTATTAAATTGAACAATAAAAATTATCTAAAATCATTATATTTGAAATTCAAGTTAAAAATTAACTTTTAAATATTTAAAAACAATTAAATACTCCAATTTCAAATAACAAAAAATTCTGGGTCATTACATTTAATCAATAAATAATGATAAGAATCTTGCTTTTGAAAATTGTTTACAAAAATAAAATCTTTGAAGAAAAATTGATAAGGTGACAATAAATCGGTTTATCGGTAAACTGCTATTCAATCAATATAAGTTGTTCAAACTCTTGTGCACTTGTCTAATGATCAAATGAACACATAAGCAACTAGCTAACAAACTCTTCTCTTCAGAAAACTTGGAAGGTTCTAAAATGTTCTAAAAGATAAGAGATATTATCATGAGAGGGGTATAATGGTAATTAGCATAAAGGAGAAGTTACTTAAAGGAGAAGTGATAGGAGGTGAAGCTTCCATAGCATATGCAAGCTTAGGCAACAACATTCTTTTGCCTATATAAGGAGGGGTATTCTTAGAGTTATAATCACAATTTTGCAAAGCTTTAAAATAAGAAACCAATGGCTTCTTCTTCCTTCTCCTTTTTTATGTTCTATAGAAAATTATTACAAATCAACTTCAAATCACCTCAAACTTTTCCACGAGCCTTAGTACAATATTAGAACACCTTCCATCTTGCCAAAGTTTAAGAAGCAAAACCATGCACTCCCTAGAGGGATTGGCGGTGAGCTATTAGGGTGGATTGGAGGAAAAAGCAAGGTGAAGCAAAGAGAATGAGAAGGAAAGGTGGTTGCTTGGTTGGGTTTGGATTTTGATTCTTGGATCTTGGTTGTCTAAAAAGTTAAAGGTGAGTTAAAACCTCACTTTGAATGAGAATATAACACACGTATGTTTGTGATTTATTATGTTTAAGTTGTTTAAATTGTTGTTGACATATGTTAAAACATTGGTTTGAATTCTTGCTTTGAAAGTAAGTGACACATATGATCCATGTATATGGACTTGAAAGAACTTGAAATGGACTTGAATGGGCCTTTATGACCTATGACGAGACCTTGAACAAAGAACATAAGTTATAAATAGACTTCGGTTTAGATCGGACTCGGATTTGGAAGTGCATATATGCGATAGTCGATATAGATGCAATTGGCAATTGTCTTATTTTTGGCGATCGCTATAGAACTTTACAGAGAGATCCTTAGGGTTCCTTGCCATGTTTATAATGTTTTAATTTTATTTTTTTGTACTAAAAGCTTGGATGGTAAAAAGTTAAGTAACATTTTGAAAATGACCAAAATTTAGCTTGTGCAAATCTACACCAATTAGACTTGATTTTCGGACTTAAAAGGTTTGAAAAGGTATCAAAATTTAAGTATTTTTTCATTCTTTTTATAAGTATTTACAAACTATTATTAGAGCATTCTAAAAGTGTTTGAGATACTTATGTATTTTTGAGAATTAATTGTGGATTTTTATTGAAGGGATCTTACGAAAAAACATGTTCTTTTCCAAGTTTTATAATTTTTACAAACTTGTTATTTTTACGTAAGATTTTGGATATGTTTCAAAACCTAGTATAAGTATATTCAAGCATTTTAAAAGTATATACAAATGTTTTCAAAGAGGGGTTAAGTATTTCTTAGTGGCTAAATGGTTAATTATTTGATTACTAGTTTGAAAATTGATTAACTATGCTTAACACTAAAAGCCGAGGAAGTAAGGCTTATTTATTTGCAAGATTTTAGATTGATGCGAATGGAGAAATAGAGCTCTAACCCACCAGTTTCGCTCTTGGTTGAGGTATGATAAGTCAAAAAATGTCAGAAACATGTTAATCGTATTTATTTATTCTTCTTTATGGAAATCATTAATTCTATACTTAACACTAAAAGCCAATGAGGTAGTCTTATCTATTTATGAGATTCAAGAATGAAGTGTCTAGGGAAGGCCTTACTGCAACCAGTGCTCTAATTTACCCGGCTTCACCTTGGATGGGGAATGATTAATTTGGAATGTCAGAAACGAGTTAAGCACACGAATCGTGATTTGTATAAGCAATTGTTGAACGTGACCCTAAGAGTTATCGAAAGGCTTTGGAATTTCATAGCAATAAGAACCCCCGGGGAGTAGTATTAGTATGAAACGTCTCTAACTTTCACTTACTTCTGAGAGAACCGGAGTTGAGTTAGTCGGGACTTCATCGATTGGTTTTAGAGAGTCTGGTAAGCGGAAAGAGTGTACTTATATGAGATGACTCAAACCCATAATCACTTCAAAATCATATACGCAATCTATGTTCTGGAAGCGAACATGATGTTGAATGTTATAGAATTAAACTATCTATCTTAAGGAATATTGCAAGAGAGAGGGTAGAGTTAGCATTCATCAAAGGACTTATGTGGGAACCTCTGTGGAAGCTCGAGATCTGTTTGAGATGCTTGGATCCATGTGGTGATTCATGATATGTTTAGATATGTAATCTGTTTGGGAATTGGTGTTCTATTCGAATGATGAACACTCATATGAAAGATGCCGAAAGTATCCTCGACATTGGGGAAATGAAAAAAATTAGAGAAGGGGCATGGCCAGGGGGTTTGGATGACCTCAAGCATATATTAACTCCATATCTAGAGATGCTTATCGATTGTTGCTAGCGGGATTTGATTTGGTTCGGCCCATACACCGAGGGTGGTTCAGTTATGTTACTTATAATATATCCTATATAAATGAATACAATGCCTGAAAAGTAGTTTTTGATCATTGTCAGGGAGTTTGGATGTAGCCAGACCAAGGATATCTCCATGGAAAATCTATTATGTTAATACGCCTAAGCAATAATGATTGTATATGTGACGACCCGACTTTCTCACCCAAAGAAAATCGTATCATCTTGAAGAAAGAAAGAGATAGAAAAGAGAAAAGAAAGAAGAGAAAGAAGAAACAACTTCAGAATCTCAACAGAGGAACAAATAAATTATATTAATAACATAAATATTACATAGTTTACAATCATTTTAAGAGTTACATAGAGGACACATCTCATATTAGACAGTTATAAACACCTGTCTAGTTATACAACTCAATGCAATACAAGAGAACTACTCAGAGAAACCAACACAGCGGAAAAACTATATATATCTACACGCAGAAGCCTCCTCCTCCATTGCTCCTCCACAATTCGTCAAAGCTAACCTGAATCCCTTGGCTACTCGTAAAAATTTGAGTACCCAAGAGTTTAAGAAAAACAGAATAAACTCTGGGTCAGACATGGGTCTGGTGTGAGTAAACAGTTAAAGTTGCTTAACTTTTTAAAAACCTTTTGAAAGAAAGGTATCACGTAAGACTTCCCACACATAAACATGGAAAAGTTTTTACCTTACGCTAACCAAAACATTTGATAGGAAATCCAGTGATATTATAATAGGGTCTAGGGTTTTCAAAATAAAATACAGAAATAGCTGGAATGCTTACATCTCACGTTCCAACATAGTTGGGCACAATCAAAACCGTACTGGCACTTACTGGAGTTTGTATTCCATACAATGGCAGGGCTACTGGGGTACCGCCCGTCACAGTACGGGGCCTAGATCACCGTACCGAGGATCACTCCCGATCCCCTGCAACACAAGGCCGGACCCATCCCTTACTGGACAGTTCCGAACAAGACAACCCCGTAGTTATGGCCAACAACTGCCCACACAGCCGAATATAATAAGGGACTTCTAGACAGGGGTAAATCTCACTCTCAAGTGGGGGCTACCCATGAAGCCTTGCTGCACCTCCCCTGTTTTAGCCATTCCCGGTTGATGAGGCTTGAGGCTACGATTACCTTAAGAGAACACATCTCTTAGAATGCTCATCGTCCACCTGACGACGTTCTGAAAGCATTCAATCCATACAAGTTCGTTCCGGGTTCGAACGAAACCGAAGGCATTATCTCGTTACACAAATTTTGGAATCACCCTCAGAGTTAACGACGATAACCCTTGCACTCTGAATCTTCATCTTCACTTGATTCACGACCTATCGTTAATTTGGATCGATGTGGTTTTCGGATATCCAAATATGGAAACCCGATCCCGGTCTCATCGAAATCCAAAACACCATCTTTTAGGTCCAAGTTGTTTTAAAGTTTTAAAACAATTCAATTCTATTATCTATATATACACAGATAGATAATTCACAATATCGCAATAGATAGTCTACATTATCATCACAACAGATAATTCATGTTATCATCACAAATAGATAACTCATACCATCATCCCAATGCAACCAAAGCATCCATATCATATATCACACATATCTCATCAGAGATATCAAACAACCAAGCCACTCAATATAAATCAGCCATCCATAAACAATGATCTATTACACCATCTATAATTAATTTAAAATGAATTAAATTAATTACTTCATCTCTAATTAATTTAAAATAAATTAAATTAATTACCTTATCACCATAAATCTTGCTTACTTATCCATAAATTAAACCAATTAATTAATCATCATCTTAATTAATCACCCTTGATTAATTACCCCTTAATTACATTAAGTAATTACCTTAATTAATTACAGATTAATTAAACCATTAAGTAATTAACCTTAATTACTTTATTAATTAATTATAATTAATTACAATTAATTGATCATGCTTAAATTAATTAAATCAATTTTAAACATTAATAAATTACTCTTAATTACTTCTATAAATCCTTTGATTAATTATACCAAGTAATAAATCCTTAATCACTTTACCAAGTTATTATCCTTTTAAATTACTTCCAATTAAGTAATTTCCCTTATCTCAATTACCTCCAGTATTTTATTCATCAGTTACTTACCTTAAGTAATTACTCTTATCAAATCTTATTAAGTAAGTGTACTTAATCAATTACCAAATGATTTCCTTTAATTATTCAACCCATTTGATTAATCCAAATTAATCACACTTATTGGATTAATTATAATTGAGTAATTTATTCCTTAACTACCCCTTTTAAAATAAAGTAATTAATCTTTAATTATAGATTAATTAATACTTAATTATTAATTAATAACCTTAATTATCAATTAATAAAAATTAATTAATCCTTAATGAATCAATTAATTAATTCTATTTAATAGTTAATTAACCTTTAATAGTAGTTAAATAATCCTTAATTAATTATAGATTAATTATTTCTTAATTATCAATTAAGAAAACTTAATTATTAATTAATAAACTTAATTACAAATTACATACCTTTTTAAATAAATTAATCTCTAATTACTAACTAATCAACCTTAATTACTTAATTAATTAATCTTTTAATCATTAATTAGTTATCTCAAATCATCTAGTTAATTAAACTTAATTATAAATTAATTAACTTCTAATTAATTAACTTATAACCCTTAATTATTAATTTAAAATTAATTAAATCAATTAATAATTTTTAATTAATTCCTTAAATAAATTTTTAAATCATTATTAATTAAATTAATTAATCAAACCTAATTTCCTAAATTAATTTAATAAATTTCAAGATAAATAAACCTCTTAATCATAAGATAAAAATTATTTTATAAATACCTTAATTTCCATCTATATTTTCAAACCATTATAACTTTATAATTTACTCTACTTAATCAAATCAATATTTAAGTTTTAAAATAATCATTAACTTGATAGTTTAGTGTTATCAAAGCATAATAACCTTAAACATTTATCACAAAATGATTTAAGCCAAATTAAATTTAGATTTTAAAACTTATCTTTTTAAAGTTCCATCTTCACTTAAGTTTTTAAAATAAGTTTAATTTTATTTAACCAAATTTAGCTATACAAATTTTTAAACTTCTTGATAAAATGTTTAAGAAACACCTATTTTATAAAAACCAAATAGTATTCAATAACAACAAGATTTATTACAAAAGTTAAAACTTTCTTTATTAAATTTGAAACTTGTTTTATGAATCTTTAAATTTTTTTCTTAAAATTTTCTTTAATCAACCAGTTGGTTGCACTCGAGTATCACTCGAATTCCACTTCAGGTTCATTTCTACTTAAATTTTAAAGGATAGTTAAATTTACATTTTTCTTCATACCTGAAACCACACCTGTTTCAGGTTTTAAACCCTACAGTGAACTCGAGTCTAAACTCGAGTCTTCCCTCCAAAAAACCTGAGGCCATCATCGAGTAAACCCCTCAACTCTCAACCCCAAACAACAAGCACAACTCTACCTCCCTGTGCACATGCACCGTCACCGGAGTTGCCTTCCATCACCGACGAACCCTCCTTCACACCACACATCACTGCAGCAACCCCCTCTGGTCATCAAAGCACCTTATCTTGCCCTGAAACAAAAATGAGCTTCCCAGCTGAAACTGCCAATCAACAGCCATGACCAAAAAACCTCTCGCGATCACCACTCCGACCATCTTGCCACTTGAAATTCTGGTCACTTCATCTCTAACCCTCCACGATACTGCTCCCAAAATTGGAGGCAACTCGATCACCATTAGAAGTGGCAATGATATCTTTTCCCAAGCCGACAAAAATTAGTTTTAAAAAATCCAATTTCCCTACCGCCATCGCTACGGCAATCATCCAATGTCGTCACCAATTTTCCCCCACTTCCTGATCCTACCTCCACGTCCACCAAAAATTTCGATCACCATAAACTTCGAGATCACGAGATATTGACTCGAAACCAACTTCCAGTCATTCACCCGATTCCCATTCAATACTCCATTTAATATTTTGATTTTTGTACTAAAAATCATAATTTCTAAAGATGATTCAAATTAATATCTTGAATCAGTAAATTTGGTTCATAGATTTTAACATGTTAATGTAATTCCTACTGTCATAATTTGTTTATAGAGAACTCTTACATCCATTTGCTTAAATAGGATTTTTAAACTTAAACTAATGTTAAAACAAACATATCATGCTTAATCTTAATACCTGATAATGAATGTATAAGAAGATTTAGAATTTTCTTCTATTCCTATTCTCTGTAGTTTAAAAACAGAGAGGAACCATCAAACATATATGTAAAGTTTCATCCACATTCATACACACAAATTATACTTTAATATGCACACATGCAAGCATTGATTATTCCAGAAATTGACTAGCAACAAACAGTTATTACTTACAGTTTATAGATAGATGTTTACCTACCCCCTTATAATGAAATGCAGAGAGTTTATTTTCTCTTTCTTTCTTTTTTTATTTGGAAAAAACAGGATTTGAAACCTGACCTACTTTGGAAATGCTTTTTTTTAAACCTGCAAAGCTTGAAACTTTGCTTTCATTTTTTATTAAACACTGGAGTGCTTGCTTAAAAACAACAAACTGAAATGCCTTAGAACTTGGTTTTAAATTTGAAACCTTTAACAGGAACATGGAGACAACATATAGGCATGCACATTCTTCAAATGTACAGAATACATTTAAACATTCATCACAGATAAATTCACAAGCAACCATATATTTTTACTTCAATTTTAAGTTTAAATATTTAATCACCTCATTGATTAAATGCAGAGAGCTTTCTTAAAAAAAAACTGTGTTGAAAATTTGCACTGCTCCAGAAAACTTTGAATGCTTCCTTTCTGTGAAGTTTTGTTACAGGGTGATTTGCTTGAATTTTGAAAACAATGTTGCAGACATGGGAAATACAGAGCTTTAGCAGGTGGATTGACATTTGCATGCATTTGGTACCTGCCTAAATTCATTTCTGGTTGCAGAAATGACTTAGCTTCTTTGATTACAGGTTTGAGCTTCTGATTTTTGTCTTAGAGGAGATTACAAGATTGATGTTTGGAGGAATAGGTGACAGTTTTTGAGCATAAAACTGTTATTCAGGTTTGAGCTTTGAAAGTGTTTTCAGATTGCAAATTTTGAAATTGATTTTGCTAAAAAAAAATTAGTACAGGCTTTTGAATTTGGTTTTGGAATGAATTACAGGGTTTCTAGCTTGAGATGGTTTTAGATCTAGAAATGTTTTCATGGTAATTTGACAAATGGTTGAGCTGCATTTTGTTTCAGAGGAGAATTCAGATTTTTTTCCCTTGATTTGTTTCAAAGGAAATAAGTTACAGGTTTTAAAACAATGAACTTCAGTTTGAATTAAGAAGAGTTCTTGCATTAAAATGAAAAGATAAAGAAAGAAAATAAAAGAAAGGGGAGATGAGTGTTTTATTATAGGATTGAATTAAAATTAATTTAGATTAAAGAAAAATGGAAAATAGTTCATGCCACTTGTTATCACACTTACATTTGTCACCTATAATAACTAATTAGTTAACACATGTATATTAGCATGCATAAGAATTTAACACATGTAATTATTTGTTTTCATTTGTTTTTAAAATTATTTAAAAGCTTTTTAAATTGAATTTCCTATTTGATGAATATATTTTAAATGCCTTTCTAATATATGTACATATAACCTTTTAAAAGAAATAGAATGAAAACCCATATGATTTTAAATAAAATCACATGAAAATTTATTAAATTCATTTTTAAATGTTAACATAACTTTTGTATTCATTTATTATTAAATAAACACTTTCTAAATTCTATAAATAAATTTCTTTAAAGAAAACAATATAAAACAAATCTTATTATTAAATAAAACTTTATTTCATATTTTATATCCAGACTATATTATTTTTTTAATATATATATATATATTCCCTTAAATTTAAATTCAAATTCAAGGTCAATTTTAAAATCCAAATTTAAAGCCAATTCAAATAAATATGGATAACAATTTCAAACAAACTCATTATTATTTGTAAATAACTTATTCTATTTCAAAATTGATTTAAATACATAGATACATATATTTAAACACACTTAATAATTTTGAAAACAATAAGTCAATTTAGAATTTATTTCCACAATCAAAATAATTATACTTGTTTAAAATCAATCTATAATCATAATTTTAAACATCACATTTTTAATTGTTTGGCTATTTATATTTGAAAATAACAATTATATCAAATTTAAACAATTTAATTATGAGATTATCACATTTTTAAATTCCTGGAAATTCCGGGATATTACATTCCTCCCCCCCTCAAAGAATTAGTCCTCGAAATTTAAAACAAAGATAATCCAAAATTTAATTTAATTTTAACCAATTCAAAAATACATATCAATCAAACAAACAATTTCATCCAAACAACCATTTCAATCAAATAAACATCACTAGTTATCCAGACACAGATCCGGATAAGCTTTCTAAAATTATCTCGAGTTTCCCAGGTACAAACACAGGGATACTCGCTTTACTAAATCCAAACTAGCTATACTACTAAGCTACTGAGTTCTTACTCAGCTTGATCTATAATCTGCACAATATATTAGACCATAGACAAGACTAATCAACAACCAAATTCTTCACAGAACTACTGTTTTCAAAACCAGTGATGGACCAGACACGTACTCCCTCAGAGACACGTGAAATACCTTGAATTCCAGTCATCCAAACTGGCAATTCAATTTTGCAGACCAAAGCACTTATCCTTATAAAACTCAGAAGAACCCAATACACCTCGGAGCTTACCTCATAATCTCACCAAATCTTATTGCTCCCTTTACCAGAGAAAAACCTCAACAACAACGAAGTCTCCAACTTTGGATTCTAAATTTCTCCGTTTCTTAACCTCAAAACACTACTGACGATCCTAGGCTGTTCATAGATCCTTCCAAATCAGCTCAATCTTCGCTGATGCTTCTATAAACAAAATGGATCAAAACAACTCAACAAACTGATCTTCACAAGATCTACCCAAAATCAAGAACACAAAGTCAAATCCACAATCATCAGAAGATTACAACCTACTTCTCCTATCTGGAAAATACAGAATAGGATCACTCGCCAACTTTCCTCGGATCCTGAAAAATTCCAGTAGAAACTCTCTAATCCAAAATACTGTAACTTCCAGTTGCTTCTATTCTAGAATAGTTGCCACAATACTTCCGCTGCACAACTCTGATCTGGAGCAGATGAGAATACAGACTAACAGCACATCCCAAAGATATGGTTCAATAGAAGTTCCAAGGAATACAGAGCTGCTTCAACAAAAACCTTCTCCAGAAGCTATCCTTCTACCTAGCTAAATCTCTAGTATTACTCCTGACCTCAAATCGATACAGAACTCAATTCCCAAGGCGGACAAATTCTAACTTCCCGAAAGATATCGGAAAATCTTCAACAACTCTATAACTCCTACTTCCTCTAGAGATGCTTCAAACCCCAACAAAAGATTATCCAAGAGAATCAGCCTAACTATCGCAAGTCACTTTTGCGATCAACCCAACCTAAATTCCAAAAATACTATTCTATCTTCACTCATCAGAACAGTTTATCATCGAGCAACTAATCCATCGAAGAAACGGTTCTTCTCTGCTGCTTCTGAATTCCATCTCTAGGAAACTGCTAAGTCAAAAGATCTTCTTGCTGGAACACAGAATACTCCCGAGCTGCATCGTTGACACAAATGCTAAAGATTTCTTATCCAAAGCTTTTCGAGAAACTTGGACCTCAAACCAAACACAAACGTCATGCTGAACTCAGCCACAACACCGAAGCAGACACACTTCCTTATACTTTCTCCAAAAGAAAACAACTTTGGAGACATCCATAGTCAACGCGTCTCATCACGCAGCTACTACTTCCTTCAAAATACCATCACTTGCTTCTGCCAACTAACAGATCCAAACTCTACTCATCCAACATCAAAGATAGACTCCGAACCTTAACAGGTTTCCTATAGAGATCGATGAAATCCTTACACAAAACTGCAAAGATTACTCGAGACGGTATTAGGTCTACAATCTCGACAAATACACTTCCAACCGCAAACATTCAAACTCCAACCATTGGTAGTCATGTTACACACACCACTATCCATTTACCTTTATAACTTATGTTGGAAAACCCGAACAGGTAACCCAACAGATAGGTAGAAATAAATATATATTTACATATATCAAAATTACAAATACGCTCTCTCAAGATAGACACCATTCCAAAGCCTAGGTATTCACTCAACCTAATGCTCTGATACCAACTGTGACGACCCGAATTTCTCACCCAAACAAAATCGTATCATCTTGAAGAAAGAAAGAGATAGAAAAGAGAAAAGAAAGTAGAGAAAGAAGAAGCAACATCAGAATCTCAACAGCGGAACGAATAAATTATATTAATAACATAAATATTACATAGTTTACAATCATTATCAGAGTTACACAGAGGACACATCTCATACTAGACAGTTATAAACACATGTCTAGTTATACAACTCAATGCAATACAAGAGAACTACTCAGAGAAACCAACACAGCGGAAAAACTATATATATCTACACGCAGAAGCCTCCTGCTCCATTGCTCCTCCACAATTCGTCAAAGCTAACCTGAATCCCTTGGCTACTCGTAAAAATTTGAGTACCCAAGAGTTTAAGAAAAACAGAATAAACTCCGGGTCAGACATGGGTCTGGTGTGAGTAAACGGTTAAAGTTGCTTAACTTTTTAAAAACCTTTTGAAAGAAAGGTATCACGTAAGACTTCCCACACATAAACATGGAAAAGTTTTTACCTTACGCCAACCAAAACATTTGATAGGAAATCCAGTGATATTATAATAGGGTCTAGGGTTTTCAAAATAAAATACAGAAATAGCTGGAATGCTTACATCTCACGTTCCAACATAGTTGGGCACAATCAAAACCATACTGGCACTTATTGGAGTTTGGATTCCATACAATGGCAGGGCTACTGGGGTACCACCCGTCAAAGTATGGGGCCTAGATCACCGTACCGAGGATCACTCCCGATCCCCTGCAACACAAGGCCGGACCCATCCCTTACTGGACAGTTCCGAACAAGACAACCCCGTAGTTATGGCCAACAACTGCCCACACAGCCGAATATAATAAGGGACTTCTAGACAGGGGTAAATCTCACTCTCAAGTGGGGGCTACCCACGAAGCCTTGCTGCACCTCCCCTGTTTTAGCCATTCCCGGTTGATGAGGCTTGAGGCTACGATTACCTTAAGAGAACACATCTCTTAGAATGCTCATCGTCCACCTGACGATGTTCTGAAAGCATTCAATCCATACAAGTTCGTTCTGGGTTCGAACGAAACCGAAGGCATTATCTCGTTACACAAATTTTGGAATCACCCTCAGAGTTAACGACGATAACCCTTGCACTCTGAATCTTCATCTTCACTTGATTCACGACCTATCGTTAATTTGGATCGATGTGGTTTTCGGATATCCAAATATGGAAACCCGATCCCGGTCTCATCGAAATCCAAAACACCATCTTTTAGGTCCAAGTTGTTTTAAAGTTTTAAAACAATTCAATGCTATTATCTATATATACACAGATAGATAATTCACAATATCGCAATAGATAGTCTACATTATCATCACAACAGATATTTCATGTTATCATCACAAATAGATAACTCATACTATCATCCCAATGCAACCAAAGCATCCATATCATATATCACACATATCTCATCAAAGATATCAAACAACCAAGCCACTCAATATAAATCAGCCATCCATAAACAATGATCTATTACACCATCTATAATTAATTTAAAATGAATTAAATTAATTACTTCATCTCTAATTAATTTAAAATAAATTAAATTAATTACCTTATCACCATCTTGCTTACTTATCCATAAACTAAACCAATTAATTAATCATCATCTTAATTAATCACCCTTGATTAATTACCCCTTAATTACATTAAGTAATTACCTTAATTAATTACAGATTAATTAAACCATTAAGTAATTAACCTTAATTACTTTATTAATTAATTATAATTAATTACATTAATCCTTAATTAATTACAATTAATTGATCATGCTTAAGTTGATTAAATCAATTTTAAACATTAATAAATTACTCTTAATTACTTCTATAAATCCTTTGATTTATTATACAAAGTAATAAATCCTTAATTACTTTACCAAGTGATTATCCTTTTAAATTACTTCCCATTAAGTAATTTCCCTTATCTCAATTACCTCCAGTAATTTTATTCATCAATTACTTACCTTAAGTAATTACTCTTATCAAATCTTATTAAGTAAGTGTACTTAATCAATTACCAAATGATTTCCTTTAATTAATCAACCCATTTGATTAATCTAAATTAATCACACTTATTTGATTAATTATAATTGAGCAATTTATTCCTTAACTACCCCTTTTAAAATAAAGTAATTAATCTTTAATTATAGATTAATTAATACTTAATTATTAATTAATAACCTTAATTATCAATTAATAAAAATTAATTAATCCTTAATGAATCAATTAATTAATTCTATTTAATAGTTAATTAACCTTTAATAGTAGTTAAATAATCCTTAATTAATTATAGATTAATTATTTCTTAATTATCAATTAAGAAAACTTAATTATTAATTAATAAACTTAATTACAAATTAAATACCTTTTTAAATAAATTAATCTCTAATTACTAACTAATCAACCTTAATTACTTAATTAATTAATTTTTTAATCATTAATTAGTTATCTCAAATCATCTAGTTAATTAAACTTAATTATAAATTGATTAACTTCTAATTAATTAACTTATAACCCTTAATTATTAATTTAAAATTAATTAAATCAATTAATAATTTTTAATTAATTCCTTAAATAAATTTTTAAGTCATTATTAATTAAATTAATTAATCAAACCTAATTTCCTAAATTAATTTAATAAATTTCAAGATAAATAAACCTCTTAATCTTAAGATAAAAATTATTTTATAAATACCTTAATTTCCATTTATATTTTCAAACCGTTATAACTTTATAATTTACTCTACTTAATCAAATCAATAATTAAGTTTTAAAATAATCATTAACTTGATAGTTTAGTGTTATCAAAGCATAATAACCTTAAACACTTATCACAAAATAATTTAAGCCAAATTAAATTTAGATTTTAAAACTTATCTTTTTAAAGTTCCATCTTCACTTAAGTTTTTAAAAATAAGTTTAATTTTATTTAACCAAATTTAACTACACAAATTTTTAAACTTCTTGATAAAATGTTTAAGAAACACCTATTTTATAAAAACCAAATAGTATTCAATAACAACAAGATTTATTACAAAAGTTAAAACTTTCTTTATTAAATTTGAAACTTGTTTTATGAATCTTTAAAATTTTTTTTAAAATTTTCTTTAATCAACCAGTTGGTTGCACTCGAGTATCACTCGAATTCCACTTCAGGTTCTTTTCTACTTAAATTTTAAAGGATAGTTAAATTTACATTTTTCCTCATACCTGAAACCACACCTCTTTCAAGCTTTAAACCCTACAGTGAACTCGAGTCTAAACTCGAGTCTTCCCTCCAAAAAACCTGAGGCCATCATCGAGTAAACCCCTCAACTCTCAACCCCAAACAACAAGCACAACTCCACCTCCCTGTGCACATGAACCATCACCGGAGTTGCCTTCCATCACCGACGAACCCTCCTTCACACCACACATCACTGCAGCAACCCCCTCTGGTCATCAAAGCACCTTATCTTGCCCTGAAACAAAAATGAGCTTCCCAGCTGAAACTGCCAATCAACAGCCATGACCAAAAAACCTCTCGCGATCACCACTCCGACCATCTTGCCACTTGAAATTCTGGCCACTTCAACTTTAACCCTCCACGATACTGCTCCCAAAATTGGAGGCAACTCGATCACCATTAGAAGTGGCAATGATCTCTTTTCCCAAGCCGACAAAAATTAGGTTTAAAAAACCCAATTTTCCTACCGCCATTGCTACGGCGATCATCCAATGTCGTCACCAATTTTCCCCCACTTCCTGATCCTACCTCCACCTCCACCAAAAATTTCGATCACCATAAACTTCGAGATCACCAGATATTGACTCGAAACCAACTTCCAGTCATTCACCCAATTCCCATTCAATACTCCATTTAATATTTTGATTTTTGTACTAAAAATCATAATTTCTAAAGATGATTCAAATTAATATCTTGAATCAGTAATTTTGGTTCATAGATTTTAACATGTTAATGTAATTCCTACTGTCATAATCTGTTTACAGAGAAATCTTACATCCATTTGCTTAAATAGGATTTTTAAACTTAAACTAATGTTAAAACAAACATATCATGCTTAATCTTAATACCTGATAATGAGCAGATAAGAAGATTTAGAATTTTCTTCTATTCCTATTCTCTGTAGTTTAAAAACAGAAAGGAACCATCAAACATATATGTAAAGTTTCATCCACATTCATACACACAAATTATACTTTAATATGCACACATGCAAGCATTGATTATTCTAGAAATTGACTAGCAACAAACAGTTATTACTTACAGTTTATAGATAGATGTTTACTTACCCCCTTATAATGAAATGCAGAGAGTTTTGTTTCTCTTTTTTTTATTTGGAAAAAACAGGATTTGAAACCTGACTTACTTTGGAAATGCTTTATTTTTTATTTTTTTAAACCTGCAAAGCTTGAAACTTTGCTTTCATTTCTTATTAAACACTGGAGTGCTTGCTTAAAAACAACAAACTGAAATGCCTTAGAACTTGGTTTTAATTTGAAACCTTTAACAGGAACATGGAGACAACATATAGGCATGCACATTCTTCAAATGTACAGAATACATTTAAACATTCATAACAGATAAATTCACAAGAAACCATATATTTTAACTTAAATTTTAAGTTTAAATATTTACTCACCTCATTGATTAAATGCAGAGAGATTTCTTAAAAAAAAACTGTGCTGAAAATTTGCACTGCTCCAGAAAACTTTGAATGCTTCCTTGCTTTGAAGTTTTGTTACAGGGTGATTTGCTTGAATTTTGAAAACAATGTTGCAGACATGGGAAATACAGAGCTTTAGCAGGTGGATTGACATTTGCATGCATTTGGTACCTGCCTAAATTCATTTCTGGTTGTAGAAATGACTTAGCTTCTTTGATTACAGGTTTGAGCTTCTGATTTTTGTCTTAGAGGAGATTACAAGATTGATGTTTGGAGGAATAGGTGACAGTTTTTGAGCATAAAACTGTTTTTCAGGTTTGAGCTTTGAAAGTGTTTTCAGATTGCAAATTTTGAAATTGATTTTGCTAAAAAAAATTAGTACAGGCTTTTGAATTTGGTTTTGGAATGAGTTACAGGGTTTCTAGCTTGAGATGGTTTTAGATCTAGAAATGTTTTCATGGTAATTTGACAAATGGTTGAGCTGCATTTTGTTTCAGAGGAGAATTCAGATTTTTTTTCCCTTGATTTGTTTCAAAGGAAATAAGTTACAGGTTTTAAAACAATGAACTTCAGTTTGAATTAAGAAGAGTTCTTGCATTAAAATGAAAAGATAAAGAAAGAAAATAGAAGAAAGGGGAGATGAGTGTTTTATTATAGGATTGAATTAAAATTAATTTAGATTAAAGAAAAATGGAAAATAGTTCATGCCACTTGTTATCACACTTACATTTGTCACCTATAATAACTAATTAGTTAACACATGTATATTAGCATGCATAAGAATTTAACACATGTAATTATTTGTTTTCATTTGTTTTTAAAATTATTTAAAAGCTTTTTAAATTGAATTTCCTATTTGATGAATATATTTTAAATGCCTTTCTAATATATATACATATAACCTTTTAAAAGAAATAGAATGAAAACCCATATGATTTTAAATAAAATCACATGAAAATTTATTAAATTCATTTTTAAATGTTAACATAACTTTTGTATTCATTTATTATTAAATAAACACTTTCTAAATTCTATAAATAAATTTCTTTAAAGAAAACAATATAGAACAAATCTTATTATTAAATAAAACTTTATTTCATATTTTATATCCAGACTATATTATTTTTTTAATATATATATATATGTATGTATGTATGTATGTATATAAATATTCCCTTAAATTTAAATTCAAATTCAAGGTCAATTTTAAAATCCAAATTTAAAGTCAATTCAAATAAATATGGATAACAATTTCAAACAAACTCATTATTATTTGTAAATAACTTATTCTATTTCAAAATTGATTTAAATACATAGATACATATATTTAAACACACTTAATAATTTTGAAAACAATAAGTCAATTTAGAATTTATTTGAATTTATTTCCACAATCAAAATAATTACACTTGTTTAAAATCAATCTATAATCATAATTTTAAACATCACATTTTTAATTGTTTGAATATTTATATTTGAAAATAACAATTATATCAAATTTAAAAAATTTAATTATGAGATTATCAAATTTTTAAATTCCTGGAAATTCCGGGATATTACAGTATACCTATTATTATTGCGGCGTTCACACGACAACTATTTAATATGATTTAAGTACTACACAGTAGACATCATTTATCATACCACTATATGTTAAACTTAATTAATCGTTGGTTATTTTTGAAGGGAAAACCATTACGATAATTTGTATGGTCTCGAAAGGTGTGCTATTATATGTCACTCTTATTTGGTGAGTTTCTCCCAATGGTTTTCCAGAATGATCCAAGTGTTATTTTCTTATAATGCTTAAGTCAACCCCTTATACATTCCTAGGTTTAGCTATGAATTCTTTGGAGCTTATGGAGAAGAGTTGGATGATGACCTTCCGTAATAGTCTTATTTCTGCTGTATTTCTATATTGTACATATCAGCATATGTGAGGATAAGTTGTTATAACTATCTAGGCTGATGATAGTACTAAGGTTTTGGTTACTCTGATATTTCTATATTCAGAGTAACCTTTTGTACTGATCCTTTGATATTATATATTATTGTTTCATTGTGAGATTCTAATGTTAAGTTATTCTTTTCTTGTTCTATTCTCCTTTTCTTTTATTCTACCCTAACTTTCTGCCTTTCCAACAGCTGAGCCAAACTTTAAGAAGGGAAGGGGAGGGCGAATGGAAAAAGCATCAACATGGGAAGTTCTACATTTGCACCAAAGAGTTTCTACAGCTGTCATCAACCTGGCCATTTTGTTAGAGATAGTCCCATGCTCAAGAAAGAGTGACAACCTACAGTCTTTGCTTTCAGCAACCGAGAAGGGGAAGCAGATTCTTAGGAGTACACTACTTGGCTTTCCTATTCATGTTTGTTTGACTTTAGTTCTTCTCATAGTTTAATACCCTGTAATCTTTATTGTCTAGTCATGCTCGGAATGTTAGGAACATTGACTATTGTTCATTGTTGATTTGTGGTCAACCAATTTATGAGCAATTTCACCTTTTGACATCAGCGGTTTGGTGGACAGTAATTATGGGTACATTGAATGAACAACTTGTGAATTAAGTTTCACGGTTTGATTATAAGACGTTCAATGATAATGTTGGGTTAGAAGTTAAAAATTAGTAAAATATAATTACTATAATCCATAGGAAAGATAGAATATTTGGAAATAAATATTTGTGAAAAAGTTTATATAAGAATGTAATTATACATAAGTATCGTTTATAAAATGTTATTTATAAACGAGAAGGACTTTAACAAAGAATTCGAGAACTTAAATCCCGCTATGTTTGAAAATGTTTTTTACTTTGGAGAAACTAATTATATTATTATTTGAAAGTAAATATTCTGGAAATTAATTTAGGAAATTGAGATCATGATACTTAGTACTATTGGATGAAGTATTTGATACCGGTTTGAAATGATTTTTGGTAAATAACAAAATTATCGTTTGGATGTACTTAACTCACTTTTGTCACTGGAAAATAATTTCAGTGATGACTGCTGCAGCATCAATATTCATTTTTGGATTTTTAAGTGTAGGATGCTACAAAGTTTTTTTGGTAAAACAGATTTTAATTTAAATCCCAAAAATATGGTTTGATATATAAAAGGTATATGTGTATGTTATTTTAGAATTTTTAGAAATGAAAATCGATGTTTAGTTCTAAAATTCTCTTGTCAAGTTAATTCATGGACATATATAGTCTATGTGTTAGGACAGTATGGTATGTGCATCATGATATAATATGTTGTTTGGTAGTTTTCATCTGTTAAAATGAAATGGAATTTTCGACGATTTTGGATGGTCAGAAACTTCCGACTTGTTATAGAACTTATAGTTAAGTGTTTCTGAAAATATAAAGTTGAGTTTATATAACACTTGAATTGAGAAGATAGAAAGTTAAACAAGTTTTAATTTGTTAATCATACTTGTTACAAATTTGATGTTTTGGTATATACTCTTAGGATGTAGTGGAGTATTGCATGAGTATAAAATTAAGTTACAAAAGGTGTATAAACTTGAAGTTATGTTTTATTAAACGATGGATAAATGATTTAGCCTCAACTGACATACTATTTGGATGAATGAAAGTGATTAAAATGGAATTGGGGTAGTTAAGAAATCAATATGATAACTTTGTAAGTTGTATGTCGATCATTTTATTCGTATGGCTGTCTTGGTCCAGTATTCGAGTACATGTTTTCGAGGTGGTTTACACCAGTTCGAACAAGGATTTTTCACTTGCTTCTAACAGAGAACACTTGATACGGATTTGTGATATGATCCCAATGTTTTCTATCATAGTATATGGCCATGCAAGGAGAATAGAGGTTTCTAATCAAGGAACTGGATTAGAGGCCGTACTAGAGAGTTCAAGTGATCTATACTAGTTAACAAGTAAAATTTATGTGATCTAACAAGTGATTAGACCAGATATTGCGTACGGATGGTTCATTTACATTGTACGGACTAAGTACATTTGTATACTACGTTTGTTGGCTTGTGAAGAGTTTGGGGAATGAATCTTCAATTTATTATGAGGTAGCATGAAAAAACGTCTAAGTAATGACTTGAGGCTGTTGGGTAAGGTATGCTTAGTGCATTATTTTTATTTTCCTTGAACGATGGGAGAGTGTTGAACCAAAGAAGACCGTAAGAATTGGTTGCTAGTATTATGAGTTCTATTTTAGTATTTGTGTGCATCAAGTGCATAGTTTTTGGGTCCTGGGCGAAGAGATTAAGCAATGGAATTCACTGACCAAGACGGATCGAGGATTTTATTATTATTGAGTGAGAGATCATTGGGGCAATAATCTGGAATGGTGTGTATACATCGATATGTGCATGGCCTGGGTATTTGATGAGGAAGAAAGGTTGATGCTAGTTACATAATTAACTATTTTAACTAGTTGATTAAATAATATCGACTCTTATTATATCCATATCTTTTGCATACGAGGTCCGTTTTGGATGGGTTTTTATGTTGTGCTTGTAATGGCGATATCTACATTTTAGTGCTGGTTTGGATAGATTTTATGAAGGTAAGTGATATACTCTTTCACCATGCCATGATTGGTTGTATAGTATTAGATTGACGCTTGAGAATGCGTTTAGTTTTAAAATGTGATTTTCCTATACCTATATACCTGCTAGATTTTTATAAAACATTATAACATTATTTTAAATTGATTTTTAGAGAATATCACATATTTTCCATCGATGTGCCATAGTTTGGGTTCCCATATTTGTTGGTATGGATGGATGATACAAGTTGTATGTATGCCATTTTGGATGTATTTATGGTTGTTGGATACTGTGTGACTTTCTTGGCTATTTTGGTTGAAAACGACGATTAGCATTGATCGGGTTTTAGGGGAATATCTTGTACATTGGGGTTTTGCACACACGGAAACCTAACGAACGGGATAAGTTGTAGGTTAGAGTTAGTATATATGCCGAAGGATCCGAGGTAAATGACGAGGCTTTGTACTTCAGTGTGGATGCCGGACATTTCCATTTGGTTTGCACTTATCTGTTTGGTTAAGTACAGGAACCAAGATGGTTGTTATTAACCATTGTAGAGTGGTTAATGTCCATCACTATTGTTTGTTGCCAATTTTTCTGATCTTTGGCTTGGACATTGATGAGAATTTATGGTATGTGATTTGATGGTTTGTTTGGGCGACCGACTTAGAGTCTTCATGTTATTTCTCTAAGGCGATCGATTTGGATGGCAAGGCACTAGTGTGATGCTTCAACATGAGAGTTGGTACTTCGAAAGTGACTCATGTTTGGAGTAGGTTCCGAGGTAGATAGTCAGGACTCTGTAGATCATGGTCGATATAGTGGCTTATTTGCATCATGGGGGTGGCGATGTACAACATAATGGAAAAGCCTTGTATCTTCGGTTTGTGGCTCATGGGGGTAGCAGGTGCTGCAGTTTAGACATAGCGTAACCTTTAGTTTGTGAATCGTGTAGGGAGTGGGTACCGAAGGGGCATATATCGGGAGTCGTGGAGTGTAGGAACATGGTGGGTTTCGAGATAATGGAAATTGTATTGAGCAAGTAGGGCTCAGATAGACGTGCATGTGCTAAGGGATCGTTGATGACTCAGATTGTTTTTGTTGTACTCGAATCAGAGGTATTGTATAGTGGTCGCTCTTGGATCATGATGGGACCCGTATACCATGTACCAATGGCTTTGGGTCTGGTGTCAAGCTTTGGGCTGCGAGACACGTATCCAGCTTGGGCTACAAGATACGAGAGTATAATGGAGAACCGAGAATTTTCACCAATCCTTGAAGTTATCAAGGTCACATGAGTTATCATTTATCTAAAGCACATTAAATGACGGCTAGTATTTTTTGATGGATGTTATAATTGTTATGGTTGCTTCACTAGCTAACTGTCACCCTAGGAATGTCACACGAGGTAGGTATTGTGGTAGGGATACCTAGACACCCAATTTGACTTAGGGTGGCGTAGGTGTTGGGGATGGAGATACCTAGACACCTAGAATATTTACTTGGTATGGAGTAGGTATTGTAGATGGAGATACCTGGGCCCTCCGATAGAAACTGAGCATGGTGTACCCTTTTTATGATGTTATAGAGTAGCATATTATCTATGTTATGTGCTGACCCTTTGGTTGTAGGGATAGGTCAGGTATGATTTGTGTGCCCTCTATTCCGTACACTATATCGAGTTTTATAGTATTTTGAGATTGTTTATCGCTCACACCAGACTGTTTTCTGACTCGGGATTTTATGCTTTGCCTCTTATAATCTCGAGTACTCTTAAATTAATAGATTTGAGAGCAGGTGTGGATGACATATGGAGTTCGATAGATGGACTAGTAGGACGTGACGTACACTCATATTTTTATTTAAATATATTATTGTACATTCCGTTGTGTGATACTATGGAGCCCTGATAATGTTTGACTTAATACTATATGAGGTAGTATACTAGTTGAGTTCATTTTCCAGTTGTATAAACATTGTTACTATGTTGTATAACTCGGTGGGTCTTATATTCATTAGTTCACATTGTTATTACTGTCTCTGCTATTTTATATCGGTGTTGACTATTAAAATTACTCTGATGCGATGTGAGATATATAACATGTTATGTGATGATTTGATGTTTCATTTTTCTTCTTTTCCATTCTCCTCTCTTCTATTGCCTCTTCTTTATTTCTTTTCTTTCTTATGACATCCACTCCATACCTTTGGTGTAGGGAGGTCGTTACAATTTCATACCAGTAAGAACCCCAGGGAGGAGTATTAGTATGAAACATCTTTAGCTTTTGCTTACTTCTAAGAGAACCGGAATTGAGTTGGCTGGGAACTCATCGATTGGTTTGGAAGAGTCCGGCAAGCGAAAAAGTGTATTTATATGAGATGACTCAAACCCATAATCACTTTAGAATTATATATGCGATCTATATTCTGGAAGCGGTTATGAAGTGGAATGTTATAGAGCTGAATTGTCTATCATGATAATTATTACAAGAGAGAGAACAACGTTAGCATTCGTCGGAAACTTATGCGAAGAACCTATGTGGAGGTTTAAGATCTGTTCAAGATGCTCGAATCCATGTGCTGATTCATGATCTGTTTAAGATGATGTATCTATTTTGGGATTCGAGTTTTTTTCGAGTGATGAAGACTCATGTGAATGATGGCGAACGTACCCTTGTCAATAGGAAAATGATAGAAAATAGAGAAAGGGCATGGCTATAGGTGTTTAGGTGACCTCAAGGTTATATCAACTCCATATCTAGAGATGCTTATCGATATTTGCTAGCAGGAGTTGATATGGCTCGGACCATACATCGAGGGTGATCCAGTTATGTTTACCTTAGATTATATCCTATCTAGAGGTATATGATGCTTGGTAGGTAGTTTTGAACTTTATCATGGAGTTTGATGCAGTCAGACCAAGGAGATCTCCGTGGAAAATCCATTATGCGAATGAGCCTTAGTATTATTGATTGCATACCTATTATTGTTGTGGCACTCACACATCAGCTATTGATATGATTTATATGCTATACACTAGACATTATCTATAATATCATTATATGTTAAACTTAATGAATGGTTGGTTTCATTTAAGGGGAAAACCATTACGATTATACGTACGTTCTTGAAAAGGTGTGAATATATGTCGCTCTTATTTCTTCGGTTTTTCATGCTGGTTTACCAGACTGATTTGGGTGTTATTTTCATATAATGCTTGGGTCAGTGCCATGTTTGTTACTAGATTTAGCTACGGATTTTTTGAAGCTTATAGAGAAGAGTTGGATGATGACCTTCCATGGTATTCTTATTTCCATTGCATTTCTATATTGTATATATCGGCATTTGTTAAGATAGGTTGTTAGAACTATCCAGGCTGATGACAGTCTATACGTTTTAGTAACTCTGATATTACTGTATTCAAACTAACCTTTGTTAGTTCATTTGAATTATATATTACCGTTCCGTTGTGAGATTCTATTGTTGTGTTCTTCTTTCTTGTTCTATTCTCTTTTTCTTTTCTTTTACCCTGACTTTCTAATGCTTGGGTGCTCGACACATGAATATGGTGGATGTATTAATGTCGACATTTGAGGGTTGAATAGTCGGGTCGTTACATTTGGTAGCAAAGAACAAGGTCGAGCAAACACCATGGATTTGATTGGGTATGGCTCATTAGAGATAGGGTAAGTTGCACCCTAGAATGAGATGAGTTTTTCTTCATTCTAGCGTAACTGTAAGAGGCTATGGGGCAAGAGGTTTAGTAGCACAGAGGCTATTATAAAAGTCCGGTCTTGACACAGACTATGCAATCAAATATTTGGAGATATGGAGCTAGGTTATGCAATGAAGTGCAGTTCGATGGCGCGACAATTGATGGATGCATCTATGGATTGATGGAGTTCTATTACAACTGACATCTAATAGTATAATTTCCCTTAGTCCCAATTTAAAGATGAGTTTGAGATGAAGTTTTTTTTGAAATCCGAAAAAACTTTGTTATTTAGGAGCTTCTTGGATTTGAAGCAAGGGCCATGATTGTGGCAGAGTATGAGAGCGAGTTCATTGCATGATTCTGGTTCAGGTTAGGATTACGCCATTGAAGAGGAATGATATGTTCATTGCGGGTATGCGCCTTGAGTTCCAAAGGGATATGACTAATCACATTTTAGTATCTTTTATGAATTTGGTGAATATGGGTTAAAGGTTTAAGAGTTTGGCACCACTGTTATTTCCAAACCAAAGCCACTCGCTTATATACTAGTTGGGAGCAATAAGTAAAAGTTTCAACATTAGAAGTATATGTCCGACCTTGTTTGTCATCGGTGCGGTCAGAAGGGCCACTTTGCTAAAAACTATAAAAAGGGAGGGGGAGGGCAGATGGTAAAGGCATCAATAGGGGAGTGCCACAGTTTGCACTAAAGAGTTGCTAAAGTTTCCACCAGCCATGCCATCTTATTAGATGTTGTTCCACGCTCAAGAAAGAGGGACAGCCTAAGGCTTTGCTATTTCTGTAGCTGAGAAGGGGAAATAGATTCTTACGGGTATACTATTTGCCTTTCGTATTCGCATTTGTTTGACTCTAGCGCTTATCATAGTTTAAAACCCTATAATCTTGATTGTCTAGTCATGCTAGATATGTTATGAACATCGACTACCGTTTGTTTTTTATTTGTGCTCAACCAATTTATGAGCAATTTTACCTTTCTACATAAAGGGTTGCATAGACAGTAATTGTTTGCACATTGGAAAAACACCTTATAAATTAAGTTTCACAATTTAACTATAAGGCGCTCGGTCATGATATTGAGTTAGAAGTTAAAATTTACTAAAAGTTACTATAATCCAATGGATAGATAGAATGTTTTGGAAATAAATATATAAGAAAAGGTTTATATAAGGAAGTAATTTTATACAAGTATGGATTATAAAATGCAGTCTATAAACGAAAAGGATATAAACAAAGAATTTGAGAACTTAAATCCCGGTATCTTTGAAATTGCTTTATAAGATTTTGGAGAAAATAATAATAGTATTATTTGAAATTGAATATTTAGGAAATTGATTTTAGGAAATTAAGATCATGCTACTCGGTATTATTATACAAAGTATTTGACACCGCTTTTAAATGAATTTGGTTAAATACCAAAAGTATGGTTTATATGTACCAAACTCACTTTCATTGTTGGAAAATAAGTTCGATGATGATTGCAACACCATCGACGTTCATTTTTGGGTTCATAAATATAGGATGCTATGGAGTTTATTTGGTAAATGGATTTTGATTTAAATCCCTAGAGTATGATTCTATATATAAAATGTATATGTGTATATGTATATACTGTTTTAAAATTGTTTGAAATTAAAACCGGTGTTTAGTTCTGAAGTTCTCTTGTTAATTATTCATGTACACAAGTAGCCTATGCATTAGAATAGTATGGTATGTGCATCATAAAATGATATATTGTTTGGTAGTTTTCATCTGTTAAAATGAAATGGATTTCTTGATGATTTTGGATAGTCGTGAATTTTTGAGCTATTAAAGAATTTGTAGTTAAGTGTTCTTGAAAATTCAAAGTTGAGTTTATATAACACATAATTAAGAAGATAGCAAGTTAAAACAAGTTTTAAATTTGTTAACCATACTTGTTAAAAATTTGATGTTTTGGTACATAATCTTAGGATGTAATGGACTATTATACAAGCATGAATTTAAGTTGTAAAAGGTTTATAAACTTAAAGTTATGATTTATGAAATGATGCATAAATGATTTAGTATTCATAGACATACTATTTGGATGAATGATTTTGATTAAAAAGGAATTTGTGTAGTTAAGAAATGGATAGGATAAATACGTAAGTTGTACGTAGATCGTTTTATTTGCAAGATTGTCTTGATCCAATATTTAAGATCGTTTTGTTTGCAAGTTATACGTAGATCGTTTTATTTGCAACCGATGTACAGAAATTTTTCACTTAATTCTTGTCGGTGAACACTTAATATGAATTCGTGATATGATCTTGATGTTTTCTACCATAGTATAGCTATGTAAGGGGAACAGAGGTTTATAACCAACGAACTAAATCAGAGATCACATTATAGAGGTCGAGTGACCTATACTAGTTGGGAAGTAAATTTATGTGATCGAACAAGTGATTAGATCGAATATTACATACGGATGGTTCATGTGCACTGTATCGGCTTTAGTACATTTGTATACGATGTTTGTTGGCTTATAAAGAGTTTAGGGAATGAATCTTCAATTTATTATGAGGTAGCATGAATATTTGTCTAAGTAATGAGCTAAGGCAGATGAGCATAAGGTATGCTTAGTACATTATTTATCGTTCTTGGAAGATGGGAGAGTTTTGAATCTAAGCAAACCATGTGCATTGGTTGCTAGCGTTGTAAATGCTATTTGAGTATTGTGTGCTTATTCTTTTGTTAAGGTTGGAAGTTCCATGAGGCAAGGATCCTTGAACTGGTATAAAGAACATAAAGAACAATTTGAAGGAGATCCATCCAGAGTTGCTTATAGAATAACGATTTCTTTTTATCTCAGTATCGTATATTTTTTGTAGTGTACTCACCGCTTGAGGTGGAGTCACCTAGTATGCATTTTGGTTTGTAGTTTAACTTGTATACCATTTCAGTAGTATGCTATAAAAATACCTTGTTCTTCTATCTTCTTTGGTTATCGTTCATATTTGAATTTCAAAGACGAAATATTCTAAGTGGGAGATAATATAGCGAACCTGAAATTCGAACACTTCGTCTTCGAATATCGAAACGTTTTGAAATATAATTAAGTATTCTGAATATGATTTTATAACCATATTAGACATCTTCTAATTAATAAATAATGATAATAATTCTTTTTAAAATTGTTTACAAAAATACATTCTTTGAAGAAAAATCGATAATGTGACCGAAAATCAGTTTATCAGTAAATAGCTTTTCGATCGATATAAGTTGTTCGAACTCTTGTGCACTTGTCTAATGATTAAATGAACACATAAGCAACTAATTAACACACTCTTCTATTCATAAAGCTTGGAAGGTTCTAGAATGTTCCAAAGTATATGAGATATTATCATGAGAGGGGTATAAGTGTAATTAGCATAAAGAAGAAGTGACTTAAAGGAGAAGTGATGGGAGGTAAAGCTTCCATGGCACGGTGGGGAGTGTGATGAATGCAAGCAAAGGGAACATATTTCTTGTGCCTATATAAGGAGAGGCGTACCATAGAGTTATGATCATAAATTCACAAAGCTTAAAGTAAGAAATCTATGGCTTCTTCTTCTTCTTCTTTTGTCTTCAAAAGAAAATTATTGCAAATCAACTCCAGATTACTCCATACTTTGCCACAAGCCTTAGTACAATATTATAACCCTTCCACTATCTCAAAAGTTGAAGAAGAAAAGCCACACACTCCCTAGGAGGATTGTTCATGAGCTATTAGTGTGGTTTTGAGACAAAAGCAAGGTGAAGCAAAGAAAAAGGAAAGGTGGTTGCTAGATTAGGTTTGGACTTTGGTCTTGGATCTTTGTTCTTTGAAGTTAAAGGTAAGTTAACACCTCACTTTAAATGATATAACATATATATATATATATATATATATATTTGTTTAATTGTGTTTAAGTTGTTTGAATTGTTGCTGAAATATGTTAAAACATTGATTTGAATTCTTACTTTGAAAGTAACTGATACATGTAATCCATTTATATGGACTTGAACAAACATGGAATGGACTTGAATGGACTTGTATGACTTGTGACAAGGCCTTGAACAAAGTACCTAGGTTATGATGGACTTCGGTTTAGATTGGACTCGGATTTGGAAGTGCACTTATAGCGATAGTCGCTATAGATGCAGTAGGGAATTGCCTTGTTTTTGGCGATTGCTATGAAACATTGTAGAGAGATCCTCAGGGTTTCTCACCATATTTATAATGTTTTTTATATATGTTTGTTGCAATTAAAATCTTGGATTGTAAAAAGCTAAGTAACATTTCAAAAATGACCAAAACTTCACTTGTGCAGAACATCCACATTTAGACTTGATATTTGGACTTAAAATTTTAAAAAGGTATTTAAATTTAAGTACTTTATTTCATTAATTTAACAAGTGTTTGCTAACTATTACAGCATTTTCAAAGTGGTTAGTGATATTTATGAGTTGTTGAAAATTAACTGTGAATTTTTAAAGAAGAGATTTTTATGATAAAACATGTTCTGTTCCAAGTTTTATAGATTTTACAAACTTTTTAATTAATATTTTGTATAAATGTTTCAAAACCTATTACGTATTTTCAAGTATTTTAAAATTATATATAAATGTTTTCAAAAAGCGTTAAGTATTGCTTAGTGGCTAAGTGTTTAATTATTTGATTACTTATTTGAAAAGTAATTAATTGTGCTTAACACTAGAAGCCAACGAAGTAAGGCTTATCTATTTATGAGAATTAAGATTGATGTCAAGTATGGACAAAGTAATATAGCTCTTACCTTCCTGTTTCCCTCTTGGCCGAGGAATGTAAGTCAGTAAATGTCGAAAATGTGTTAATCATGTTGATTTTTTCTTGTATATGAAAATCATTAATATTATATTTGACACTTAAAACCGACGAGGTAGACTTATCTATTTATAAGATTCAAGAATGAAGTGTCTAGGCAAGGCTTTGATGTAAGCAATGCTCTTGATTACATGGCTTCACATTGGCGAGGAATAGTTAAGCTAGAATGTCGAAAATGAGTTAAGTGGGCGAATCCTGATTTGTACAAGTAATTATTTTGACTGGATAATCAATTATCGAACTTTACCAAATACTAACTTAAGAAGTCACCAAAAGACTTCACGATTTCATACCAATAATGACCCCGAGGAAGGAGTATTGGTATGAAACATCTCTAGTTTTCACTTACTTCTGAGGCGACTGTAATTGAGTTAGTCGAAAATTCATCGATTGGTTTTAGAGAGTCCAATAAGCGGAAAGTGTGTACTTATATAAGACGACTTAAAACCACAATCACATCAAAATCATATACACGATCTTTGTTCTGGAAGCGGTTGTGAAGTGGAATGTTATAGAGTTGAACTATCTATCTTGATAAATATTCCAAGAGAGAGGACAACATTAGCATTCATCGAAGAACTTATGCAGGAACCTATATGGAAGTTTGAGATCTGTTAGAGATGCTCGAATCCATATGGTTATTCATAATCTATGCAAGATGATGGAATCTTTTTGGCGATTCATGTTCTGTTCGAGTGACGAAGACTCATGTGAAAGATGCCGAACGTAGCCTCGACATTGGAAAAATGATAGAAAATGGAGAAGGGGCATGGCCAGGTGATTTAGCAGACCTCAAGGGTATATTAACTCCATATCAGAATATGCTTATCAACTGTTGCTGGCAGAAGTTGATATGGTTTATGATACAGATCGAAGGAGATTTTGTTATGTTTACCTTAGAGTATATCCTATCTAGATATATGTGATGCTCTGAAGGTAGTTTTTGATTCTTATCATGGAGTTCGGATGTCGCTTGGCCAAGGAGATGTCCGTGGAAAATCTATTATGCGAATGCACGTTAGTAGCATTGATTGTATACCTATTATTGTTGTGGCATTCACACAACAGCTATTTGATATGATCGAAGTGCTACATAGTAGACATTATCTATCATATTACTGTATGTTAAACTTAATGAATGGTTGGTTTCATTTGAAGGGAACACCATATGGTAATCCATATGCTCTGAAAAAGGTGCTATTATATATCACTCTTATATCTTGAGTTTCTCACACTGGTTTACCAGACCGATCCGGGTGTTATATTCTTATAATGCTCGGGACTGCTCCGTGTATGTTTCCAGATTTAGCTATGGATGCTTTTGAGTTTATGGAGAAGTGCTAGATGATGACCTTCTGTGGTATTCTTATTTCCACTGCAATTATGTATTGTATATACCAGTATATGTGAGGACACATTGTTATAACTACTCAGGCTAATGATAGTACTTAGGTTTTAGTTACTCCGATATTTCTTTATTCAGAGTAACCATTTGTACTATTCCTTTGGTATTATATATTGTAGTTCCGTTACTGAAGTTATGTTCTTATTTTCTTGTTCTATTATTTTTACTTTTATTTTACCCTACTGTTCTATGTTTCCAACACTTGGGTTCTCAGCACACCAATACCGTGGATGTATTAGTGTTGATATTCTAGGGTCGAAAATCAATTCGTTACAATAAATAATATTTGGTATACATGAAAGCAATTTAAAAAAATTGATGCTTCCATTATTAAATATTACATGGTATGTTCCTACTATTTTTGTTTCTATGCTAACAAAATTTGAAATATGAATCTCCACTCAATCACTTACTATGGGCTATTTAATTCTTTCATCGTAACTAGTTTACCGTAGATAGTTTTAGATTAAATATCTAAAATTAGAAATATATCTTATAGAGAACATTTTTGTAAGAAAGGGTTTGGAATAGAAATGATATTTCTTGTTAGTTATTAAGCACCTCTAAATATTTTACAGAATTGTAATTCCTTTGTCACTAAAATGAAGCATATGTGACCATTCATCCTCTCTTCATCCTTAATACATCAAAACTATTTCCAGTCTCAAACTTTCATTTCCCCTTTTAAATTGTTGAACTTTTCAAAATAGAAGCCCTTTATTATAAGGCGTCACAATATTTCTTTAAAAGAAATGCTTTCGATCATTCTTAACCTATAAAGGAGACTGAATAAGTTGCACTAAGAAATAAATCAAAACTGAAAATTCAATGATTGAATTCTCTTATCCATACGCATTCCTTGGTTTAGTGTTGTTTCCACAAAACAAGATCCTCATTGTGTTTAATCGTATTCAACATACGACCTTAGATTTTGCTTTATTTTCTTATTTCTAATGAAACAATGTCATCCAAATTCCTTACCTTTTTGAACTTGCTTGTTCACCATATACCTTTTGTATGTGATTGAATATGGATTGAATATCATACTCTTTAATCATATCAAGTTCAAAACCCACAATACGCCACCTTGAGCAAATCAATACTTAAGTCACCAAGGCTCGAAAATTTTATTTATCTTATTATTCGACTCTTCCTTAGGCCTTAAAGCAATAACATATCGAAAGGTTAATTGATTGGTAAGTAAACTTTTACATTTCTCTTTTGGTCTTTAATTAGTTTCATTTAGTTCAACTCAATTGATGAATAACTTTATCAAATATGTTAATGGTGAAATTTTGTTAAAGTACATTATTATAATATTACATATGTCCTTATAATTATTAGATTGGTCAAATGAGATCCATTTCTTTTAGCGAATAAGACAACTATTAGATTTTATGTATCACTCCCGTACATAACCTTTTGATTCCTCTAATAGTTGTTGGAATCCATTTATCATACACATACTACCTTAGGGAGTGCCAATTAATCGCAGCCCATACAAATGCTAGCTAACACTTTACTAATTATATCATATTTAATTTCTAACCATATCTTTTTCTCTAATCCCTATATGACCATATGGAGTAACAAAAAGCCATGTAGTACATCATTCACTCTGAAAGATTATTTTGCAATGGCCTAAGCTGAACCATATACCCCTTGGGGAGTGGCGAAAATGGGATATAACATACTTTACAGTCTATGAACATTTAAAACATGTGTAAACTTATTATACAACTTAGGGAGTACCAAAACTATATATATGTTAGTATCCATTTAAATGTAAATGTTGAAGGACAACTTATATTTTAAAATCAATATTTTCAAAATATATTTATCTAGAAATAATGTATTTATTAGTATTTAAAAGGTATTTGTTATATGGCATTCGAACAAAGTGATATTTTGATGGATCTGGACAACAAAATAATGAAGGTATTGATCGAGAAACTTAGAAATTAGTAATACTAAAGACCAAAGAAAATTGGTCAAGTTTAGGAGAAGTGTTGTCGGTCAGTACTGACCGATATGCTTGGGTACTGAATGATATATTTCTTATTGAAGGTCCACTTTGCTTCTATATGTACTCAATATCTAGGTCAGAGAAAAAGATAAGTACAAGTGATGTGACTTTGATTGACAGTTATTCAACCACCTTTGACTTTTCTATCATTAAATTCTAAGATTCGAAGACTTAATCTATTTTAAAGAGAAAATGGTGAAAAATCAACCATATTGATCGATACTAATCCATAAAGATCAATACTGAATGATCTAATTATTGATAAATGTGTAATTTTGACTTGTTCTTTGTGCTATAAACTGGATCTACATGTTTGAATGATTCGAACGATGATTCCATAATTCTAAAATGAGATTCACCTATAAATAGGCATCCTGAAACAACTAAAAAAGACTTTTGGGTTCATTTACTTATTTCTACTCAAAGCTACTGCCAAGTTCAAAATCAACCAACTTGAATCTCATATATGGTTTGTAATTTAATTATAGCTACAAATCTAATTAGCGAATAAGAAGATAGTTGACCTAAGCACTCAATTTTGGCCAAACCACTTTATAAACTTATGTGTTCTTCTCTTCCTTTCAGTTTCTTACCTTTATAGCTCATTTTTAATCGATTGAAAGTGTTTCTCTATATTATGTGCAAATAATATTTGATGCTTTCACTATGAATGAAGAACCAAGATCAAATTTTGGCTTTCCATTGCATTTGAAAGAAAAACCCAACTAGATTTAAAGAGAGTGGCTCCTAAGAAGTCACCTTTCAGACCTGGAGTTATAGTTGAAGAGCATGATGGATCATATAACAAGGCTATTAAAAGGAATCAATAGGATCAAGGAAATACTTATAAGCTGCAAGTAGTTACAAAAGTAGATGATGGATAGTCAGATGGAAGAAACTAAAAAAATAGTTTGCTAAGTTGGCGCAACTCGTAATATAGAAAGGATACGTAAACAATTGCAAGGAATAAAGGGATTCTTTTCTTCAAACTAAGATAAAGAAAGTTCATCAGACTTGAATCGAAGAAAAGGAAAGTAGAAGATGTGTTAAAGTGACGTAGAAATATTAAGGAGGTAGACTAGAAGAGTTGGGGCAACTACTCCAACTCAACAATTGGTCTCTATCAACTAATCTAGAAGGATCGATACCGATCAATCAATGGAAAAGTCAGACTTGAGTAACATAGAAGGCAATGTGTTGGATGGTAGTGTTGAGGATGATGTACATAAAGCTAGTCGTCGGGATGGAAAGGTCGAAGTAATAAACAGTTGGAAATTCTAAAAGAGGAAGTTGTCTACTTCGACATTGCTAGATAACTTGGGAAAAAAGACTCCTCGGAGATTGGAAGAGAAAGATCTTATTACGCTAATCATGAATATTTGCCTACACTAACACGTGGTGATGCACATGATGATCGCCGCTAAGGGAAAAAATTAGGCAATAACAATTTATTGATTGAGAATTTAAAGAGGTTGTTGAGCAGAACTAAAAAACAAGATAATGGATGGGGTTTCATAGCAAGTCAGAGCCAATCTACTATAGATATTATAGCTACTTTGTAATTGAATTTTTTTTCATGCCATCAATGTAGAGCTACAATGGACTTACTGAAAGTTGCGACATCTGATTTAAATGTGGAACATGGATGGTGCATATGTGGACGATGTGGTGAGATGTAAATGTTTTCCTATCTTTCTCGAGATGGAACATGAATCATCTTTTTATAATTTATTTAAGAAGTTCTTAGAATAGTTTAGTGTGCATTATAGCCAAAGGATGTGATGTCTTTGGTGAATTTTCATCAAAGGTTTGGGGAGACCTTAAAGAATTTTTTAAAGAGGTTCAACGTCACTATGTCTATGGTGAGAAAACCGATAGATGTTATTGTGCTAATGGCATTGGTTAGTGGAATTCACACTTAGACTGACTTTGGAAAACTGCTAAGGATTAAGAAGCCATCCACTTTGAAAGATTTTTACCATGAGGCGAATCTATTTCAGCTCGTGGAAGATACAGAACTTGAAGAATGATTAGGCATTGGCACATAGGCTGCATCGAGTAGTGCCATACAAAGTAATATTGCTGTCAATCAAAAAAGTGACAATTGTAAAAATGGAAATACAGGTGTTAGTCCAAGTGTAATGACCACCTTTTTAGACAATTTAAATCGCAATCAAACACACATGTCGATTCCAAACCATTCAAAATGGAGAATTGTTATGGGTTAAATAAGAAAAGAAGAGAAATTAAGGAAAGAAAACAAACACATCTCGCAGCGGAACGATAAAATATAATAATCAAATAAACAGTTCATGAAGCTGTTTATGATACTTTGATTATAATTTATACAATATTTGTTAGAGTTATACATATACAATAGAATAAATAAAATAATGCAGTAGACAAGCATGATGTAGGGATAATAATAGTAATAGTATACCAAATCTTCACCTTTGTCCTCTAGAATAGATCTTCAATAAGCTGAAAAACTCAGGACTGACCAGAGCGTAATGAAAAGACAAAGCACTTGAGTCAGGACTAAAATATCCTTATGTAAGTAAAATCAATATCGCAGATAACATGAGTGTAACGGCTTCAGAGATGTTTATGGGATTTCATATCTCCTATCTAGTGTATAACGTGCGTGCAATAACTCAAGAGATGTGTAACGATCCTGAATTTTAATTTATTTTAAATTGATAATTAAATTTACTTTTGATTTAAAATTGTGAAATTAAATGATAATCGATTGGAGTTTTCCAAATTCAGATAGTTTGTGTTATTTATTAATAAGAAAACAATTTCTTTTATAAATTATTTTAAATCAACAAGGAGTTATTTTTATAACAATAAGTAAAATAGCTTTATATTTATATACATGAAGTATAAAATCAAACTAAGTAAGGGAATGTCATCTCTAATACATACAAGAACAAATAGGCCTGTAAAGTTTAATATGCTAGGCAAGATCAAAGTAAAAATATTCAAGTAAATCTATGTACAAAGAAAAAGAAATCAAATGAAATGAAAAGGCTGCCAGGTAAGTAAGGCAAGCATGAACAAACAAAAGACAAGTATAAAAAGCAAGAATAAAATATAACAAATAAAAATATAAGTACAAAATCATCTCAGCCGAGTAAACACTTGCAAAGTAAAATAAAAAGACCCTTAGTACATAAATAAACAAATGCATAAATAAGAAACAAAACAACATAAAGTGGCAGCCACCATAACATATCACTGTAGTCATACTGCTATCATCACAGCCGAAGTCAAGCAAACAAAAGAAAATAAAGTATATATTAGTACATATAGTATGTTCATGTACAAGTAAAGAAAGAAATATAACAGTTTATAAGACAAGGCAATATCTTTAGTACACCCTAATTTCATCTACCAGCCGAAACAAAGTGATATTGTACAAAGTAATAAATGCATATCAAAAGCAAGATACCTCAGCCATTAAAATATAATTCCCTGTACAAAGGGAATTGCTTTACCCTGTCAACTTCTTTCCTCATATATCCATTTCACTTTTATATATAACAACTTCATTTCAGTTAGTTCTTCTCAAACAAAGAAAAAATAAATGCAATTCAGAAATGAATTGAAAGCCTGTGCATATTTTTTTCAAATTGGAAATCAAAAGCTAAGCAAATCTGAAGGCAATATAAACTCAAACAAACAAATCAAACCTGGGCAAATATGCAAATCTGAAGCATCTCAAATTCAAGTCAGTTTCGAATTCCAAAGTTTCGAATTCAATCTTCCAGGCTTGAGTCCTCTGTTCCTTCTTTTTTTTTGAGGTGAGCAACTTTAAGTTTTAAAACCAGTTCTTGAATTCAATGCCGTGAATCTGTGAGTAACTTCACCTTTAAATCTCTTAGTATAATTTTGGTTCATATCATTGTTGTTTCCATCTTGTAGTGTGAAGTATATTTGAATATTTATATTGTTGAACTGCTGAAGTATGATGAATACATGTTTGCATAACCTGTAGAAGATCTCTGCTTAAAAGAAAAAAAAATTTCAAACTCAGGTTACCATTCAAAAACAAAAAAATCATTTCCTCCTGATCCAAGAAGAATCTGGATTTATAATTTAAGTAAAACTTGATTGTTTTACCTTAAGCTTTAATTTAAAATTATATCTAAGTTAAAACAACTAGTTAATGTTTCTGGAAATTTAAAGTACAGAGCCAAACTTTAATTTAGTCGAATTTCAAACTTGTTGATTCACAAATTTAGTTATATAGATTGAATTCTTATACCAAAATATGATTTTTAAGGCATAAATTATAATTTTTAGAGTTGGAAATTAAGAGCAGTTCGAGCTTGTTTACATTTCGTTTAATCATCAATTTCTGGCGATCCCTTGGTTTGTGGTGGCCGAGTTTCTTCGTGGTGATAGAGGAGGCTATGGGGGTGATGGGAAAATTGGTCGGAGGTGGCCACGGCCACTGTGGTGACGGCAGTGAGAGGTTTATTTCTGGAAACCTAATTTTGTCATGGTTACTGTTTCGCCTCGTTCGTCGTTGGTGGGCGACCGAGTTCGCCGTGGTTTGGGGGAAAGGTGATGGAGATGTCAACGAAGCTGCGGCCGAAGTTTGGTGGCGAACGGTGGTCGGAGCGTGGAGCAGTCCGCGTTGGCAGGTATAGGTGGAGTTCTTATTTTGTTTCCAGGCATCGATTATGGCACTCGATTTTGATTTGGGAAGAACTATGTCTGCTGGGCGGCTTGAATTGATTTGGGCAATCACCGATGATGCGTGGGTAGCTGCGGCGTTGACCGGAGTTGGCAATGATGGTCGTGCACGTATACGTGCATTCGCGTGCATGGTTGTGTTGCTTGCAACGTGATGGAGTAAGATGAAAAGAAGGGGAAAGGTGGGAAGAAAGTTTGGGCATGACTTTGTTTTGTGGGCCGGTTGTGTTGATGGGCTGGGGTAAGAAAACAAGTTGTTTTGTGGTATTTTAAAGGGAATGAAGTTTTCTTTTATTGTTGTCAAAATGTTTAAATAATTTAGAGGTATTTTAAAAGTGAAATATATTTAGGAGAAATTGTATAAAAAAATTGGTATTTAGAATTATAAGAAAACAAGTTAAAACGGATTTTGCAACCTGGAAGCAAATCTGTTTTAAATAAATTCTAATGAAGCTTTAAATTGTAAACTAAATTTAACAAAGCTTAAATCCAGATTTAAATTTTAATTTAAGTTTATTTTTGGATTCAAATTTGAATGGAAGTCAAATAAATTGTTTTAAACTTGAAAATTGCAAGTTAAAATGTAATGTGATTTAAAAGCTTAAAATTTAAGTAAATTAATTCAAAGGCTTTTCTTATATAGGTTTCCTATGTAAATAATAAATATTCTTTACATTTATTTTAAGGTTTATAAATCAATATTTAGATTGGTTAATGTTTAAATATATGTTCATTTTGAATCCTAAATTCAAAATGGAATTTAAATTCAAATTTAAAAGTGTAATGATTAAAATTACACTTAAATGATTCATGAAATCATTAATAATGAAATGAATCATCTTAGAGATAATTAAGGTAATAAAATGATTTAAAAGATAAGAATGATTTATTTAATTTATAAACAAATAATTTGGATTTAAATTATAATTAGAAATGATTAATAATGAAATAAATCTAAGGAATTTCTTAAGGAAGAGATTAAGAAATATTATTAGTTAATAAAGATAATTATTAGGGATTTTGATTAAAGTGATCAATGTTAATAATAAATTGGATTAATTAATTTAGATAATCAATTATAAATTATTTAAATGTAATTACTTAATGAAAGTCATTAAAGATTAATCACTTATTGTAATTAAATTTGGATATTTTAATTAATTAAAGTTAATTAATTTAGTTTAATTAATTTAAGAAAATCATTAGATAAATTGGTAACAAATGATTTGGAATTAATAAATCAGAATTGGATGATTAATTCATAAGTTAATAAATTTAATTGGAAATAGATTGAGTTGATTAGGATTTAACAATTGATTAATCCTGCTTATAAATGATTATTATATATTTGACCTTAATTATAGATGATAGTATTATATGTGATGTCTTGAATTGGTTGTCCTATCTGATCTGTGATATTTTGTTCTGTGACTGTGTATAAATTATCCATTCATTTACATTGTTATATTATCTGTGAATCTGTGAATGAGCGATAAGCGTTATAGTTTATATCGCTTATCAACTATATTCTGTGTTTTGATCTGTGATGATTGAATGATGTTGCACTATAGTGTTAAACCCCTGGACCACACCATACACATACAAATATGGATTTCACGTGGAAATCGGTTAAGTCGCAGATTTTTGAAATAGTTTTAAATTTGAATTTTTAAATTCAAATGTTTTGGTAATGGAATCGGAATAAAAGTGAAAAGCTTTTGAAATGGAATTTCAAAGATGTAATTTATTTTTGAATAACTTGATTAAAGTTTGATATTTAAATAATTTGATTTAAATTTAAATTCAAGATTTGAAATTGAATTCTATGATATGAAATTAGAAATTAAAGAGGTTATACCAGTTATATATGAGTTAAACCATTTTAAATATATTAATTTTGAGAATTAGAGGGCTTTAACTCGAGCAAATATGATTGGATTTTTCTGAAACGAAAACTGTTTGTTTTCAATTAATAAAAGCTTTCACTTAAGAAATAAACTTCCAATTTGAGTTAAAATGATCTCTAATTTGAAATGAAGATAATTTCCAAGTTATGAAAACGATTTGAAAGCTATAAGTTAAATCTTTAATTTAAAGATTTAATGGGTTGATCCTATAGAAATGAAATTGTTTTGGAAATCTATGAATTGATCTTCGTGAGATAAATCTTTTGTTTAAAAATTTGAAATGGTAATTTGTTTAACCATTTAAAGAAAATTTGGGTTTAAGTTGTGACTTAATTGAAATCCCAATATCCATATGTTTTTGAACTATTTCGCTCACTATTCGGTTTAGCCGGGAGAGGACCTTTGTGTCATATATCCCATTCCGAATATGTGATTCGTCGTTATGGATAGCATTTGAAGACCGGTGATGAAGACCAGATATTCACAAAAACGAAAGGATAACTCGTCGATTGTCTCTGCACTGAGTCGCGCCGGTATAGAGATTTCCTAAGTGATGGGAATTCCGATCGGGATTGTGAATACCCGGATTGCAAGGGCTTCGTAAGAAGTGCCTTCGGTTCTGTTCGAGCCTGGAACAGACTTGTATGGATTGTGTGTCTGACATTACATTTTGAGATATAAAGCAGATTTCTTTCAAATACATTTCTGTTGGTGGAGGAGAATTTATTCTTTTAGCTTAACACCCTTCTCTGAGACGTACGAGCTCAGAGGTTATGTAGTTGAAGGTTATCAGCAATATATTCCCAATTTGGTAATGTGACATGCTAAGTGTTGCTGTGAAATGATCATTGTTTGATCATTTGTGATATGATCATTTGTTTGATCATTTATCTTTGTGATCATTACTTTGATCATTTGTTGACCCAAAGCATAGCTTTGTACCAAAGCGTAGCTTTGTGGACGAGACTTCGTCGAACCTCACATCCCGGAATGGTCAAAACAGGAAAGATGCAGCAAGGTTATTAGGGGGTAGCGCCCCTTTAGGGTATGTTCATTTCCTTCTGGAAAAGGGTGGTATCATGGTATGGAGCCTAGATACTTACTCATGTGGAAAACACTCTATTTATTATGGTGTGATGTTGGTTATCGAGCGCTCGGTTAAAGGTCCTAAAGGACCGGGGGATGGCATACTCGTGTCAGTTGTTACCCAGTTAGGGGTAACCCGGCCTTGTGTTGGCAGAGATCCGGTTAGGTTCTCGGGACGTCCTTCCAGAGGCGTTTCCATGTGGCAATGGGAAGTTCCTTGGCCTGAACATTTGTTGGAAATCCAAAGAAACAATACGAGCCCAGTACGGTTTTAGTTGTATAACCTGCTATGGAATGTGGCGGTAACCTGCTATTGAACATAGTAGCTATGGTAGGCATACGATAATGGTCGTATGTTGGCTAAGATTTATATTCTACTTTCGAAAATGGTTTTCTGCACCGTGCACTTATAATAATAATATCAAAGAAATTTTCTGCGTATTAAGCATGTTTGACTATCATAAGAAGAAATCTCCTCCAAGTCTGCGTTTGCATTGTGTGTGTGGCGGGAGGTCTTATGGTAGTTTCATTTTCAAAAAGCATTGCGAATTTACTTTAAAATTCTCTTGTTGATTGTTTTTAAAGATAAATTGTTTTTGTTGCTCACACCAGTCCCATGACTGATCCAGAGTTTATTGCTCCTTTCCTAAACTCTGGGTGCTCATTATTTTCTACACGAGAAGTCTAGAGTTGGGTTTTTCAGATAGTTAGGTTCAGTGAATTATCTGGAGTTAGTTCAGTCCTTGGTTCGCACTAGTCTTGCCTAGCTTGGTGCATTGTTATGGGGAGTTCGAGCTATTGCTGGATTAGTTCTTGGAAATGGAGTTGCAGTTCTCGGAGTTCTCTTTTGGAAACTATCTTAGAATTATATTGTTCCGCTGCTAGTGTTATCTATTTTCTTTCCGCTGCTATTTTATTGTATCTCTGATGTATATTGATATTCATTGTATCACTCTGTTGTATCAATGTTGTATATCAATGTATTATTCTTTTTATTCCGCTGTGTTATTTACTTAATGTTGTTATAAGCTCCGGCGAATCGGATTTGAACGGTCGAATCTACGGCATTCAAATACGATTTGAAGTATGGATGTCGATTTTCGAGCGGGCAAAAACCCGATACGTTACAAGATGTTAGGGGATTTTCCATCTCCTAAGGATACATCAAAATATTTATATGTAGTAGAATATGCTATATGTATAATGTTCAGTCAGTAAAATAAATATTAAAATAGCATTAAGGCTTTACATTAATCCCCCTTAATGCGTTTTAAGCATTGTCGTACAGTTTGCATATAAAACACAAGTTAACCGGTCGGTGGATAGGGATGCGCCGTGATACGACAACACTAAACCAAAATCGTAGAGGTCTCTTTTAGGGATAAAAGTATGATAGTGCACGTGAGGCAATGCCCAAGGTAGGATACTACCAGTTTGGGTCGTAGGGCTGGCAGTAACGCATCATAGCCATGACCGCCCACCGCGTCCATCCATCCCATTTCGAGTCAAAGAGAGGCTATCCTAATCAAGGTGCACCAACCAAAACAAACATCAAGAGTAATAATATGGACTGAGTTTAAGAAAATAGAAGAATGGATGTATGCTCGGGGTAATTAGCCCACTTGGCCCTGTCAAGCCATCCTGTTTTAGTCATTTCAAATTGGCACAAGTGTCGAGGTATATCCATCATCGTTCTCTTTCTTCAAATCCATCAATCGACGCCTAATCCAACCACTTCATTCTGGAGTCTCCTCCGCGTACACAGTTGTTAAAGTGTTTGTAGTATCGACATAGAGTATGCCCATATCTGGCTCCGGTCACTTTAACAACCGAACGTCGTTTTACACACCGGTTGATTCTTTTACATTTCAAAAACAGCTCATAATTGATATCAAAGTATCATCTTCAGATCCATCTGGAAATCATCACATTTACTCAAAATATACAAATTCAATTCAAAATCATGTTCGTCTTAAAATCGCAATTTGGATTCCAAATTTTTTTCAAATTTACATTTGGTCTATAACTCTATTTAACCCAGTTCGTATTTAATTCCATGGTTTAACATAAAATTTCACCCTTGACCAGTTTGATTTTTGAAAGATAGTTTGAATATTTTTAAAATAGTTTAAATAATTAAAATAGTTTAAATGGTTAAAATGGTTAAAATCGTTAAAATAGTTAAAATGGTTAAAATAGTTAAATATAAAATAGTTTAAGTATAAAAATGGTTTGGATGGTAAAATAATTTGGAAGATGAAAATAACTTGAATATTAAAAGAATATGGATTTTAAAATAATTTATACCAAAATAATTTATTTGAAAATAGATTCAAAGCCAAACCGATTCAATTCCAATTTCCCTATTCAACTAATTTCAATTTCCATTCAATCGATTTGATTTCGATTTCAATTCAAATCGATTTCAACTTTGATTTCAATTAATTCAATTCCACTTTCAAATCCAGTTAATTCAATTTCAATTTCAATTTTTATCGATTCGAGCTTGATTTTCAAATATCGATTCAAAACATTTAAATCAAATTATCCTTCAATCTTCGGTTTAAAATCTCAATCTTCAAATAAAATTCGACTTCGAGCTCAATTTTGAAATATCATTTTTATTTCACTTTTACTTAACAATATTCAAGTTTGAATAAAAGGTCAATCTTTTAAAAGCAAATCAATTTATGAAATTTAATTATATTCCGAATTTAACTTCAAAATCTCAACCTTAATTATTTGACAATTTCGTTTAACCAAAATTTTATTTCAACATTTCAAACTCGAATGCGTTATTAATTCGATTTCTATAAATTCGATTTCCATTTCTTTAAAATCAAAACCATTTAAATAATTTCAAATATGAAATTTTCAAAATCATTTGATTTAACCAATCTGGTATCCATATATAGTTTTCTATCCTATGGCCAAATGATCAGTTATTTCAATTTAATTTCAGGGATAGATATATATCATTTCAATCCAAGTCACAATGTCATAGATATATGTAATTTCAAGCTATTTCTTAATTTATTCGACATAATTCAATTTACAGTTTTATACACTGCAAATAATATACATGATGATTACAGGATATATATAAACAAATAAACATCCAAACATCCAAATATCAACCAATTTGCATCCATCAATAATCAATCATACAAACAGACAATATAATTCACAACATTTCATAGTTGTCAATTTTAGGTAATTTACTACAATTAAATACTGATTTCAATTTGACTGTCAATTTTAATTTTTAACAGTTAATTCAATGACAATCTAGATGACAATTAAATTTATCAAACAATGACCAATATAATTGATATCACTTCATATTAACTAGCATAAAAATATTTTAGTACGTTGTGAGCGTTATAGAACACTCATCTTAAATTTACGTTGCTAAACTTTCAAATTTTAAATTAAACCGAGCGCGTTCGACTCAACCTAAAATTTTAACAAGCTCCAAACATCGCCATATTTGCACTGTAGTGTAGACCTCATCTCTGCGATTCCGATGTTGCCAGTTTCGTTCGATTCCGACCTCGTACATATGAGATATGAGTTGCTAAAGTTTGTATATATATTAATATAATTTAAGACAAAATTTCTTTTTATTCTTATTACCAAAATCGTGGCCGTTCGTTTCAAAACCAAGGCCGATGCCTTATATTCTTCTTTCGTTCGTTCTCGTCCGGGTTGAGAAACCCAAACACACGCATGAACTCCTTGATGTCGCACCTCCATCACTCGTTAAGACGTTGATCAAGTGACGCCATCTCAAAGCTCTTGTCGCCACGCACCCCTAGCCAAAGTCCGACCGAGCTCGGCCCTTCCCATGCCATAAATTCGTGCGCGAATGGTGCGAGTTCTTGGCTAAAATTTGGCCTCACGACGCTGCGATTCAGATCTCGACCGTTGGATGTGAAGAACTCGACATGCTTTTCAACTTCCCAGTTGAAGGTTTTCGATAATAATCAGGGGATTGGAAGAAATCGAGGGTAGAAGGTAGGTAAATTTCGGCCATAGAAGGCTAGTGCAGGCGGCTACGAATGTTTTGCTAGGATTTGTTTGAGGGTAAGCGTATTTATACGCATGCACACATTATTTTATTATTATTTTCAACTTTATCCGGACGAACTCCAAAGGAAGCCTACCGCCAAGCGTTTATAATGTTTTACCCCTATTCCAAACAAAGTGGAACATGTTTTGGGGCCTAATTCGATCGTATGTGGAAGATAGCTTTTCGAATCGATTAAAATATCAAATCTTCGATATTCATTTCAACGCATTTATATATCGTATGACCAAACGCTAACTCCAAACACTATAAAATTTAAAATCCGATAATAGTACAATATTACGGATCCAATGGAACTTGTTTCTTCGAAATCCGAGACTGTGCCCCGAATTTCTATTTTAACGTCTCAATTGTAATATAAAATTTCTAATTTCTAATTATTCACTTTTAAATCCAATTTTAATTGTTAACAATCTTCATCGTTATATAAATAAGTTTTACATCAACTCTCGGTATCATTTTCAGTTATATTAAACTCGAAATTCGATTATTCAAATAATTACAATATTAAGTGTAATCAATTAGGATAATTCAATAAATCGCTATCTTTTGAAATATTAGTTGATGAACTTATAAGATTTAGCTTTTAAAACAAATCCAAATTATAGAATAACCATTTTCATTTTATAGTTATTCAATTCCCGTTATTCAATTATTCAAATAATTACAATATTGAATTTAAACAGTTTAATTGTTTAATATCCAATAAATTTTAATATTGGATTTTAAATAAATTATAGTTATCAATATCATTTTACTTCTATTTAAATAATTCACAATTATTACTCACTGCATTTATTGATATAACCCCAGTTATGTATGTAATTTCATTTCAATCTCGTTATCGCCAAAACTTAAAAATTACATTTCAAATTTTTTTTGTCAAATTCATATCCAATACTTACATTCAATATTAAATTTTATTTTTAGCCATTTTTATTTGACAATTACATTAAATTTATCAATTTAAAATAGCTAAAATACGGATCGTTACAATCTCCCCCACTCAAAACTTTTCGTGCTCGAAAATGAACAAAGTAGAGAATTTTCCATTTGATATATTTTATTAAAACTGTCAACTTATAAACAAATAGATCTTATTTATAAAACCATTACTACTTTCTACTATGCTACTTTGATCGGTTTATGGAATTTACAAGCTGGTTATCAAAACAAGTTATAAAAATTTTAAAGCTTCAAAAAATTTACTTACACCTGAATTTACGAAATTTTTTGGCAGTCTCCTTTGCGCTGCTCGATCGGCATGACTACAAAATGCCTCTACGACCCCCAAACCAACAAAAGAAAACAAAAATCAAGTGGTTCCATCATAAAACCATCAAATCAAATGACAAATAAACATGAACCTTTTTTTGTTGGGCCATCCAAATTTTCCTTTATTTTTAATACCTGCATCTTATTTACCAATGATATCCAATCATTTTATATTTTCCATCTTCAATTTCCAATATTAGCTTTACTTAATCCCGTACGATGTACATATATCATCCGTGCGCAAGATCAAATCTGATCGCTCACTCGATCACACAATTTCACATTCGAACTAGTTTTTTTTCACACAACCCTCTAGTGCGAACTCAGATCTGGTTTCTTGCTCAGATCCCATTATTCTTCTTGCATAGCCATATACTATGATAGAGAATTCCAGGATTAATCAAAAATCCATATCTAAGGTTCACCATCGAGAATCGAGTGAAAAGTCCTAACTCAGATCGATAGAAATTATCTCGATATTCTGTGCTGGAATCTGGATCAAATCGTTATACGAATAAAATAATATACGTACAACTTATGTATTACCTTTTAGCCGATTGCTATCTAATTCATCTATGTTAAATTTCTTTTACTTACCTTCATTTAATTTAGTCATTAATCATTTCATAATGTACCAACTACTATATAACATTTATTATTACAACTAAATTTCCATTTATACGCATTTTGATTACTTTTAAATTTGTTTACTTGTATAATAACCCATTACATATCCAAATCATCATTTTAACATTTGGTAAGTCTTATTATATGCTATTAGAATGCGTTTGGGTATTATATAAATTTATCAGATTCATTGTACTTAATTAGAATGTTCACTATTTTAACTTGTTTAAATTTTCTTTGCTCTCAATTTTTAACTCTATAGTTTCTTACGAATTTAGCTTAGATTTCTCAATTTTCTTATTCTATAAGTTCTGGTTATTCAAATATTTCATTTTCTTCAAATAACTTGAAGATTATTAAGTAACGGAACTTAAAAATTTAAACACCGAGTTCATTTCAAATCATTTGAAATAAACATGTACACTTATATCTTTTGTATATATCAAAATCATACCTTTAGAATTTAAATCAAAATCTGTTTATCAGAACAATTTCGAAGCAAAGCTTTTCAGAAGTCTCCCCCACTTTGAGACTCGAAAATGAACATCGATGATGTTGCACAGTCATTACCGAAATTATTTTCCAGCGATAAAAGAGGGGAGTACTGAATTCATTCCTGTTAAAAATTATTTGAAAACAATTTGTATTTTTATATATTTTTAAACAATACTAGTATTATTTTCAAACCTTGAAAACCCTTTTTAGAAACAACGGATTTAAATTTCTCAAATTCTCAACTTTATATTGATTTTCTTGCAATTTATATTTTATAAAACACATTTATACAATTTCATTTTCTTATAATCATATAATAGCCAATAGTTTTGGAATATCGACTATTCAAACAGTAAACAATAATGATTAATATCATCATTTCTAACAACCAAACACCTATATATTATAATAATTTCTAAAAAAATTCCTTTATACAAAAATATAATCAGGGTTAAATTATTTCATTTACCAAATTTCAAAACAATAGTACGTCGAGTTGCTCCATTCAAGTGTTTAGAGATCCCTATCAATAATGTAAAGGCCCGCAAATCCGTATCTCTTTTGAGCTGGAAAAATCCCACAACAATTCAGCCCAAAGAGGAACAAACTTACGAATCTTTAGGGTTAAAGAAGAAGAGGTAGAAGAAGAAGAAAGAAGAAATGGAACAGTAATAGATTCTCACATTTCGCACCGGAACAGATATAATAGATAAATGAATATCTTTAAAACAATGAACTATATCAGTTATTACATTACATCACATTACATTATCAAAGTGTTACAACAACAAACAGCGGAAAAGAATATAACATATACTAGTGATATGCTTCGCCATCCGGCTTGCTTCTGATCTCCACAACATCTCTTTTTCGACTTCGCTCCAGAGTAATTTACAACCTGACTATAGGCTACCCGTGTGGAAAATTATGGGCACCTAGAGTTTAGAAAGAGAACAATAAACTCCAGGTCAGTCATGGGACTGATGTGAGATCTTAAAAACAGTTATTTTCATAAAGAAAATAAAAAGAAATCCGCTATGCTTTTTTTGAAAATGAAACAACTATAAGGCCTCCCGCCACACACACAATGCAAATGCAGAATTGGAGGAGATTTCTCCTTATGATAGTCAAACATGATTAATACGCAAAATCCTTTCGATATTATTATTATTAGTGCATAGTGCAGAAAACATTTCGAAAGTATAATATTAATCTTAGCCAGCATAGACATTCCGAACTATGCCTACTATAGCTACCATCTAAACAGTGGTGACCACCATAAGTAAATGGCAGGTTATACAACTAAAACCGTACAAGGCACATATTAGAGTTTGGATTTCCAACAAATGGTCAGGCTAAGGAACTTCCTACTGCCACATGGGTACGCCTCTGGAGGGACGTCCCAAGAACCTACCGGATCTCTGCCAACACAAGGCCGGGTTACCTCTGTAACTAGGAAACTACTACACGAGTATGCCATCACCCCATCCTTTGAGACCTTTATCCGAGGATCCTCTACACTAACAGCCACAAAGAAAAGTATTTGCAGTAACCACAAAGGTTAAATATCAGGGCTCCATACCTGACACCACCCTTTTCCAGAAGGAAATGACATACCCTAAAGGGCGCGGCCCTCATAACCTTGCCGCATCTTTCCTGTTTTGACCATTTCCGGGGTGTGAGGTCTGACGAAGTCTCATCCCAAAACTACACTTTTCACAAAGTCATGCTTTGATCAGAAAATGATCAGCAGCACTTCGTATGCCACATTACCAAATTGGGAGTGTATCAGTAGTAACCATCAACTACATAACCTCTGAGCTCGTACGTCTCAGAGAAGGGTGTTAAGCTAAGAGAATAAATTCTCCGCCACCAACAGAAATGTATTTGCTAGAAACCAGCTTTACATCTCAAAGTGCAACGTCAGACACACATCCATACAAGTCCGTTCCGGGATCGAACGGAACCGAAGGCACTTCAAAGAAGCCCTTGCAAATCCGGATATTCACAAATCACGTCCGGAATCCCCATCACAAAGGGTGATAAAAATCTCTATACCGGAGCAACCCGGTGCAGAGACAATCGACAGGTAATCCTTTCGTTTTCGAGAATACCAGGTCTTCAACACCATCTTCAAATGCAATCCCATTTCGTTGTATCGTTATTCGGAATGGGTTTTATGACACAAGGTCGTCTCCCGGCTAATCCGAATAATGAGCGCTTATTTATAAAAATAAGTGTTACATTCAGATTTCAACAATTCACAACAATTTCCACTTTGATCTTTTAAATAAAAGATCCATCACAATCACAAAGGTTCGATGTGGTTTTCGGATATCCACTTGGAATCCGACCCCCGGTCGCATCGAAATTCAAATGTCATTTAAAAGGCAAATATTGATAGTCAGTTATTTGGCAATCAATTAACATTCACAACAATTACTGGATTTCGATAATTTTCCCAAATTATTTATTTTCAAAATATTTTCGCAAGGTATATTTCACACTTCAACCATTTGAAAACGAATTTCAACTTACTTTCCACAGTTCAGTACTTTGAAAACAAATTTCGAATCTCTTTTCCTTACACGGAATACATTTTCAAATATTTATTTGTTTCTACTGAAAATCTGCCGAGTTCAAATAACTTAAAATACTTATCCAAAATATACTTGGAATTATTTAAAATAAAACTATTTTAAAATACTGACTTAAATATTAGTTATGAAAATTATCATATGAATTTCTCATATAAAAATTCAAGTCCAAAACTAATTTTTAAAATAAAATGAGTTGATAGGATATAACTATTTAAATATCCAACTTCTAAAACAAATATCAATTAAATCTTGACTCGTTACTTCCATAATTAATTAAATAAATCACTACTTTAAAGATTTACAAAATAGCTTAAAGAAACTAATTTCTCCGAAAATATTCTTTTAAAACCAACCCTAGAACTTTTAACTTATATTTCAAAAGCTATTTTACAAACATACTTGGCTTTTCAGGGAAAATACACCTTCCTTTTCAAAATGGATTATTTTTAATCAATTAATAAATCCTTCTGGATTTATTTTTAATTTACACTCCAAACCTGTAAATTTCTTTTCACACCTTTAAAAATAAAACAATATTTATTTTTAAAACAAATTTCACTTTCTTTATAAAGTTCCCATTGTAAATTTAAATAAATATCCATTGATATACGATTTTCAAATCGATTTCCAAATATTCATTTTCAGCACCAAATTAAATTCTAAATTGATTTTCAAGTTTATTTTGAAATACAAAATCAATTTCCAAAATTGATTTCTAAATTTTATTTCAACACCAAATTTATTATCCTATGAAACAAATTCCTTCTTTGAATTTATTTAATTTTCTAAAATTAATTTACTATAAATTTTCTACTAAATTTCGAAAATCCAATTTTATTTATTTCTGGTATCCTATGATACCAAAAATATATTTGGCTAAGTTATAGCCTTCAACACTTTCAATCACAATATAATCACACACAGATTTTAAATAAATCAACACACAATATTAAAACTAATTCATATATTTGAGAAATCCAGTTGGATCCCTCCAACCTGTTTTCCCTGCATCCACAGACATTAGCACAACAATTAAATACCAATTCCACTTCGAGGTGGAATATCGCGGCATATGGGATTTATAAAATATCATCCGCTATTATGCGGCACAATAGGTCTCATCCACTATATAATGCGGGAAATCAATCACCCAATATATACTATATACTACTATATATATAATATCATCCAGTGAATAATTATTATAAATCAATCATCCAAGCACACAGTCAATCAGTTTTAAATTTAACTATTTGAAATTAAATGGAGATTTTAATTGAGTGAGAAAATCTCACCTTGACTACGCATGCAACCCAGTTCAACTCATTCCCATTCCGATTCTATTCCATCTTGTTTTCACGATTTTTAATCTTAAATTTTAATTGCAATCCATTCCAATTTTTTAATTCCATCGCGTAGAATTTGCAACTATGAATCCATCATGATTTATTCTATGATTTTGGACCTCGTAAAAATTAGTAATGGCATTTATAAGATTCGCGAACTTATTTATATGTTAATTTTGCAAATATTTGATTGGTGAAATAATTACCTTTATTAATAACTAACACTCTGCCCAAAACTGTTGCTCGAGTCCAAAATCCATCCTAGCTATCGCTTCATCACCTATGGTCATCACAGCCCCGCCTGAGTTCAAAGCAGATACACACTTCAACCTACAGCATACTCGGCCATAAAGCCCAAACGTGCACCTCCATTCCCCTGCCCTTAAGTTCGCACGCCACACCCTAAACCTATCGCGATTTCCATCGCGGTTCAACGCTCCGTTGTACCTAACAACACACGTGCCTCGCCTCCAGATCGTCGAACCTTCCCAAACTCGCTAGCCACTCCACCTTGCCACTGCACCCAACGTGCACTACATCCCCAAGAATTGACAGACCCTAGCTTAGCCGTCACCTACTGCAAACTGTCAAACCCTCAATAATGCTGCCACATCCCTTAATACTTATCAAATGATAGATTTTCCAATTTAAATCGCAAAGCCTGCCATCGCGATTCATCCGATTTAGTTTCGAACCATCCTTTTTTTTAATCGTTCATTTTTGATTTTTTTTCTTTCGTATTCAAGGAGATAAGGGAAAGGGATACGCGGCTATAACGGGGATGGAATGGCGTGTTACGTAAGGTAAGGCTTTGACTTAGGAATTTATAATATTATTTAATTCCAAAATATCTCGTTTAACATATCTCAAAATTCCGAACCCCTATTAAGGTATGCCGCCAGGCGTTTATAAGGTTTTATCCGCATTTCGAACACAACGAAACGTGTTTCGGAGGCTAATTCGGTCATATATGCAAGTTACGAAAGTAAACGATCAATTTTAAATTAAATTGATTAGAATATTTTATATGCATTTTGAGCTGCCAGATTTAAACAACGACTTTGATTGCTACGAAAATTGAAATTCGATAATAATACAATATTACGGATCCAATGGAACTGGTTTCGCCAAATTCCGAGACTGTGTCTCGGAAGGCTATTTTTAAATATCGATTTAAACGATATAATTTCAAAACTGAATAAAGTATTTCCAAATCAAATTCTGAAGCTTTCATTAACCTCGGTATTATCAATGTACATTTTCTAAGCCATCAAATTATTTTTAACAAGCTTAAAACTGAAGATTCAAATTTTTACACAACTTCAATAAATTAAATTCAATAATTTAAATTGCCAAATCCATAGTTAATTTTTGAAATTCAATTTAAACTAACTTCCAAATATTTAAAATCAATTAATATTCCATTTCAAATGTTTAAATTTTTTGGGTCATCACAAATAACGTTAATTACTCGTATTGACCAGAATTCATGAGCCACTTAACAAATAAACCAACACAATATAAAACAATTTTTATATTCACTAACAAATACGCGCTCATGTCTATTAATACATTCAAACCATTCTAGGGTGCTACTGACCCTATCTCTAATGAGCTACCCCACAAAGCTAAGGTTATCGCTAAACTAAAGCTCTGATACCAACTGTAATGACCCACCTTTTTGGACAGTTTAAATCGATAATCAAACACACATGCCGAATCCAAACCATTCAAAATGAAGGATTGTTATGGGGTAAATAAGAAAAAAAGAGAAATAAAGGAAAGTAAACAAACACAACATCTCGTAGTGGAACGAAAAAATATAATAATCAAATAACTAGGTCATGAAGCTGTTTATGATACTTTGATTATAACTTATACAATTTGTCAGAGTTATATATATACAATAGAACAAATAAAATAACACAGTAGACAGCATGATGCAGGGATAGTAATAGTAATACTATACCAGATCTTCATCTTCGTCCTCAAGAATAGATCTTCAATAAGTTGAAAAACTCAGGACTGACCCGAGCGTAATGAAAAAACAAAGCACTCAAGTCAGGACTAAAATAAACTTATGTAAGTTGTAACGACCCGATATTTTCAACCATTCGCATCCGCACATGTCGGACTTGAATTGCTCAAAATAACGCGTTGTAAATAAAATTTGGCAAATCTCAGAATATACAGTAAATACATAATCACAGATCACAGACACAGAGTATTTAATAATGCAGCGGAATTTAAAAGAAATAGTAGTTCATGAAGCTACTATATAAAAATAAGATACATCAGAGTTAAACATGATACAACAAAAAGTAACAAGATACATCAGGTACAAATCAGAATACATCACTGAAATCACTGGATACAGAAAGCAAAATAGATGGCTGGATCTTCAAGGAAAGCTCCAACTCCGAAGGTGAATCTTGAATGCTAACTCACTCAATCTGACTCGAGCGTAAAGCAAAATACAAAACACTCGAGTCAGGACATAAATACTTATGAACTGTAAATAAACTCAAGTGAACAGTAACAAAAATGCATCAGTAACTTAAAGGATGCTTGGGATCGCCCATCCTTTAAGGATCCGTTAAACTATTTACTATGTAGTAATACTGCGCTACTATAATAATGTCTACAGTAAAATAAACATACTTTTAAATAGCGTTTCGGGCTACCCATATCACCCTTCACACATAATAGTCCCAGTAGTCCATCCAATATCATGCCATCTCCACTCCGGGTGACTGTTAGAGGATACCACAAGGGCTACGGGAGAAAAACGAACTCGTAGTAAATGCTCGGTATGGTAGGTGACACGGCACACAAGGCAATGCCAGGGTAGATATACCAATTACGCACACGGGCTGGTGGTAACGCAGCAGCCACATACGCCCACCTCGGAACACACTCCCAATCAAAATCGGAGGATGGCCATCTAATCAATCACCAGTAAGAGCATAGTGTCGAAGGAATGTGTCCGATCGGAGGAATGACCTCACTTGGCCCGAGATCGCTCCTGTTTTAGCCACCTTATGCCAACTCACGGGAGTTGGGTCCACATAATATACCTCAAGAACGTCGCCACCATCCTACTTCATTCTGGAATCTCCACCGCGTACACGGTTGTTAGAGTGGTTTTCGGAGTTGGCAGAGAGTATGACAACTTCCGATCCCGGTCTCTTTAACAACCAAACGTTATTATAACGCCGTGGTCATTTCAAAATAGGTTATACTTCAAAAAGATCAAATCATTTCGTTTCAAACTATATTCCTTTCAAAATAGTTTACGCCTCGAAACCAAAATCATTTTTATTTCAAAACTATTTATTCAATCAAAATAGTTTATACTTCGAAACCAAAATCATTTTTATTTCAAATCTATATTCAAATCAAAATAGTTTATACTTTATCATTTCCATCTCAAACCTATATTCACTTCCAAAAATCATAATACTTTCAAAGTTATAACTCTTTCGAAACCAAAATACTTGAAATCATTACACTTCGAAAATCATAACATTCTGAAATCATACATTTGAAATCATGAAACATTCATTTAATTCTTTACATTTTACAAATTCATTTCCAATTTAATTCAAAATTTCAAATTTCCAATTTGATTCAAATCAAACCATCAATTTCAATTCAATTCAGTTTTCTAACAAAACATTTCAAATCTTATAAATTTCAAATATAGATTTGATCTACAAAATAAGCTATCCAATTTTAATATGTTTCAATACTTTAACATCCCACATTTCAAAACTAAACTTTATAATTCCATATATTCATATCTCAAATCTAATTTCATTATTATGTTGTTTTGAAATATTCATTTCATAAATCCAATATTATTAAAATAAACTTAAATTACAATTAAACCAAATATATTTTCACACAAATATAAACTTCAAATATTCCTTTATCAAATAAAGCAAAATCAAATATCATTCAACATTCACATTCTTTATTAAAATAAAGATCAAATCATTTCCACACCATTTCAAAATCATTAAAATATTACATCCTTTCAAAACTTCATAATCAAATCATTATTTGAATTCAAATCCAAATATTCAAAGTTAAATATCATTTAAAAATCAAATATGTCATTCATTTATTATTTCAAACATCATTACCAAAAATACATTCCAAAATTCCATTCAAAATTCATTTATTATTACATATCATTCCGTTTAACACATAACCAAGTAAACTTTATTTAAATTCAAATTCAATTTAAATTCCTTAAAAATTCAAATTTAAATATTCAAAACTTCTAAAATTTCACAGATAATCCATTTCAAAAGTTAAATTATTTAACACTTTAAAATATAGCCCAAACAGTGTTAAAATCTATAACATTTCAAAACATTATCAAATTATAGCAACGACGACATTTATAAAGTGCTATCGTAGCTTATATTTTCCAAAATGGTTTATTTCAATAATAGAGACATTTATAAAATGTCATAATAGATATTTAGTTATTTCAAACATTGTTAGATTCAAAACAATAGCATAAAAATGCTGTCAAAAGACTAAAGCATTTTGAAAATGCTATAAAATTCCAGGTTTCATTTTAGCTTTTCAAAAATAATAATAAAACTCCAAATTTTTATTATTACAACTTAAAAATCATATTTCTAGACTTCAAAATTTCACATTTAAATTCATTTTAACATATGATTTAACACAATAAAATTTTAAGATCAAATATTCAATTTTGCAAACTCCATTCATTTATTAAGTCAAATTCACTGTTTATTAATTTATAAATTTAATAAACTTAAAATTTTACTTCAAATATCATTTCAAAACTTTAAATTTAATTTCCATTATTTATTTACATCTTAAAATAAAATTTAAAGTCAAACGTCACATTTACTCCAAATTTACATACTTGAATTCACTTAAATTCACAATTTCAAGATTTAATATTTAACTTTCTTAAAACCATAATATATATATTTTAAATCAAAATTTCATACTTTTGAAAGTACATATAAAAAAATCATTTAAAAATATACCACTGGGTCTGTATATAATTTTCTAACCTAGGTCAAGTGATACGGATATATATCATTTCAATCCGCAATTTACAAAGAAAACCCAGGTTCTATCATTTCAAACCCGCAATCCCAGGCCAAATAAAATACAATAAAAATCGCTCAGGCCTATCATTTCAGCCCATAACGATTTTTCCCTATTCTAAAGTCTGTTCGGGTATGTATCATTTCAACCAATAGTGATTCTATTCTAACAGGGAACTTGCAGTGTGAATATATGCATAAACAATATAAACAATGCCAATGTCACAATATAATGTCATATATCAGATGTCAGGTGATAATTAACAGTTTTAACATGGTAATAACATGGCATAGATTATCATATGATCATCATTAACTTGAACAAACATTTTATATTACTAAACATTTGTCATCAATTCACTATTTCATAAGTATAAATGTCAGAGTGAGAAAGACTCGCCTTTATCAAAGCTAGAGATAAACAACACACACAAGTGCGATTCCAAAGGCACGACAAGCACGATTTGATTTGAATAGATGGAGACCCTTGTATAAAACACAAAATATAACATACATAAGCACAAATATAGATATCGACATACAAATATAATTAACAACTTTAGTTTGCAAAACAGTTGCAAAACTAGAGAGATGACCAAACCTTAGAAGCAAAAGACCTGCACACGACAACATAAGCTTGTCACATGATCAAATGGGCTTGCTCTCATCATACTAGGCTCAGCCTAGATGCCAACAGGGCTCAAGTTTGGGTCAATATGGGTTCATATGGCTCGGCCTAACTTGGATATGAAGGAGTGGAAGTTGTGACATGAGAAATACAAAAGTCAATGCAATTAAGTGGATTTTTGGTGCAACTAAAGGTTCGGTCTGCCATGGCTTGGGCTTGGTCATGCAAGGGGATGGTCAGGTAGTGGCTGGAGTGGCGGCCAAAGGTGGTGGAGGGACTGGTGGCGGCGGCCATGGAGGTGGTTTAAGTGAAAAATGAAGGTTATGGCCTTAAGGGTTTGGCTAGGCTAGTTTTCAAGTGATGCTTGTACTAATTTGAGGAATTTGCAACCTTGGGAGGGCCATGGCCTGTAATGGTCAGTGGAGTAGGAGGAGTAGCTGCCAAGTATGGTGGAGATGGTGGTCATGGAGTTGGAGTGGACTAGAGGCCGAGCTATGGTAGAGGAGGAACAAGGTAGAAATCATTGAAAGAAAGAATGAAGCCAAAAGTTTTTTTTTCCATTTTTTCTTCATGAAGCCGTGAGTTTTAGGGGGAAGATGAGAAAAAGTTTTCACGTGAAAAGGAAAATGGAATGTCAGCTGAAGAGTGGAGTTAAGGCAGCCAATTGAAGAGATGTTGGTTGAGAAATGAAAAGACAGAATACAAAAAGGCTTGAGCAAATAAAGAGTCACAAACCTTTCAAATTTCCACCATTTCTTTTTAAATTTCAAATACATGTAAAATATATATAAATACAGATAAAAACACGAAAATATAGTAAATGAACAAAAATAAATAAATAAATATTAATTAAATATAATTAAATTAAGAAAATAGCAAAGAAAATGTAAACTAGGCTTGAAAAATTGAAAATAAATGAAATGAACTTTGGAAAATTGTATTTACATGAAAAGTATTTATAAATAAAGATAAAGACATAAAAAAAAATGCATACATAAAAATGAATAAATAAATTTTAATTAAATATACTTTAAATAAAGAAAATAACAGAAAAATGGAAACTAGGCTTTAAAAGTAGAAAATAAATTCAATAAGCTTCGGAAAATTTCAAACATCACTTTAAAAATATTTAAAAGGTAAGAATATATGTAACATAACATATAATACAAATTAGAATAAGATATGGCAATTAAAAAGATTATTTATATAATTTAAAATAAACAATATTGTTAAATAAAACAATTTACACCCAATTTTGTAAAAAGCATAACTTTCACAATATTATTCGGATTTCAACGAAACGAAAAGCAGTGTTCTTGAAATTTTATTTACTTTCATAACAAAAGATAAAATTCAAATTTTCAAACTTTTAAAATTTAAATTTAAAAGTCAAAGTTTGACCAAATTGACCAAAATTCACATTTTTTGGAAATATTCAATTTATGCATGTTTGAAATTCTAATCCACATCAAAATCAACATTTATATTTCAATTAACAAAATATATTTATTTTAATAAATAAAATAAAGTTTTTAAATTAGGAATTTAAATTAAAATAATTAAAATATACAATTACAATAATCAGAAAATACAGGGTTGTTACACTCTCCCCCACTCAAAACTTTTCGTCCCCGAAAAGGAATGAGGCACGGGAAAGCACAGAAAAAGATAGAATGAAATAGTATTAAGACAAGATGACAAGAAGATTAAAATTATACCTGATAACTGTTGTTATAGTTAAGTTTAACAATGTGGAGATGATCTTTCCAAGATCTTCCAGAATTCAAGAACACAAGCATGGAAAAAAATCATTTAGAATCTAATTCACCCTTCCCGTTTGACCGACGGTCTGTGGATGGCAAGCAGTGCTTAGATTAAAATATGAGTACCGAAGATTATTAAAGATTATAGAAAGATTTCTAAACAGACCGGTATATGCAATAGCCTCCCATTCTGTAGCAAGATAAGGGAAATTAGGACAACCAAAAGATAGTTTGAAAAACAAAATAAAATAATAAATATGAAACCATAAAATTTCAACTTAAATTGAAAATTAATTTTACATAAGTCAAATAAATCTTAAGCATCTCTAATTTCATTATCTTATCATCCAATTATCTTAAATTAACAAATCCCTAAAATCATGTATTTGAAAAATCTTTTATTATACTCAAAATGTAACAAATAAAATTTAATTCTTCTTCACTACTAATTAAAATTAAATTTATTCCTCTCAATATATTTTATCACCTATGTTAAATATATTTACACTTATTGTAACTGCCTTAAATTTATTCTTAGTTCCTTTATCATCATTTTATATTGTAAATTATTCCATTACACTTTTTCTTTATTTACCTCTGTTAATCCTTTTATAACAAAAATTTAAGTATATAACATTTATAATAACCACTCAAATTTTATTTATAAAATCTTTTTTTTTATATTGTATATTATCCAATTACATATTCAACTTCTGAAAATTAAGATAAGTTATATTGGAATGAAATTGTGTATTATACAAATAAAACTTTCTAATTCAATTATTTCAAGCTTGAATATTTATCCAAATCTCGAAATTATACTTAGAAATTATCCTTGAAGATAAAATTTAGGAATTAAATTTTCGATAAATTCCAAACTATTTAGAGATAAATAAATGCTCATATACACTATATATATATATATATCCATTCAAATTCAAATCATATATCAGCAGATGTTATAAATCCAGTCTTATTTTAGAAATTAAAATCAACAAAATTTTCCCAAATCAAAACTGTAGCAAGACTACAGAATGGTCACTTTACTTCGAAACTCGAAAATGAATGTCGGTGATGTTGCAGTCATCACCGAAGTTATTTTCCAGCGACAAAGAGAAGAGCACTAGTTTTAAACTTTAAAATTCTTTGGAAACAAATTTCTATTCCAAAATACTTTAAATAATATATCCTTTAAAACTTTAAATACCAAGTTTGAAATCCATCGGAAATTAAATTCTCAAATTCTTGTTTTACATTCATTTTAAATTTCCAAATAAATTTATAACCATGTTTTATAGTTCAATTAGATATATGAAACAATAGAAAATGATATATAAATCAAATATTATTTCTTAACAACCAATTCAAATAAAAATCCAGATAAATATTTATAATATAGTTACAAAATTTCATTACTAAATTTTAAAAACATATTGTGTCAGTTTGCTCTGTTCAAGTGTTTTGGAAATCTTATCGATAGCGTTGATCAGACGAATCGATTAGAAACCCAAATCAACATCAACAACTCAAACAACACAATATATAAAACATTTTAAATATTAGTTTACAAATACACTTCAAGAATAATTGAAGATAAGTTGAAAACAAAGATGAGATGATTAAATAACAGAATAGGGAGATGGATGAGTTTATATAAATCGCGGGCAACCTTAACTGGGTCAACATGACTTAAAGAATAAGATCGATGTGGATTTCTTGGGTAAATCGACATTCGATCTCAAGATGTAGAGTTCGAAATTATAAGAGATACTAGCATCTAAACCGAGGATATAGAATCTCTGGTGAATCGATGTTGTTGTAAAGGGGTTTTCCCCTTTTACAAATAAATTTGAGGTTGGCGAGACCGCCGACTCATTATGAAGATCTTTTGAAGTGGAGTTATGGGATACTCCAGAAACAAAAGAAGATAAATAGTGAGGGACATGAATGGATTTTGGAACCACAGGGAATGTTCCAAAATTCAAAGGAATCGAGTCAAAAAGGAAGAGGTTTAAACTCGAATGAAAGTGATTCTGTAAATACATTTACCCTATATACTGAGTTTTGCCTAGAGCTACCAAAGCTCTGATACCAACTGTAACGACCCGATATTTTCAACCATTCGCATCCGCACATGTCGGACTTGAATTGCTCAAAATACCGCGTTGTAAATAAAATTTGGCAAATCTCAGAATATACAGTAAATACATAATCACTGATCACAGACACAGAGTATTTAATAATGCAGCGGAATTTAAAAGAAATAGTAGTTCATGAAGCTACTATATAAAAATAAGATACATCAGAGTTAAACATGATACAACAAAAAGTAACAAGATACATCAGGTACAAATCAGAATACATCACTGAAATCACTGGATACAGAAAGCAAAATAGATGGCTGGATCTTCAAGGAAAGCTCCAACTCCGAAGGTGAATCTTGAATGCTAACTCACTCAATCTGACTCGAGCGTAAAGCAAAATACAAAACACTCGAGTCAGGACATAAATACTTATGAACTGTAAATAAACTCAAGTGAACAGTAACAAAAATGCATCAGTAACTTAAAGGATGCTTGGGATCGCCCATCCTTTAAGGATCCGTTAAACTATTTACTATGTAGTAGTACTGCGCTACTATAATAATGTCTACAGTAAAATAAACATACTTTTAAATAGCGTTCCGGGCTACCCATATCACCCTTCACACATAATAGTCCCAGTAGTCCATCCAATATCATGCCATCCCCACTCCGGGTGACTGTTAGAGGATACCACAAGGGCTACGGGAGAAAAACGAACTCGTAGTAAATGCTCGGTATGGTAGGTGACACGGCACACAAGGCAATGCCAGGGTAGATATACCAATTACGCACACGGGCTGGTGGTAACGCAGCAGCCACATACGCCCACCTCGGAACACACTCCCAATCAAAATCGGAGGATGGCCATCTAATCAATCACCAGTAAGAGCATAGTGTCGAAGGAATGTGTCCGATCGGAGGAATGACCTCACTTGGCCCGAGATCGCTCCTGTTTTAGCCACCTTATGCCAACTCACGGGAGTTGGGTCCACGTAATATACCTCAAGAACGTCGCCACCATCCTACTTCATTCTGGAATCTCCACCGCGTACACGGTTGTTAAAGTGGTTTTCGGAGTTGGCAGAGAGTATGACAACTTCCGATCCCGGTCTCTTTAACAACCAAACGTTATTATAACGCTGTGGTCATTTCAAAATAGGTTATACTTCAAAAAGATCAAATCATTTCGTTTCAAACTATATTCCTTTCAAAATAGTTTACGCCTCGAAACCAAAACCATTTTTATTTCAAAACTATTTATTCAATCAAAATAGTTTATACTTCAAAACCAAAATCATTTTTATTTCAAATCTATATTCAAATCAAAATAGTTTATACTTTATCATTTCTATCTCAAACCTATATTCACTTCCAAAAATCATAATACTTTCAAAGTTATAACTCTTTCGAAACCAAAATACTTGAAATCATTACACTTCGAAAATCATAACATTCTGAAATCATACATTTGAAATCATGAAACATTCATTTAATTCTTTACATTTTACAAATTCATTTCCAATTTAATTCAAAATTTCAAATTTCCAATTTGATTCAAATCAAACCATCAATTTCAATTCAATTCAGTTTTCTAACAAAACATTTCAAATCTTATAAATTTCAAATATTGATTTGATCTACAAAATATGCTATCCAATTTTAATATGTTTCCAAACTTTAATATCCCACATTTCAAAACTAAACTTTATAATTCCATATATTCATATCTCAAATCTAATTTCATTATTATGTAGTTTTGAAATATTCATTTCATAAATCCAATATTATTAAAATAAACTTAAATTACAATTAAACCAAATATCTTTTCATACAAATGTAAACTTCAAATATTCCTTTATCAAATAAAGCAAAATCAAATATCATTCAACATTCACATTCTTTATTAAAATAAAGATCAAATCATTTCCACACCATTTCAAAATCATTAAAATATTACATCCTTTCAAAACTTCATAATCAAATCATTATTTGAATTCAAATCCAAATATTCAAAGTTAAATATCATTAAAAATCAAATATGTCATTCATTTATTATTTCAAACATCATTACCAAAAATACATTCCAAAATTCCATTCAAAATTCATTTATTATTACATTTCATTCCGTTTAACACATAACCAAGTAAACTTTATTTAAATTCAAATTCAATTTAAATTCCTTAAAAATTCAAATTTAAATATTCAAAACTTCTAAAATTTCAAAGATAATCCATTTCAAAAGTTAAATTATTTAACACTTTAAAATATAGCCCAAACAGTGTTAAAATCTATAACATTTCAAAACATTGTCAAATTATAGCAACGACAGCATTTATAAAGTGCTATCGTAGCTTATATTTTCCAAAATGGTTTATTTCAATAATAGAGACATTTATAAAATGTCATAATGGATATTTAGTTATTTCAAACATTGTTAGATTCAAAACAATAGCATAAAAATGCTGTCAAAAGACTAAAGCATTTTGAAAATGCTATAAAATTCCAGGTTTCATTTTAGCTTTTCAAAAATAATAATAAAACTCCAAATTTTTATTATTACAACTTAAAAATCATATTTCTAGACTTCAAAATTTCACATTTAAAATCATTTTAACATATGATTTAACACAATAAAATTTTAAGATCAAATGTTCAATTTTGCAAACTCCATTCATTTATTAAGTCAAAATTCACTGTTTATTAATTTATAAATTTAATAAACTTAAAATTTTACTTCAAATATCATTTCAAAACTTTAAATTTAATTTCCGTTATTTATTTACATCTTAAATAAAATTTAAAGTCAAACGTCACATTTACTCCAAATTTACATACTTGAATTCACTTAAATTCACAATTTCAAGATTTAATATTTAACTTTCTTAAAACCATAATATATATATATTTTAAATCAAAATTTCATACTTTTGAAAATACATATAAAAAAATCATTTAAAAATATACCACGGGGTCTGTATATAATTTTCTAACCTAGGTCAAGTGATACGGATATATATCATTTCAATCCGCAATTTACAAAGAAAACCCGGGTTCTATCATTTCAAACCCGCAATCCCAAGCCAAATAAAATACAATAAAAATCGCTCAGGCCTATCATTTCAGCCCATAACGATTTTTCCCTATTCTAAAGTCCGTTCGGGTATGTATCATTTCAACCCATAGTGATTCTATTCTAACAGGGAACTTGCAGTGTGAATATATGCATAAACAATATAAACAATGCCAATGTCACAATATAATGTCATATATCAGATGTCAGGTGATAATTAACAGTTTTAACATGGTAATAACATGGCATAGCATATCATATGATCATCATTAACTTGCATAAACATTTTATATTACTAAACACTTGTCATCAATTCACTATTTCATAAGTATAAATGTCAGAGTGAGAAAGACTCACCTTTATCAAAGCTAGAGACAGACAACACACACAAGAGCGATTGCAAAGGCACGACAAGCACGATTTGATTTGAATAGATGGATACCCTTGTATACAACACAAAATATAACATACATAAGCACAAATATAGATATCAACATACAAATATAATTAACAACTTTAGTTTGCAAAACAGTTGCAAAACAAGAGAGATGACCAAACCTTAGAAGCAAAAGACCTGCACACGACAACATAAGCTTGTCACATGATCAAATGGGCTTGCACTCATCATACTAGGCTCAGCCTAGATGCCAACAGGGCTCAAGTTTGGGTCAATATGGGTTCATATGGCTCGGCCTAACTTGGATATGAAGGAGTGGAAGTTGTGACATGAGAAATACAAAAGTCAATGCAATTAAGTGGATTTTTGGTGCAACTAAAGGTTCGGCCTGCCATGGCTTGGGCTTCGTCATGCAAGGAGATGGTCAGGTAGTGGCTGGAGTGGCGGCCAAAGGTGGTGGAGGGACTGGTGGCGGCGGCCATGGAGGTGGTTTAAGTGAAAAATGAAGGTTATGGCCTTAAGGGTTTGGCTAGGCTAGTTTTCAAGTGATGCTTGTACTAATTTGAGGAATTTGCAACCTTGGGAGGGCCATGGCCTGTAATGGTCAGTGGAATAGGAGGAGTAGCTGCCAAGTATGGTGGAGATGGTGGTCGTGGAGTTGGAGTGGACTAGAGGCCGAGCTATGCTAGAGGAGGAACAAGGTAGAAATCATTGAAAAGAAGTAGGAAAGAAAGAATGAAGCCAAAAGTTATTTTTTCCATTTTTTCTTCATGAAGCCGTGAGTTTTAGGGGGAAGATGAGAAAAAGTTTTCACGTGAAAAGGAAAATGGAATGTCAGCTGAAGAGTGGAGTTAAGGCAGCCAATTGAAGAGATGTTGGTTGAGAAATGAAAAGACAGAATACAAAAAGGCTTGAGCAAATAAAGAGTCACAAACCTTTCAAATTTCCACCATTTCTTCTTAAATTTTAAATACATGTAAAATATATATAAATACAGATAAAAACACGAAAATATAGTAAATGAACAAAAATAAATAAATAAATATTAATTAAATATAATTAAATTAAGAAAATAGCAAAGAAAATGTAAACTAGGCTTGAAAATTTGAAAATAAATGAAATGAACTTTGGAAAACTTGTATGTACATGAAAAGTATTTATAAATAAAGATAAAGACATAAAAAAATGCATACATAAAAATGAATAAATAAATTTTAATTAAATATACTTTAAATAAAGAAAATAACAGAAAAATGGAAACTAGGCTTTAAAAAATAGAAAATAAATTCAATAAGCTTTGGAAAAATTCAAACATCACTTTAAAAATATTTAAAAGGTAAGAATATATGTAATATAACATATAATACAAATTAGAATAAGATATGGCAATTAAAAAGATTATTTATATAATTTAAAATAAACAATATTGTTAAATAAAACAATTTACACCCAATTTTGTAAAAAGCATAACTTTCATAATATTATTCGGATTTCAACGAAACGAAAAGCAGTGTTCTTGAAATTTTATTTACTTTCATAACAAAAGATAAAATTCAAATTTTCAAACTTTTAAAATTTAAATTTAAAAGTCAAAGTTTGACCAAATTGACCAAAATTCACATTTTGTGGAAATATTCAATTTATGCATGTTTGAAATTCTAATCCACATCAAAATCAACATTTATATTTCAATTAACAAAATATATTCATTTTAATAAATAAAATAAAGTTTTTAAATTAGGAATTTAAATTAAAATAATTAAAATATACAATTACAATTATCAGAAAATACAAGGTTGTTACATAAGTCAAATTGATATCGCAGATAACATGAGTGTATCGGCGTCAGAGATGTTTACGGGATTTCACATCTCCTATCCAGTGTATAACGTGCGTGTTATAACTCAAGAGATGTTACGGGATTTTCCATCTCCTAAGGATCCGTCAAAATATTTATATATAGTAGGACACGCTATATATATAATGTCTGGTAAGTAAAGTAAATATTAAAATAGCGTTTAAGGCTTTACACTAAACTCCCTTAACGCGTTTTAAGCATTGTCGTACAGTTTGCATATAAAACACCATTTAACCTATCGGTGGATAGGGATGCGCCGTGATACAGCAACACTAAACCAAAATTGTAAGGGTCTTGTTTATGGATAAAAGTATGACAAGGCAGTGAGGCAATGCCCAAGGTAGGACACTACCAGTTCGGGTAGCAGGGCTGGTGTTAATGCATCATAGCCATGACCGCCCACCGCGTCCATCCATCCCGTATCGAGTCAAAGGGAGGCTATTCCAATCAAGGTGCACCAATCGAAATCAACATCAAGAGTAATAATATGGACTGAGTCCAAGAAAATCGAAGAATGGATGTCCGCTCGGAGGAATTAGCCCACTTTGCCATGTAAAGCCATCTTGTTTTAGTCATTTCAAATTGGCACAAGTGCCGGGGTCTATCCATCATTGTTCTCTTTCTTCAAATCCAGCAATTGAGGCCAAATCCAACCACTTGGTTCTGGAGTCTCCTCCGCGTACATAGTTGTTAAAGTGGTTTCGGTATCGACAGAGAGTATGCCCATATCCAGCCTCGGTCTCTTTAACAACCAAACGTCGTTTTACACACCGGTTGTTCTTTCATATTTTGAAAATAGCTCATACTTGATATCAAGGTATCATCTTAGCTTTGAAATCAAATCCATCTCAAAATCATCACATTTACTCAAAATATACTATTTCAATTTAAAATCATGTTCGTCTCAAAATCGCAATTTTGATTCCAAATTTTTTTCAAATTTATATTTGGGCTATAACTCTATTTAACCCCATTCATATTTCAATCCATGATTTAACATAAAAGTTTCACCCTTGACCGGTTTGAATTTTTGAAAGACAGTTTGAATAGTTTTAAAATACTTTAAATAATTAAAATAGTTAAAATGGTTAAAATAGTTAAAATGGTTAAAATAGTTAAATATAAAATAGTTTAAATATTAAAATAATTTATACGTAAAATAATTTGAAAAATCAAAATAATTTGAATATTAAAAGAATATAGATTTTAAAACAGTTTATACCAAAATAATTTATTTGAAAATAGTGTCAAAACCAAACCGACTCAATTCCAATTTCCCCATCCAACCAATTTCAATTTCCATTCAATCGATTCAATTTCGATTTCAATTCAAATCAATTTTAACTTCGATTTCAATTAATTCATTTCCACTTTCAAATAAAATTAGTTCAATTTCAGTTTCAATTAATATCGATTTCGAGCTTGATTTTCAAAATATTGATTCAAAACATTTAAATCAAATTATCCTTCAATCTTCGGTTTAAAATCCCAATCTTCAAATAAAATTCAACTTCGAGCTCAATTTGGAAATATAATTTTTATATCACTTTTACTTAGTAATATTCAAGTTCGAATAAAAGATCAATCTTTTAAAAGCAAATCAATTTATGAAATTTAATTATATTCTGATTTTAACTTCAAAATCTCAACCTCAATTATTTAACAATTTCGTTTGACCAAAATTTTATTTCATCATTTCAAACTCGAATTCGTGATTAATTCGATTTGTATAAATTTGATTTTTATTTCTTTAAAATCAAAACCATTTAAATAATTTCAAATCTAAGATTTTCAAAATCATTTGATTTAATTAATCCGATGTCCGTATATAGTTTTCTATCCTATGGCCAAGTGATCAGTTATTTCAATTTAATTTCAAGGATGGATATATATCATTTCAATCCAAATCATAATGTCATAGGTATATATCATTTCAATCCATTTCTTAATTTAGTTGACATAATTCAATTTACAGTTTTATACACTATAAATAATATATAGGGTGATAACAGGATATATACAAACAAATAAACATCCAAATATCAACCAATTTATATCCATCAAAATCAATCATATAAATAGACTATATAATTCACAACAATTTCATAGTTGTCAATTTCAGGTAATTTACTGATAATTAAATCCTAATTTCAATTTGAATGTCAATTTTAATTTTTAACAGTTAACTCAATGACAATCTAGATGACATTTAAATTTATCAAACAATGACCAATATAATTGATATCACTTCATAATACCAAATTTAACAAGCATAAAAATATTTTTGTACTTTGTGAGCATTATAAAACACTCACCTTGAGTTTGCATTGCTAAACGTTCAAATTTTAAATTAAACCAAGCGCATTCGATTTAACTTAAAATTTTAACGAGTTCCAAACATCTCTAGGTCTGCACTACGGCGTAGATCTTGTCTCTGTAGTTCTGCCGTCGCCAGTTCGTCTGATTCCAACCTCGTATGCATGAGATATGAGTTGTTAAAGTTTGTATATATATTAATACAATTTAAGACAAAATTTTCTTTTTATTCTTATTACTAAAATCGTGGCCGTTCGTTTCAAAATCAAGGCTGATGCCTTATCTTCTTCATCCATTCGTCCTCGTCCAGGTTGAGAAACCCAAACACGTGCATGAACTCTTCGATGTCACACCTCCATCACTCCTCAAGACGTTGATCGGGCGACGCCATCTCAAAGCTCTAGTCGCCATGGCCCCTAGCCTAAGTCCGACCGAGCTCGGCCCTTCCCATGCCCAGAAATTCGTGCGCAAACGGTGCAAGTTCTTGGCTAAAATTTGGCCTCCACGACGCTCTGATTCAGATCTCGGCCTTGGATATGAAGAACTCGACACGCTCTTCAACTTCCCAGTTGAAAGTTTACGATGATAATCAAGGGATTGGAAGAAATTGAGAGTAGAAGGTAGGTAAATTTCGGCCATAGAAAGCAAGTGGAGGCGACTACGAATGTTTTGCTAGGGTTTGGTTGAGGGTGCATGTATTTATACACATATACACATTATTATATTATTATTTTCAACTTTATCCACACGAATTCCAAACAAGTGTGCCGCCAGGCGTTTATAATGTTTTACCCCTAACGACTCTCCTCTCATAGTCCAATATCGCTTCATAAGTGGATACCAAATCCATCCCCAAAATCATCCCTTACCCCGAATATCCCAGTACATAGGCGTAACAGTCAAATAATACGCCTAATATGAAAATTTTCAAACCCCTACAAATCGTGGATAAATGTGCCGATCCTCCTATTGGGTTTGAAACACCTACGAGGTCTACTACTAAAGAGATATCTAAGTGCAAACAATCAACCAATGAACTAGAAATGAAAGAGTGTGATGCTTCAGAATCAAAATGAGTCTGAATAGGAAAATCCAAAATAGAGATCAATCCTTCTTTGGTGACTTTCCTTCCTCTATCTAGTCCACTACTAGAAGGTGCTGCATCCAAAGCCTGTACTTGTGCTATAGGTATGCTGCTCTCTTTACCTCTTCCTGTGAGCACAAGCCCTACTAAGGTGACATGGCTGCCCATAGTTGAAACACCTTCCCTTCATCATTTTATTCTTATAGTCCCTTGCGTAATGGCCAACTAATCCACAACTATGACACTTCCTGCTTTTCTTGATTCACTTTTGAGGTCATCCTTCTTTTCTCTTGTCCTTCTCCTTCTTGTTCTTCCACTATGGCTTTTTAGAGCTTTCTGACTTAGGAACCTCTTTAAGCTCTCCCTTCAGCTGCCAAGATGCAGGCTGAACTCTTTGTTGGTCTTGCAATCCTAACAGCCTAAACATTCGCTCTGTATCCTCTAACCTAGCTCATGCCTCTTTGAAATCCTCTGTGCCAAAAAAAGGTCTTGCCTCCTAGACTAGCGAAATCCTTGCATAGCTTAGAAAAATTGACTGTTGTAGGTGGATTAATGGGTTCTCCACCTGCTAGTGCTATATTGGGCGCTTTCCCTTGCATTTCTAGTATCGTAGCTCTATAGAACCAGTCAATCATACTATGAAAAGAAGGAAACTTAGGCTCGAAAGAATCGAAAGAAGGTTGAACTGGAATTTTGAGGTGATTTTTATAAAAACTCGCTTTTATACTTGAAAAACTATTTCTATAATAAGAATTTTTTTCTGAAAAATACTTTTAGTCTGAAGATATAACACTTTTAAAAATAGGTTACTTTTGGAAAAATACTTTAATTTTAAAACAAGGTTTTAAGAATCCTGTAACCTTAGGCTCTTATACCAAGTAAAACACCTCATACCCCTTAGTATACCCAAAAGGACACACTAATAGATATGGTGCATTATAGGTATAGCTAAAACTTTACACAGACTAATATTCACAAGAAAAATAAATAAAATAGCGGAAACAATAACTCATTAAAAATTAAAAACCTCATAAATAAGTCATAACCAAAATTTGTCTCAAAATACCAAATACATATCTCTTAAGAAAAATACCACCTCAGACATAATATCATAGTACATAAATAAAATCATCCCTCTTAACAATTACCAGTACATCCCAAAATTCAGATGAAAAGAAAACTGAAAAAGAAGATACATAAAGAATCTCCAAGAATATCCTCCAAGCTGAAAATCTAATGTCCTTGCCTCTTCTAGTCTATGGGGAAAAGGGGAGAATAGATGAGTGGGTCAGACTAAAAGTCGGGTGAGGGAAAGTAATTACTAGTATTTTTAAGCAAGATAAAGATAATTGACTTAGCAACAGTTCTAGTATAAAAGGAAATAAATGAAAGATAAAGCTGGAATAGAATACTGTTTAACTGTTTGCTTTGCTTAGACAGTTTTGATCGGATTGTTTGCACTTTCCTAAAACTGCTTTGATTAGGCTGAGATCCTAATCCTACTTTATTAGGCTAAAACCGTAATTCTATCCTTTGATCGGCTTTCTGCCTCTATTATGCCACTATGAGCTAGTCCCATCCCATGGGTCCCACAGCAAAAAAACATGTTTAGCACTTTGGAACTCAATAGTGACTTATATACCTGCACCAAGGCCGCATGCTTGGCCACCTCAGCTCGCACTATATGTTTCTCCACCTTTTGACCTTTTATTGGAACTTCATAGGGACTTATACCCCTGCACCGAGGCCGCATGCTCGGCCACCGTTGGCTCGTATTATCCGTTTGTCCACCTTTTGACCTATTATTTACCATTACTTTAGCATAAGCGTGTCCAACCTCACCTGATCTGTTGTGAGACTATCGGTCCTAGTTTAATAAGGGAAATGCTAGCGGTACGGGTCCTAACAAACAAAATCTAGTTTCTCCCCTTGCCTAAATCCTCTGATTTGAGCTTCAATCTATTATCCTCTTATTTACCACTACTTTAGCATAAGCGTGTCCCAGCCCCACCTAATATATTGTGAGATCATCAGTTCTTGACTGAAGGGAAATGCTGCCGGTACAGGTCCTGCTTCTATCTTTGCTTATTATCTTAGTATAAGTTTTAAAATAAGCCTCTTCTATTAATTCTACTCTATTTGCTTATTAACTTATTCTAAGTCTTTAAAGTAAGCCTCTTCTATTATCTCTGATGTATTTGCTTATTAAATTAATTATAAGTCTTAGAATAAGCCTTTTTTATTATCTCTAATTATAACCTGTGTGTTATAATTTTACTTATTAACTTAACCCAAGGTCTAAGTTAAAAAATAAGTTTCTTTTGTTATTTCTTCTATCTTCTCTTTTTAGTTATAATTACATGTTATAACCATGCTTACATATGTCTTAAATTTTCCTATTTTAGCCTATGACCAATTTATTATAGTTCTTTTTACTTTACATCTAATTTTCTGCAAATTTAATGTTCTTATATTTTAGTCCGTGTTAGCGAATTATCTTCTTTTTATTATTTTATTCGCGTAAAAGGAACAAAAGAAACTAACATTGACAAGCTGAATTTTAAAGAAAAACAGATGTAAATTGAATACAATAATTGTAAATAATAGTAATTAGCTGTAAATAAATGAATAAAATAGCTAAATGAAAATAGTTAGATAAAATAGACTGAAAATAACTTTAAAAATTAACTGTAAACAACTTATATAAAAATGGTCTCAAAATTACTTAAAAATCTAAAATCATTACTTAAACACTCACATGTGGTCCTTAGCTCTTTTCCGTGGCCTTCCTCGATCCACTAATAGGGTATAAAATCTTTAATTAAAAAGATCTTCTCCTTGGAAAAACATTCCTTTTAGGGTCCAGCCTCAGGCAATGAACCCAGATGGAGAAAATCTGAATGAGAAAAATAGCTAGGCCTAGGGTCTCATTTATAGTGTCACTTATGGATCTCAAACCATTGGATTTGAGAATTAAATCTGGTGCAACCACATCATAGGCACTATGGGAACCGTTAGATGGAAGCACAGACGCACGAGATGGAGTAAAAATAATAAAACACGTCACGATTTGATCTGGACGAAATGTCATCTAAATAACTAAGGTGGTTTGACCTTGGTGTTGACCCCTATATGAGTTAGGTTGACCTGTAGGTCGACCTAGATGATGGGAGGGTCGACCTACCCGTATATATAATTTTTTCTATTATTTTCTGGTCTCATCTCTCTTTTCTAACTTCTTCGTTCTAGCTCGGATTCTGACAATCTATGTATAGAAATTGACCAAAAAATTACCATGGACGCAATGGTGCAACTCCCGTGGCTCAATTCTGGTAATTTCACAAAGTTATTTTATTATTTACTTAATTCATTAATTAATTATTATAGCTTAAATTTTGGGTTGTTACATAACTATTAATTAAACTCCTTTATTTACCAAATTTCTTACGTAATTAAAACTTCACTTATTTAACTCCTTTGTTAATTAAACTACTTATTTAATTAAAACATCACTTATTTAATTAACCTTCTTATTAATTTAATTTCTTTATCAATTAAACTCATTTATTAATTAAACGTCTTACTCAATCAAAACTTCACTTATTTAATTAAACTTCTTATTAACTAAACTTCTCTATTAATTAAACACCTTTATTAATGAAACTTCTTACTTAATCAAACCTTCACTTATTCAATTAAACTTCTTATTAGTTAAAACTTTCCTTATTGAACTTGTATACATACATACATACATACATACATACATACATACATACATACATACATACATACATACATACATACATACATATATATATATATATATATATATTTAACTTCCCTTTATAAATGATATATACTTGTATTTTACTATTCACCTATTTACTATTAACCTATTTTACTTTCTTGATTTTATTATTCACTTATATTCTTTTCTATACATCAAAAGTGTTTATATACTTCTCTCAAATGGTATAAGTATATTTACAAATTCTTAACAAGACTTACTTTAAAATATGATTAGAGAGATTAAAAACAAGTGTTAGTTGAAAATTAATACTATAAACCCCTTCTCTTTTATAAGTTGAACTTTTACTTTTTCTAACCTTTTATAAAAGATTTCATAATTGTTATTATCTTTAAAATATTCATTGTTAAAGATCTAAGTATATTCATAAGGGTTAAAGACAATTATTACTTAAACATTTGTTACTACAAACCCAAAATCCTTTCTCACTTAACCATTTTCTTTAAAACCCGCTTTTAAAGATTTAATTACACATATAAAGTATAAAGATAATTGTTACTTCAACATTTGTCACTACCAACCTAATACCATTCACTTATAGTTTATCTTTAAAACATTCACCACTAAATATTTAATTATATTCCTAAGTATGATTAATTAGGGTTAAAAATAAATGTTACTTTAACATTATTTACGACAGTCCAAAACCATTTTTATGCTTATCATTAAGTTTGAGACATACATTTTCAAGATGAAAGCATAACTACACTTATTAATTAAGCTAATACACTTTTAATTAAACTCACAAAACTAGCTTTAGAGTTAAAATCCAAAACTTCTTTTACTACTTTTATAATTTACTTAACCTACTTTTTAAAACTTACATACACACACACTTTTAAAATACTTACTAATATGTTAAAACACTTTTTAACTACTTAGAAATATATTATGACTATCAATATTTATGTAAGAAAACAAATTTTAAAATAAATAGAAAAACATAAAATAAATATGTTTTTATAAAGCCCCTTACTTTAAAAATCCATAATTAATTGTTAAAAATACATTTAAACTTGAAAACACTTTTAGAATACTCTAATATAAGTTAGAAAACAACCCTTAAAAAGATTAAAGAAAAGTACTTGATTTAAATTTCATTTTTACACAATTTAAAGTTTCAAATAGTAAAGACAACATTTCTTGAAATGTTATTTGAAGTATTTGCAATTGGAAAAATGTGTTTCAAAAGCAAAGACAGCATTCCAAAAATACCTAAAGTTCTAAGCCTGTTTGAACATGATTTATTACAACTTTTGGACTAGTTTTTATTGATACCCAAACAATTGATTTTTTATCCAATTTTTTACAGTACTTATTGAATTTAGAGTACTTAAATACCAAGAAAAGAAGCCCATAGGAATAAGTTTTAATTAATTCATAAAATATCAAAAAAAAAGGTATATTCCTAAAGTGCTCATATAACGACTTTTTCGCTATAACTTTTGCCACTTCATTCAACTAGTTACTAAATGATATAAACTCCAAAAAAATAACAATAAGAATAAAATATAGTTAACGTGTTAAAATGTAAAGAAACACCTAAGGAAGTCTTTACAAAAATAAATATTAATTCCTAAAAATAAGGCATTTAATAGTGTCGATATAGCAACTATTTTGCTACTAACTCTTGTAACTTTATTTGACTATTCTTAAACATTTTTAAAATTGATATTTTTATTGTAGTAAGTACTTGCATTTTACTTATTAAAACCATAAAGAAACACCTAAGGATGTCTTCCTAAGTTGAATTAAGGATCACTGAATACAAAGCGATTTCAAAGTGCATCCATAAACTTTTTTGCTTCAACCATTCACAGTTTTTCTATTATTTCCACAACTTTCAACAAACATGTGTAAAGAACAACCAAAACAAGTTATACCAAAATATTTTCACTAATTGTCAAGTTGCACAAAATTAAAGTGAAGCGATTTTCAAAGTGCATTTATAGCGACCATTTCAGTTTAACCACTCACAAATGTTTTTTGACTTTTCACAAAAAAGTATCAAACATGTAAGAAAACAAGTCATGGCCAAGTTAAATATTTTAGAGGGTTATAGAGAGATTGTATTATATATAATATTACCACCTTCTTTGCAAACAAGAAGGGGTCCAAAAGTAATAACTTGCATTTTTCTTCATTTAACATTCATATCACAACATATACTTGCAAGATGGTGAGTAAACTCACTTTAAAACCAAGTTAAAACCCATCACAAGCCTCTATAATCAAGGAAACACTTCCATCCATCACCCAAAGCCCAAAGCTAGCATCATGCTTCACAAAAACACAAAGCAAAGCCTCTATTCCCTAAATTTCTTAAGTCCCAGGTATGGTTCCCCTTTTCCTTTTCCTTTTCTTTCCTTTAATTTCTAGATGCTATTGTGTGTTCGAATGATGATATAAGAACTTTTTTGAAATTTGAAGAGGATTGGAGAAGGTTTAATATTGTTTTGGAATAACAAAGAGGAGAAATGAATGTTGGAATTTAAGAGTTTTTGCCTCAACTTTGGAAAATAAAATTTATGAATTAAACGGAACATGACGCAATTTTTTAGCACACACAACCCCTAGTGCCTTAATTAGCCAGCCAAAGAAAGACTCCACCCTTCCCATGCTTTTGTCTACATGCTTTCCATGATTCCCTCCTTAAATCAATCCATAAATCACTCTCCTTTCTACTCCTCTAGAAGCTTTTAGAACAATCATTTTCTCCCTGAAACAAAATGTTTTTCTTAGTTACTAATATCCTTATATTTTTACTTTTAATAATAAGAATTCAATGAATAGAAAATCAGCCGTGTCTTTTTGAAATACCCATTATACCCTTTACACATTTTATCCACCGTATCTCCCTTCTATCGGCTTTCACAGCCTTTCCAGAACTAAAATAACCTCATCACTATTAGTTTCATCACTTTGCAGTTCCACAACCAAAAAGTATGGTTAGTTCACCGGATTTCCATGTCTACCATCCTCTCCACTTTCTATTCAATCATTAATCATTGATTGATCGGTTATCTATTATTGTCTATAAAATTGCAGTTTCTGATACATCTTTTGAAACTTTGGTTTGGACTAAACACATAATTAATTTGGATTTTTTTGATTCAGCGTCAATAGAGAATTAAGCTCAGTCATCCTTCATGCGAGATCGTTAACTTTCAATCTGAGGTAAATATTGTTTATTTTCATTACTTCCTTCAAGTTTGGAGTAGTACTTGGGTACCTTAGTGATTAATCTTTTATAATTAAATTCCAGGTTAAATTTATTTCTTATTTTATTGATATCAATCGCTTTTGATATTGAATGACAAATTTAGGCCTTTTTTAATAATTTTCCTAGACTTATATTTTGTTTTCCTTTCTCTAAGTGTTGCTACATTTGTTAGGTGAAAATAGATTCATTCAACAGATAAAATAGTTGTCTACTTTGAAATATTTCATCCCCTTTACTTACATGTCATTTGTATAGGCTGTCTAAGTATCGAAATCTGATTTTTCTCTTAGATTATATACTTACATTTGCATAGATACAAGTTATTCGCTATATATGTACCAATTTCAATACTCCATTTTATTTGATAGATCAGTAGATACAAACCGGAATACTTTTGAATCATAATTGATACTCAATAAAATTGAACCTGATACTCCATATAATATGAATCGGTTTGAGTGTTCTTTAAGACAATGTATATTATTAATTTTTGATTAGTAATGAATCCGACTGTGTGTTACTAACTTGATTCATTTTTGAATAGTAGTTAATTAGGCTATGCATATTTTTAATTTTTGAAAAAGCAATCATTAACTACATTACAGTTATTTATGAAGCTAAATTATGTACTATTTCTACCTTTATATCTTTTAGAATTTCATGCCAAATAATGATAGTATGTGATTTAGTAATTATGAGGTATAGTTACCAGGAGCCTCCAAGAGCAGAAACACAATGAATGATTTAGGATAAACTACTTACCAGATATGCAGGCCCGCCCCTTCCCCAAAGCGGGGAAGCAACCTCTTAGGGCACCAATTAATCTATGGCACAAAATTTTACTGATGTGTAGCATATAGGAAAAAAGCGGATCTCAATTCTCAATCGCTATTCGTCCAAGCAATAGTATTCTCGTTCATCTTGTCATCGATTTGACATCATGATTCGTCCAAGCGGATCGGCTCCCCCAAGATCCAACAGCCGGCATGACGATTCAAAGCTAGGGCTTCTTGATTTGACATCTCGTCATCCTCGATCTCGAGTTAGGGAAGGGGCGCCTCCAACGGCACGGCAGCTCCAGCGGCACGGTAGCGGCAGCGGCAGCGGCACGGCACGATGGCTCCAGTGTCCAGTCTCTAACTTTGTGCTTTCACTGCTGTGTGGATAATTGGATTTACAATTTTGAAGCTTTAGAAAGAAAAGATGCCATTTTACAATTTTGAAATTCATAGTATTACACTTTATAGACATACAGTATATACAAATTCAATTTTGTAATGTAATAACATTAATTAACTTAGTTTGATAATTGTTTTTGTTATGTAGTAATCACTAATCAGTAATAGTATGATAGGCTATAGTATCACAGTGGTTTTGATTATTTAATAATTCAATTTAATAATTTACAGTACAAATTCAATTCAATTTACGATACCATAATTCAATTTGATAATTCAATTCACTTTGATAATTGTTTGATAATATGATAATTCAATTTAATAATTTACAATACAAATTCAATTTAATTTACAGTACCATATTTCAATTTGATAATTTGATAATTCAATTTAATTTGATAATTGTTCGATAATTCGATAATTCAATTTATTAAATTGTAGTACAAATTCAATTCAATTTAATTTATTAATTGAATTTACAGTATGGTCTTGAAGCTAAAATGATGAGAAATAAAATAGGTGTTGGATATCATAATATTTCCACGATTCTAAGGTTTAAATCGGCCATTTGTATTGTCATATTCAATTGAATTGTATTGTCATGTTCAATTACAATGAAATGTAAAATCAAAATTCGATTACTAAAATCAATTGTATAATAACTATTTATTTGAACTTTCATAGTGTACAGAAATGCATAAACAAGAATCTGGACATGCTAAAAGGGCTAGAAAAAGAAGGCTAGAGGAACTCACTAATTCACAGAAAGGCGCTCTAAATTTTTCATCAAAAGTAGTCCAGTAGAAAGTTCGAGTTTGAATGTGGATAATGCTCCCCTTATTGATGAGAATGATGATAATGTTGATGATAATATTCTAATGAACGAATATGATAATGAAAATATGAGCAAGGAGGAAGCAAATATTGATTCATCATCACATGTGGAGAATGTTAGTTTAGTATCAAATAACCCCGGTACAAGGAAAAAAATTGATCAAAAATTGAGAGACTTACTAGTTGAAAGAGGTCCTTTTAGAGTACTAAAAGATAATGACTCTGATTTTCCAAAAGAAGCTATTAATAGACATTTCTCTTCCACATTATATGTCAGACATTTTCCTAACAGGGATAAACAAGATAGAAAATGGTTGGTATATTCAAATGCACTTGATAAAGCATTTTGTTTCTGTTGCAAATTATTCAAACAACGGCTAGTCATCTTGCTAATGAAGGAATTAATGATTAGCGCAACCTTAGTACTAAGTTGAAATAATATGAAAGTAGTAAAGATCATCTTATGAATATGAGCAGTTGGATTGAGTTGGAAACAAGATTGAAAGTCAAAGCAATTATAGATCAAAGTGTAAGAGATCAAATACAGAAGGAAAAAGACTGTTGGAAGAAAGTGTTGATAAGAATAATTGCTGCTGTGAAAACGCTTGCTTCCAATAATTTAGCATTTTGTGGAACGAACGAAAGGCTTTATGAACAAAATGATGATCTTTTTTGTAAATTAATTGAAATGATAGCAGAAGTTGATTCAGTAATGCAGGAACATGTTCGAGGGGTTGAACAAAAAGAAATTCATATACATTACCTTGGACACAAAATTCAAAATGAGTTAATTCTCATATTAGCAAATGAAATTAAAAATAAAATTCTTATAAAAATAACAAATGCCAAGTATTTTCAGTTATATTAGACTGCACTCCAGATATTAGTCGTGTTGAACAGATGTTTCTTGTAATAAGATGAGTTAAAGTTTCAACTAATCTCGTAAAGGTGGAAGAGTTTCTTATTGAATTTCTAAAAGTGCATGATACTGCTGGACTTGGACTTGTTAACAAGCTTAAAGAAGTATTAGAGATATTAAGCTTGATATTTATGATATTAGAGGATATGGTTATGATAATAGATCAAATATGAAAGAAAAACACCAAAGGGTGCAGCAAATACTATTAGAAATTAATCCAAGAGCTTTCTACACACCTTGTGGTTGTCATAGTCTTAATCTTGTGTTGTGTGATATGGCTAAATCGTGTCCTAAAGCATCAAACTTTTTTGGAGTGATCCAACAGATATTTAATGTATTTTTCTCACCCACACAGAGATGCAAGTTTTTAAAAATCATATATCAGGTTGTACTATTAAACCATTATCAGACATGCGTTGGAAAAGTCAAATTGAAGCAGTAAAATCTATAAGATATCAAAGTGTGGAGATAAGAGATGCTCTAATTTCTTTGTCAAATAGCACCAAGGATTCTATGGTGAAGAGTGAAGCTAGAAGTCTTGTAACAAATGAGATTGAAAATTTTGAATTCTTATTCGGATTGTGCATTTGAAATGTTGAAAAATGTAAACATTGTTAGCAAGATTCTTCAAACTGATGATAAGCAAATTGATGTTGTTATCGCTACATTGCAAGAGCTTACTGATTTTTTTGAAGATTTTAGAAACACGGGATTTAATTATACGATGGTTGATGCTAAAGAGATAGCTCATATGTTAGATATTGAACCCATTTTTCCTCAAAAAAGAATTATTCATAGAAAGAAACAGTTTGATGAAGATGCAAATGTTGAAGAAACGATGCAAACATCAGAAGAATCATTTCGAATCAATTACTTTTTGCAAATTATGGATAAAGCACGTGTTTCGTTAGTGTCTTGATTTGAGCAATTCGAAGAATATGATGATAAGTTTGGCTTCTTATTTGATTTATAAAAATTCACTTCTATAGATGATGAGAAACTGAAAAGTCATTGTTTAAAACTTGAGGAATATTTGACACATGATTTGCATTCTGATATTAATGGAAGAGAGTTATTTTCAGAGTTAATAGTATTAAAAGTTATCTTGCCAAAAGAAAAAACAAAAGCAATTGAGCTGCTGAATTTCATAAATTCTTGTTCGAGAGAGTTAAATTTTCCTAATGCTTGGATAGCATAAAGAATAATTTTGACTATACCAGCTACAATTGCCTCTGCCGAAAGAAGTTTTTCAAAGCTAAAGTTGATAATGTCTTATCTTCACTCCACTTTGTCACAAGAAAGATTAAACGGTTTGGCACTTTTGTCGATTGAACAAGATATGGTTAATGAACTTGAATATGATAATATTATAAGTAATTTTGCAAGTTAGAAGGCTAGAAAAATGTTCATCGATAGTAGATATTAATTTTGGTGTACAACTTGAATTATTATCACGGATAAAGTTATTTTCTTTCTTTCTCTGCTCATTATTTATGAACAATATAAATTTTTAATGATTTAATTAATGGTCATAATATCATTTTTTTGTATAGGGGCCTTATTTTCGCTTTTGGCTTTAGGTACCAAAACTCATAGGATCGGTCCTGCAGATATGTTGACGACAACCGGTCTTATACTATGTTTTCATGCAACATGTAGAAGCCAGTACTAATATTTACTACTAATAAAAGAAATTCAATCAATATACTATGATTTACAAATTTAGCATATATGTCCCTTTCATTTTCCCATTAATTTCAAGAATAAAATTATTTTTGTTGATTTTATGTGTAAGTCTAAGTAGAGCTTCAAATGGTACATAATGCAGAATTAAATTCTTTAATTTATGGTTTTGATTAGGAAGACATATAGATATTTGTGTCCCTAAGCTTTCGAATGGTAAAATATGTTCTTTAACTTTCCACATGCTTTACTTCACATTTTGATAATGTTCATTAGCTTTTTACAACAACCATTGATGCACCAATTCCTTTTGGAATATCAATTATTTTTAAAGTTGTTTACTTAGATTTAGACATCAATGAGCTGTTCAATTTTGAGTTCAGAGGAATTTTGTCGGGTATTTTCATTAGCATGTATGCAAATATGTAGGTATAATTGACTAGACTTGACCAAGTTTAATGAAAGAAGTGAAGTATATTTTTGAACTTGGATTTTACAATACACACAGACACACTCTTATGATTTATATATATTTATAGTGCTATGTCTAGACGGCTTCTATGCGATGGTGAGACAAATTGACTAGAAACTTTAGTTTTGCTAATACTTATAGGTTAGCCAAGAGACAACATAACAGGATTGAGACACTAGCTCGACTCTCTAAGAATAAAATCCCTTTATAGTTATCAAACGTATCCCACATTGTAGGAAACGTTCTGGTGCATGACAATGCGAAGATAGGGGAAGGATGCCTTATTGGGCTGAATGTGGCTTTTGGGCCGGACTGTGTGGTGGAAGTGGGGGTCGGGTTTTCGAGGTGCATGTGTAAAGAAGCATTTATGCATGTCAACAACATCATTGGGTGGCATTCTATGGTGGGTAAGCAGGCTAGGATTGAGAATATGACTATTTTGGGTGAGGATGTGCATGTTTCTGATGAGGTTTACATCAATGGAGGCGTGGTTTTGCCTCATAAGGAGATTAATACTAATATCCTTAAGTATGAAATCAATATGTGAGCCATGGTTAATTTACATTATCTTTATCGTTAGTCATATATGTAAATAGGATGTGATAAAGTGTGTGTCTATATATTGTGTAAGTAGTGGTTTATTTTTTATCTTAAAAAAAGATGTAATAATAAAATTGGAAAGATCAATTGTAAATAAATGTGTCATTGAGAGGCATCAAGTGTGAAGTTTGAGATGATGAACATCATATACTAATTTATTTTATTTTTTCAAAATTGGCTCTAGTGGATATCTAAGGAGTTGAACCAAATACCTTTTAGAACGAACGAAACTTACATTTCATCATAATCAATATAAATATAGTAACTTATTATAAGCCTACTTCAAATTATGGATAATAGTTAGGTACTGAAAGTAGAGCTAAGAGCTCAAGACATGGTGTAAGAAAGAGTCATAAGGAGTAAATTATGAGGTTCAGGACCAAGTATGGATATGTATAAAATTGACCTGCAAAAGTTTGAAACTATATGCATAAGGTAAATGGTTTTCATTATTATCTCAAAGACCACATTATATTGATGGAAATATAACTAAACCCCCTTAGATTTCTATCTAATCCGTTTAAATATTCCACCTTTAACAGATGTTTCAACATTCTTGAAAAATGTTTTTACTTATATATGGCCAAATGATTACATATGCCCTATAAACAGTTAGCAGTAATTTCAACCATAACCATAAGCATATAAAAATAGATAGAAATTAAAATACAATTATTAGGAGAGATAAAAATGTGGCCTACAAATAGATTTACAAAATATTGTTGGTTCTGGACTTTTTCTCAAATAGTTATACTTTGGTGGAAGTAGAGCTGCCATAAGAAACATATCATCATTATGCTTTGTTGGACATGATATACGAAGTATGGTAGCTTGGTTATCTATAAGCCAAGCTCAATAAATTCTATGATCTACCGGTTATTAATCATTCAATGATTTTTTCTTCTTTCTCTTAAAGGAACCAATTATTCAACATATTACAATAAAGAAATTCATCATAGTGGAAATTGGAATTGTTCATTCCACATTATGTTGTTTAATAAAAGGAGTATACTTTCTATCATACCCCAGATTTTTGGTAACACTATTTAGGATATTTAATTAGTTGAATTAAATAAAACAATTTGTTGATTAAGGGATTGAGATTTGATTTTAATTAAGGTGCAGCCGTGCCATTTAACCATGAATTAAAAAAAGAGATAACTTGAAATAGAGGAGGGGTAAAATGGAAAAGTGGCCATTCCTATATCTATTACCCATGGCCATGTAAAATTTACACATTCCTTTCATTTCAAAATTTTATAATACAAGGTCGGCCACTATTAACAAGGAAGAGAAGAAGAAAAGCTAGGTAGAAGCAAATTCAAACCAAATTTATTAACATCTCAATCTCCATAATCTCTAAAGCTAAGGTGAATAATGTTTACATCTCAGTTTTGATTATATTTTGAGTTTTAATATGAACTCTGAATATTTTGCAATGGTTTTCCATGCTTTTGAATGATTGAATGAATATACATACTTGTTAATGAACTACGATAATTCATATTGAATTTATGATATGTTTTAAGATAAAAACTATAAAAATGACATCCAATTGCCTTGTAAATTTTTATGAAGATCATAAATACTATTTTGGAGATGTGTTTCAATTTTCAGATTTTCTAAATTTTCTTGGAATTAACATGAATTTTCTAGTAAAGAAAATGGTATTTTGGGTTATAAATTAATTACGGGCAAATAATTAATTATTTGGATCTGAAATTTTTATATGTTGTAAAACATATGTAATATAATTTTTTGGAATTTTTTTAGATTATTCCTAAGTGTTTTCATGGTTATATAAAATTATTTAATGTATGAGACTTAAATGTTTTATATAATTAAAAAAGGAGAAGGGGGTTTTTGTAAAAGATTTAAATTATAAAATCTAGAAAAGTCGGCCGCACTTTTGATAAAGTGCGGTACTTTTTATTGGTAAAGAAAGTGGTAACCAATCACAATTAGACACGTAAGGCAGGTTAGGTGGAAAGAACTATTTGTACAAGTTTTTCAATGTTTCTTCTCTTTCGACACCAGATTCCACCTCCATAACTATCGCCTCCGACATAGTCAAAACCAATGCATATGGTATCAGGCGACTGGTACATAATGAACTGGATGAGGGCGAGAGGTAGGGAGTTGAAACAATGGGTTTCGAAGGGGTTGAGGCAGTCCTTTGTTTTTAAATAAAAGAAATATACGTGATGGCTTTCGACTAAGTAGTTTTTGACCAAGTCAAATGATTTAAAGGAAATGGTTTCAATTGGGTTGCAACTCTGTTTATAAATAATTGCATTCGACTAAGTCAAAATGTTTTTGCTACTACCTTTCTACCTTTCGATCTAGATGGTTTCGAAGTTGTTGTTTTGTTTTCTAAAACCTGGACACCTTTCCAAAGCTTTCGAAGGGATGCTTTCGACACCATCGCTTTATTATTTAGGAAATGGATTTCAAAGCAGATGCTTTTAACTTAAATGTAAAACCCAAATGGTTTTGACGGAGATACTTTTAAAAGATCTCGAAATAAATGCTTTTGACTTTAATGGGTTTTTGATCCTTTTGCTCTACTTAAAGGCATAGTCCAAATGTTTGTGAACAAAACGTTTTAAAAGGGGTTTCGAAGTATTAACTTCGACTGGTTTCAAAAGGTATCAACATGTTTTAAATTGAACCCAAAGTGCTTTCAGAAGGATTGTTTTGATTGTTTCGAAAGTTTTTTGTATGAATGGTTTCGAAAGGGTGGTTCCCTAGGGTTTCGAAATGATTGAAAGAAAGGTTTTTCCTATGTTTTTGAAAGGCAATATTTAAAAGGGTTTAAAGGGGGATGTCTGTTATTTTGAAGCTTTCAGAGAAAAGAAAGGAAAGGATTTTCCAATGTTTTCAAAAGGCGGTATTTAATGGTTTTGAAAAGGGTAACCTTCAAGGGTTTCGAAAGGGTTGTTTAAACGGTTTTAGACAATGGTTTCGAATGTAATAAATAAGCAATGTGGCCTAAGTATTTTCAAGTTACAAAGGCTTTTGGCTTGTTTTAGAAGAATAGTTTATCCTTATTAAATCTCATCAACATTATTTTGTGTAAAGTGTATATAACATAGAAAAATGGTTTAGAGTAAAGCTAAAGATATATTTTCCTTATACATATATATGATTTGAAGGACTAAATAATTTTGAAAAGGTTTTCAAGAAAAATTTAAAGGGTAATTAGCCCTAAGAAAATAACTCGGACGGCTATTACCTTTTGCAAGAAGTTAGCCTAGATTCGGACAGCCAGTGCAGTTTGTGGGCAGTCAGCCCAGTTGTATGGATATATAGTTCATTTGTAGCATAATGGACCTTGCTATTATATGTGGGTAGATAGTTTACATACTACTTGTTTTTTGAGCAGATAGTCCACTTATTAGCATAAAGGATATTGCTATTTTGATATAATCAGTCTGATTGCAGGAAAGGATTTGCAAAATGTATGTTTTAAAGAGAATATTAGTGAGGGAAAACCCATTTCGCTAAGCGGCATGGTGTCACTTAATATCAACAAACAGAGATGTAACAGAATTATTCACACTAGGCTTTATGTCTGACTCGAAGTTTTTGTTTCCCCTTAAACTCTATGGTACTCAAAATTGATTTGAGTAGGCTGAGGGTTGAGGTTTTTAGGTTTTGTCATTTGGAGAATGAAGCATCTGAAGACAAGCAGGTGGCTGATGGATAGCTAATTAGGATTTTCCATTTCATTTGGTTTTGATTCCTCTTTGATCAACTAAGGGGGCATCGCCATATGTCGCTCTTGACGTATTTTTATAATGATATATTTAATCATTGCCTGGGAAACCTTAAGGGATTATGTAACATGGAGTGAATTATTTTTTTGAAATGTAATCACCAAAATGTTGTTTTTGAAGTTTGTTATATTATTCATATTCATGTGCTTCTGATATTATGAATATCATTATCACTACCGTATTTTGTCACCAGAAGTTAATATATAGATGACTACAACATCCATAGCACTTAGCTTTTGGTCTCTAGATACGAGATGTTACAACCTGGTATCAGAGCATGGTTTATGAAAAACTTTAAATTAAGGATGGTTTTTAAAAGGAATTAGAGTAAGGTTGGGGTGTGGGGTAACGCTATAGTAACGCACTTGTATTTGCTATATATAAGCATGCACTTTAGCTCTAGTCTCCTATCTTTGTTAGGGTAGTTTTCTGTATCTGATAAGGTTTGAATAAAGATATGGAAAGAAGAAAAGGAGATTGGCATCTAGACAGCTTTAGGAAGCAGCTCTGTTCTGGTGGAATAGCGTGACTGCGACAGTGGATGAGGAAACTGTGACCTGGGAAGATTTCAAGGGATGGTTCCAGCAGAGGTTTATGTCAACAATGGCATAGTCATCTCTGATCAAGAAGTTTACTGATTTAGAGCAGGGGCAGATGTTAGCTTCGGAGTATGCGAAGAAGCACAAGGAGTTGGCCCGGTATGGGTATGCTTCAGTGGACACGGTCATGAAATAAAACAAGAAGTTTATTAAGGGGGTTAAAGCCTGAGTTAGCTAGGGCCATATTACCTCATATTAGAGATCCTTCTGACTTTGTCATAGAGATGGCCTTGAGGCATGACGAGTTGCTTGATTCACCGGAGAGGAGTAAGGCCAAAGAGGTCTAGGTCGGGCAGAATCAGAAGAGGAAGTTCTTTCTGAAGAAAGGTGCTCAGAAGGGTAGAGCAGCTAAGAAGGGGAAGTCCGAAATTGTCTATTTCAAGTGTGACAAGAAGGGGCACTTTGCTAATGTGTGTCGTGCCGGGATGGCTAAGGAAGTGGTTGGGAGGAAGAGTGTCAGGTGCTACAACTTTGACTATATTGGCCATTATAAGAGCCAGTGCAAGGAGCTTGCAAAGGATGGAAAGGGCAAGGTGTAAGCATTGGAGCCTGCTGCTTCTAAGCCAATAGCTCAGGAAAAAGGAATGGCCGTCTTGGGCGGTACGCTTCAAATTCATGGTATGACTGTTAGTGTTCTATTTGATACCAGTGCATTGCATTCTTTTATATCTAGATGTTTGATAGATAAGCTTAACCTTAAACTCACTTAGTTACTTCCTTACGGGTTGTGAATCCAATAGGAGGGTATGCAACTCTACGTTTGAGTGTGATCAGTTAGGATTTAACCTCTTAGGTCCTACTTTTGTTTGCAGTTTGCATGTATTTGATTTTATGGGGTTCGTGTTATTCTTGGGATGGATTGGTTAAGTGAATACGATGTTAGGATATTTTTCTAAGATAGGAAAATATCGCTTAGACACCCAAATTGTGGTGATCAAATAGTTTATGCCATAGAGAGTTCTTGCGGTGAGATGTATACCTTGTTGGGCGCTATGAAGTTAGATGATGAGTTTAGTCGAGTTTTCATGGTTAGAGAATTCATAGATGTATTTGAGCCTGTAGTTGGATTGCCTCCGAAATGAGCCATTGAGTTGCAGATAGATTTGGTTCTGGGAGCAGAACCAGTGAGTAGACCGTCAAGTAAGATGACCCCTTCAGAGGTAAGGGCGTTGAAGGTGCAGTTGGTGGATTTAGAAGGCAAAATTTTTATCAGGCCGAGTAGTTCACCATGGGGAGCAGCTGCGGTGCTTGCTACGAAGCAGGATGGATCGTTAAGGCTATGCAACGATTATCGTAAGTTGAATAAGAGGACAATAAAGAATCGATATCTATTACCTAGGATTAACGATTTATTTGACCAATTGAGTTGAGCCAAGGTACTTTTGTAGTTGGATTCAGCGACAGGTTTCCATCAGCTTAGCGTAGCAAAGGATGGTATTCCTTTTACGGCATTTAGAACCAGATATGGTCGTACAAATGGTTAGTCATGCTGTTTAGATTGACTAATGCGTCGGCTTTCTTTGTGGATTTGATGAACTGGGTTTTCGAGAGCACTTTGATAGGTTCGTACTGGTTTTCATAGATGATATTTTGATTTACTCTAAGGATTATAGAGAGCATGAAGTTCATCTTAGAGTAGCACTTGAAACGCTGAGGCAGCATCAGCTGAAGGCAAAGTTTTCGAAATATCATTTCAGGAAGAAAGAAGTGAAGTTTCTTGGTCATGTAGTGTCAGAGGAGATGTTGTCAGTAGATCCGACTAAGTTTGAAGCAGTAAATAGTTGGAAGAGACCCGAGACAGTAACCGAGATAAAGAGTTTCTTTTGGTTGGCTGGTTATTATCGAAGGTTCATTAAGGATTTCTCGCGGGTAGCGGCACCGATGACCAAGCTGACAAGAATGGATGTGAAGTTTGTGTGGACCGATAAGTGTGAGGAAGCATTCCAGAGTTTAAAATGCTTATTGACCCATGCACCTGCGTTGGTTGTTCCATAAGGGAATTAGGATTTGGTGGTTTATACCGATGCGTGTGGAACAAGATTAGGAGCCGTGCTGATGCAGAAGGGTAAAGTGATTTCCTACGCTTCTAGGCAGCTTAGACCACATGAGGGCAGATATCGAACGCATGATTTAGTATTGGCTATGGTTATTTTTGTTTTTAAGGTGTGGAGACATTACCTTTTAGGAGAAAGATTTGAGCTATATACAGAACATAAGTCACAGAAGTACTTATTCTCTCAGAAGGAGTTGAACATGAGACAACAGTGGTGGTTAGAGTTTATCGCTGGTTATGATTTCGAGATTGAGTACACAATAGGGAAAGGAAACAAAGTTGTAGATGCACTTAGTAGGAAACATCTGAATGTAGTATTAGTGATGATTGCCGAGTGAAAGGATTTAAAAGCATTAGCAGATTGCAGAGTGCAGAGGAGATCCAAGGCTGGGTATAATGTGTAGGATCGATTTCACCCTAGAGGGGGGGTGAATAGGGTGATGGTATTAATTATAAAAATTAATTGCGAAATCTTACAAAATTGTTTCAACACAGATCACAGAATAATAGCAGCACAGAAAAGTAGCAGAATAATAAAATGCAGAAATAGAACGACATAGAATTTACCCAGCTTCGGTAAAACCCTGCCTACGTGTTGCCCCCAAGGTTTCTACTAGAAATTAAGTAGTCACACGCTTACACACGTAAACTCGCGACACCCGCTACTGACTAACCTAACTCTACGCTCAAAACCCTACCACAACTCAGCCACTGAGTTGTAAATTTTCAAACTACGCCACGTAGTTTGTCCCCTAGTCACACGACTAGTAAATACAACGGTTAAAAATTGAAATACAAATTAAAAACAATTTAAAGTTAAAATAACCATAATTAAGAAATTAAAAGCCTTTTATAATAAAAGAGAAAGCTCTTTAAAATAGAAGAGGCCGGCCCCTTTTTTTACTTTGACCCGATCCTCTTTGCTTTGTTCCTTTGTGAAAATGGTGGCTTGATTTCTCCGTTCCAAAATTAGGGCTTTTGAAGTGCGCCTTTTTGTTGATCGATACGGTGGTTATTCGTGTGCTTCGTTCTCGTTTGTTCGCTTTTGGCCTCTTCTATTTGATCGAGTTCACTATTTGCTTCGGTATGTAATTTTCCCTTTTTGTGCTTTTATGATTTTTGTACTCGAACTCGATGGATTGAATTTGCCGATGATGAATGGTTTATATAGGAATTGAATCCCTAGATTTGCGTTCGTCTGATTTCTTCAACATTATGTTTCGGCCATTTGATTATTGCTTGGATGCTTGTGATTTCATTGACTAAATCAAATTCGTATAAATTCGTGTTACTTGGTTGACACGGTTTTGAATTGCTATCGTGGTCATCACGGTGTTGATTTTTTCTTTGACTTTGCCCATTTTTGACTTCGTGAATTTCTGGCTTTGACTTGACTTTGTTCGAACTTACATCCTTGGCTTTCCTTGATTTCGAATTTGACTTGTTCATATTGAGTACGGCTTGAATTTTTCTCTGTAACTTGAATTCGTCAATTGATTTTGTGATTCATGATTTTGTATTATCTTCGGCCTTGGTCATTACAGTACTGAGATTCATGTCTTCTGATTGCATGAGTTTCTGCTGGCTTTGATTTCTGTCATCTCGACTTGGCTTGACTCTTACTTTGGTTAATGATGACTTTGGTCATTTGAAATCTATAAATTTGAATATGATTGATTTGCGGCTTGATGGTTATATCCACTTGCTGCTACTGGTCTTCATGTGCCCTTGACTTTTGCCATGCTATTCACTGGTTCGTGTATATGAGCAGTTCTAACTTGCATTCTTCAGGGTGTACTCGAGTCTGCTGCATATATGTATGATTGCATCTTGATGCTGTTTCATGCTCTTGATTTGTGACTGCTGTGTCTTTGATGTTGGCTTGCATTTGATTTTATACATCTGATGGCATTCATGTGTACACATTATCACTTACATTCATATTCTTGCTGTCAGCGTTGTTCATCATTGTAGTAGATGTGTGCTTGTGCATTTATGTTGTTGAGCCATGTTGTATGGTCAGTGGTGCACTTGGTCATCCGAGCCTGCTCTACTAGTTGCTATGCATTGCATCATTGAATCTGGTTAGCTTGTATAAATGAGTTGCTTCATGCTGTGTCTTGTTCATTTGGTTATATTGAGTCAGGTTCCATTTAAGTCTTTACTTTGGTATTGTTGCAGACCACTTGATCACTGTGTATCACTCCGTACTGGTTTTCATTGGGTTGATGTCCACTCCTTTGGTTTGTTTGCATTTAAGTTGTATTTTGCTGACTTCATATTGTCACTGTATCATGTTTGATACAATTTGCATTTCAGTTGTTTGGTTGTTGTATTTGTTTGGTACACATGCTGTTCTGGTTTGAGGCTGTATATATGAGTTTTGCTTCCCCTTGAGATTGTATTGTCACATTGCATTGAGTTGAGTCATGATAGTAGTGACTTGACCTTTGCATTTGTGGTTTGGTGCCTTCTTGAATTTTGCAGTCTTTTGTGAGCATGTTGATTTTTAGTTGGACTGTGCATTATACTTGAGTTGAATCCAGCTTGGATTTGACCTTGTGCTGAAAGTTGTGACATTATTTTATTGCACTTGAGTCGAATCTGATATTTTGGGTTTGACCTGTGCTCACCTGTCCCTGTAAATTTATCAAGTGTATATATCGGTGTGCACGGCCTTGTGGCATATACAGTGATACACTGTGTATGTCACAAGCTGTTCGTGTATGATTAATTGAAAATTAAATGATGATGAACAACCCAAATAACTGAGGCGATTATTATTTTCAAAATTCACATTTTATTTTATACTGCAAAAATATTTCCTTTTCAATTTTACTGCGTCAATCTTTATTTTTGCAGATTGCTCGGATGTTGGATTCAATTTGAAGTGAAGTTGAAGATAAAATACGAGTGTGAGTGATATGTAGTGAGGTCAACTGTAAATGTAAAATTATGATGTAATTGAATTTGTATCAAAGTTGTATAGTATATAGTGAGAGCTTGAATTTGTACTATTCAAAATTGTAATAAATTTTTGTTTGAATAAAATTTCTGTTTGAATTCAAATTCCGTGTTATTTAATTTTATTCAGCAAATATTTATTTAATCTGTGAAAAATGAAATAGTACATTACCAAATACATTTACACGAATATATATATATATATATATATATATACATATATGTTTATTATCATCAAACAAAAATCATATAATCGCATATTCAACAATCTCCCCCTTTTGATGATAACAAACATATATTTAAGATTTTGAATATGTTAAATGTATTTGATCATAGATATACTCTAATTGCTCCCCCTATTTAAATGCTTCCTCTCTACACAAAGCTCCCCCTACATATATGCATACAATTGAAAATATGCAAATGTGTCTAGATGCAAATGGAAAATATTTGACCTTTGTTTGATTTTATTTGACAAAATCTTAACTTTTCTCTCCCCCTTTTGTTATCAGCAAAAGAGTAATAGTGTTAGAGAAAATAGAGATAAAGTGATCGATATTAATCCAATATTAAAACTCAATTGAATATAAATATTAAATTTCAATAAAAAATCAAACAAAAATCATAAATACTTTGTTAGGCGCATATTCCACTTTTAGAATGATGGGAATTATGCCACCATATAAAACCATACAGTTGTGTCTATTTGTGGTATTATTAGGAATTTGAATATCTACTAACCATGCATAACCGTTAGGACTTTTAAATGAGATTAGTAGTATTCCAATTTTATTTAAAAAAATTGAATTAAAGTATCTTCTAACCATGCATAACCGTGAGGACTTTTAAATGGGATTAGAATCAACTTGTTTAATTTAAAAATCAACTTTTGATATGCGTTCCATACATGCATAAGCGTGAGGACTTTTAAATGAGCATGGAAGCACATAACAAATTCCAAGTAATTCACCCATGCATAACCATGAGGACTTTTAAATGAGAGTGAATACTTTGGTATTTATTTATTTATTTTTATTTTTTACTATATAAATTTTTCTATTATTTTAAATAAAATGTAAAATGAAAAACGAATGATTCCTGTTTAGAGTAACACATATCGACAAACTATATAGAATTTTGATGAGTGATGGTCGTTAGAAATATGATAGATATAGAGATGGTCATGGAATTTTTACCAACGATTTTTTTTATAAATCTTGTTTAAATTTCTAAAGAAATTTACTAATTATACCATCTCGAGTCATAATATACGATAAATATCAACACTCATCACTTTTTCAATCACTATTCATCTTTTCGATAATCATTAGGGAGTCAGATTAGTCAATGTAATCATTTAAAATCAAATTCAAAAATAATTATGAAATCAATTTTTCAAAATGACTAATCTGAAAATATGGTCAAAAATGATTTTCTCGAGGGGGTTATATGAGAAAAATTTCTGCTATTTGAAAATTATTTGAATTGAAAAATATGCAGATATTTTCTTTGAAAAACGATGCAGTTACTAAATGTCTAAAAAAATCACGTTTAACTAGTAATTTTTCTATCAACTAGATTGCCAGTGTAATCTGCATTTGAATTTCTTTTTCACTCAAAATTATCATTAATTGAATTTGATAGACCATGAAGTGTGCAACAAAAATTTCAAAATCAATTTTAATAGCTTTTTAAATGACATTCTCTTGAATTTGAATTGAAGCCGTGTAAATAATCAGAAACCATGAATATAGAGTTAGCCGTATTATAACTAAATGTATTATCATCCAACAAAACACTATTTTTAATCCAAACTAATGTATATGAAGTAATTCAAAGAATCTAGAGATTTTTATAGTGTTTTTGGCATAAGAATATAATTGGCCAACTATGTTGAATAAGTCAGAGTCAAAAATAATCATTATTTCATAATCACATTATTGGCTGATTTAATTTAGAATATGGTGCAGATTATCACATTTAATATATCGTTCAAATAAATATACTATTACCTGTTTTACCTTTACGATATTTTTCATTGTTGTTTGCTGTGATTCTGTCACCTTTATACTAGGCTAAGGAACTTTGCTTTGTCGCTCGGTGTGCCCTTGAAACAGCCAAAATCCAGAGAACACTGTTGTTGTTCCTTAGACTGCCACCACACCTACACGGGAAAAGATTTATGTGACCTATTTGTTTTTATAGGTCCATGGTTGTTAGTGGAAGAATATTTAGAAAAATAATTTTGTGGAGACCCAGAACTATTTATAATTGTTCCCTTCGGCACCCAAATTTGTTTAACTTTGAGAGATTTTATATTTGTGCCTTTTGGAACCCAAATCGATATTGTTTTCACATGTTTGGGTCTATACCAACAATTATTGTGATTGTGTCCATATTTTCTACAAATTGTGCACATAGAATTTTCTTGATTAATATTGCTTTCAACATTTTCAGATTGATTATATCCAAGTCCTTGTCTAACCGTATTAACAGTTTGCTTTCCTAATAGCATATTCAACGATTTTTCGCTTTTTGAAAATTTGTCTAAAGTCGTTGAAAATTGTTGGACTTGTGTTTTGAGAGATTCATTTTCGTTTAACAATTGTGTGCACTTTTTAATAGAATTCTCTCTCCTAGTATTTTCATTCTCTTTCAAAATCAGAATTTCATTTTCAAGTGATTTTATATTAATTTCTGATTTTTTAATTTCTTCTTCGAATGTTGGACACTTATCACACTTACGGATCCTACTTTGATAGTTTTTAACTAATTGGTCAAGTTGTTCATTTAATTCTATCAAAGTGTCTTTTTGTGATTCAAGTTTAGCATATTTTTCCCTAAGTCGTTCAAAACAGCCATTTACTTCATGGAAATATTTAAGTAATTCTGAGTGAGTGAGTTTTGATACCTCGCTTGGCTCGTCGTCGTCGCTATCAGTTATATTTCCATGAAGGCACATATCTGCTTTCTCAATCTCACTGCTAGAACTTTGATTATCTTCATCACCTGTATTCCACGTGGCTGCAAAACTTTTCCTTTTTGATTTCTTTTTAAAGTCACGTTGATTTTGAGGACAATTGGGCTTGATGTGTCCGGGTTGGTTGCACTTGTGACAGATGATCTTCTGTTCTTCAAAGTAGTCTAGCGCTTTGGCTATTCTGCTTTTCGCTTTTTGAATTCGAGTTGAATTTCCATATTTGTAATTCCATCTTTTGAATTTCTTTATTAATAGCTCCAATTCTGCTACTGCATCATCATCATCATCACCATCACTTTCTGTTGTTCCTTTAAGAGTTATTGATTTCTTTCGAGTGTCACTTCCTTCACGTTCTTCCTTAAATTTCATTTCTAGCTCATAAGTGGTGAGATTTCCGATGAGTTCTTCAACTTTCATTTGTTTTAAATCTTTCGATTCTTGAATGGCAGTCACTTTTGCTTCAAATTTTCGTGGAAGGACTCTGAGGAGTTTTCGGACTGTCTCCAACTCTGTGTATGATTTTCTAAGAGCTTTTGATTTGTAAATGATATTGGAAAGTCGTCCATGCATCTCTTTGACATTTTCTTCCTTTGCCATTGTGAAATTCTCGTACTCGCCGCTTAGCATGGTAAGGTGAGATTCTTTGACTTGAGATGTCCCTTCGTGAGTCACTTCTAATGTGTGCCATATTTCCTGTGCAGTTAGACAATGTGAGACACGATTAAATTCAAATTAGTCCAATAAACAGATAATAGAATTCATAGCTTTAGCATTAGTATTTTGTAATTTATTTTCTAGTTCTGTCCAATATTCCTTTGGTTTATCTATTTCCTGATTATCTACAGTTATAGTTGGTGTTCTATAACCTGTCTCAGTAATATTCCAAGCGTCAATGGTTTTCAGAAAAATTTCCATCCTATTTTTCCAGTAAGCATATTTACCATTGAACATTGGTGGTCTAACTATGGATTGACCCTCAGCAAAAGCAGTATTAAAAGAAGCCATTTTAAAAATTCAACTTTTTAAAACAAAAATTGGTTTTTTTAAAATCAAATTTTTTTAAAACAAAAACGGCTTTTGTTCCTAATTCTGATACCACTTGTAGGATCGATTTCACCCTAGACGGGGGGTGAATAGGGTGATGGTATTAATTATAAAAATTAATCGCGGAAGCTTATAAAATTGTTTCAACACAGATCACAGAATAATAGCAGCACAGAAAAGTAGAAGAATAATGAAATGCAGAAATAAAACGACACAGAATTTACCCAGCTTCGGCAAAACTCTGCCTACGTGCTGCCCCCAAGGTATCTACTAGAAATTAAGTAGTCACACGCTTACACACGTAAACTCGCGACACCCGCTACTGACTAACCTACCTCTACGCTCAAAACCCTGCCACAACTCAGCCACTGAGTTGCGAATTCTCAAAGTAAGCCACGTAGTTTGTCCCCTAGTCACACGACTAGTAAATACAACGGTTAAAAATTGAAATACAAATTAAAAACAATTTAAAGTTAAAATAACCCTAATTAAGAAATTAAAAGCCTTTTATAATAAAAGAGAAAACTCTTTAAAATAGAAGTGGCTGGCCCCTTTTTTTAATTTGACCCGATCCTCTTTGCTTTATTCCTTTGTGAAAATGGTGGCTTGATTTCTCCGTTCCAAAATTAGGGCTTTTGAAGCTGCGCCTTTTTGTTGATCGATACAGTGGTTATTCGTGTGCTTCGTTCTCGTTTATTCGCTCTTGGTCGCTTCTATTTGATCGAGTTCACTGTTTTCTTCGGTATGTAATTTTCCCTTTTTGTGCTTTTACGATTTTCATACTCGAACTCGATGGATTGAATTTGCCGACGATGAATGGTTTATATAGGATTTGAATCCCTAGATTTGCGTTCGTCTGATTTCTTCAACATTATGTTTCGGCCATTTGATTATTGCTTGGATGCTTGTGATTTCACTGACTAAATCAAATTCGTATAAATTCGTGTTACTTGGTTGACAAGGTTTTGAATAGCAAGCGTGGTCATCACGGTGTTGATTTTTGCTTTGACTTCGCCCATTTTCGACTTCGTGAATTTCTGGCTTTGACTTGACTTTGTTCGAACTTGCATCCTTGGCTTTCCTTGATTTCGAATTTGACTTGTTCATATTGAGTACGGCTTGAATTTTTCTCAGTAACTTGAATTCGTCAATTGATTTTGTGATTCATGATTTTGTATTATCTTCGGCCTTGGTCATTGCAGTACTACGATTCATGTCTTCTGATGGCATGAGTTTCTGCTGGCTTGATTTCTGCCATCTCGACTTGGCTTGACTCTGACTTTGGTTAATGATGACTCTCGTCATTCGAAATCTATAAATTTGAATATGATTGATTTGCGGTTTGATGGTTATATCCACTTGCTGCTGTTGGTCTTCATGTGCCCTTGACTTTTGCCATGCTATTCATTGGTTCGTGTATATGAGCAGTTCTAACTTGCATTCTTCAAGGTGTACTCGAGTCTGCTGCATATATGTATGATTGCATCTTGATGCTGTCTTCATGCACTTGATTTGTGACTGCTGTGTCTTTGATGTTGGATTGCATTTGATTTTATACATCTGATGGCATTCATGTGTACACATTATCACTTACATTCATATTCCGGCTGTCAGCTTTGTTCATCATTGTAGTAGATGTGTGCTTGTGCATTTATGTTGTTGAGCCATGTTGTATGGTCAGTGGTGCACTTGGTCATTCGAGCCTGCTCTACTAGTTGTTGTGCATTGCATCATTGAATCTGGTTAGCTTGTATAAATGAGCTGCTTCATGCTGTGTTTTGTTCATCTGGTTATATTGAGTCGGGTTCCATTTAAGTCTTTACTTTGGTATTGTTGCAGACCACTTGATCATTGTGTATCACTCCATACTGGTTTTCATTGGGTTGATGTCCACTCCTTTGGTTTGTTTGCATTTAAGTTGTATTTTGCTAACTTCATATTGTCACTGTATCATGTTTGATACAGTTTGCATTTCAGTTGTTTGGTTGTTGTATTTGTTTGGTACACGTGTTGTTCTGGTTTGAGGTTGTATATATGAGTTTTGCTTCCACTTGAGATTGTCTTGTCACGTTGCATTAAGTTGAGTCATGATAGCAGTGACTTGACCTTTGCATTTGTGGTTTGGTGCCTTCTTGAATTTTGCAGTCTTTTGTGAGCATGTTGATTTTTAGTTGGACTGTGCATTACACTTGAGTTGAATCCAGCTTGGATTTGACCTTGTGCTGAAAGTTGTGACATTATTTTATTGCACTTGAGTTGAATCCGATATTTTGGGTATGACCTTTGCTCACCTGTACCTATAAATTTATCAAGTGTATATATCGATGTGCACGGCCTTGTGGCATATACAGTGATACACTGTGTATGTCACAAGCTGTTCATGTATGATGAATTGAAAATTAAATGATGACGAACAACCCAGTTGAGGTAAATATTATTTTCAGAATTCACATTTTATTTTATACTGGAAAAATATTTCCTTTTCAATTTTACTACGTCAATATTTATTTTTGCAGATTGCTCAGATGCTGGATTCAATTTGAAGTGAAGTTGAAGATAAAATACAAGTGTGGGTGATATGTAGTGAGGTCAACTGTAAATGTAAAATTGTGATGTAATTGAATTTGTATCAAAGTTGTATAGTGTATAGTGAGCGCTTGAATTTGTACTATTCAAAATTGTAATAGATATTTGTTTGAATAAAATTTCTGTTTGAATTCAAATTCTGTGTTATTTAATTTTATTCAGCAAATATTTACTTAATCTATGAAAAATGAAATAGTACATTACCAAATACATTTACACGAATATATATATATATATATATATGTTTATTATCATCAAACAAAAATCATATAATCGCATATTCAACATAATGGAGATATGGTTGTATTATCTTGTTTGGAAGTTCGACCAGTGTTGATCAAAAAGATTGTTTCTAAATAGATAGAGAATCCGATTTTAGCTGAACGGATTAGAAAACTAAGAGATAGAGCTAAGAGCGACGACTTGAAAGATTTCAGTCTTGACCAGAATGGGAGATTGAGAAAGAAAGGAAGATTATGTGTTCCGAATGTAAGAAACATAAGGAAAGAGGTCCTAGACAAATGCCATCGTTCGAAGTTCTCTATTCATCCAGGAGGTACTAAGGCATATCAAAATATGAAGAGGAGTTTCTTTTAGGAAGGTATGAAGAGGGATATTGGGTTATATGTGAAGCAGTGTATGATTTTCCAACAGGCAAAGGCCGAACACAAGAAACCAAGTGGGTTGCTTCAGCCATTAGATATTCTAATATGGAAGTGGGACTCTATCTCCATGGATTTTATTGACGAGTTTCCTAGGTCAAACAGAGGAAATGATAACATATGGATTATAGTGGACAGATAGACCAAGAGTGCCCATTTCATTCTAGTTAGGTTAACCAGAACGATGCATGTTTTGGAGAGGTTATTCCTGAAGAATGTGGTTAGACTGCATGGAGTTCCTAGTATCATAGTTAGTGATAGAGATCATTTGTTCACTAGTGAATTCTGGAAGAGTCTACAGGAAGTTTTGGGAACCAAGCTCAAAATGAGTACCGCTTACCATCCGCAGACCGATGGGCAAATGGAAAGAGTTAACAAGATCTTAGAAGATCTGTTAAGAGATTGTATTCTAGATTTCGAGGGATCATGGGAAGGCCATCTACATTTAGTCAAGTTTTCGTATAACAACAGTTATCAAATTAGTCTTGGGATGGCACCATTTGAAGCTTTGCATGGAAGGTCATGCAAATCTCCTGTTTGTTAGCTAGAGACTGGGAATAGGTTGGTTCTTGGTCTAGATTTAGTCTGAGAAGCTACAGATAAGATTGAGGTCATTCGGGCTAGAATGAAGGAGGCTCAGTCTAGGCATAAAAGTTATGCAGATAAGAAATCGAAAGATCTAGAGTTCTCAGTTGGAGACCAGGTTTTTCTCAAAGTGTCACCAATGATGTGTGTAATAAAATTTCGAAAAATCGGGAAAGTTAGCTCCCAGATTCATTGGACCTTTTACTACTGTTGAGAGGATCGAGAAACTCACATATAGAGTGGGGTTACCAAGCAGTTTGGCAGGAATCCATGACGTTTTTCATGTTTTTCATCCCCAAAAGTGTGTTAGGGACCTGGAGACTGCAATTTGCACTGACTGTGCTAGATGATTTAGTGGTAGAGCCCGATTTGACCATAGTGAGGAGGTCAGTTCGCATAGTTGCGAGAGATAAGAAGAGGCTAAGAACCAAGACAGTCATATTAGCAAAGTCCAGTAGAGCGACGCTAACAGGGACTTTACTTGGGAGATTGAGAGCAGGATTAGAGATACTTATCCTAACTTATTTGATGGTACGTTATACCTTCTTGTTTGACTGTTGCGTACCTTATCGTATTTTCGAGGATGAAATTCTTTAAAGAGGGAGTCTATAACACCCCAGATTTTTGGCAACATTATTTAGGATATTTAATTAGTTAAATAAAATAAAATAATGTGTTGATTAAGGGATTGAGATTTGATTTTAATTAAAGTGTAGTCGTGCCAATTAACCATGAATTAAAATAAGAGTTAACTTGAAACAGAGGAGGGGTAAAATGGAAAAGAGGTCATTCCTAAATCTATTACCCATAGCCGTGTAAAATCTACATGTTTATTTCATTTCAAAATTTTATAAAACAAGGTCGGCCATCATTAATAAAGAAGAGAAGAAGAAAAGCTAGGTAGAAGCAAATTCAAACCAAATTTATTCACATCTCAATCTCCATAATCTCTAAAGCTAAGGTGAATAATGTTTACATCTCATTTTTTATTATGTTTTGGGTTTAGATATGAACTCTGAATATTATGCAATGGTTATCAATGTTTTTGATTGATGGAATGAATATATATACTTGTTGACGAATTATGGTTATTCATATTGAATTTATGATATGTTTTAAGATGAAAACCCTATAAAATGACATCTAATTGCTTTGCGAATTTTTATGAAGATCATAAATATTATTTTGTAGATGGGTTTAATTTTCAAATTTTTCTAATTTTTCTAGAAAAGAAAATGGTATTTTTATTTATGATTGTGGGTAAATAATTAATTATTTAGGTCCGAAATTTTTAAGTGTTGTAAAACATATATAATGTGATTTTTTGGAATTTTTCTAGATTTTTCCTAAGTGTTTTAATGGTTATAAAAAGTTATTTATTATATGGGACTTAAATGCTTTATATATATGAAAGACGAGATGGGGCTTTTTGTAAAAGATTTAAATTATATAATTTGGAAACGTCGACAGTACTTTTGAAAAAGTGCAGTACTTTTTATTGGTAAAGAAAGAGGCAACCAATTACAATTAGACATGTAAGGCAGATTAGGTGAAAAGAACTATTTGCTACAATTTTTTCACTGTTTTGTCTCGACACTAGGTTCTGCCTCCATAACTATCGCCTCTGATACAGTCGAAATTAATGCATATGGTATCAGGCAACTGGTACGTAATGAATTGGATGAGGGTAGAAGGTAGGGAGTCGAAACAATGGGTTTCGAAGGAGTTGAGGCAGTCCTTTATTTATAAATAAAAGAAATACACATACTGGTTTTCGACTAAGCAGTTTTCGACCAAGTAAAATGATTTAAAGGAAATGGTTTCGATTGGGTTGCACCTTTGTTTTTAAATAATTGCTTTCGACTAAGTAGAAACCTTTTTGTTGCCGCCTTTCTACCTTTCGACCTTGATGGTTTCGAAGGGATTGTTTTGTTTTCTAAAACCTGGCCACCTCTCCAAAACTTTTGAGTGGATGGTTTCGACCCCATCACTTCATTATTTAGGAAATGGATTTCGAAGTAGATGCTTTCGACTTAAATGTTTTTAAGACCCTTTTTCTATAAGTAAAGTAAAAACCAAATGGTTTCGAAGGAGATAGTTTTAAAAGTTTTTGAAACTAACGCTTTTGACTTTAACGGGTTTCTGATCCTTTTGCTCCACTTAAGGCATAATCCCAATGTTTTCGATCGAAAAATTTTAAAAGGGGTTTCAAAGTAGTTAACTTCGACTGGTTTCGAAAGGTGTCCACATGTTTTAAATTGAACCCAAAATGCTTTCGGAAGGATTGTTTTGACATTTTTGAAAGGTTTTTATAGATGGTTTCGAAAGGGGTGGTTTCCTAGGGTTTTAAAAAGGTTGAAAGGAAGGTTTTTTCTATGTTTTAGAAAGGAAATATTTAAAAGGTTTTAAAGGGGGGTATCTGTTATTTTGAAGCTTTTAGAGAAAATAAAGTAAAGGATTTTCCAATGTTTTCGAAACACTGTATTTAATGGTTTTGACAGGGGTTACCTTCAAGGATTTCGAAAGAGTTGTTTAAGTGGTTTTAAACAAAGGTTTCGAATGTAATAAATAGAAAATGTTGCCTGAGTATTTTCAAGTTAAAAAGGGTTTTGACTAGTTTTAGAAGGAAGTTAATCCTTATTAAATCTCATCAACATTAGTTTGTCTAAAGTGTATATAACATGGCAAAATAGCATAGATTAAAACTAAAGATATATTTTCCTTGTATATATATATATATATATATATATATATATATATATATATATATATATGATTTCAAGGACTAAATCATTTTGGAAAGGTTTTCAAGAAAAATTAAAAGGGTAGTCAACCTAAGAAAATAGTTCAAATAGTTAGTCCATTTTTTAGGCAGTCTTCCTAGATTTCGGACAGTTAGTCCAGTTTGCGGGCAGTCAACCTAGTTGTATGGACAGATAGTCCATTGGTAGCATAATGGACCATGCTATTATATGTGCGCAGATAATTCACATATTACTTGTTTTAGGGACAGATAGTCCACTTATTAGCATAAAGGATATTTCTATTTTTGTATAGTCAGTTTGATTAACCAGTTTGGTTGTAGGAAAGGATTTGCAAAAGATATGTTATAAAGAGGATATTGGTGAAGGGAAACCCGTTCTGCTAAGCAGCATGGTCTCACTTAATATCAGCAAACAGAGATGTAATAGAATTATTCACACTAGGCTTTATGTCTGACTCGAAATTTTTGTTTCCCCTTAAACTCTCGGGTACTCAAAATTGATTTAAATAGGTTGAGGATTAAGGTTTTCAGGTTTTGTCTTTTGACGAATAAAGCATCCGAAGATGAACAGGTGGTTGAAGGATAACTAATTAAGATTTTTCATTTTATTTTGTTTTGATTCCAGTGTGTATATAAGTCAGACATGACTATATTTCTTCGATCAACCAAGGGGGCATCGTGATATGTCGCTCTTGGCATATTTTTATAATGATATATTTAATCATTGTCGGGTAAATGTTAATGGATTATGTAACATGAATATGTTTGTTTTGAAATGTAATCAGCAAAATGTTATTTTTGAAATTTGTGATTTTGTTCATATTCATGTGATTCTAATATTATGATACCATTATCATTACCATATTTTGTCACCAGAAGTTAATACTATGGATGACTGCAGCATCTGTAGCGCTTAGCTTTTGGCCTCCAGATATTGGATGTTACACTTTCTATAGTGAAGCCAAAACATGCTATGTAAAGACAGGTTTGGCAAATATTTCAATAATCAAATTGATCGTAACAAAAGGAAAAAAGCAACAAGTTCATTAAAATAACAATATCTATGTTATGTATTAAGTCCGAATATCCATGGATGTCGATTCAAGTCCTCATGGGTATGCGTATATACACGTGTTAATTAGATAGGTGCCAAAGAGTTTGAACAACTTTTGTTTAGTAAAATGTCATTTATGGGATAAGTGATTTTCGATCACATTATCAATATTTCTTCGAACTATTAACTATTCGAAACAAATTTCAAAAAACAAGTTTTTCTTCATTAGTTATTATTTAAAATAGGGTTAATAAGATTATAAAAACATATTTTTTTTCCCATTAAATCCGAGACTCAAATATTTAAATAATATGGATTTTTAAATATGGAGCGTTCAAAATTCTGGGTCGTTACATAAGGCGACATGTGCATAAGGCGACATGTGCTATGATATATTGTGGATCTTTTATGATGACATGGCATAACTAAGAGTTGCCACTTGGTCGTTTGTTCCTGTTATGCTTGATGTTTCATCATCTGAGAACATAAAGTTTTAAGCACTCGATAGCACTATCATAGCATGCGATGGCTTTTATTCCTTTAACAATTAATAGCGTCATGGTTAGTATGTGATAGCTTGCTACTTCTTCGTATTCGATATCATTAAAGTTGTCATGCGACAACTCCCCATTATATCATGCGATAGCTTTACTCCTCAACATACGATATCTTTTCTTTTCTTAGTACTTGTAACTCCTTATTATACCATGTGATTGCTTTTCTTGTCTTAGTACTCGATTGCTTTATATTTTGTAATGTGATGGCTTCTTTCTTCATTATGCTTTAGCTTTGCACTTTAACACTCGATAGCTTGTATGCGATGGATTTTATGGTCTTAGAATTCGGTAGCCTCATGCACATTCCATTTTGATATTTGACAATTTTAAAGCTGTTAAGCGATATCCCATTTCATCTTGAACCTAGATAGCTTTAGTTCCTTTAGTTTGCGATAGTTCCTTTGAACTTTTAGTGCTAGATAGCTTATTCCATTTTGATACTCAATGGTACCATCTATTTTATAACTTAATGGCATTATTAACATTTTAAGCCTCAATAGCTTATTGATTTTAAGCTTTCGATAGCTGGTTGATTTTAGGCCCTCAATAGCTTTTCCTACTCAATTTTTTGAAAATTTTAGGTGTAGCACTTCCCTCCCCAAACAAGTTTGCTATGATTTAACTTAACTCTTATTTTTAGCACTTATTTTTGTTCTCCCTTTGATGGGTGCAGTTCTTATATAACTAAATATCTCTATTTTCTTTTATAATTCTTTTTTAGTCAATACCCCTCGAATGATCACCTCAAGCACTCTTGAAGATGTGATTGATAAAGCTTTATTTTTGCACCACTCTTTACGTGGTCTCTTTAGCCAGGCTCGGAGGCTGGACATATGGCTTGATTGGCCATCTCCCTTATATGGTTGCTTTGATCAATCCCTGATGCATGAACAAACTCTTAGTTTAACTACCATTCGTTGGGTGGTTACTATAGCTAGGCATGGAGGTGGGATTAAAGGCTTTAATGACCATCTATGCTTGATGGATTCTTTTGTTAAGCCTTGAGCAAGAACCAAATGCTTAGTTTGACCACCACTCTTTAGGTGGTTACTTTAGCCACACTCAAAAGCGGGACTTAAGGGTAGGTCGATCTTCTATCTTGGCTAGTTGTTTTGGCCAGGCCCTAAAGCAAGACAAAAGGCTTAGTTTAACTACCATTCTTAGGATGGTTCCTTTATCCAGACTAAGAGGCAGGACTAAAGGCATGATTGACCACCTCTTTTAGATGGTTACCTTGGTCAGCCCTAAGGCGAGATCAAAGGCTTCTAGTTCATCGCCATGCATGAGGTGTACTTTAGCTCAAACAATCTTATTGACCTTGTTAGGCCAGAAGCTACTTTGAATGTAATGCATCTAAGTCCAAGGGCTAAAAGTTATGCAATATCATTTTGTTGACAAGTTTACTAGCCAAACTCAGAAGGAAACTAATGCGTTATTAAGAGCAAAGATTACTTGCTAATCATTTGGCTTAAAATGGAATATGAGGAGTTAAATACGCAACTAAAAGTTAAATAACTCAAGATATAGAGTGGTTCGGCAAAGCTTTCTATGTCCCATGTGAAGTTCTCTTACTATATATTTCTCTTACAACTACCGAAAATTATAAGAAAATTATAAGAAAACAAGAACGACTCAAAACCAATAAAGTCATATGATCTCAAGTACTTATGTGGTTGTAAGAGCATTGGATCATATTCCACCATTTCAACTAGTCAGATTTTATTCCACCACCTCTTTGAAGTTACAAAACGGAGGTTATTTATAGCAGTTGAAATGGGTGGTGAACGGTTGAGAGCGAACCATAGAGACTGTGGGAAAGAGGATCGTCCATTGATCTTGCTATAGAGGTGGATGATGGACAGTTGTAAAGCAGGTCAAAAGATGGGCAGTGGATGAGAAAGCACTCATCACCGCTCTATACAAGGCATAGGCTTGCACTAAATGTGGATTTAATGCTGATAGTAAGCCCTGTTAGATCAGCCGCCTTAATGGTGATGATTTGATTATATGGATTGACGGCTTTGTCCTCCATTTGAGTACCCACATGGCCTAGTTTGTCGACCGATTGTCTACAACATGGAAAAGGTTTGGAATTTTGCTAAAGACCATATAGATAAGGCAGACAATGGACCAGGCATGGAGCCTCCAGGAGAGAGGCAAGGCATCAATTGGAACTGGTTGTATGGAAGCCATGGCCAAGGGCGGGTAGTTCCCTCCTGATGTGCTATATGTCGAAACGACCTTAGATAGAGGCCTGATGCTAACTAATGTGGAGTTAGGCTAACCAATATTAACTTTAGCTGATGTTGGAAGTCCAAAGTAGAGGATCCAGGAGAACTGATCTAGGCCCGTGTTGGTCTTGTTCGTTTGAAGGTTGCTTAAAGAGGCAGGGTTTTAACATGGTTCCTTGCTGGGTAGAAATGCTGGTTTGAGACCTTGAGTCTAGACCGCCCTTGACTAGGCTAGCCAAGGATTAGTTGGTCTGGCTTTGATTGGGCATGACTGCATTTAATTGGGCTTTCTAGTTGCTTTAAAAAAATATGGCAACATTTTCCCCCCAAGTCCATAGCTATTGACGAATACCGACTAGAATAAATATCAACAAATCTTTTCAAATAACGGCTCAATAACGCATTTAGTGCGCCTTATAGACAGCTTTATGCAATTAGTTGTGATGGTTTGATTACCAGACGTGCTAGGGATGTGTTACATCTCCCCACATGTTTTGACATGACTAAAAATTGATCTCTATTGAATGGCTAGGATCTTCTTTGTCTTTTAAGTTCAATGCATGCTATTGAATTCATAGGTACATAAATATCGCTTACTTTCTTTGTTGAACCCACAAAATTACTCTTCATGAAAAATTTCAAAGCTTATGAGTCATTTTCAATTCTATATTGATAAAAATTCTACTGGATTCATCATCTATTTCATTTCAATATGCTTTTTCTCATATGCCTTTTTATATAATTTATTTAGGATGTTAAGAGAGTAGAAAACTCTTCGGTGCCTAAACTGCCTTTTTGATATTTTTTTCAAGCCATAAGCTAGAAACTTCTACTTGGAGTGGATTGTACTTCGTCGCTTGCCTTAGACCCTTGCTTGTTGGCCAGGGTTTTGATAGTTATTAGACGTTGATGTCAGACTAATGATCCAAGTGAAGCTAGAGTGATTCCTTGCTTTGAGGCTCTGACACTCCTAGGTCCAGGTCAGTTTGGACACTTCTGAGCCTCTTTGGAAGGCGCGGGGGTCATAGCCTTTATTTCTCCTACCCTGACTAAAACCTTGGTCTGCTTCTTGATGAGGTTGTTCAAAAGCTTCTCATGGCCCTATGAAGGAGAAGGCGTTGGATTTATTAGCACGCACCACCTTCTTCATTAGGTTCTGGACATGTCTGAAGCGCATCAAGGATGGATGATTGTTCGGTTTTCTTTAGCAAGTTATTGATCGTTCGATGAACTTTCTTCGGCAAAGCCAGGGGATTTTTAGGTGGTGATAAGAGTGTGGGTTGGTCGGCTTGGAATAATTGTTGACATGCTTCTTCATTTTAACTAATTCATTATTTAAATACTAGTATATGCCCAGTGAGGTAGGGGTTGTGCACTTGAATTATTCTAAACCAAATGAAAAAGAACAGACGCAACTTTGATTTGATAAATTTATTGCTTGATAATCTTTAAGACTTGTTAGGCAGAATACTGAGTATCTAGTAGTCCTCATGTTTATGCCACAAAAAATATTTTTTTGTATTTTTTATTTTAGGGTTACACCCACAATTGATGTGACAATAAGATAGGCTGGATATAGCCGTTAGTATAGCTAAATAATGGCTAGACGTAGAGTGATGGTTTGCAATGTTGAGTTGAAGCACAAGTTAGCTTGTGACCTCTGTTAGGTCTCAAGCGGTTGATCATTGAATGGTAGACAAGCCTAGGTTCAAACTCGAGCGCATGAGCTATAGATTTTTTCTAAGTGACAAGTTGTCGGGTACGAGACAATCATTGATCTCAAAGCAAAAGCTATTATGGTAGCTAAGTGATGGTAGGATGTAGAGCATCCGTTTGCAGCGCATGCGTTAAAACATAAGTTTGCAGCTGAGTTCTCTCAAGCTTTAAATGATCGAACGTTGAGTGGCATATAAGCCTAGGCTTGAATCTAAGCACACAAGTTGTGGGTTTCTCTTAGGTGACCTGTTGTCGGGTACGAAGTGACCATTTACCCTAATTTGAATCTAAGCATATTGGTTTGCTCATAGTAGCGTAGGATGTGTGATAGCGAGGTGGGTTGTACTTAGCTCGGCCTCAAATATTTGTAGAATGGAAACAAACACATATATACATAACTATTCACTTCATAATTGAAATCCATATCTATAATAAAGGATCGACTTTGAGGTAATGATGCCCCCGGTTCTCGGATAAGCCAGCCGACTATGTAAGGGTGGGAATTGCTATTACCGCTTTGGCTTTAAGGATAGCCTTGGAAAAAATTAAGGCATTGGATGTGTAAAGAAACCTAATGTTGATTGTTGGATGAGCTTGTTATAGTATGTGAAGCCCTTTCTTTGCTCGTCTAAGGGAAGTTCCACAACGTTCCCTAGTCGTTTGCTTGTTGTGCCTAATCTTGCCGAACCCATCTTAGATGGGGAACTTCATGATGAGGCAGTTGTAGGAGACGATGGCATCTAGCCCGGCAAGTATCGATCGTCCTATTAACATTTTATAAGAAGACGGGCAATAATCTACTATAACTTTACTTAGATCTTCACAACGAGATGCTCTTGGTCAAATGTTGTTACAGGTGAGGTTATGCCTATTGGAACAATGCCTATACCCCTAAAGCTATAAATAAGCAAGCTGCATGGAGTGAGGCTGGAGGTAAGAAGTCTGAGGGCTTTAAACACATTCTTGAACATGATGTTGACTAAGTGGCCCTATCCATGAAGGCCCGATGCACATTTGAGTTAGCCAACGCATTAGTGATGATCAAGAGGTCCTGACTAGAGTAGGATACTGTTGTCTTGTCTTCACTCGTGAAGTTGATTGGTCGATCAGATTCAAACTGTGGTGCCTTGGATGCCCAGGACTATAATGAATAAACCTGCCTTTTAGTACCTATCTCTCTTTGTTACCGGAACTATGCCCCTCATTTGTTGCCTACCACATGCAGTCCCATGCATATGGTTAAGACTTTGTGTTAGGCTATGGGGTCTCATTCAATTGTTCTTCATGAATTACCCTTTTGCTTGACTTGCTAACAAACAAATTCCAGAATTATACCTTCCTTGATGAGCCTTTTGATCTCGCCCTCCAGCACAAGCCAGTCTATTACAGAGTGGCCATTGACTTGATGGAACTCACAGTATGTATTACTGCAGTGAGGTTACTATTAATTTCCATCTTTGGTAGCGACAGGTCCTTGATAGCGCATATGGTTCCTAGTAGCAAGATAGATGGTAGAAATGTCCCTATTCAATTATAAGTAAGTATGATACCTGGGTTTGTAAGGACGTCCATTCTCTAGATGACTTCAGGTGACAGTCTGATGACTACTATTGCGGCGATCCTTGTGCTGCGATTGTCGGTCTGAACGGGGTGCCTTATCTCGTTGTCAATGTCTAAAAGATCTATTTCTTGAATCCTCATCATTTTTTCGCCAAATGATATATGTTGGTTAGGAACAAAGCAGGCTGCTTTTGGAGTCTCCACGTCTGGATTTGTATCAGACCCTTGAACATACAGCCACGACTAAACTATTGATGTTCACAACCCTAACCCAGGTGGAATAATTGTTGAAGCGGTTGACATAAGATCGTAGGCTCTTGAAAGGACCCTGCTTCATATTGCCTAACTCGCTGGCTAACATTTAAAGCGTGCGGGACGTGAAGAAACCAATTTTGAAGTGCGTGCATAGTTGTGTCCAAAGTTGATGTCGCTTGATTGTAACTGTAAGAACCAGCATGAGGCTTGTCTTACAAGGGTGGGGGGAAAGAATTGGCACTTGTTGGGGCTAGATTGTCGTCTTATGTAGGTGATGGAGTTGAATGCTATGATGTGACTGGACGGGTCTGTTCCCCATTATACTTGTCAATCAGTTGCAATGCATATTGTTGATGGGTGTAAATGTCTAGGATTTCATTGGAGAATGGCTCCCCATTTTCATCATCTGAGAATGCCTCAGCCCTAGTGCCACGGTCTTGCGTTATGTTGAGCTATTGACGTAGGGTGTGTATTTCTTTCTTGAGCCCAGCACCGACCTGTTGCAGAATGTTCTAGCTAACTATAGGCTAGGTGCTAAGTCTGCATCGGTATAGAGTAGAAAACTAAAGAAGGAATGGAAAGTGACTAGGATTAGCTGCAGATCCTCTCTTATGACCAAAGGGTATTTGGAATGTATAGCTCGCTCCTTCCTTTGCGTGCTTTTGGCTATATCCCTATTAGACCAGAAGTGCATCAAGGGGTCATGCGTGCTCTACTGATGGCCAGATGATACATTGAGATGGTCAAATGCGGAAGTTTGCGGTTAAGCAGACTCTGGTGGATGTTCCACTAGGGGGAACGATTATGGTTTGGCCTAACTGGCAAAAACCACTTTCAATAAAAGATTAATTCGACTAGGCATATGCATGGCATATCTTATGGGATTGACAGGGATTTTCATCGGTAAAGTTTCTAGCACCACCCTCTTCTAGGCTTCAGATATATATAGGAGATCGTAGCCGCTAAAGAGGTATTTGTCTATGAGCTAACCATGTTATTTGTTGGAGCAGCTGGTAGGATGATGTTGACGGTGGATTGAGCATCCAACAATGTCATCGAGCCACTGACCTCATGGGTTAACTAACCTATGTTTAACAACTATTACATCACAGCTTGTTATCTTTCTATGTGAGAGCTTGGGTTGGGCTAAATATCATAAGCGAGAGTGTTGTCGCTGGTTTCGTGCCTATCGGAGTTGTTACCTTCAAACAGTGGAAGGTTGTCTATTGTAACAATTCAAACCAAACCTTTTTAGAGTAGAGAAATATGGAAAAGGGACAGCTTTGAGGGGTAGGTCCTCCTTTTAGTATCAAAATATTGACTAATTTTCTAGTCAACCTCGAAATGAGACTAATGTGTTATGAAGAGCAAAGGTTAATGGTTAATCTCTAGGCTTAAAATACAATAAATACCCAACTGAAAGATAAATAACACAAGGTATAGAGTGGTTCGGTGAAGCTTCCAACGTCCACTATAAATTTATCTTACTATATAATTCTCTTACAACTATAGAAAGTTATAAGAGAATAATTAGAAAATAGGAAGGACTAAAGACCAATAAGTCATTTAATCACAAGTACTTATGCGGTAGTAAGGAATGGACATAGTATATAGGATTCTTCAATGTTTCGACCGGATTTGTCTCAACCAGAGCTTAATCAGAGTTTTTTCTGTTAAACTCTTTAAAAATTACAAAGTAGAGGTTTTTTTTATAGAAGATGGAATAGGTGGTAAACGTAAAGATCAAGCTAGTGGCATAAAGGCTCAATCGATGATTTGGTTGTAGAGATGGATGATCGATGGCTGTAAAACAGGTAAGAAGATTGACGTCGGATAAGAAAGCACTCATCACACATATATACAAGGTGCGGCCTTACATTAAATGTGCATTTCATGCTGATGGTAAGCCCTATTAGATCACCCGCGTTGATGGCAGTGCTCTAATTGGATGGATTAACGGCTTTGTTTTTCACTAAAGTACCCATATGACCAAGTTGGTCGATCAGATGTTGGAAACATGAAATAGATTTGGAATATAGCTAAGAAACATATAGAGGAGGCAGATAATGGACTGAGCATGGAGCCGCCAAGAGGGAGGTCGGGAATCGACTGGATCAGGATTTATAGAAGCCTTGCTCGAGGGTAGGCTATTCCCTCTTAATGTGTCGCTTGCTGTGACAGTCTTAGATATGGGCCAGGTGCTGCATGATGTGGAGCTTAGCGAACCATGGTAGTCTTTAGCTGTTCGTGGAATTCTAAAGTAGAGGAGCTAGGTGGGACTGATCTGGCTCTTGTCCTAGTTTTGTTCGTGCGAAGGTTGCTTGAAGAGGCTAGGCTTTACAGTAAAACCCTACAAATTTAATAAGAAAGGGCTAATATGAAATTTTTGCAAATGTTCAAATTTGGCTATAAACTAGAACTATTGCGTTAGTAGTTATTTTTTACAATTTTCATATACAACATTTTCAAATCGGAATTAGTACAGAAAAGTTACGGATGTTTGAAAGTTTGAAAATGGAACAAATTTAAAAATAAAAACTTACCAAAAATTAACACAACAAGCGATCGACCCTTGGGGTTCAACTGTCGACCGGTCTCCATTGCTAGTCGACCGTTAACATGAATTTTCGTGGAACTAGAGCGTGAATTTGGATGGAAACAATTGAACCAACTATTTTTCTTCATTGCAAACTAATTCATATGCGTCCACGATGAAACTAAAGATTTCCTGGGCAAAATCCAATGCTCCAAATCAATTTATATCCCCTATAAAATAACACCTAAGCAACCCTATGAATTAACACATATACCATCTAAAGTAATTTCGTTCCCTATGTTAGGATAGATGTTATTTCTAATTGCAAGGGATAAAACCCTATGGAAAACATCAACCACTGGGTTGAATAGAAAGGGTGACAAAAGGCCGCCCTGTCGAAGGCCACTTTTCAATTTAATTTTGCTTCCTTCAATATTGTTCACAAGTGTAAAGGATACACTAGACTTCAGGATAAAGCTAATCCAGGAGATCCATCTGCCCGTGAATCTCTGGCTTTAAGGATGTCAAGCAAGAAGCTCTAGTTGATTGAGTCAAATGCTTTAGCGAAATCTAAATTAAGCAGGCACGCCAAATTTTTTCTTTATGGTACTAGTTGATGAATTCTTGACCGGTAGCAACCCCATCCATGATGTATCTGTAAGCTAGAACTTTAGTGGTAATTTTAAACGAACAGTTAATTTAAGAAATAGGTCTGAAATCAGATGGGTCTTAAGGATACACCGTTTTGGGAATTAAAATCACGTTTGCTAGAGTAAATCTACATAACTAAAGTGTACTATTGTGGAATTCTTCAAAAAATATGCATAATATCTCTTTTAATGGGGGTCCAAAATTTTCGATAGAAAAGAATCCAGAAACCATCAAGACTTAGAGCTTTCTCGCTTGCCAAACCCTTAATTGCCGACTAGACTTCATCCTCTGAAAACAAGGAGTCTACATTGGTTAGGGAGGTGTCCATGATCCGATAAAGTGTCTGCTAGTTTGCTTTGATTCTATGACTACATCTATTGCCGTATATCTCTATATAATGGTTGGTAAAAATATTATTTCATTCACTTTGTTTTTATATTCTATTTCATTAAGTTTGATCGATTTTATAATGTTCTGACTTCTTCCGGCATTAGCGATATGATGGAAGAATTTAGTGTTTATGTCTTCTTGAATTTAGTATTGAGTATTAGTAGTCCTTGAAACTTATAAAATTATGTGATAGTTCTAAATCTGTAGAATTAATTGATTTTTCAAGGGAAATTGTAGGTTAAGTCATCAAATTATACTATGGAAATTTAAAAAGTATTTTAATTCATTGGAATGTAAGTATTTGCAATGTAAATATCTATAGATTATCAAGTTCGGATTTATAAATAAAAGTGTGTCATTTAAAATAAAAAGAAATATACCCAAATGAAAGAGATGTAAAAAATAGGCATATTTGCAGTATTTGTACTGTCTACTTCAATAATAACAGAAAATATAATTTCTTATAATTCCAAACATAACACAAATCATCTTTTACGTAATTTATACAAAGTTATGGTGTCCATGATTTATTTTGGAAAATGATGTAATTTCAAAGTATTAAAATATAGAAATCCCTAAGTATAAACCAAAACATTAGTCGTTATGTCCATTGGATTAAAATGGCAATTTACCATTCCATATCGAGCTTTCTCAACCATAAAATAATTGGAATATAGTTCTAAGAGGTTAAATTTGGTAGTAAGGTCTCATTTGTGGGAGGACATTAAGAAATGATAAAGTTTTGGAAGTTCAAATCACAAAAGGTGTCATAGATAAACTATAGTTGAGATTGTACAAAGGATGGTTAATTCAAGGATTTGGGTCTCTATTAAGAAAATGATATTGTTATTTGAATGCATTAAGAGTGCGAAGGTGATCTTCATAGCAAATAACATAGGGAATTTTTGTTTAGATTTGGAAGAAAGGATAAGAGTATTCTTTTCAATCATCCCTCGGATTGAAAGATGATTATTCATCTAAAGGAATCATGGAAGAATAACTTAGAATACATATTTTATGTTGCATAACAATTGCACGCGGACGAAATACCACTTAGGTGATTATTTCCAATGTTATTTTCAATAATTTAAGAAATTAGTAGATTTGGGTTCTTTTGGGTGAAATGGAGAAATATCAAAAGAGCTAGGTAGAAAATACCAGGGTGGGGACACCATCCACTATCAGCGTGTCTTACCGTATTATCTAAAATTTAACGAAACATTTAATACAAAATAAAATTTGAAAAAAGATAAGGACTAAAATGAAATTTTTACAAACATTTGAATTTGACTACGAAACTTGCACCATTGCTTTGTAGCAATTTTTAGACAATTTTCTTATATAAACTTCAAAATTGGAGTTAGTAGAGAGAAGATATAGATGTTTGAAAGTGGAATAAAATTAAAAATAAAAACTTACCTGAATTAATAGTACAACGGTCGACCCCTTGGGTTCACCCAACCATTGTGTGTGCCTCGCATAATGGAACTCCTTGGTATTCATGATTTTGACGTGGCATGATATGGTTTTGTTGATGGATCTCTGTGCGTGCAATAAGTGGCATATACTACGGTTGATGTGTAACTAGGTTACGTGGAGTCATAGGTTATGGGAAATTTATTCCCATATTGCTAAATGGCAGTGTTCTATATCATGTTGCCTAGCGGCGGTGTTTCTAAATCATGTAGCCTAGTGGTGGTGTTCTATATCATGTAGCCTAGTAGTGTGTTTCTATATCTTGGTGCCTAGTGGCGTTGTTCTATATCATTTAGCCTAGTGGCAGTGTAGGGGTGTTCTATATCATGCAGCCTAGTGTTGGGTTTTATATTATGTAGTCTAGTGGCGGTGTTCTATATCATGTAGCTTAGTGGTGCATTTCTATATCGAGTAGCTCTAGTAGCGGTGTTTCCTTCTCGAGTAGCTCTACTTATGGTGTTTCCGTATTGGCTAGCTCTAGGAGTGGTGGTCGATAATTAATTATTAAGGTTCGATCCATAGTTTGATCCTCATAGAGCCTACACAATTTATAGTGTTAGTGCGTGTAGAATAAAATCCCCTAGGTAAAAGACCCTAGGAATACACGGATACTTGTAGAACACTCTAGGTCACATATGATAGAATTAATGTTAATAGCACATGATCACCATATATTAAACATTTACTCATTCACCCGACTTTTGTCCAACCCACTCCTTTATTTTCATTTTCCTCTAACGTAAGATAACAGGTTAGCTGATGATTGGGTGAATACGTGGAGAAAGAAGTTAAACATTGGAGTTTCCTTATTCTTCACTGTTCCTAGTGTAGTTATTTATTGTATTAAATGCCTATCAAACTTATATTGTACTTGGAAATTGTATATATAACAATTAAGTATTCTGTAGAATATTTTTTGAAATGTGTATTTTCAGTACTTATATTTTTATTTCCTTCCCCTATAAGATCTGCAAGGGTAGAATATCCTAGAATTTATCTTTATAATTATGGTTGGTATAGTTTTAAAAATCCAACAGCTCGTATTTCTCAACGTGACACTCCGAAAGTCACCCTAAGCCTTAGATCGAGGCGTCAATAAATGCGGGTTATTACATTTGGTATTACAGCCAGATTTAAGATCACTTAGGATTTAGGCAAGTATTGAGTGACATACTTGAAATTTTTTATGGAGAAAGGTTTTTTAATAAGTTTTCAAAATATTTCCAAAGAGAAAACATGTATGTATGTATGTACGTGGTTTTTCAAAGATTGATTACAATCAATCATCCCTGTTAATACTCTATGTGGGAAAATTGAAAATAATTCCCAAACATAGATAGTAAGAATGATTAATTTTTAAAGGGATATAGCTCTAATAAGGCAGCTAAGATTACAAGTGTGAACATCCTTAAATGGTTCCGTCGATATCTACAATCGAGGAGACAAGATGAGCCTAAACCGACTAAAGGAGTGTAATTATAATTTTCTGATATGTGTAGTAAAACACAATAACCTATACATTTTGACTCATAAGGTAGCTGTTGGCTTATCCCTTATATAAGCAAACAATTATGGGCTAGAATAAATGTTAAGGTTGTGACAGTTGAGATGAAAAATAAAATTTTCACGTTTAATGTGGTTTACCCCATAAATAAAGGCTAGTAGAAGTTTTCTATACCAACTAGCATAGCAATTATAAGAATATGATGTTGAAAGCATAAGGGGAACATAAAGGAGGACTTTACAAATTTAAGGAAAATTTCCCCAATTAAATTGGAAGACCTATTCTCATTATAGTAGTATTCGCTAGGACTCCCATTAATTTAAATGTATGGCTAAAGTATTTCCATATTGAAGTTGGACAATGTGTTGGAAAATAAACTTGAGTTAACTATTATCCCTTCTTTTGGCAAGACCATGATACCAAGGACTTGACTAGAGAATGAAGGTAGTCTGCTCTAGAAATTGGTCATCTGCAGATTCACGATGGATACATGCAAACTTGGTGCGAGTCCGGATCGAGCCACAATTATCATGATATAACAAGAAGAGCTATGCAAGGCAACATTTCAAATTTAAAGTCAATTGGAGTTCGTATGCTCAAGTTATGGAACGATCAAGATCCATGCGAATCATGCCCATTTCATATCCATCCATCTATATCCATTATTTCGTATCCATCGGCATCAATAAGAAATGAACGTAACTCCATCACTCGACATCCATCATTCGTATCCATAAGTTTCAAACCTATATCGATGGACTTCAGCACTTCCCGGATTGATCACACTTCACTTGACCTATTACCATACATTTCGTACCGATCACTTATCTGATCGACACGAAGGGCAGGATGGACGATCGATAAGAAGACAGAGGCAAAACATCGATATGAGAAGCAAGGTATATGATGGATATGAAAGAAGCGGTCAAACTGAAAGAAGCGGTCCCTACGCATGAATTATGGATCTCCACAAAGCGCGCATGTCACGTCATCAATACGAAAGGTATCGATAGTAAAGCCTCAGCCAACCCATATTTGCAACCTCGATCGATCAATAGCTCCACGACCACAAATCCAAATGCAATGAGATTTTCACAGCATATTGCACATCACCTCAGGAGCAACCATGATTGATCGCAGCTCAATTGGAAAAATTCCTGGTCGATACGAAATCGATATGAATCGATCTCAAATAACTCCAGATCGATCATGTAGGCCCACCTACGCATGAGAAAAGGTATTCCAAGATTTAAGGCAGATATTTCTAGCTTCACACATATAAACAGCACCGCAGTTGCAACTAAGAGGACTTTTTTTGCTATTGCTTGGATTGAACTCTATTGTAATTAGAATATTAGCCGTATGTACTGTTGTAATTCAGTTTATAATAAGTAGTAAACATCAAATCCTTCAAAGTGGATGTACGCTATAACGCCGAACAACTATAAATTTTTGTTTTCTTTCTATTATTGTATATTTTCTTGGTGTGACTGTTAGATTAGCCTCATTTTTCATTTTAATTCCTCATTCTAATCTCTTCAATTACATTCGACGAGTGTTGTGTCCATTTTTGGTACAAACACTAACCATCTTTGGAAAGAAGGAAGGAAATCTTATGAAGTTAGCATGATCAGGTATAAATGAGCTTAGGTAATTAGATTGCTACTATATACTCCAGTTTAAGTGATAAACCAATGAAGATATTGTTGGACTTAATCCGACCTAGTTGAATCTGTGGAAGTATAATTACTTGGTTGAATTACTCGTTGGTTGAAGTAGTTAATTTGAATTAGTCTTTGTTTGTTAGTTTGTTAGAGTTTGTGTTATGTTAAAATGTTTGAATAAGTATAGATGAACAAGTCTTTTGGCACTGCCACTGCATTAGGATAAATTTCATTTTAGTTGAATTTTTGTTAGGAAAAATCTACGCACATATATGTATCTCTAAATTTATTCGTTCTTGTTAAGATGAAATAAAATAGAAAAGAAACTATTTTTTCCCACCTCTTTTGTGTTTTTTTTCCAGTAAGCAGTTACCTTTTTCATCTCTTCACTTGGTATCGGAGCCTTTTGAATGCCTAAGTATATACATCCTGACACGATCATGGACCTATCTAAGATGAAGGAAGGACTAGTCACTCTTCACTACCTGATGCTGTCAAAGAACAACTACACCACATGGGCCATTAATATGAAGGTATTCATGCAAGCTCAAGGTGTCTGGGATGCAGTCGATCTAGCAGACCCGAAGGTTGAAGTTGAAGACAGGAAAGATAAAATGGCAATGGCAGCCATTTATCACAGAATTCCTAAGGATATGTTGTTGTCTCTCGCAAAGAAGTAGTCAACGTAGGAGGCGTGGGATGCTCTCCGGATGATGTACATGGGAGAAGATCGCGTTAAGAACGCAAAAATTCAGACTTTGAAGACTGAATTTGAAGTCCTGAACATGAAGGATACAGAATCCATTGATGATTTCGCCATCAAATTGAACAATATCGTCAACAACATCCGAGTCCTTGGAGACATGATTAAAGAGAGTTATTTAGTCAAGAACAGCTTCAAGCCATGCCAACAAAGTTCTTGCAAATTGCATCAACAATTGAGCAATTTGGAGACTTAGAAAAGATGTCAGTGGAAGAGACCATCTGGCGGCTCAAGGCATATGAAGAGAGACTTTGTGGGCATAGTGACAACTATGACAGTCACCTTCTACTCACTCAGGAGGAGTGGCTAGCAAAGAAGAAGAAAATAAGTGGTGGGGAGTTGTCCTCACATTTAAAGGCGTGCGGCGGTTACAGTGAAGATGGTCGTGGCTGCGGTCGTGGAAGGGGACGAGGCAAAGGCCGCAGCGGCACAAGAGGAGGCCACATCATCAGCTCGTCAAATCAAGAAGGTGAAGTCAGTCGTGGCTTCAATGGAGGCCGTGACAAGAGCAAAGTAAAATGTTACAACTGTGACATTTATGGCACTATGCATCGAAGTGTCGCAAGCCTCGACCTGAACAAACCAGAGGCGAACTTAGCTCAAGTTCGAGACAATGAGCCAGCCTTACTGTTGTCTATGAATGCACAAAAAGGGTGCAACATGGTTCTTCTAAATGAAGAGAGGATGGTACCAAAGTTGTGTACAAACAATGATAATTAGGGGGAGTCCAAGCTATGGTACTTGGACGATAGAGCGAGCAACCATATGACATGCCAGAGATCTAAATTCAAAAACTTAGATGCTAACATCAAGGGACAAGTCAAGTTTGGTGATGGTACAATAGTTCACATTGAAGGTAAGGGATCCATTCTATTTTCATGCAAAAACTGAGAGAAAGACTACTGCGTGAGGTTTATTTTATACCAAACTTGTGCAATAATATTATAAGCCTTGGACAACTTTCTAAAGATGGAAATAAGGTTATCCTCCATAGTGAGTTCCTTTGGGTTCATGATAGACATGGGAAGCTCTTGATGAAGGTGAAAAGATCACCCAATAGACTCTACAAAATTAAACTTGAAGAATGTAAGCCTACGTGGTTAATGGTAAAGATATCGGAGATGACACGGCTACGGCATTTACGGCTTGGACATGTAAATTTTCAAGCAATGAAGATGATGTCCATGAAGAAGTTGGTGTGCGGGCTTCCCAAGATTGAACACCCTACACAATTGTGTGAGGGGTTCTTGATGTCCAAGAAAACAAGGAATCCATTCCCTTCTCAATCAAGCTACAATACCGAGAAGGTCTTGGAGTTGGTTTGTGGCGATCTCTGTGGTCCTATATAACCATCTACACCTGCTGGAAACAGGTATTTCTTCTTGTTAGTTGATGATTATAGCCGAATAATGTGGGTTTACATGTCGAAATCAAAGGATGAAGAATTGGATGCATTTTGGAAGTTCCAGGTGCTTGTTGAAGCCCAAACTGAACGCAAGATAAAGGTATTAAAACAGACTGAGGAGGTGAATTCTGTTCACACCAGTTTACAAGCAATTGTGAAGATATTGGAATCCTAAGACACTTCACAGCACCGTACACCCCTCAACAGAATGGTATCATAGAGCTAAGGAATCGAACGGTAGTGGCAATGGCACGAAGTCTATTTAGAGCATGCAGATGCCGGCATACTTATGGTGGGAACCTGTCAGGCATGTAGTGTACATCCTCAACCGTGTACCGATGAAGGCTCTAACTGGATTAACCCCCTATGAAGCTTGGCCCCAAAAGAAACCAAATATAGGCCATTTGAAGGTGTTCGAGTGTGTAGCATTCATGAAGCTACCGAGTGTACATATAAAGAAACTCGATAACCGGAGTTGAGCTATGATGCACCTTGGCATGGAACCTGGAAGCAAGGCCTACTGCCTATATAATCCTCAACAAGGTAAATTATATGTTAGTAGGGATGTTATATTTGATGAAGATAAGTTTTGGACGTGGGTGCAAGTTAATGCTGCAGGAATAGAACCTACAGTAACCTTCACCATCGAAGGATCTAGATCATCAACAGTGGATGATATCAGACCAATACCGATGCTGGATAATACAAGGTCACCACCATAGGAGCCAACTGATGTCGGATATGCACGGCTCGCCATTAAATCTGTGCTGCCAAAGTTTGTAACACAATCAACACCGGTCTCAAGAACTACCCCAACAGCTACTTTGAATGCCGCTAATGAAGAAGCCAACTTGCCGAATCCAGCAACTGACAGTGCTCCAAGAAGGTTTAGATCACTAGAGGAGATATATGCAGACAGAGAACAAGTGGAATTATCAGATGAATTACTTCTTCTTGGCGTTGATGAACCGGCTACCTATAGTGAAGCCGCAAGAGAGAAGAAATGGGTGGAAGCCATGAGGCATGAAGTGGAGACAATTGAAAAGAATAACACCTAGAAACTAACATAATTTGCCACTAGGTGTTAAACCCATTAGATTGAAATGGGTTTATAAATTGAAGAAAGGCACCGAAGAAAATGTTGTTAAATACAAAGCTAGGCTCGTAGCAAAGGGTTACGTGCAACAGCAAGGGATCGACAATGAAGAAGTCTTTGCTCCGGTGGCTCGACTTGAAACTGTGCGGGTGTTGCTCGCACTTTCAGCCAAGGAAGGATGGGAAGTTCTTCACCTCGATGTCAAGTCGGCTTTTCTCAATGGGGAGCTTAAGGAGGAAGTTTATGTTGCTCAACCACAAGGTTTTGTGAAGAAAAATCAAGAGTACAAGGTGTACAAACTGTTTAAGGCCTTATATGGACTTCGCCAAGCTCCAAGAGCGTGGAATCCTTGGTTAGGTAAGTGTCTAAAGGGGCTCGGTTTTCACAAATGTCCACAAGAACAAGTAGTTTGTATAAGAAGGAAGGCTACAGACTGTTGAATATGCGATTATATGATTTTTGTTTGATGATAATAAACATATATATATATATATGTTCGTTTAAATGTATTTGTTAATGTACTATTTTATTTTGTTAATGTACTATTTTATTTTTCATAGATTAAATAAATATTAACTGAATAAAAATAAATGACACAGAATTTGAATTCAAACAGAAATTTTATTCAAACAAATGTTTATACAATCTTTGAATAGTACAAATTTCATGCTCTCGCTATATATATACAATTTCAATTACAGTACAATTTTGATTACGTCACGATTCACATTTACATTTGACCTCACTACATATCACTTATTCACTAAACTCGTATTTTATCTTCAACTTCACTCCAAATTGAATCCAACATCTGAGCAATCTGCAAAAATAAATATTGACGCGGTAAAATTGAAAAGAAAATATTTTTGCAGTATAAAATAAAATGTGGATGTTGAAAATAATATTTGCCTCGATTATTTGGGTTGTTCTTCATCATTTAATTTTGAATTTATCATACACGAACAGCTTGTGACATACACAGTGTATCATTGTATATGCCACAAGTCCATGCACACCGATATATACACTTGATAAAATTGCAGGGACAGGTGAGCACAGGTCAAACCCAAAACGTCGGGTTCAACTCAAGTGCAATAAAAATAATGTCACAATTTTTAGCACAAGGTCAAATCCGAGCTACAAGCTAGATTCAACTCAGGTGTAATTCGAAAAAATCCAAATGCAATAAAATGGTCGGGAGCACCCTTAATGCACAAACAGTATACAACAAAGGCCATGCAAGCTACATACAGTCTCAAGTGAAAGGTTAGACAGTCCATTCAGACCATCAAGCAAATGCATATCAGACGATGTCAACGAGACTCGGCATGTACATGAAGGTGGCAAAAACTCAAACCAACAAAAACAGATACAACATGATGCTACAGGTATGAAACTCCAAGGCAAGCACAAATGGAAGCATACATGAAGTATATAAATGACCAAACTCAATGAAACATCAATTTGACACAGTTACAAGCTAGAATGAACACTACAACAGGTCAAGGATGTGCACCAAACAAAAGCACAACACAAAAGTTCTCAAATGACAATATCAATTCAATGCAGCAACACCAAGCAGAAGTTAACAAACACAAATGCACAAAATCATACTACAAGTACAAAGCATCAAGCAACACCAAGCAGAGTGTCACGAAACAAATATGCAAACTACGTTGAATGTTTTTTTTACAAAGACTGCAACACTACGGCAATTACAAGTGACAGCAGTGTGAAAACAAAGACCACTGACCATACAGCAAAGCCATTACAATGACACGACAAACCAAATCAAAATGAACCAGATGGAACTGCAACAGCAGGAAAGAGTTCAACATGTATGCAACAGTGACCAAGTGGTCTGTGAGAATATCAAGTGAAACTACCAGCATTTCAAACACCATATACAACCAAAGACTGCACATTCAGGTACAAGACCGAACCAAAGATCAGCAACATTGAAATGGCTATAATCATATCACAAAACCAAGTACCAAAAATACAACATGCAGTATGCAGTGATACACAGTGATCAAGTTAAAATGCAAGTATCAGTTTCTAACAAGCACAAAGAACGAAGTTAACCACAAACTCATGATACAGTAAACTACATGTATGCAGAGACAAGTACACAAATCATGGCACACTAGAAGAACTCGAGTACAACAAATTGATATGCAACCTAGACCACAAATCTCAAAGCATTAACCCGAAATATTTCAATATCAGATATATGCAACAGTGTGCAGAGAAGTGCTACAAGATCATGTCAAACACAGTGCAACAAAATATAAGTGTCGACCAAAGAATCGAACTTCAAAAGTACAGAGTGCAGTGATGCAAAAATCACAAGGAATTCAATCTAGTGCAGAAATCAACAGTTTCATCTCAAAGTTATCAAGAGCCGACGCCAACAGAGAAAATATCCAAGCAAGATCAGAAATCATCACAATATCACAAGCCGAAGTCAAAAAGACCAGAGATCGAACAAGTCAGAATCGAAGCCGTGGCAATCAAGGAATCGAGCGAGGTCAAACCAAAACTGTGTCAATCAAGTAAACCAAATTACTCAATATAACAAAGTCAGATAAATCATCAACATCAAACAATAATCAAGTGGCCGAGATGAAGTCAAGAAAACTATCAGACAAACGAAAAAAAGGAGATCGAACTATATATAAACCCATAATCATCATCGGCTAAAAGTATTCAAGTTCAAGTACAACGGAGAAGAGTAACTCATACAACTCGAATCAAAGTCGAGTACCGTATAAATCAAAAAGAAAAAACGTACCAATTCACGCAACAATAGATCTCGACTTTGCAGCTGCAAGCAATCACTAATAGAGGAAAAAATTTGAAGCAACATCGACCAACAATTGAAGCGGCATCTCAAAGCCCTAATTTTTAATCAGGGAGGAATGAACAAAGGAAGCTATTTTCAAAGCATCGGGCCGAATACATAAGAAACGAAATAAAGGAGGCCGCGTTTTGTTTAATTACATTGGGTCGGCCCTTTTCTTTAATATTGGATTAAGAAGCAAATATTAGGGCTTTGGTTTTTTAATTGTTTTTTAAACTGTTATCTTTGTATTTTATCTTTTAAAACTATTGTAATTTCTAGTCGTGTGATTAGGGGACAAACTACGTGGCGTAGTTTGAGAATTCGCAACTCAGTGGCTAAGTTGTGGCAGGGTTTTGAGCGTAGAGTTAGGTTAGTCAGTAGCGGGTGTCGCGAGTTTACGTGTGTAAGCGTGTGACTACTTAATTTCTAGTGGAAACCTTGGGACAGCACGTAGGCAGGGTTTTGCCGAAGCTGGGTAAATTCTGTGTCATTTTATTTCTGCATTTATTATTCTGCTATTACCTGTGCTGCAATAATTTTTGACATATCTGTGTTGAAATAATTTTATGAGCTTCCACAATAATTTTTATAATTAATAGCATCACCCTATTCACCCCCCCCCCCCCCCTCTAGGGTGAAATCGATCCTACAAGTGGTATCGGAGCTAGGAATAGAAGTCAACTTTTGTTTTTAAAAATTCGTTTTTTTCAAAAACCAATTTTTGTTTTAAAAAATTTAAAATTTTAAAATAGCTTCTTTTAATAATGCTTTTGCTGAGGGTCAGTCCATAGTTATACCACCAATGTTCAATGGTGAATACGTCTACTGGAAAAATAGAATGAAAATTTTTCTGAAAATCATTGACGCTTGGAATATTGTTGAGACAGGTTATAGAGCACCAACTATAATTGCAGATAATCAGGAAATAGAGAAACCAAAGGATCAATGGACAGAACTAGAAAATAAATTACAAAATGATAATGCTAAAGCTATGAATTCTATTATCCGTTCATTGAATCAATTTGAATTTAATCGTGTCTCACATTGTCTAACTACGTAGGAAATATGGCACACACTAGAAGTGACTCACGAAGGAACATCTCAAGCCAAAGAATCTCGCCTTGCCATACTAAGCAGCGAATATGAGAACTTCACAATGGCAAAGAAAGAAAATGTCAAAGAGATGTATGGACGACTTTCCAATATCGTATATAAATCAAAAGCTCTCGGAAAATCATACACCGAGTGGAGATAGTCCGAAAAATCCTCAGAGTCCTTCCGCGAAGATTTGAAGCTAAAGTGACTGCCATTCAAGAATCAAAAGATTTAAAACAGATGAAAGTTGAAGAACTCATCAGAAATCTCACTACTATGAGTTAGAAATGAAACTCAAAGAAGAGCGTGAAGGAGGTGACACTCGAAAGAAATCAATAGCTCTCAAAGGAACAACCGAAAGTGATGATGATAACGATGATGATGATGGAGCAGCAGAGCTGGCACTACTAATGAAGAAATTCAAAAAGTGGAATTACAAATACAGAAATCCAGCTCGAAATTAAAAATTGAAAAGCAGAATAGCCAAAGCACTAGACTACTCAGAAGAACATAAGATCATCTGTCACAAGTGCAACCAACCCGGACATATCAAGCCCAATTGTCCTCAAAATCGACGTGACTTTGAAAAGAAATTAAAAAGGAGAAATTTTGCAGCCACGTGGAGTACAAGTGATGAAGATAATCAAAGTATTAGCAGTGAGAGTGAGAAAGCAGATATGTGCCTTCAAGGAAATATAACTGATAGCGATGATGACGAGCCAAGCGAGGTATCAAAACTCACTCACTCAGAATTACTTATATATTTCCACGAAGTAAATGGCTGTTTTGAATGACTTAGGGAGAAGTATGCCAAACTTGAATCACAAAAAGATACTTTGATAGAATTAAATGAACAACTTGACCAATTAGTTAAAACCTATCAAAGTAGGATCCCTAAGTGTGATAAGTGTCCAACATTCGAAGAAAAAATTAAAAAATCAGAAATAAATATAAAATCACTTGAAAATGAAATTTTGATTTTAAAAGAAAATGAAAATACTAGAAGAGAAAATTCTATTAAAAAGTGAACACAATTGCTAAACGAAAATGAATCTCTCAAAACACAAGTCCAACAATTGTCAACGACTTCAGATAAATTTTCAAAAAGTGAAAAAACGTTGAATATGCTAGTAGGGAAGCAAACTATTAATACAGTTAGACAAGGACTTGGATATAATCAATATGAAAATGTTGAAAGCAATATTAATCAAGTCAATTCTATATGCACAATTTGTAGAAAATATGGACACAATCACAAATAATTGTTGGTATAGACCCAAACATGCGAAAACTATACCAATTTGGGTTCCAAAAGGCACAAATATAAAATCTCTCAAAGTTAAACAAATTTGGATGCCGAAGGGAACATATATAAATAGTTTTGGGTCTCCACAAAATTATTTTTCTAAATATTCTGCCACTAACAACCATTGACCTATAAAAACAAATAGGTCACAAAAATCTTTTCCCGTGTAGGTGTGGTGGCAGACTAAGGAACAACAACAGTGTTATCTGGATTCTAGCTGTTTCAGAAATACAACGGGCGACAAAGCAAAGTTCCTTAGCCTAGTATAAAGGTGACAGAATCACAATGCACAACAACGAAAAATATCGTAAAGGTAAAATAGGTAATGGTATAATTATTTAAACATATATTAAAAGTGATAATCTGCACCGTAATCTGAGTTAAATCAGCCAATAATATGATAATGAAATAATGATGATTTTGATTCTGATTTATTTAAAATTGTTGGCCAATTATATTCTTATGCCAAAAACACTATAAAAATCTCTAAAGCCATTGAATTACTTCATATATATTAGTTTGGATTAATAATAGTGTTTTGTTGGATGATAATACATTTGGTTATAATACGGCTAACTTTATATTCACGCTTTCTGATTATTTACACGGCTTCAATTCAAATTCAAGAGAATGTCATTTAAGAAGCTGTTAAAATTGATTTTGAGATATTTTGTTGCACACTTCATGATCTGGTCTATCAAATTCAATTAATGATAATTTTGAGTGAAAAAGAAATTCAGATGCAGATTACACTGGTAATCTAGTAGATAGAAAAACTACTAGTGAAACGTGATTTGCTGAGACATTTAGTAACTGCATCGTTTTTCAAAATATCTGCATATTTTTGATTTCAAATAGAAGAAATTATTCTCATATAACCCTTTCTAGAAAATCATTGTTTGACCATGTTTTCAGATCAGTCATTTTGAAAAATTAATAATTTTTGAATTTGATTTTAAATGACTATTTTGACTAATCTGACTCCCAACTAATTATCGAAAAGATAAATAGTGATTGAAAAAGTGATGAGTGTTGATATTTATCATATATTATGACTCGAGACGGTATAATTAGTAAATTTCTTTAGAAATTTAAACAAGAGTTATAACTTTTATTGGTAAAAATTCCATGACCATCTCTACTTCTATCATATTTCTAACAACCATCACTCATCAAAATTCAATATAGTTTGTCAATATATGGTACTTTAATCAGGAATCATTCGTTTTACATTTTACATTTTTTAATAAAAAATATAATAATAATAATAATAATAATATAAATTAAAATAAAATGCAAAGTATTCACTCTCATTTAAAAGTCCTCACGGTTATGCATGGGTGAAGTACTTGGAATTTGTTATGTGCTTCCATGCTCATTTACAAGTCCTTACGGTTATGCATGTATGGAACGCATATCAAAATTGATTTTTAAAATAAACAAGGTGATTCTAATCCTATTTAAAAGTCCTCACGGTTATGCGTGGTTAGAAGATACTTGAATTCATTTTAAAAAAAATAAAATTGGAATACTACTAATCTCATTTAAAAGTCCTAACTGTTATGCATGGTTGGTAGATATTCAAATTCCTGATATAAATATACCACAAATGGACACAACTGTATGGTTTTATATGATGACATCATTCCCATCATTCTAAAAGTGGAATATGCGCCTAACAAAGTATTTATGATTTTTGTTTGATTTTTTATTAAAATTTAATATTTATATTCGATTGAGTTTTAATGTTGGATTAATATCGATCACTTTATCTCTGCTTTCTCTAACACTATTACTCTTTTGCTGATAACAAAAGGGGGAGAGAAAAGTTAAAATTTTGTCAAATAAAATCAAGCAAAGGTCAAATATTTTCAATTTGCATCTAGGCTCATTTGCATATTTTTAATTGTATGCATATATGAAGTGGAGCTTTGTGTAGAGAGGAAGAATTTAAATAGGGGGAGCAATTAGAGTATATCAATGATCAAACACATTTAACATATTCAAAATCTTAAATATATGTTTGTTATCATCAAGAGGGGGAGATTGTTGAATATGCGATTATATGATTTTTTTTTGATGATAATAAACATATATATATATTCGTTTAAATGTATTTGTTAATGTACTATTTTATTTTGTTAATGTACTATTTTAATTTTCATAGATTAAATAAATATTTGCTGAATAAAAATAAATGACACAGAATTTGAATTCAAACAAAAATTTTATTCAAACAAATGTTCATTACAATATTTGAATAGTACAAATTTCATGCTCTCACTATATATATACAATTTCAATTACAGTACAATTTTGACTACATCACGATTCACATTTACATTTGACCTCACTACATATCACTCATTCACTCAACTCGTATTTTATCTTCAACTTCACTCCAAATTGAATCCATCATCTGAGCAATCTGCAAAAATAAATATTGACGCAGTAAAATTGAAAAGGAAATATTTTTGCAATATAAAATAAAATGTGGATGTTGAAAATAATATTTGCCTCAGTTATTTGGGTTGTTCGTCATCATTTAATTTTGAATTCATCATACACGAATAGCTTGTACCATACACAGTGTATCACTGTATATGCCACAAGGCCATGCACATCGATATATACACTTGATAAAATTACAGGGATAGGTGAGCATAGGTCAAACCTAAAACGTCGGGTTCAACTCAAGTGCAATAAAAATAATGTCACAATTTTCAGCACAAGGTCAAATCCGACCTACAAGCTGGATTCAACTCAGGTGAAATTCGAAAAACAAATCCAAATGCAATAAAATGGTCAGGAGCACTCTCAATGCACAGCCAGTATACAACAAAGGCCATGCAAGCTACATACAGTCTCAAGTGAAAGGTTAGACAGTCCATTCAGACTATCAAGCAAATGCATATTAGACGATGTCAACGAGACTCAGCATGTACAGGAAGGCAAAAAAACTCAAACCAGCAAAAACAAATACAACATAATGCTACAGGTCTGAAACTCCAAGGCAAGCACAACTGGAAGTATACATGAAGTATATAAATGACCAAACTCAATGAAGCAGCAAATTGACACAGTTACAAGCTAGAATGAACACGGCAACAGGTCAAGGATGTGCACCAAACAAAAGCACAACACAAAAGTTCTCAAATGACAATATCAATTCAATGCAGCAACACCAAGCAGAAGTTAACAAACACAAATGCATAAAATCATACAACAGGTACAAAGCATCAAGCAACACCAAGCAGAGTGTCATGAAAACAAATATGCAAACTTCCTTGAATATTTCTTTTACAAAGACTGCAACACTACGGCAATTACAAGTGACAGCAGTGTGAAAACAAAGACCACTGACCATACAGCAAAGCCATTACAATGACACAACAAACCAAATCAAAATGAACCAGATGGAACTGCAACAACAGGAATGAGTTCAACATGTATGCAACAGTGACCAAGTGGTCCGTGACAATATCAGGTGAAACTACCAGCATTTCAAACACAATTACAACCAAAGACTGCACATTCAGGTACAAGACCGAACCAAACATCAACAACATTGAAATGGCTATAATCATATCACAAAAACAAGCACCAAAAATACAACATGTAGTATGCAGTGATACACAGTGATCAAGTGCAAATGCAAGTATCAGTTTCTAACAAGCACAAAGAATGAAGTTAACCACAAACTCATGATACAATAAACTACATGTATGCAGAGACAAGTACACAAATCATGGCACACTAGAAGAACTCGAGTACAACAATTTTATATGCAACCTAGACCACAAATCTCAAAGCATTAACTCGAAATATTTCAATATCAGATATAATGCAACAGTGTGCAGAGAAGTGCTACAAGACCATGTCAAACACATTGCAACAAAATACAAGTGTCGACCAAAGAATCGACCTTCAAAAGTACAGGGTGTGGTGATGCAAAAATCACAAGGAATTCAATCTAGTGCAGAAATCAACAATTTCATCTCAAAGTTATCAAGAGCCGATGCCAACAGAGAAAATATCCAAGCAAGATTAGAAATCATCACAATATCACAAGTTGAAGTCAAAAAGACCAAAGATCGAACATGCCAGAATCGAAGCCGTGGCAATCAAGGAATCGAGCGAAGTCAAAATCAAAACCATGTCAATCAAGCAAACCAAATTACTCAATATGACAAAGTCAGATAAATCATCAACATCAAAAAATAATCAAGTGGACGAGACGAAGTCAAAAAAACTATCAAACGAACGGAAAAAAAAGGAGATCGAACTATATATAAACCTATAATCATCATCGGCTAAAAGTATTCGAGTTCAAGTACAACGGAGAAGAATAACTCATACAACTCGAATCAAAGTCGAGTACCGTATAAATCAAAAAGAAAAAAACGTACCAATTCACGCACCAATAGATCTCGACTTTGCAGCCGCAAGCAATCACTGATAGAGGAAAATATTTGATGCAACATCGACCAACAATTGAAGCGGCATCTCAAAGCCTTAATTTTTAATCAGGGAGGAACGAACGAAGGAAGCCATTTTCAAAGCATTGGGCCGAATACATAAGAAATGAAATAAAGGAGGCCGCGTTTTGTTTAATTACATTGGGCCGGCCCTTTTCTTTAATATTGGATTAAGAAGCACATATTAGGGCTTTGGTTTTTTGATTGTTTTTTAAACTGTTATCTTTGTATTTTCTCTTTTAAAACCATTGTAATTTCTAGTCGTGTGACTAGGGGACAAACTACGTGGCGTAGTTTGAGAATTCGCAACTCGGTGGCTGAGTTGTGGCAGGGTTTTGAGCGTAGAGTTAGGTTAGTCAGTAGCGGGTGTCGCGAGTTTACGTGTGTAAGCGTGTGACTACTTAATTTCTAGTAGAAACCTTGGGGGCAACACGTAGGCAGGGTTTTGCCGAAGCTGAGTAAATTCTATGTTGTTCTATTTTGCATTTATCATTCTGCTATTATCTGTGCTGCTATAATTTTTAATATATCTGTGTTGAAATAATTTTATAAGCTTCCGCAATAATTTTTATAATTAATAGAATCGCCCTATTCACCCCCCTCTAGAGTGAAATCGATCGTACATAGACATGTTGATTGTTGATGTTTATGTTGATGACTTATTGGTCACTGGCACAAGTACTTCGAAAATTTGCAAGTTTAAAAATCAAATGAGCATGAGTGGCCTCGGCCTTTTATCTTACTATCTCGGGATTGAGGTTGATTAAAGAAAGGGGTGTATTATGTTGAAGCAAGCTGCCTATGCTAAGAAATTATTGGAGAAGGCGGGGATGGCTGATTGCAATCCCACAAAGTATCCGATGGAACTGAAGCTACAACTTATCAAAGATCAAGTGGGACAACAAGCGAACCTAACAGATTACAGAAGCATCGTGGGCAGCCTCAGGTACTGGATTCACACTCGTCCCGATCTTGCCTATGTTGTTGGTATAGTGAGTAGATACATGGAGAAGCCTACAGTTCTACACCAACAAGCTGTGAAGCACATCTTAAGGTATGTAAAGGGTACACTCAATCTTGGTTTGGTGTATACTAAGGAGGAAGGCAAAGTCAAGGTGACAGGCTACTCGGATAGTGATCTAGCTAGATATGTTGAAGATAGAAGGAGCACAAGTGGTATGGCCTTCTATCTCAATGGGAGCTTGATCACGTGGGCTTCTCAGAAGCAACGGAGTGTTGCTCTTTCATCATATGAAGCAAAATTTATGGCAGCCATAGCAGCAGCATGCCAAGGAGTTTGGTTGCAGGTATTAGTGAGGGAACTAATAAGTCAAGAACTTGATCCAGTTACTGTCTATGTTGATAACAAATCAGCAATTGGCTTGATGAAGAACCCAGTATTCCACGGGAGGAGCAAGCATATTGACATTCATTTTCATTTCATATGGGAATGTGTTGAAAGAGGGGAAATCATAGTGAAGCATGTGTGCACTGAATTACAACGGGCAGACATACTCACCAAGGCTCTAGCCAGAGTCAAGTTTGAAGATGTGCGTAAGGTACTGGGAGTAAAAAGTCTCATGCAAGCAAGTTCGAATTAAGGGGGAGATTATAGGGCTTAATTCGACCTTGCCGAATCCGTGGAAGTATAATCACCTGGTTGAATTAATCGTTTGTTGAAGTAGTTAATTTGAATTGGTCTTTGTTTGTTAGTTTGTTAGAGTTTGTGTTATGTTAAAATGTTTGAATATTTGTTAGGAAAATCTACGCACACACATCTAAGTGTATTCGTTCTTGTTAAGATGAAATAAAATAGAAAAGAAAAGAAACTATTTTTTCCCACCTCTTCTGTGTTTTTTTTCCAGCAAGCAGTTATCTTCTTCATCTCTTCAAATATTTTTTAAAAGTTAGAAACAGTAGAATTGTTATATTTTAAACAGAAAAAACATATAGGTTTATGATTTTATAAAAAATAATCAGACGTACTTTATGGGATTTTTTTATAAATGAGAAATTAGAGAATTTGACAAAAAACAATTTTTTAATAACTATTTTAAAGCTTTTGTTTTGTCCTGTGGGCACATTATTACACTTAACATCAATGTGTGTTTTGCTTTTAATAACAGAACATCTGGAAAAAAATAAAAAAAATTGAGAAGTATGCAAGACCCAACTTTTGAACTTATTTTATAAATAAGATATGGTAAGTACTTGAAAGTGTCTTTTATTTTCTGTCAAACTTTAAAATAATAATAGTAATAAGTTGAAAATACCACATTATCATTAAAAAGACGCTTTTGAGAAAATTTCTTATTTTTAAAAGAAATTTTTTGAGAGGAGTGTTTTACGTACATTTTGCAAAGTGAAGCTTAACCTTTTTTCTATAATTTAGAGAAAAATGTCATGATCATAATAAGAAGGAAACATTTGTTAAAAATGAATGAAAGGTTTTACAGTTTCAAAACTTACCAGTTTTGTAGAAATGATGTTAAAATTGATGGTTTTGTTTTAAAAGGGTTAAATGGAAATATTACAACTATCACTTAAACATGAAAGAAAAAAATCGATTGGAGCTAGATGAATAGAATTAAAAAGCCCACTAGGATAAATTGACTTGGGATTTGGAAGCATTGAAAAGGTTGGGACAAAGATAACAAGTAATATGAGAATTTAGTGACATTTTCAATCAATGGTTGAGTTGGAAGAATATAGTATTAGGTCGAACTTCCTGTAGTAGTGAAGAGTGAGCACCACCCTGTCTCTTTCTACCAAAGTATGATTTGGGTAAACATATTTCTGAATAAGGAAATGAGTAGGCCAAGACGTCTTATTATATCGAAAAATGCTGCGGATGCAAGAATTTTTTTTGGTTTGAAGGGTAAAAGGGCCAAATAGGTTCTACTTTGATCCTCATATGGTGCGTTAAGTGACAAATGGGCAATTGCTTGATTATATTAGGCAATCTAAATGGAACGATATGTGTAGGCTTGGTGCAATGTTAGCAAGGTCGATACTACATAGGTGAGAATATGCTACTTGTATGCTACAACGGTCCAAGTATTGTGTTATTCTCCGAAAGTTACGGGTAGACCCGGTGGACATAAATAGGAAAATATATCTTTTAATATATGTTGTTGGAGCTATATAGTTGTAGATGTGTTCCGTGTATGCCTAAATGTAGATCATAAAATTGTAGGGTTAAATATTATATGTGAATCTGAAAAATGTTGGGTATTAGTCCCTAAAGTTTTTTATTTATGAAGGAATGGTTCTCGTATGGAGAGTGTACTCATAATAGTATTAAATAAACGTCAAAATCCATATAAAAGTTTGATGGAATTAAGTTATTGCAACGATGTATGATCATCACTTTGATGATCAACAGAATGGAAATGAAACAAAAAGGGTTGGAAATTGACGCAGCGGATTATTCGAAACAAAACTTCAATCAATGAAATGTAGCAATCGGTGAGTTGAAGATACCAAAATGCCCAAGTTCGTTGATCCAAAGATACCGAACTCTAGCTATCTCAAACACGTTGATAGCTCACTATACCGTGTTCAAAGATCTACGATTCTTCGCACGTTGATCTAGCGCACTAGATTCCGTGAATCGGCTTCTACGATCGTTGAATCGAGCGCACTCGATTAACCGAAAGAGGAGATAGGAGATTACACTCAACTACCAATTGGTATGAAAGCACAAAGCTAACAAAAAGGAATTTTATTCAAAAATCAACCTTTTTAAATGTACAACACACGCCCCTATTTATAGAGTTTTCGACCCAGTCCCTAAGTCGTTGCCGACCTACGACACATCTTAAGTCGTGACCGACTTAACACAAAACGACTCAAGCTCTTTACAATACAGCCCAATGTAAACGACTCAAACCCTGGCCGACTTAACAAGTACGACCTACATACAACAACTCATCTGACTCAATGCGACCAACTTATGTATATTACCGACTCAACATATTACATACATGACCGATTCAAGCTGTTACCGACTCAACATCATGCCGACCTACGACTCAAAGAAACACGATTTAACTCCTTGCCGACTTAACATCCACGTGGCTTACCCTTCACCGACTTTCTTAGTTCGTAGCTCGTTAGCTCGGCACAACTGTCCCTCTGGTCTCCAATTAGCTCGGTCCCGACTTAGCCCTTCTTCATTAACTCGCACCCTTTCCACACATGATTCCTTAGGTTGGAAACGACTTATAGGTGAATCGTTGAGTCGTGTACGACTCATCAAGCTCGAATGATTCAGTCGTAACTTCTTCCCCTGTGGTCTGTTAGGTCGGGCCCGATCCAAGCGCCTAACCCGTAGCCGACTTAAAGCTTCCCTAACTCGTAACTCGGCTTCACTAGCTCGTAGCTCTTTCTCCTTAGGTCGGAACTGACCTAGCTTAACCTGTGTTCGACCTAAGCCTTCCATAGGTCGTGCTGCATCATCCTCCCCTGGTTGAGAAAAATTCGACCTCGAATTTGTAAATTTTTCCTCAACAATCTCACCCCCATGATATGGAATTAAATGTTTGACGTTAAAAACATCGGAAGTATAAACATCATCTGGTAACTTTAATCGATAAGCATTCTCATTGATTTTCTTCAAAACTTCAACTGGATCAATTTTCCGCGCTTTCAATTTATTGTATGTTCCCACTGGAAAACGGTCTTTTGTCAACACTGCATAAACCAAATCGCCTTCGTTAAATTCAACATTTCGTCGCTTCAAATCTGCAGACTTCTTATACTTCTCATTCGATTTCTCCAATCGTTCCTGAACGATTTTATGACATTCAGTCAGCTCATCAACAAAATCAACAGCTCGTTTAACTGTCCCCTTCGACTGTGGTACTACTGCCAAATCCAACGGTCCCCTGGGTAAATTTGAATAAACAATCTAAAATGGACTGAATCCCGTGCTACGATTCACTGCATGATTATGTGCAAATTCAGCTTGGCATAACTTCATGTCCCAACTTCTCAAATTATCCTGTACAAGACATCGCAACAAATTTCCCAATGACCCGTTAACAACTTCTGTCTGTCCATCAGTTTGTGGATGATAAGCACTACTAAATTTCAGCTTCGTTCCCACCATCTTCCACAAACTCAACCAAAAATGACTCAGAAAACGAGTATCTCGATCAGAAACAATAGATTCTGGTAAACCATGCAATCGATATACCTCCTTAAAGAATAATTGTGCCACTCGAACTGCATCCGCTGTCTTCTTGCAGGCAATAAAATGTGCCATCTTCGAAAACCTGTCCACTACAACAAATATTGAATCATTTCCCCTTTGAGTTCGAGGCAAACCCAAAACGAAATCCATGCTAATATCAACCCATGGCTTAGATGGTACTGGTAATGGCATATACAACCCTGCATTCGTGGCTGTTCCCTTTGACACCTGACAAATATGGCATCTCTCCACGAATCTTTCAACCTCTTTTCTCATCGACGGCCAAAAGTAAGACTGTGAAATCAATTGCAAAGTACGATCGCGGCCCACATGTCCTTCCTCGTGTAACTCTTTGACAATTTTCAATCTCAAGCTACAGTCTGGAATACACAAACGATTCCCTTTAAACAGAAAACCATCAACCAACATAAATTCATCGGTACTCCCATCCTTCACTTTCTCAACATATTTCACAAAGTAAGGATCTTCATTAATCATCTCTGGCAACATTTCAAACCCCGTCACTTCAACCTTCATTGTCGTTAATAAATGACTCCTCCTACTCAAAGCATCAGCTACTCGATTTGTCACCCCTGATTTGTGCTTAACGACAAAAGTAAACTGCTGTAAATATGCAATCCAAGATGCATGTCTCGCTGAAATCTTATCCTGCCCCTGTAAATGCTTCAATGCTTCATGATCTGTATAAAGGACAAATTCTTTCTGAAATAGATAATGTCTCCAATGTTTAATCGTTTGCACAACAGCATAAAACTCAACGTCATATGTACTGTATCTCATCTTTGCCCCTGACAACTTTTCACTGAAATAAGCAACTGGCTTCCCATTCTGACTCAGAACTCCTCCAATACCAACCTTCGAAGCATCAGTATGCAATTCAAACAATAACTGGAAATTAGGTAGAACAAGAATTGGCGCTGTCGTCAACAATTCCTTGATCTTCTCAAAAGCAACCCCCGCTTCTTCTGACCATACAAATTGTTTCCCTTTCATGCAATCGGTAACTGGTGCCATCACACTACTGAAATGTGGAATGAACCTTCGGTAGAATGATGCCAATCCATGAAAACTTCTAACTTCAGTGATAGTTCTCGGCTGTGGCCAATTTCTAATAGCTTCAACTTTACTCTGGTCCACTTGAATACCCTTTCCTGAAACAACATAACCCAGGAATAAAACACTGTGCGTCATAAACACACATTTCTTCGTAGCAGCATAAAATTGTTCTTCACGAAGAATAATCAACACTTCCCTCAAATGTAGAACATGCTCCTCCATACTCCTGCTGTAAATCAGAATATCATCGAAATAAACCACGACGAACTTCCCAATGAATGGTCTAAATATTTGATTCATCACCCGCATGAATGTACTAGGTGCATTTGACAAACCAAATGGCATAACCAACCATTCGTACAACCCCTCTCTTGTCTTGAAAGTTGTCTTCCATTCGTCCCCAGGTCTGATTCGAATTTGATGATAACCACTCTTCAAATCAATCTTTGAAAATATAGTTGCCCCACTCAATTGATCTAACAAATCATCCAACCTCGGCATAGGAAATCTATAACGAACAGTAATCTTGTTCAAAGCTCTACTGTCTGTACACATTCTCCATGTTCCATCCTTCTTCGGCACCAACAATGCTGGCACGGCACAAGGACTCAAGCTTTTCTGAACACGTCCCTGTTCCAACAACTCTTCCACCTGCCTTCGTAATTCCTCATGTTCCTTCGGACTCATTCGGTAATGTGGTCGATGTGGTAACACTGCTCCCGGAACAAGATCAATTTGATGTTGAATGCCTCTAAGTGGCGGTAACTCCTTAGGCAACTCCTCTGGAAAGACATCTTCAAATTCTTTCAAAATTGGCTTTGCTGCTTCTGGTATTTCAACTTCTTCACTACTCTCTCTCCCAATCAACAAAAATACTTCAGTCTCTTCCTCAACTTCCTTGACAAACTCCTTCAAAGTCAACAGAGTTTTCAACTCCTCAATCTCTTCTAGCTTGCTCTCCTTTTGTTGTTGCTTCTTAGGAACCAAAGTGATTTTAGTACCCTCGAACATGAAACTGTAACTATTGGCACGACCGTCATGTTGAACTGCTCTATCAAACTGCCATGGTCTGCCCAACAACAGATGACACACGTCCATGTCTACAACATCACACCAAATTTCATCTTTGTACTTCTTCCCAATAAAAAAATTAACACAAGCCCTTCGACACACCTTCACTTCACCACCCTTCCTTAACCATGCTAGCTTGTACGGTTTAGGATGCTTCTCAGTCTTCAAGTTCAATTTCCTCACTGCCTCTGTAGAAATAATATTATCACAACTTCCCGCATCAATAACGAACTTGCAAACTTTCCCCTGAATAGTGCATGTCGACTGAAAAATATTGCTTCTCAACCAACTAGAATCCTCTTCTTGCTTTGGTGTCAAACAACTTCTCCTCATCATAAGATTACAACCTTCATCTCCAAACAATTCTTCTTCCTCCTCAACATAAGGTGTATTTGAACATTCTGCCTCCTCTCCATTATCCTCCTCAACTTCTGCAACCATGGTTCTCTTCTTCGGCTTCGGACATTCATTGCTTTTGTGACCCAACTCCTGACAATTATAACACTTGAACCCACTGCTAACCTTCGCCTTCTCAGCCTCCTTCACCACTGGCTTTGAAACAGGTTTAGGAACATTAGAACTTCCACCAACACCCCTTGCTTGATTATTGGAATTAGTAAACACACCACCTCCTCGCCTTCCTTGTTTCTCCCAAGCCAACGCTTTCTGATGTGCCTCTGCAACGGATCTAGGATCGAACATATTAACCATATCCTGGATCTGCATTCTCAATCCCCCAATAAATCTAGCAGTTAGCTGTTCTTCCGTTTCCATAATATCATTCCTGGCAATGAGTTGTTAAAATTCATCAGCATATTCACTAACAGACTTTGTCCCTTGCCTCAGATTCTGCAACCTCTGGTACATAAGTGACTGATAGTTGTAAGGTAAAAAGGTAGATCTCATCAATTTCTTCATCTTATCCCATGATTCTATCTTTGACTTTCCCATTCTCTCCCTTGTAAGTTTAGTTTGCTGCCACCACGCCAAAGCTCTCCCCCTCAACCTAGTAGCAACCAACTTCACCCTTCTATGCTCAGGAACTTCCTTGAAATCAAAGATCTCTTCAACATTTGAAACCCAATCTAAAAACTCTTCAGCAACCATCCCGCCTTTAAACTCCGGAATCTCCATTTTCATACCCGATTCCCATCGACGATCATCTTCAACATCCCGATAAGAATTTCGAACTTGGTCTCGATCTCGATAATGAATACTAGTTCTATCACCTTCTTCAACAAAATCAAAAGTACGTCTACATCGATCTCGACCATTATCATCCCTTCGTTCATGCATACTTCTTTGACTATGTCTCTCTTCATCTCTATATACTTCATGTTCAAATTCACGTTGACTTCTTCTCTCTTCATGTGCATAGTCATGATGATCTCTTCGTGATGAAATTGACGTTTCTCTTCTCTCTCTACAAGAATGTGGTGATACCCTCCTCGCTTCCGTAACCGATGGCGAAACTCGGTTTCCTCCATGGTTCGAGTTTGGTGATCTCCTCCTTTGATTCAAATCATTCATCAATTTCTCCAATTTTCCAATGCCTTCATCAAACTTTTCATTAATACGTTGTTCCATAAGCTCGGCTTCTTCTCTACGATACAAAGCTTCAACGTTTTGATGACGATTAGCTCTCCTTGGTGGCATGATTGAAAAACTTCTCAAACTTCAACAATTCAAACACAAAACTCCAAAGCTTTCAACAAAATAACAAGTCTCGGCTCAACAATGTACGGCTTAGCTTGACTCGGCTTAACCCTTGGCTCGGCAACAAGTCGCGACTTAGGTTAAGTCGGCTCCAAATTCAAACACTCCACAAGGCTCGGCTGCTCCCCACTAGTATACACGGCCTTCTTCAATTTCAAACTCCTTTGTTCACTTTGATCCAAAATGTAATGGATCAAACAATTCAAACTTGTTGCAACTTCAATATGAACACGATGAACAACTTCAACTTCAAAAACTTCAAAAACTTCAAAAACTTGGCTCCAAGAATCAACTTAGCTATGATTGGCTAAGTATGGCTCCGATACCAATAATGACGCAGCGGATTATTCGAAACAAAACTTCAATCAATGAAATGTAGCAATCGGTGAGTTGAAGATACCAAAATGCCCAAGTTCGTTGATCCAAAGATACCGAACTCTAGCTATCTCAAACACGTTGATAGCTCACTATACCGTGTTCAAAGATCTACGATTCTTCGCACGTTGATCTAGCGCACTAGATTCCGTGAATCGGCTTCTACGATCGTTGAATCGAGCGCACTCGATTAACCGAAAGAGGAGATAGAAGATTACACTCAACTACCAATTGGTATGAAAGCACAAAGCTAACAAAAAGGAATTTTATTCAAAAATCAACCTTTTTAAATGTACAACACACGCCCCTATTTATAGAGTTTTCGACCCAGTCCCTAAGTCGTTGCCGACCTACGACACATCTTAAGTCGTGACCGACTTAACACAAAACGACTCAAGCTCTTTACAATACAGCCCAATGTAAACGACTCAAACCCTGGCCGACTTAACAAGTACGACCTACATACAACAACTCATCCGACTCAATGCGACCAACTTATGTATATTACCGACTCAACATATTACATATATGACCGATTCAAGCTGTTACCGACTCAACATCATGCCGACCTACGACTCAAAGAAACACGATTTAACTCCTTGCCGACTTAACATCCACGTGGCTTACCCTTCACCGACTTTCTTAGTTCGTAGCTCGTTAGCTCGGCACAACTGTCCCTCTGGTCTCCAATTAGCTCGGTCCCGACTTAGCCCTTCTTCATTAACTCGCACCCTTTCCACACATGATTCCTTAGGTTGGAAACGACTTATAGGTGAATCGTTGAGTCGTGTACGACTCATCAAGCTCGAATGATTCTGTCGTAACTTCTTCCCCTGTGGTCTGTTAGGTCGGGCCCGATCCAAGCGCCTAACCCGTAGCCGACTTAAAGCTTCCCTAACTCGTAACTCGGCTTCACTAGCTCGTAGCTCTTTCTCCTTAGGTCGGAACTGACCTAGCTTAACCTGTGTTCGACCTAAGCCTTCCATAGGTCGTGCTGCATCAGAAATATAACGTACAATCAATTGAATTGACAAAAACGGCAATGGAAGTAAGAATAGCAATGAGTTTATGAATAATGGAATTGCTGATGCTGCATGTTGCTGTATTGATGTAACTGTTGCTGCATTGAAGATGCTGCATGTTGAGGTGTATTAAGCAGTCGAACATAGAGAATCACTTCATACTTTAGAGTGGACATGTAGGAGAACCACAAGCATGGCCTGTACATGAAACTGTGGCTGTGAATGAAGTAGCGGGCTTGCATGGAGGAAAGGGATATGAAACTGTATATGCAAATGAACTGTGAACATGGCCTGGACAAAGAATCACTTAAGGCTTGCAAATAAAGTAGGGGACATGCTAGCATGGCCCGCACATCAACTGAAGGACAGTGGCTTGTGCGAAGAAAATGGTTGTACTTCTGCAGTGAAGCAAGCATGTTGGGGGTGAAACCAAGGTTTTAGATTCCGGCCGGCACGCCGAAACTCCGATCAATCCGTTCCGGTTCCCGCGGAGGGCGGACTGGAATCGTATCATATTTCCGTTTTCGGATTTCAAGCAAAAAAAACTTACAAATTGAAAACTCACTTTTATCTTCTTCGATGGTAGCATGCTTTCTTTCAAAGTGAATAGGCTCGTAGTCATTTAACGGGTAGCTACCTTCTTCTTCTCATTTTTTCTTCTGTTGGATACGAATTAAAGAAGTGAAGCATTGGCACAGATTAAATATTCAGGTTTGAACGAAGAGGAAAAGCATAGATTTGATATTTCGGTCTGAACGAAGAGGAAAGAGGGAAACAGAGATCACCTTACAGAGCATCGTGCTTTAATTATTATGCTTTATAATTGGTCCTATGCTTGGATTTGTTTTGGATTGCAAATATCTTATATAAAATATGATGATACATGAATTTATATTCATAATTCGACTAAATAATTCTATAAATAAATTTAGTAAATCATAGCGTCTAACTTGAGTGTAAATAAAAAATATTGTACCGGTCTGTAATGCACGGAATTTGACAACCGGAATTAAAGTGGAATTTTCGAAACTTCCAAAACGGAAATGAAATCTTGCAAATTGACAATAAACGGAACGGAAACGAAAAGCGGAATTTCGACTCTTGGGTGAAACAATGTGAAAATGAATTGATACAGGTCTGTAATGCACAAATGGACTGCTAGCGTGTTAGGGTGAATTAGTGGATGGGAAAGTATACTTGAAGCATGCATGTACTGGAGGTTGCCTGGGAGAAACTACAGGCTTGCATGAGCTTCGGCCACATGAATTGATACAATGCGAAAATGAACTTGTTGTTGAAAGAGACAATGCTGAAATGGGGAAAGCTACAGCTCTGTAAGCGCTGCAGTAGAGGGGATGCTGAAACACGACTATACTGCATGGACAAGTGAGGATTCGAGCTCTGTAAAGAGGAGATGAAGAAGTGAGAATGTCGAGCTCTATCCAGAGGAGATGAGTGGTCGAAGCACTGTTGTACTGCGTGTACTTAGAAAAAAAAACATACTGCACTGTTGCATACATTTATCATACGTATATAACTTGTTCCTTTGCTCGTATAAATACCTGGATCTCTAAATTTTTAGCGTACGCTCCAGATATTTGTGTATCTTAAATAGAGTTGTTAATAAAAGCTTTGTGTATATCCATAGGGATACTAAATTTATATATCTGAGTAGATATACTAAAGTTATTTATCAAAGCTTTGTACCATTTGTATATAGCAATATGGATACTAAATTTATAATGGGTTTGATAATATGCATAATGCATAAACATATGTGTGTATGCCTAAAGATCTGTTGTACTTATTCATGGGGGTGTCTAACCTTTAAGCAAGAAATGCAAAAGCAATTTGTTTTATGTACGTGTATGTAAATGCGTATGTGTGTGCATATGTATTTGTGCGCACACATATAAAAGTGTGTATTAACACATATATATTTATTTATGAAAATACATTGCCTCTAACTTTGGTGTTTTTGATGCACAATAGCTGGTAATCAACAAGTAGTAATACTCAGAACATGGAAGTTTATGAATTTCAAATCTATAAATACCCCAAAAATATATGTAATAAAAAAGCCTCCATTAAACATGAAGACAACTGAACTGATGTTGTTTTTATCCTCCTGGTCCTCTCAAGCTTATATGCAGTTAACTCTTGTAAGTTCAAATCTTCCTATTACCTTTGCCTTCTTTAAGAACAAAAATTTTCAATTGAAGTATAGAGTAATGAAACACAAAATGCTAGTTACTTTATGTATTTTTGATAAATAGATGAATAGGGATTGAGCATGAAGAATGTAATAAAAATAAAACCAGATTGTTGCATGTTATCCCGCCTTTTTAGCAAGACCGTGATATCAAAAGATCGACCGAGAAAAGCAAGATAGCTCGTCTTAAAGATTGGTCAACTCAACATCCCAACAAAGCAAGTTCTGTTAAATGACTTTTCCTCTAAGATCTCATACGGAGATGGGTCCAGGGGGGTGCCATGCCCCCAAGGTGGGGGTGCGGGGGCAACGTCACCGCTACGGTGTTCGACCTGACCGGTCAGGTCGCATGGGTGCAGGAGGCAGCGCCTCCGACGGGGTGTGGGGCAGCGCCCCGTCCAAAACGGTATACGACTTAAAGAGTGAAGTAATCCAGTGACTCAACTAGTTAACGACCTAACCAATGAAGCGACCTAGCGACCTAACCAATGAAGCAAGTTAGCGAACTAACTGATGAAGCGGGCTAACGACTTAACAGAGTTCATGACTTAACAGACCTCACGACTTAGTGACCTAAAACTTCACGAGTTAACAGCTCACAGGAAAGTTCGCGACCTAACGACCTATAAATCCAAGCGACCTACGACCTAGAGCAACTCAGCAGTCAGCGACTTAACTACTCAATGGCTCAAGCGACCTACCTGCTAAGCGACTTATGCTTCTCCTCAATAAAGTTAGGTCGCTCGCGACCTAACTCTTCTCCTAAACCCATAGGTCGCTCGCGACCTAACCCGCCATCACCTAGGTCGCTCGCGACCTAACCAGTCTCACCTCATCAAAATCAGGTCGCTCGCGACCTAACACCCATAGGTCGCATACGACCTAAAGCATACCCCGCCTTTTCCCTTAGGTCGCTTCAGGCCATACATCCTAATGCCGTTATCCCTTAGGTCGCCCTCCTTCTTCTGCCGCTCCTCTAGGTCGCCAACGACCCACCTTAGGTCGCTCCAACCGGCCTACGACCTATCTTAGGTCGCTCCAGCCGACCTAACTCCGAAGTCGCCTATAAATACTCCACCAACTCCACATTCGGGGGGGGGGGGGGGGGGGGACTTTTTTGGATTTCAAGGCGCCTATACTCTGCTGATTTCTCGACTCTCCAAACACTTCAAACACTGAAGAATGTTCATCTAGAGATCAACCTCATTAACCATGAATCCAAAGAGCAATTCATCATCAAAGTTCAAACTTCTTTCTCTGATCGTGTTGTAATTGTAAGATCGTATTGTAAAAGTGTTGTGATCAAGAGATCGTGTTGTAAAAGTGTTGTAATCTTGTAAAGTGAGCTCGAAAAACATAATGGAGGATGTAAAGGGGATGTAGGCTTATTAGAAGCCGAACCACTATAAAAATCTCTGTCCCTTTTACTTTTTCTGCTATTTTCTTTTTACTTTAATTCTCGTGCAAACGGGTGGTGCTTTCATTTCATCACGGCATACACCGGGTGTTAGCGTTAAAGCCATTTCTACCGTTAACATTGCACAAAGCGGGCTGACTGCAGCCGCCCTGGAGGGAAGGGAAAGCACATATTCAGACTGCGTCAAACATGTTGGTCGACCAAAGAAGAAAGAATTGCCCTATATGCGACTGCTGAATTTGGCTATACATATGCATATTGAACCATCAATTAATAAAGTAACCCATATACACACCTACTCTCTGTAATGTATGTTATGCACATAGGTTGATTGATTTAATAAAAGTTATTTGTTTCCATTTGACGTGGTGTATCTTCGGGCCACGTGTACTCATTAATTCCATATGTCAATTTTATTGCATTTATACGATGGTATACATTAAATGCATGCATATTGTGATATTCTTTTAGCTTGCAAGTGCTAAAGGAATTTGCAACAATACTGAACAATAAATAGGTCATATCAGATTCTTGAACTACTTTGGTTCAATATAAGAATTTCATTATTTTGAAATAAAAATCTTCAATATTCCATTAATATATTTGGTCATTAAATACGACAAAATACAAACTTATACTTTTATTTTATCGATATCAGTTATCACAATTTTTTTTTTTAACTCATTTTCATTTTGAGATAGTTTGGAACTACAAATGATGATATGGAACCAAAATAAAGAGTGAATTATTTTAACTAATAGTCTCAACTAACAAATTATTCATGACAATGTCAGATTTTTAGTCTTTGCTTTAAGAAGTTTTTTAGTGTCTGCTGGTCTAATTTAGTTCAGTGATATCTTAGTATTTGATGTAGGTGAGGTGATCATACAAAATATTGTCAGTTTATAATTCACGATAAATAGCTCGTCCTCTCACTACTAGAAAAAAACGAAATAGCGACGGATGGGGCGACGGCTTCCGACGGTGAATTTCCGACGGCTTTCGACGCGGGCCGTCGGAAGCCGTCGGAAATTCGCGAATACCTGCACTCGACCGAGCCTTTCTTCCTCATTTTCCAGCTTTCCTCAATCTCACCAAAAAACCCCAAATCCATATTTTCCACCTCCATTCGCCAATTTCGTGATTTTTTTCTCCTTCCACGCTGCTGATTCAACGCCTCTTGCTCTCAATCTCAGGTATAATCTCTTATTTTTCTGAAAATTTCAGTTTTTACCCTAATTTTAGATTTGCATAAATTGATAAATTAGGACGAATTAGCGATTGCAATTGTTTGCATTAGCGTAATAATGGTTTATAGCATCACATGACATACATATTTCATCTTTTATCGTGAAATTGTGAAAAACACGTATACTTTGTGGTTGTTCATGTATATGTAAATTGTTGTGTATGCCCTGATTCGACGATTGTATACGTTATTTGGCATACGATAAAATGATTGAATGAACTAGGAGTATTATATTGTGCACGTATTTACTAATGAAACAAAAAAATGCATTACTCTAAATTATAATTGTGTGTATTAAAAAAAAAATGTTAAATCAGCCTTTTTGATGCGTAATACGTCGAATAACTGTGTTAAATTTATATATATATATTTGTAAATGTGAACAGTGAGTAAAACTGTATTTTTGAGTAAAATGCGCGCATGTTAACCGACAAATGTCCCTTAGAGAGTTTTTGGCCCCGTCTGACTAGTGTTGTACATGATCGTTGTATAAATAGTCGTTTTTTTCGAAAAACGACCATTTATATTCGTACAATGTTTGTCGGATTTGTCCCTGTATTGGACAAGTTATGAACACAGTAAGAATTTACATTTTGTATACTACTTCGTCTCAAACGGTTCATAAAATTTCGCCCTAACTTTTCTTTTTTGTTTCCTGCGTACACGCATTTGTGTACAATGCAAGGAACAAAAGGGAAATGCTGCCGAAATTTTATTGAATCGTTTGAGACGAAATGATATACGAAATGTAAATGCTTACTGTGTTTGTAATGGAAAGTAGGATGTCTGACCAATGAATAAAAAATTATATATATTTTTAATCGTTACCTACGTTAAAAAATGAAATGTGCCCTATTTGAAAATATTTTTAAATTTGTGAAGTTGTTCTTTAAATTCAAAATATTATACGACCATGAAAATAATCTTTTTTGAATTTGTATTCTTCAAAATAAATATTAATTTTTGAACTTCTCATTTTGTCAAATAGGAAAAATGATTGATTATTTTGTTGATCGGAGGAGATGGATGTACCAAAGAAAAGGACTGAGGGGCTCAATAAAAGAAGATTTTTATAATGGTATAAACGTGTTTGTTGAATTCGCTTTAAGTAATAACGGAAACGATCCAGAAATTCGTTATCCGTGTAGTAGGTGTAGACATTTGAAGTATTTGTTACCAGATATTGTGAAAGTTCATTTGTGCCAACACGGTTCGTACCCGAATATTATGTTTGGGATCGGCATGGAGAAGTTGTAGCAAATACTTCTGTAGAGTCTGAAAGTGTCGTTAACGAAATAGTTTCAACGACCCGTATAGGAAATATGGTCGAAGATGCAGCACGATCAATGTTTCCTATGGTTCAAGTTGACGACGATGATGGAAATGTTGAAGAACCAAATATTGAAGCTAAAAAATTTACGATTTACTAGATGCAGCTAAGAAACCTATTTGGGATGGTTGTAAAAGCGACACTCAGCTGTCAGTAATCGCAGAATACATTGCGATGAAGTCAAAATACAACATCACTGAAGCTGGGTTTACGGCTGTTGTACAAGCTGCAAAAAGACATATGCCGTCCGATAATCTAATGTGTGAAAATCACTACGAAGTTAAAAAACTTATGTCGGCTTTTGGTTTACCGTATCAGAAAATAGATACATGTTTAAAAGGATGCATATTGTTTTGGAAAGAAGACGCAAACCTTAGAAATTGTAAAGTTTGTAACCAGGAGAGATACAAACCAAGAAAAAAGAAGGGGAAGGAAGTTCCGTACAAGCGTATGCACTACTTACCCATAACTCCAAAACTTCAAAGATTATATGCATCTTCTGTAACTGCGTCTAATATGAGATGGCATAGCGTGAAAACAGAGGAAAGGGGTACGTTGACACATCCAGCCGATGGAGAAGCATGGATGCATTTCGATAAAACGTCTCCAAATTTTGCAGCGGAGAATCGAAATGTTAGATTAAGATTATGTACGGACGGTTTTTCTCCATTTTCTCAATTTGGTTCTAAATATTCATCATGACCCATTATCGTCACACCGTATAATTTACCTCCATGGATGTGCATGAAAACGCAATATATGTTTCTTACTGTTGTCGTTCCTGGCCCCGACGATCCGACACAAGGAATCGATGTATATTTACAACCGTTGATTGAGGAGTTAAAAATACTGTGGAACGAAGAAGTAGAAACATACGATGTGTCCAAGAAGAAAATTTTTCGTATGTTTGCTTCTTTGTTGTGGACTATAAGTGATTTTCCTGCCTATGCAATGCTTTCGGGATGGAGTACTGCCGGTCGTCTAGCATGTCCATATTGCATGGATGAAACACGAGCGTTTTCTTTACCTCATGGTAAGAAAATTTCATGGTTTGACTGACATCGATATTTTCTCCATGTAAATCATCCCTTCAGAGGAGACAAGAAAATTTTTTTAGCTAATAGAGTAGAAACCAGACAACCACCGACGATATGGTCAAGCGAAGACATATATGAACTTGTTAAGGACTATCCAAAGATATATGAAATTGGCGAGCAAATAGAAATTGAAGGCAAATCAGTTGTTCATACAAACAAACTATTTTTTGGGAGTTGCCGTATTGGAAACATCTTCTGCTTCGGCATAACATAGATGTGATGCACAATGAGAAAAATGTATTTGATAATGTTTTTAACACAATTTTGAATGTGAAAGGGAAGACGAAGGATGATTTGAAATCAAGACGTGATATAGAAGAATTATGCAAACGTCCTGAGCTTCATATGAAACCAAATGACAATAAAAAACCCAAAGCTTGTTACGAATTAGATAATAATCAAGTTAAAGCTGTGTTAAAATGGGTGGAAGGGTTAAGATTTCCTGATGGGATATCATCAAATCTTCGTAGAAGTGTTGACTTTAAAAATGGTAGATTAAGCGGAATGAAAAGTCACGACTGTCACATAATGATGGAAAATTTATTCCCTATAATGTTCAAAGAACTACTGCCGTTAAAAGTTTGGAAAGTAGTAACGGAGCTTAGTATGTTTTACAAAGAGCTTTGTTCGACTACTTTAAAAGTGCAACGTTTACGTAAACTTGAAGTGGACATTCCTATATTACTTTGCAAATTAGAGAAAATATTTCCGCCTGCTTTTTTTAATGTGATGGAACATTTACCTGTTCATCTCCCATCTGAAGCACGACTTCGAGGTCCTGTCCAATACGGATGGATGTATCCATTTGAGAGGTATGTAATATATATGTTATAACGTAATTTAATTGCATTTGAAAGATGAAGTTAATATAAATTAATGTTGCGTAGATATTTGAATCATCTGAAGAAAAAAGTGAGGCAAAAAGCACGGGTTGAAGGTTCGATATGTAAATCTTACATCGAAGAAGAAGCTTCATTCTTTTTCTCTCACTATTTCAGTGACCATGTGAATATTTCATTTGAAAGTGTTCCTCGTAATGACGAAGGCGACGAACAAGAGTCCACTCAAGCAATGTTATCTATTTTTAGACAACATGGTCGGCCTTTTGGAAAATGTGTAGAAATATGGCTAGACGATAGAGATCTTCATGTAGCACACACTTATATTTTTCTAAATTGTGCCGAGGTTGCACCGTTTGTTAGGTAATCTGAAATAATAATTTGTGTTTTATTCTTTTCTTATATGCATGCGCGTGTATAACCTAATGTAACAATTTGTTTATATAAACAGTGTTTATGAACGTGAACATCCGAACGGAGATCTCAGTAAAGAATTTTCCGGTTGGTTTTCAAATTACGTTTATGAGCCGAGAAATTGTGTTGTTGACGAAGGGTTGCAACATCTTGCGATGGGACCAAAAAGAGTGGTCAAGACATATCCAATATATTTCGTCAACGGATATAAATTTAACACCAAAGAATACGGTGCAGAAAAATTAACAAATAATACTGGTGTATTTGTTAAAGGTAGTGACGATCCAGAAAATCATTTAAATGATTTTTATGGCGTTCTGACACAAATTTTGCAACTGACATATTTCTCACGACCCGCGGAGGAGGTGTTTCTATTTAGATGCAATTGGTTTAGCAATGTTCCAGGTTCTGGAATTAATGTGTACAAGGATTATAATCTTATCGAAATAAAGCATACATCGCACTATCACAAGTATGATCCTTTTGTACTAGCCAAACAAGCATTGCAAGTTTATTACGCTCCTTATCCGTCTCTTAAAAGAGATAAAGCAGATTGGTCTGCAGTTTTTAAAACAAAGGCCAGATTCACATTCGATGGGAAGAATATTCCCGACGAACAAGCTTATCAGGCAGATCTTGAGCAAAATAACGAAATAATAATTACAGACGATCATACAGATTTTGGTCCCTTGATCGATGAATCAAATGTTTTGGTAGAAGCGTTTGACAGTGCAGAGGAAAATATCGTCGAAAACGAGATCGAATCTGAATCAGAAGACGATGATGACTGATACAAATCTGAATCTGTTTTTTTGCAATTGATGTAACCATGTTAAATTCTTGTTGTATTATGAAATTGATGTAACTATGAAACCAAATCCATTTACTATTGTTTGCATGTTGAATTCTTGATGTATTATTAAATTGATGTAACTATGAAACCAAATCCGTTTACTATTGCATGTTGAATTCTTGATGTATTATGAATCAGGTATAACACACTTTCATTTCTATTTCCATTTCAGTCATTAATTAAGCTGCAATTTGTACCGTTGATGTCATTTTCATATGAAATATATTTCATTATCATGTTTTTATACTCTTATATAGTGATGTGTATATGTCACAGGTTTATCAGTATGTTGTATAGAGGTAGGAGCTCTTCCCGATCTTCAGGAGGCGATGGCAGTGGCCCATCGCAAGAGCCACAGCGTGCGGTTGTATCTTTGGTCCCTAGAGCAGAAGGGTAATTAGAATTAAATTTTATTCAGCATCTTATTTTTTCTATGATATACGTATGTACTTATCTATATCGTACTTAAAAACAGGAGGTTTGACCTACTTCCCTCTAAAGTTGTGCTGGACGTCTCTAGAGCAGCAGCATATCGCAGTAGGATGAGTGCGTGCTGGCCGAAGTGGGATTCCATCCCTCCTCACATCATAGAGTGCATATGGCAGGATGTTCTATTATGTATAATTTTTCTGTTTTCCATTTTTAATTCGTTTTTGTCGTTTTTCTATTGTTTATCGTTTAAAGTGTAATCTTTTTTTCACACGGGCTGAGATAAACATCCAGACAGACGATATGATGCTGGCACGAGCATACTGGATGAGGAAGATGCGCAAGAACTACAGGGACACGATATCTGAGATTAAGAAATCTGGTAAGAAACCAAAGTGGATGGGAGAGAGCGTGTATCAAGCTTGGTTGAGCTACTGGGAGACGGACGAGACGAAGGCAAGTATACTATTTTTTTTTGAATTATTAATTTGACGTGATTGAAAAATAATGTATCAAATTTTGAATGTACAGGCAGAGTCGGATAGAAACTCTGCAAATAGAAATAAGAATCCCGTCACTCATCGCGGAGGATCGAAGTAGTTTCAGCAGTATCGGCAGGAGTTGGTAAATTTACTGAATAATAAATGTAAATAGTTTATGCTATATGATTCTAAATGTATAATAATTGTATGTAACAATCAAATTCAGGAAGCCGAGGCACAGGGTCCTGTCAGCTATATGGACGTGTTCACCCGTACGTATGCTGTCGAGCATGTTAATCCAGACGGGACTGTTTCGTACACATGACAGGACGATAAATCCAGCAAAAGCCATGTAAGCATATTTCATTTTATTCACTATTAGTAATTGTTTTAATTGTTAAATTATGATGAAATAAGATATGATATTATTAATTTGTTAATGCAGGAGATGTTTATGGAGCAGCGGCAGAAACTCCTTGCTGATACAGGTCGAGAACAGCCGACGACCGATGAGAAGGACGCTATTTTTGAGTCCGTTATGACTCCAGCTGAGCATGGTCGACGATACGGATTTGGCAATTTAGCGGTAAATAATTTACTTTTTATTAAAATACTTAAAATATGGTATTTTTACCTTTTCAAAACAATAAACTTGGATTTTATTTATTTTTCAATTATTGCAGTCCAGTAGTCATAGTAGGGGACGACGGAGCAGACCACAGAGCGATTTAGCAAGTATAGAAGAATTGCGGACTAGAGTGTCCCAATTGGAGGAGCAGAACCGCCAAAATGCCTTGCAGACCGCACAGTTGTTAGAGTACATACAACAGTTTGGTGGCCGCTTCCCTTCCTTAGCTGGCTCTGGATCTGGAGGAGATTGACTCATTGCTTGCTTGTTCGTTGTTCAGGTATGTTTTGTTTGTGTAGAATGATTTGATAGACGGTGTGGGTAATTATTGATTTGTATAATTATGTATGATACACTTGGTTTTCTAGTTTTATTAGGACATATGCATGAGAATATTGATAAATTTATGTATTAACAATATGGTGGAACAGTTATTGTTAATGTTGGAATGGATATGTATGTTTTTTATCTTATTTTGATTGTATTTTTATTTATTTGTGCGTTTGTTAAATATGTTGTAGTTTAGGTTTGGATCTTTAATTGGATTATTGTATATTGGGTTGTGAAATATTGATATCAGAGTATTTGAAAGAGAAATGTGGTTGGAAGGCTATGTTTGCAGTGAATATAATTTTTTTTTTTGCAGATTTCCGACGGCTCCCGACGGCTTATCGGTCAAAATTTCCGACGGCTTCCGGCGCATTGGGTCGGTCTATAACTCAGTATTTCCGACGGATTCCGGCGCACGTTGGAATCCGTCGGGATCCGTCGAAAACCGTCGAAGTTAGTCGGAATAATATACGGCGCCGTCCGTCGGAAGCCGTCGGAAGTACTGCTCTCCGACGCAGTCTTTTCCGACGGTTTTTTCCAACGGCGGCCGACGGCTTCCGACGGCCGCCGACGGTTTCTGGCCGTCGGAAATTCTGTTTCTCCTTGTAGTGTCTACCTACACACACGCATGCATGCATGCATACATATACATATATATATATATATACACACACACATATACATACATATACATATACATATACACACACACACACACATATATATTATATGTATATATATACAGACACATATAGAGATATACACACACATCCACACTCCTTATTTTATCTTTAATCTTTAATATTAACAATAGAAATTTAATGAATTAGATCCACAGTGTTGTAATGAAATTTAGAAAATACCCTTCTATGATCAAAGTGTAACACAATGACATATTAGCTAGCAAAACCACCTCATTAAAAGGCAACAAGACCTAAGTAAAACTAGAGTTATCAGAATTTTATCTAACTCATTTGCAAAACCCATTAACTCTCTTTGTAAATAAGTTGGATCGGCATATTTATAATCATTTATTAAACGGGTCATATTCATTTATTACCCTTTATGAAATGAGTCATAGTTACATAACCCATTATTAAAATTTATGACGAATGAGGATATGTACGTGTATATATAAAAGCCTATCGAAATTATATCTAGAAATATCTAATTAATAATAATGCTATATGTTTATGTTTATGTAACTATATATTAAAATATATGTCATAAAGCTTTATGTAAGTGTCCTCACACACTTAGTTATTCTCACACTCTTAGTCTTTTGATAGACCATAATATAAGATAGGAAATATATATATATATATATATATATATATATATATATATATATATATATCCACATATTTTTCAAAGGAGATAAAATGAACCTGTAGTGATATAGAATCCAAACGCGAGATGGATTATCATCAATACGGCATGAAATGTCGCACCCCATCAGCATGAAAAGTCAACAACTAGCAAGTGAGAAGAGATCAAAACCCTACAGCTATGAAGACGTCGTGTGCTATCAAGGTAAAAGGGGATGCCGCATTGATCCTATGCTACACTCAATCAATGCCGCACCGATTTCATGCCGCACTCAATCAATGCCGTATAGATTGCATGCCTCACTTAGTCAATGCAGCATTGATTCATCAATGTTACATGCCATTAGAGTAGCAATGATGTCATACAACAATAGCGAATGTTGTCATACGAAGCCGATTCCCTTGCTTATCAATACCACCTCTCTTCAATACCATGCTCTATCAATTCCGCACCTTATCAACTTCAATATCGCATCTCTTCAATGTCGCATTTCATGTAGCGTCGAGTCTCTTTAAAGCCACCTATCGTCAATACATTATCATATTGATATCGTACTTTATCAACCAAGGCAATTCATTAAGAAGCGTGTCGCTGACATAATAATAGGCATCACATATCAATCAATGTCGCATTCCATGAATATCGCATGTTATCAATGACGCACAACATAAATGCCGTGGATGTCAAAGGCCATACAATTCAAAGAAAGAAATTAAAATTATTCACATGAACAAATTCAAGAAGTTTGGTGTATTTTCCTTCATAAAGCTTCAAAGGCATTTATGTTAATGTCATCACTAGGATACAATCAAAGTCCCACATTGTCAATGGAAGCAAGCCTACATTCTTCCAACCACTATAAATAAAGATGCACCCCTTCGTGGAAAGAGGCCATAAACCTCTTTCTCACTGTAATCACTTTTTCCAATTAGCATCAACTAATGACATAAAGGATAACGAGGGAGAAAATGACATATTTGTAAATAATGACCTATGCAATTAGATAATTGCGTATTTGTACATTTTGTAACATGTTGATTATTGAATAAAGAAATTGAGTCTATAGCCGTTTGGACTTGTCTATTTTATCTTTTGACTTATGAATAATATTTCATATAAACTTGTGCATTGTTATAAAACAAAGAGTATTATTGGAATTTATTTGGACAAGCCCGTTTGTACACACACCTTGAACGTTTAACCAAATTTCGGTTTAACATTTTGACGCTAGAAGGAGGGTTCAAATCTCTACATGTTCGATGACCAAAATACCATAGAAGGAATTTTTGAATCTCGTGTCTATAATTGATTTTGAATTTGAAAGCTAAGACGCTGTTTGGCTTGTCGTTTTTAGTTTTGTATTTTCGTTTATACAAAAATGCGTCCGTTGTATGTATTGTTGAAAAAAACAATTTTGAAAAATGAAATTAACATGCAAAATAGAAATCAAGATTTTGTTTTTCGTGTTTCAAGAGATAACAAAAGCACGGAGAATAATCCAACCCTTTCATTGCCCGTTGGTCGTCGCAATGGCTAAAAATTATAAACATTTTCTTCTATTTCTTGTTATTTCTTAGTGCAATTTGAAAACATAAAACTCAAAATACAAAGTGAAACCAAACCGTCCTAACATGGTCAATGTGACAGCTTTTACGGGTATGATCGAAATCACATAGATGTGGAGGCAAGCGAACAGGAATGCCGCTTCATTTGTTATCCCGTTATCTTCGACCCAAAATTTTAAAATGTTATCTCATCGTCCTCTCTGCCCATCCTCCTCTCTGCTCAAATATAAAATTTCCCATTTGTTAGCAACTCAGCTCCAATTCTTAACCAGTAACAATCGGTCTTCATTTGTCCAATAATCAAAATAAAGAATGCCGAATCCATCCCCAAGTCGCAAGCCAATCGGCATAGCCAACCATCACCAATCTCATTATTTTCTGATCCTACAATGGATATTGAATTTATAGATCTGGGTTATTTAGAAGTAGATCTGAAGGACTTCAAAGCTAATCTTGCCCTCGTGAGCATCAGATGATAAAGTGATTGATGATGCCAAGGTTGAAGCTCCATGTTAAAACTAGAAATTTCATCCCGAAGATCAAAATTTGATGAGGAAAATGTGTGCTAACGGATCTGATTTTTTAAGGAGATTCATGCCGTTGGGTAACACATGCCATAAGATTAATGAACCTGAAGATATTGATGCCGAAGTGTGCAATATTGTGCTATTGATGCCGAAGTGTGTGGTATTGAGTATTAATGCCGAAGAAAGCGGCGTTGATACTAAATCCATTGATGCCGAAATTTGTGATAATAATGCCGAAGTTTTTAATGCCGCAAGTCGGTGACGCGCTGAGCTAAGTAATGCCGTAGAGTTAAGAAATGCCACAGGGTTATCTAATGTCGCAAGTTAAACAAAGCCGTTGGGAAACTCATGTCGAAGCCCAGCTTCATGTCCAAGCCCAGCTTTATGTTGAAAGTTTCCAGATCTAAGAAGAATTGATTGATGTCAGAGCTCCAACGATTTCATTTCAAAAACGATGATTTCAAATGATTCAAACTTCATGTCCAAATTCAAGGGCTAACGTTGAAAATGATGGGTGCTGGAACCAATGATAGATCTGAGACATCAGACCTCATATCAAAATTCAATTTCATGTAGAAGATAATCAAATCTTACTTCGAAGGCAATCAAATATCAATTTAAAGGTGACTAGGTTCCATTTCGTAAGTATAATAATTCATTCCAAAATAGAGGGCTCTAACCTTAGAGCTTCCCACTAAGGTTGATAGTTTCGTTTTAGAGGTTATCAAAATTTTGAAGTTAACAACTCCAAAATTTAAGTTTCAAAATTTTATAAATATAAGAGTTTCAAAGTTTAAAATCTTGAAAGCATTTAGATTTTGGAAGTGAAAATCTCAAATATGTAGCTGGTTTTGAATTTATGAAATTTTGTACATAAGATTTCGAATACATATATATGGATTTTCATACAGGAAAGCTGTACATATAGAGCTTCATGTATATATATCTCAGTTCCTAAACATACAAGTTCTATACACATCAGCTTTCGAAAATATATCTTAAGCTTTCAAATTATGGGTACAACAAATTTGGATATACTTGGGTCTTGAATAAATACCGGCTTCATATACTAGTTTTAAATATATCAGCTTTTCAAGTATATATTGCTTAACATGTATGAACATATGTAACGACCTGTACTTAACTATTTTAAATTATTAAATGTAATGTGATTACTGGATAAAAATGGGTAGAAATAAAAATTTATTGATTTATTATTGTAGTTTATTGAATAATAAAGTTTTGAGATAAACAATTCCGAAGATTTTGGCCATAACAAATATTGAAATAGAATTCTATATGTTGAATGGGTTATAATCAATAGTTGGAATTGAATAGTGAATACTAAATGACTGTAAAATGAAAGCAGTTGTTTCATTATTTGAATTCATTTTAAAATTAAATTTTATAAGTTAAATAGCTTATACCGAAATATGGCGATTCATTAGACAATTAAATTGTTTAAATTTAATATTGCAATTATTTAAATAATTGAATCTTGAATTAATGTGAATAAAAATAGTATCGAAAATTGATTTAAATTTTATTTAAATAAGAATGAAGATTGTTAACATTTAAAATTTGATTTAAAAGTGAATAATAAGAAATTGAAAATTTTATATTATAATTAACGAGTAAAAATAGCCATTTTGGACACTGTCTCGGATTTCGATAAAGCTTGTGTCATCGGATCCGTAATAGTGAATTATTATAGGATTTCAAGTTTCGTATCGATCGGACTCGTCGTTTGGCCGTGCGAGCTTGAAACGCGTAAAAATTAATTTAAGGAATTCGCTTAACATAAATTGATTTTGAAAAGCTATCTTCTACATATGATTGAATTAGGCCTCGAGACTAGTTCCATTGTATTCGGAATGAAGGTAAAACATTAAGGATGTCAAGTGGCACGCTTCCTTTGGAGTTCGAAATTCCACGGGCCAATCGAGTCAGATATTCTCTTTATTATAATAGTGTTCCGGCACGCGCTTCGCGCGTGACAATAGTACACCCTTCGTGGATAAATTGATTTTTTTACAAATTATATATGTTTAACCTATTTAAAAAAATGATTTTTCATAAATATTTGGTTATGATTTTACGTTGGAATCATGTGTAGTAAGCTTCAATTTTTATTTCTAAGTTGCATCGTTTATTTTTTTTATTAGTTTGAATTTTTATTTCTAAGTTGTATTGTTTAATTTTTTTTGTTATTTTGAATGTTTTTTTTCCGTTATCAATTAATAAAAAGAAAAAATGTATAGAAACTTTATTTGTTAAATCATATTTTTAAGTGATATTAAATTTGGTAATATATGTAAAACAACGTTATAAATTTGCAAAAAATATGTTTGCTAGATTTTTAAGTGATTAACATTTGCTAATATCCATAATATGCAGTTGACGATAATATTATACGTAATAAAAGTATCGTGCTATATGCATGAATTTAGAATCAAGTATGTTGATGCTATTTTTTAGGACCAATTAATAGATGCACTGAGTTCAAGAACAAATATGCAGATGCTATTTTTTAGGGTCAGTTAGTGGATAATTTTTTTAAAGAATTGTATATAAAGGGTAATTTTGAAAATTCATGGTCGGACCAAAAGATTGCGCTTATAAACCAACTATTAATAAAGATATATGTATATATATATATATATGTATATGTATATTATATTTTCTTTCCTCGATAATACGTACAAGCCGCCGTCTTTTTGTCTACTCTTCCTTCTCCCTTATTTCAATTCACAGTCGATCGAAGAAATAAGAAACAAAAAAAGAAACGAAGTCACGATTTAATTGGGTCGACATGCGAGCGAGCGCGATGGCGATGGAAAGGAGCGATGCTCTTTGATAATGAAAGTAGCGCGGCTATGGGTGTCACATTCGGTTAGGGTTTTGTAATTTTGGGTTCTCGAGGTTTCGGGTCTCATACAGTGATGATGGGTGGTGGCGCATGGAGATCGACGGCACTGGAGCATCGCGGTGGAGACAGTACGTGGTCGCGCGCGCGTTGATGTACGTGAGGCGTGATGGGTTACGCGAGTCACCTGTATCGCCTGGAACGAGTATCGCATGAGAGAAGATAGCGTAAGGTGTTAATTTTAATTAATTAGTTTATTAATAATACCATTAATTATGTTAATGTTTAAAATTGCATATCCTTTTCATACGAGGCTTGTTTTGGATGAAACAAATTGCGTTGGAATCGTATCGACGTCGTCTACATCAGATAGGTAGTTTGATGTTTTATTTAAAGCTGGAAATAGTTTCAGTTTCAAATAAAAAGGTAAGTGTTTTAAATGCTCGCGAATGACTAAAATTATTTTTATGTTAGTTAAATTGAAATCCTGAAGTGATTTAAATTATTGATTTGTTGTTTGGTGAATTTAATTGACACGAAAATCGATATAGAAATTTATATATAAGATATTATGAATTAACAGTTTGATGGAAATTAGAATTAAACTACTAGTAAAATTTTCGATTATTGATGGTTGATTAATTGATGTGATTTATTGACTGTTTGGATGACTGTTTGTGATGAATGCTAGTTGGTTGAGATTTTGGATGATTTCGATGTTTATTTATTTTTATATATCCTGTTACCACCCTGTAAATTACTTGATAGTATATCAAACTATTATTGCAATTATTTCGAATAAATTAAGAATAGATTGAAATGATATATACCTTTAACATTTATTTTGGATTGGAATGATATATATCCATCCCTGAAATTGAATTGAAACAACTGATTACTTGGCCATAGGATAGAAAATTATATATGGACACCGGATTGGTTAAATTAAATGATTTTAATGATTGATTTAAAGAAGTAAAAATCGAATTATTTTCGAATTCGAGCTCGAAATGTTGAATTTTAATTTTGGTAACACGGATTGTTTAAATAATCGAAGTTGAGATTTTGAAGTTATAATCGAAATATGGTTAAATTTTGGGAATTAATTTGTTTTAAAGGATTGGACTTTTATTCGAACTTTGAATATTGCTAAGTAAAAGTAATTTAAATCGATATTTCAAAAGTTGTGTTCGGAATTGAATTATTTTAAAGATTTGGACATTGAATTGAACATCGAAGTTGAATTTGATTTAAATGATTTAAATCAATACTTTGAAAATCGAGCTCAAAATTGATATAAATTGAAATGGTTTAAAATTGAGAATTGAGTTGAAATTTAATCATTGAATCAAATAGTCAAAGATGGAATTGAAATTGATTTGGAATTGAAATTGAAATTAATTTAGAATTGAAATTGATTTGGACTGAAATTGGAATCGAAGTTAATTCGAATTGAAATCGGAATGGAAACGATTAAATTGATTTGAATTAGAAAATTTGGAATTGGATCAGTTTGACTTTGAAACTATTTTCAAATAAATGATTTCGATATAAACTATTTAAAATCTATATTTTTTAGTATTCAAATTTTGATTTCGAAGCTATTTTACTATATAATCCATTTTTAATACTCAAACTATTTTATATTGAACTATGTTAACTTTTTAAATTATTTTTAACTATCTAAACTATTTTTAAACTATTCAAACTATTTTCAAAAAATTCAAACTGGTCAGAGTGAGAATTGTTATATTTAAATCATGGTTTAAATACGAATTGGGTTAAATTGAAGTTATAACCTAAACTGTACTTCGAATTGAATTTGAAGTAAATACGTTATTTTGAAGTAAATATGATGATTTCGGAATGAAATGGTATTTTTGAAGCGAACGGGGTATTTTGATATCAAGTATGAATTGTTTTCAAAATGTAAAAGAACAAACCGGTTTGTAAAATGACGTTTGATTGTTAAAGAGACTAGGGCCTCTTATTGGCATACTCTTTGTCAATATTGGAACCACTTTAACAACTGTGTACATGGAGGAGGCTCTAGAATGAAATGGTAGGATTTGGCGCCGTTAGCCAGATTTGATGAAAGAGAACGATGATGGATAGATCCCAGCACTTGTGCCAATTTGAAATGACCAAAACATGACGGCTTGACAGGGCCAAGCGGGTTAATTACCCCTAGAGGACATCCGTTCTTCGATTTTCTTGTACTTGGTCCATATTATTACTCTGGTTGTTGGTTTTGATTGGTGTATCTTGATTGTGGGATAGCTTCCCTTGACTTGATATGGGATGGATGGATGGATGTGTTGGGCAGTCATGGCTACGATGCTTTATTACCAGCCCTACGATCTCAACTGGTAGTATTCTACATTGGACATTTTCTTATGTGCCTTGTCATACTTTTATCCCCACATGAGATCCCTATGATTTTGGTTTAGTGTTGTCGTATCATGGCACACCACTGGCTACCGACATGCTACATGTTGTGCTAAATGCAAACTGTACGACAATGCTTAAATACACATTAAGTGGGATTAATGTAAAGCCTTAACGCTAAGAAAAATATTTATTTTACTAATTAGACATTATATATATAGTGTATTCTACTATATATAAATAATTAGATGGATCCTTAAGAGATGGAAAATCCCGAAACATCTCTTCAGTTATTGCACGCATGTTGTACACTAGATAGGAGATGTGAGATCCCGTAAACATCTTTAACTCTATCACACTCATGTTGTGTGATATCGATTTGACTCATATAAAGATACCTTAGTCCTGAATCGAGTGTTTTATTTTTCATTATGCTCAAGTCAATCCTGAGTTTTTCAGCGCATTGAAGATTATTCTCTGGAGAACGAAGACGAAGATTTGGTATGTTACTATTACTAATATTATTCCAAACATTATGTCATTCTACTGCATCATATTTTGTTTCTATTGTATATATAACTCCGATAAATGTTGTATAAATTCTAATCAAATGTATAGTAAATAGCTTTATGAACTGTTTATTTGATTATTATATTTTGTCATTTCGTTGCGAGATTCTATGTTGTTTTCTTCTTTCTTTCTTATTTTTCTTACCCCAATTGATTATCTATGTTCCAGATTGTTTGGGTTGGACATGTGTGGATTATTGTCAATTTAAACCTTTCGAAATATGGGTCGTCACAGTTGGTATCAAGATCTTTGGTTTAGCGATAACCTTAGCTTTATGGGGTTTTGACTCATTATAGATAGAGTAGTAATATCCTAGAATGAGCTGTTTGAGTGTGTATATATGAGGGAGCGTACTTGTTAGTGTATAAATTGTTTATATTGTGTTTACTTATCCGTTGAGTTATTTATGAATTCTGGTCGATGTGTGGGACGCCGTGTTATCGATAGGAGTTCCTAAACACTTTAATGAGACAAGTCGACATAATATTGTTTTAAAATAGGGTAAATAAAATAATTTTACCTATATTATATTATATATGTAAAATGATTATTAATGAATATTGTTTGTTTAGGTGTTGATAATATTGAGTTATCATCGATTATTAGTTGAATTAAACTAGAAAAATGAATACTTTGTGAAATCTATTTCACGAAGTGTTCGATAATTAAATTGAATTGAAATTTAATTATAATAAAAATTGTTTACAATAACAAAGTTGTAAATTAACGAAATATTTTCATAATAAGGTTATAGAATTGTATAAGTATATCTATAACATAGCTTATAAATAGAAGATATTTAAAAGCCGAGAATTTTGAATTGAGATCCTGTTGTTTTCAAAATTGTTTTCAAAGCCTTCAAAATTACTAATAATATTATTTGAAAGTTTTATGACTAGAAAAATATTTTTAAAAGATTTTTGAAAAAAAAAGCATTAAACTTGCTTTAGTCGTTAGGAAATAATTCTGGAGGATGACTGTAGCAACGCCAAAATTCATTTTCGAGTTTTTGAGTGAGAATTGCTATCAAAAGAAATTTATTTCCAGTTAAATTAAGTTTTGACTATGAAAAACATTCTAAGTATAATCTGATAAATATATGAAAATATTTTTGAACTTTTAAATTGAAAATAGTATAGATAAGAAATAAGTTTATAACTTATAAATTTGAACAGGAAAGTAAAATCGAATTTAAAAATGGTTAAACAATTTTGGTTAGGAAAACAAAAGGAAAATTTGAATTTAAGATATGAAATAAAAGACTTAACCTGAGAAATGTTAAATAAATTGAGTTAGTGAAATGAAAAAAATAAAATGAAGTTTAACTCAAGAAAGTTTATTTGAAGTGAAATAAATAAAATAATGAAATGAAATTTTAAGTGAATCAAGTTTATGACTTATGGATTTGAGTGATACCAAGCTAAAAACAAATTTTAAATTCGTTAAACGTGAATGATAAGAATTTTTTTTAACTTGAATAAAGTTAAATAAATTGAGTAATGTATTAAATGAAATAAAATTTCACTTAATAAAGATTAAATGAACCAAGTTGGATTTGAATTGAACTAGATGAATTAGTAAAGTGAATTAATTCCGCCTAAGCTATAAAATGAATTAATTCCGCCTTTGAATCATAAAATAAAATGCAATTTAGGTGTGAAAAAATTGAATAAAAATAAATGAGTGTAAGAAAAATTAATATGAGAGATTGAATTTAATGTAAATTGGATATAAATAAATTAAATGCAAATGGAATGATTTTCAATAAAACTGAATGTTAACTAATTTAATATAGAGTAAGTTAAGAAAATGAATTATAAGATGAAGTTAACTTAATAAGTTGAATGAAATTGATTGTGAGAGAAGAAAATTATTAATATGATTTTGAGTTATAAAATAAAATTCACTTAAGAAAAATTATTAATATGAATTAAAATTTATGAAATGAACTAATTAAGTGAATCGGTGAGTTAACTTGAACTTAAGTTATGGAAAGAAAAATAATAAACATAAATTGCATTTTATAAAATGTTTATAATAAATTTAAATGGTTTTATGAAAAGGTTTATAAATGAGATTGGTATTCAAAAGAATATACTAAGTGATAGTGAAATAAAACTTAATTTAAATAAGGTTAAATGAATTTTTTTATATAATGGCTCAGGAATAAATTTATATGAATTGTGTTAAACATAAAATGAAATAATTGGAAACTTAACATAATTAAATAAATTGAATGTAAATAATACAGATGTGAATAAATTTGAAGCAAACCAATTAAATATTAAGAATAATGAATGTTAATGAGAAATGAAGTGTATAAATTAAATATTGGCATTGGAAATGTAAGTTTTGATAATTTGGTGTAACTAGATGGATATTAATAATTGTTAAATGGTTTATTTTTTACAAATCATTGTTATAATTGTTTGATTGCATATGATTGTTGTATGTTGTGTATTTGTGCTTATTCTTATGATTTGGATTCAACATTCATTCTATATGGTTCTATTTAACTCATACATGTTCTATATCTTATTATAAGTGACCAATATTCAAAATTAAATTAAGATAGGTACATATGAAGACCGTTTGGAGGTATACGTAGATTTTATATGCTTTTACTTGCTTAATATGAGCAAACTCTCTCGTATTAATAATATTAAGGTATGTATCTCGAATTACATACCGCATTTTCATATTTTTTCCTACGGGATGCCTCATTATTGAGATGAGATGCATATTTGGTGTATTTCATATATATTTTTGTTATATATTGTATTGTAAAAAAATTTCGATCGACCCGCGCAAAGGAGAGTCTGACGAAATTTTCCGTAAATCCGGGTGCTAGAATTTTTTTGAGGTTTTGAAAATTTTATAACTTATTTTATATGAAAGTTGTAAGTTATGTAAAATGATATTGAAGTGGCATAGCGAGAGAATAGTAATGGTTTTGTGAATAAGATTTTAATGTTTTACAAGTTAATTGTTTTGAATAAAATATATCAAGTGTTAAATACCGTATATAGTCCCTTTCCGAGGATGAAAAGTTTTGAGTGGGGGAGAATGTAACTATCCGTACTTTTAACTATTTTAAATATTAAATGTAATGAGGTTATTGGATTAAAATGGGTAGAAATAAAATTTTAATGATTTATTAATGTATTTTATTGAATAATAAAATTTTGAGATAAACAATTCCAAAGATTTTCGCGATAACAAATATTGAACTGGAATTCTATATATTGAACGGGTTATAATCAATAGTTAGAATTGAATAATGAATATTGAATGTCTATAAAAAAAGTAGTTGTTTTATTATTTGAATTCTTTTTTAAATTAAATTTTATATGTTAAATAACTTATGTTGAAATATGGTGATTCATTGGATGATTAAATTGTTTAAATTTTGATAATGCAATTATTTAAATAATTGAATCTTGAATTAATGTGAATGAAATTAGTACCGGAAATTGATTTAAATTTTATTTAAACAAGAATGAAGATTGTTAACATTTAAAATTGGATTTAAAAGTGAATAATTAGAATTTGGAAATTTAATATTATAATTAACGAGTAAAAATAGCCATTTTGGCCGCTATCTCGGATTTCGACGAACCTAGTGTCATCGGATCCGTAATAGTGATTTATTTTAGGATTTCAAATTCCGTAGCGATCGGACTTATCGTTTGGCCGTGTGAGCTTGAAACGTGTAGAAATTAATTTAAGGAATTCGATTAAAATAATCTGATTTTGAAAAGCCATCTATTACATACGATCGAATTAGGCCTCGAGACTAGTTTCATTATGTTCGGAATGGGGGTAAAACATTAGGAATACCAGGAGGCATGCTTCGTTTTGAGTTTGGAATTTCACGGGCAAATCGATTAGATATTCTCCTTGATATAAATTATATATTTTCTTTCCTCGACAATACGTACACCTCGTTGCCTTATTGTCTACCCGTACTCTCCCTTCTCCCTTATTTCATTCACAGCCGATCGAAGAAATAAGAAATAAAAAATAGAAAAAGAAATGATGTAGCGATTCAATCAGGTCGACGTGGGAGTGAGCACGATGGTGAGTGGAAGGAGCGGCTCCCGCTGATGGTGAAATCAGTCGCGGCTCTGAGGGTCGCATTCGATTAGGGTTTCATAGTTTTGGGTTCTCGAGGTCTCGATTCTCGTGCAGTGACGATGGACACTGGTGCGTGGAGATCAGTGGCACACAAGCATCGTGGTGGAGCGCGGTTGTAACGACCCCACGATCCCCTATACGTTCTCGAACTATTTTTCCTTGTTGCGCCATGGTCTAGAGCTCTTACATTTGCAACAGTTCACCTCAAAATCCATCGGGCTGCCGGAATTTGGTTTTTTACCCGATTCCGATCAACATATGTTGAATATGCGATTATATGATTCTTGTTTGATGATAATGAACATATATATATATATATATATATATATGTTCATTTAAATGTATTTGTTAATGCACTATTTTATTTTTCATAGATTAAATAAATATTTGCTGAATAAAATAAATAACATAGAATTTGAATTCAAACAGAAATTTTATTCAAACAAATATTTATTATAATTTTTGAATAGTACAAATTTCAAGCTCACACTATATACAATTTCAATTATAATACAATTCACATTTACATTGCACCTCACTACATATCACTCATTCACTCAACTCGTACTGATCTTCAACTTCATTCCAATGTGAATCCAACATCTGGGTAATCTGCGGGAAATATACATTGACGTAGTAAAATTGAAAATAAAATATTTTTGCAGTATAAAATAAAATGTGGATTTTGAAAATAATATTTGCCTCAGTTATTTGGGTTGTTCGTCATCATTTAATTTTGAATTCATCATACACGAGCAGCTTGTGACATACACAGTGTATCACTGTATATGCCACAAAGCTGTGCACACCGATATATACACTTGATAAAATTACAGGGACAGGAGAGCACAGGTCAAACCCAAAACGTCGGGTTCAACTCAAGTGCAATAAAAATAATGTCACAACATCAGCACAAGATCAAACCTGAGCTCCAAGCTGGATTCAACACAGATGCAGTTCGAATATACAAGTTTAATAAATGGTCAGGTGCAAGCACACTCGAGGCACATTGAACGTCAACCCAATGAAAACTAGAAATGTGCTCAAAGCAAATCCAGACCATATAAAGGAATAAACACATGAATGTACAACTAAAAGTGTGTCAACCAAACAATTCAATGCAGCAGCACAGGCCTCAACATCAAAGACAGAGAAACCAGAATGCAAACATATACAGCAGTGGACAATGCAATGAACTGACACAAATAACAATGGCACTGCCTCAACTATCAATGCATAAGCATATGCACCAGCATTTCAAACACAATTCACAACCAAAGACTGCACATTCAGGTACAAGATCGAACCAAACATCAGCAACAATGAAATGGCTATAAACAAAATACATGAAACTTCACCAAAGGAAGGGCAACATGCATGCTACAGGTCTGAAACTCAAAGGCAAGCACAACTCTAACTGGAAGTACACATGAAGTATTCAAACTACCAAACTCAAAGAAGCAAAAATCCGAACCAAGTTCAAGTCACAGGAAAACAACTCAATGCAGCCTCGACCAAAATCAAAATGAAACAAATACAACATGAAGGCCAGAGTGTGTAGTAACAATATACAAGACTAAGCAAGCATATGCACACTGCACTAATCCAGAAAGCATGAACAACATCAATGATCAAACACCAATGAATCAAATAAGTGTACAGGTCTGTGACAATATCAGGTGAAGCCACAAGAATTTCATATCAAGCAAGTTCGGCATCAGGTTGAAAACACATTGCAGGACAAAGCATAACCGAAGTCACCAACATATAAAACAATGAATCCAACAGATGCAAACTTCAAAAGGTATCAGACTCGAAACAGAGACAAGTACACAAAGACTCTAAGTTTGTAAGCATTTCAAACATTGAAGTTCCAGACAGCATCAAGTTCGAACAAATCCAAAGCCGAGACAATACCAGCATAAGCAAGTGACACGGCTAGTTCGAACAAAAACAGAGGAGATTTCAAACTGCAGTTCTAAGTGACCGAAGTCAAAGTACCAAAAAATTCAAAGCCATGGTAATCAAGAAATCGCAACTTCAGAGCCGTTTAAATCAATGTAACAGTTTTGAACAAGTCATAAGAAACAAATTCAAATCACTGGCCGAGATAAATCAACATCGTCAAACCAGAATTGAAACCGTGATGACCAAGAAAAATGATGAGTCAGAATCGAAGCCGTGTGAATCAAGCTGCCAGAAAATATACGAATTTGAACAAGTCAAAAATAAATTACAGCATTCGATCAAAATCAAATAGCAAAGCATAAAAGTATCAGTCGAATTCCTATACAATATATGAACCAAAATCAAGGGTTTCGAACCCTATATAAACGATGAACATCATCGAGAAATTGATCAATCGAGTTCAAGCAAGCATAACAGAAAAGAAAAAGGAATAAATCACATACCAAATCACCGAACTCGATCGAGAAGGAGAAGCCGTGTGCAAAGTGAAAAATACAATCGATCATCAAGCAATTACGAAAACAACTCACCAGATCGAACTAATTAAAGTCGCCTTCTTCAATTTTATACAAGCCCTAATTTGCAAGCAAAGGAAAAAAGGAACGAGCCGCCATTATACAGAACAAAGAGAAAAAAGGAACGACCGACATTGATAAAAGAAATAAAGGAGGGTTTTTAGGTGATAAATTAAATTGGGCCAGCCTTGTTTTTAATCGAGATTTAATTAGGATTTTGTTAGGGTTTTTGTTTTAGTTAAATCGTTTTTAAATTGTATTCTTTTGAAAATTGTGTAATTACTAGTCGTGTGACTAGGGGACAAACTACGTGGCGTAGTTTGAGAATTCGCAACTCAGTGGCTGAGTTGTGGCAGGGTTTGAGCGTAGAGTTAGGTTAGTCAGTAGCGGGTGTCGCGAGTTTATGTGTGTAAGCGTGTGACTACTTAATTTCTAGTAGAAACCTTGGGGGCAGCACGTAGGCAGGGTTTTGCCGAAGCTGGGTAAATTCTGCGTCGTTCTATTTCGGCATTTATTATTCTGCTATTATCTATGCTGCTATAATTTTGATTTATCTGTGTTAAAATAATTTTATAAGCTTCCACAATAATTTTTACAATTAACAATATCACCCTATTCACCCCCCCTCTAGGGTGAAATCGATCCTACAACATACAATTTCCCCTCAAATTCTACTTATAAATTACAAAATTCATACCGAAAATCCCAATTTTCCCAATCGAATCCAACCATATAAGTGAAACATAAAACCATGATGAACGAAATTCCTGATTTATCTTGTTTTTATTGTAATTTCTTCTTTTCGGAATAATTACTATGTATATTCATTTGGAACTATTTTTAAAAATAATATAACATTCATGCAATCATTTTCCTTTTAATGATCATACCCTGAAAGAATTAGAGCAAGAGAATTTGATTTTTTTTAAAACTTGTTTAGCCTGTTGAAAATTAACAGAGGCAAGTACATTCATTCACTTAGACATGCACAGACATATACATAGGAAAAAAAACTCATTTGTACATCCATGCAAACATTTCAACATCTTTACTTTAATTATTTATTCACATGCAACCAGATATAAAATAGATTAAGCTTAAAAAATGATTTGTTTACTCACTGTTATTTAAAGAAATAGAGAACGGTTTTGTGTTTTGATCTGGAACTTGATTTCTAGAGTTTGATCTGAAGCCTAATCTATTTGATTTGAAACCAAAGCTTGATTGTTGAATCGAATCTCCTTCATGGTGAATTGATTTTTGTTCTTGAATTAGGTTGAATACTTGGAAAAAATGTTGTTTAGTTTTGATTTTTGATTTCAGTTTTATTTTTCTTTTTATTTTTATTTCAAAGATGAAGGAATATAATGAGCAGCCTGGTTTTCTTAATTCATTTTTATACATATAATTAAATTTTGAAAGAGAATAAGTATGCCACTTGTAAATGTATGATGATATTATCTTCCACTTGTTAACTAGCATGAACACTTATTAATGCATGTTTTATATATTTTACAAATGTCAAAACTAAATATTTTTATGTTTTAAACATTTATTTATATATTTATTATGTTAATATACTAATTTATGTAGTATTATTATTTATATAAATGTATTATGCTTTAAATGTTTTATATACATTTTCTATTCATACATTTCCTTATATAGCTTTTTAAAGAAAATGATTTAAAATTAATTATAAATAAACACACATATATACATGTATATTTAAAAAGAAATAATAATAAACTCTTATGTTAAATCTTATTTTAACTATCATACTTTAATTAATAAATATTTATCTTTAAGGTTTTTTAAAATATATAAAATTTAACTTGAAATAAATTTTGAAAATTATTATATTAAATTCAAAACATAAGCTCCTAATTATAATATATATTACATTGTATTCTAATTATAATATATATATATACACACACACACTTATAATTTTCCATGTTATAAGGTTTGCATAAATATACATATTTATTTTTTTATCATAAGATTTATCATTTCCTGATATTTCTAATTCAACTTTTATTATAGTTTCAAATCCATTTATATATCCAGATATTTTAGTTATCATAATTTTATTTATTCAACTAGTAAAAATCAGTATCTCAATAGTAAAAAATAGTTAAATCTCTAATTATCAGATGTCTGAAAATTTGGGTTATCACATTCCTCCCCCTTTGAATCTTTTCGTCATCGAAAAGGAACGAAGCCAAAATTTTATTAAAATGCTAATTATTAGTTAAATTACTCCTTGATCATTTTCAACTATAAACCCTTGATTTAAGAATTTTAAAAACACTTTAAACTCTATATAATATTACCAAAATATTTTTATAAAAATACTTTTTATAACTCGATGTTTCAACAAGTCCATCCTTGTTCTTACAGAATTTCGGTCATACGTTGATTAGGCGTAGGACTGAAAATCTTTAAGTACTTAGTAAACCCGTTTTCAACACCCAGTGAAAATACTTAGAAAACATTTTTGAAAATATATAAAACAATTTTTGTGAATATAGGAAACATTTTTGGCGAGAATTCTGTGGAAATCACCACCCCCTCCACGGTCGCAGTTAACTCGATGGTTACGTTGCCATCTCGGCAAAATCCGTAGAAAAGTGTTGGCACTTCATGCCCATCGATTACACCATGGAACCCGCCACAGATCGCAGCTACACCCAGGTTTTACGTCGCCATCACGACAAAAACCCATATAACTGTAGCCATCAGCGCCCTCGAATTTCGCTGCCAAATGAAACTTCACCACCTTTACATAGATCGCAGACTACATCAATCGAGTCCTAATGTAGCCTGTACGCACTCACCGCCACACGACTTTCGCTATATCTTCATAGATCACGGTCTATCGATGTTACATTGCCATCATGGTAAAATCAAACATAGACCGCTGGCACTCACTGCCGCACGACTTCCGCTATGGTCCGCAGTAGATCGCAGTGACATCGAGTTTCATTATCGTCACAGCATAACCGAAATGTCTCAGTAGGCATCAGCGCCCTCGACTTTTGCTACCCACACACACAATCCTCAGGAACTTCAGTTTGTCCGGACTTCCTTACAGGATCAAATTTAGAGCCTCCCCCTTAGGGCTCAAGGCAGAACCACCCCATGGATCTCCTATGAAGTTCATTTTATGGGAGCGTCTTTTCCCTAAAGCCAATCTCAAAACATTTTATACTATACACATATAGTATCTTTTAAATCATACTCTTATATGTATCACATATAAATCTCTTTTACACAAAATTGATATCTTAAATTGATAGTTCCAAACTTGGCTTTCCAAATTTCCAAAATTGATTTTTTTTCCCCAAAATCAAAAGCCTTCCCAAAATCCATAGGTTCCAAAACCATTTTCCAAAATCATTCTCATAAAATCATTTGTGTATATATATATATATACAACTTATCCTTTCCAGCTTGAAAAAAATTCTTTGGATCACTTATATAGATTCCCCTTCTATACTTCAAATATTTTTCAAAAACCTTTTCTTCTGGCTTTAGATTCAACATGGGGGGAGTTCATCATACATATAAAAAACACACACACACATATATATATATACATATATATAACTTTACTTATGCCAAATCAACATTCAAATTTTATTTTCTTTTATAAAGTTACCTGCCACACTACTTACTTTTTGTGAAATGAGTTTCAGTTATAGAGATATCCAACTTCTATTCTTATTCATCATATAATTTTCAAAATATACTTTCTATTCAAAAAATCATTTTTCATTTCTTTCAAAATTTGAGTATCTATACATTTAAGCACGTACGATGTACATATACCATCCGTACGCAATATCAAATCTGATCGCCCACTCGATCACACAATTTCACTTTCGAACTAGTATCGTCCATCCGACTTTCTAGTGCGGACTCAGATCTGATTTCTTGATCAGAAACTGTCATTCTCCTTGCATAGCCATAACTATGATAGAGAATTTCCAGAACCAATCAAAAATCCATATCCAGGGTTCGCCGTCGAAAATCGAGTGAAAAATCCCAACTCGAATCGATATACTATCTTGAAATTCTATGCTCAAATCTGGATCAAATCATTCTACGAATAGAATAATATACGTACATCCTACATATTTATCTTCATTGATTATTAGCTAAATCAATATTCTTTCTATTCACTTTCATTTTGATTCTATTCACTTATTCACAATTGCTTCCATTTCCATTAGGGCTATCATTCCGATTATAAATAGTTTGCACTCTGATTGAAAAGTTTAAAATAGTTAAGTGGTTGAAAAATAGTTATTAGTTGTAAAATATTTGTAAAATAGTTAAGTAGTTATAAAGTAGTTGTAAAATAGTCAAATGGTTGTAGAATAGTTAGATAGCTGCAAAATAGTTGCAAAATAGTAGTTAGTTTTCAAAATAATGTTAAAATAAGTATAAGATAGTTTAGGTTTAAAAAGAAAGGTTGTACAGTAAATAGCTAGGAAAAATAGATTTAAAACAGTTTATATTAAATTAATTTATTTGAAAATAGTTTCAGAGTCAAACTGGTTCAATTTCCCAATCTCCATTTCCAATAAATTTTCAATTTCTCCTTGGTTTAAACTGATTCAATTTCAATTTAATTCGAATTAACTTCAATTCCTTTCCCAAACTCAAATCAACTTCCATTTGAATTTAAACTTATTTAACTTCAATCTCACTTCCAATTAATTCAATCAAATTCAATTTAAACTAATCTCGATTTCAATCTCAACTTTAAACCATTTCGAATTATATAAATTCGAGTTAAATTTTAAATGTTGATTTAATCTCTTAAATCAAATTAACCTTTACTTTTAAATTAACAGCTTAAATCTTTAACCCATTTAATTCTAAGTCCAAATTTCAAAATTCCATTTTAAATTACCTTTACTTAACTTATTTCAAAGTTCAAATAAGAGTTCAAAACTTTTTTAAACAATTTAATCTTCAGAATCCAATCCATTACCCAAATTTTAACTTCTAACCAATTCTTAACAAATTTTCAGTTTGCAAGTTCATTTTTAACATTTAAATCTTAAGTTCAAAGTGATTCCATTTCCTTAATTTCAAATTTTATTTCTAAAAATCAAAATCATTTAAATAATTTCAATTTAAAGTTTTATTCCTATTTAATTCTAGTAATGGATATATAATATCTCAATCTACTTCTTAATTCAATTAAAATAATCCAATTCACAGTTCTATAGATTATTAATAACAACATGATAATAGCAGGATAATCAAAGTAAATAAACATCCAGATTATTTAAACATCTATCAATAGCATCCATCATCCATCCTAGAACTCAAACCAATTTGAGATCACACATACTCCCATTTCAAATCAACCCATTTAACTTCCTAAGTTAAAACTCAATTTCATTTTGAAATTTCCAATTCAGGTTGTTTGTTCTAAACTTATTTAACTTCCCTTAAGTTAAATTCAATTTATTTAATCCAATCAACCTTATTCAATTTGAATTCTCCATTTCAAAATTTTAAACTTCTTATCAATATCCTTTCTTACTTATTAGTTCAAAACTTATCACATTTCATGGAAATTCAAAACTCATTACTTAGTGTTTACTTCTAAGCAACTTGCTATTATGTACATCCCTCATATATACATATTCATATTTATTTACACTTCAAGTCATACTTTAGATTTTAAACCATTCTTCGTTTTTAATTTAAACAACTTCCTTTACAAAATTTAAAACAACTTTTGCTTTAAAGTACGATTCCTACATTTAAGAATATTCTGAATAATATTATTTATTATATTTTTTAACCTTCTGAAACAATTTCTAATTTTCTGGACTTAGAAAAACTTCACAATTTAAATTCTTTTCAATTTATAAGTCATTCTTATCTAAATGTTCACTTCCTTAAAACATTTCATTTTGCTTTATCAATGCTTATTAGAAAACAAACATCTCATTGTTTAGACACAACAAACATTTAATGATAATATCCAAGATTATCATATCTGGAAACCAATTCACTATTATATTATCTCATAATTTATTGGAAAATAAAATTAGGGTAACTTAGTTCAACATTCTGAAACACTTCTATAATTTTAGGATTTTATTTTCTAGTTTGAACCCATTTCTAGCTTATCTTATCTGTATAGTTCATATTATCCAATTCCTATTTGGCTGTATTTCTATTACCACTTAATTCTTACCATTATATTTAATTTCAATAATTCAACACCTAATTACCTTAATATACATAATAATTAGAAATATTATTTCATTATATATTAAAATATAAGTTTATATAAAAATTTATTTTTAAAACCATTTTAAAATGTTTATATAAGAAAATAACAAATACGTCCTCATATATATAATACACTCAACTCATTTTAGGGTACTACAGACCCTATCCTTAATGGGTAAACCCACCAGAGCCAAGGTTCTCGCTTAACCTTCTGTTCTGATACCAACCGTAACGACCCCACGATCCCCTATACGTTCTCGAACTATTTTTCCTTGATGCGCCTTGGTCTAAGGCTCCTCCATGCCAAACAGTTCACCTCGAAATCCGTTGGGCCGCCAGAATTTGGCTTTTCACCCAATTCTGACTAACAAACAATTTCCCCTCAAATTCTAACTTATAAATTACAAAACTCATACCAAAAATCCCAATTGTCCCAACCGAATCCAACCATGTAAGTGAAACATAAAACCATGATGAACGAAATTCCTGATTTATCATGTTTTTACTGTAATTTCTTCTTTTCGAAATAATTACTAAGTATATTCATTTGGAACTATTTTTAAAAATAATATAACATTCATGCAGTCATTTTCCGTTTAATGATCATACCCTGCAAAGAGTTAGAGCAAGAGAATCTGATTTTTTTTAAACTTGTTTAGCCTGTTGAAAATTAACAGAGGCAACCACATTCATTCACTTAGACATGCATAGACATATACATAGGAAAAAAACTCATTTGTACATCCATGCAAACATTTCAACATCTTTACTTTAATTATTTATTTACATGCAACCAAATATAAAATATATTAAGCTTAAAAAAAAGATTTGTTTACTCACTATTATTTGAAGAAACAGAGAACAATTTTGTGTTTTGATCCGGAACTTGATTTTTAGAGTCTGATCTGAAGCCTGATCTGATTGATTTGAAACCAAAACTTGATTGTTGAATTGAATCTCCTTTATGATGAATTGATTTTTGTTCTTGAATCAGGTTGAATACTTGGAAAAACTGTTGTTTAGTTTTGATTTTTTATTTCAGTTTTATTTTTCTTTTTCTTTTTCTTTTTATTTCAAAGATGAACGAATATAATAAGCAGCTGGTTTTCTTAATTCATTTTTATACATATAATTAAATTTTGAAAGAGAATAAGTATGCCACTTGTAAATGTATGATGATATTATCTTCCACTTATAACTAGCATGAACACTTGTTAATGCATGTTTTATACATTTTACAAATGTGAAAACTAAATATTTTTATGTTTAAACTTTTATTTAAATATTTCTTATGTTAATATATTAATTTATGTATTATTATTTATATATATATGTGTGTGTGTGTGTGTGTGTTATGCATTAAATGTTTTATATACATTTTCTATTCATACATTTCCTTATATAGCTTTTTAAAGAAAATGATTTAAAATTAATTATACATTAATAAATAAATACACATATATACATGTATATTTAAAAAGAAAGCATAATAAACTCTTTTGTTAAATCTCATTTTAACTTTATCTTTAGGGTTTTTTAAAATATATAAAATTTAATTTGAAATAGCTTTTGAAAATTATTGTATTAAATTCAAAACATAACCTCCCAATTATAATATATATATGTATATATTACATTGTATTCTAATTATAATATATATACACTTATAATTTCACATATTATAAGGTTTGCATAAATATAATTATTTTTTTATCATAAGATTTATATTTCCAGGTATTTCTAATTCAACTTTTATTATAGTTTCAAATCCATTTATATATCCAGATATTTTAGTTATCAGAATTTTATTTGTTCAACTAGTAAAAATCAGTATCTCAATAGTAAAAAATAGTTAAATCTCCAATTATCAGATGTCCAAAAATCCAGGTTATCACAGCGGTGGATCAAGGTGGAGGCAGTACGTGGTCACGCTCGCGTTGTTTTCGTGATGCATGATGGGTTACGCGAGTCACATATATGGCCTGGAACGAATATCCCGTGAGAGAAGATAGGGTAAGGTGTTAATTTAATTAGTTGATTAAGAATACTATTAATTATGTTAATGTTTAAAATTTCATATCCTTTTCATGCAAGGCTCGTTTTGGACGAAACAAAATGCTTTGGGATCATATCAACGTCGTCTATGTCAGGGAGCTAGTTTGGTATTCTATATAAAGTTAGAAATATTTTTAATTTCAAATAAAAAGGTGAGTGCTTTAAACGCTCAAGAATAGCTAAAATTATTTTTATGTTAGTTAAATTGAAATCCTGAAGTGATTTAAATTATTGGTTTGTTGTTTGGTGAATTTAAATGACATGGAAATCAATGCAGAAATTTATATGTTAGATATTTTGAATTAACAGTTCAATGGAAATTAGAATTAAACTTCTAGTAAAGTTTTCGATTATTGATAATTGGTTAATTGATGTGATTTATTGATTGTTTGATGATTATTTTTAATGAATGATACTTGGTTGAGATTTTGGATGATTTGGATGTTTATTTATTTTTATATATCCTGTTATCACCTTGTAAATGATTTGATGGTATATAAAACTGTTACTGAAATTATTTCGAATAAATTAAGAAATAGGTTAAAATGATATATACCTATGACATTTATTTTGGATTGAAATGATATATATCCATCCTTGAAATTTAATTGAAATAACAGATCACTTGGTCATATGATAGAAAATTATGTACGGACGCCAGATTGGTTAAATTAATGATTTGAAATTATTTAAATGATTTGATTTAAAGAAGTAAAAATTGAATTTATGAAAATCGAATTATTCTCGAACTTGGGCTTGAAATATTGAAATTTAAATTTGGTAACAGGGATTGTTTTAATAATCGAAGTTGAGATTTTGAAGTTATAATTGAAATATGATTTAAATTTCGAAAATTGATTTATTTTAAAGGATTGGACTTTTATTCGAACTTTGAATATTGATAACTAAAAGTAATTTAAATCCATAATTCAAAGGTTGAGTTCGAAATTGTATTAGTTTAAAGGTTTGGACATTGAATTGAACATCGAAGTTGAATTTGATTTAAATGATTTAAATCGATACTTTGAAAATCGAGCTCTAAATTGATATAAATTGAAATGGTTTAAAATTGAGAATTGATTTGAAATTTAACCATTGAATCAAATAGTCAATGTTGAAATTGAAATTCATTTGAATTGAAATTGGAGTTGACGTTAATTCGAATTGAAATCGGAATGGAATCGATTAAATTGAAAGGAAATTGAATTGATTTGAATTGGAAAATTTGGAATTAGATAAGTTTGACTTTGAAACTATTTTCAAATAAATTATTTCTATGTAAACTATTTAAAATCTATCGTTTTGAATATTCAAATTATTTTGATTTCCAAGCTATTTTAGTACATATTCCATTTTTAATACTCAAACTATTTTATATTAAACTATTTCAACCTTTTAAATTATTTTTAACTATTTAAACTATTTTAAAACTATTCAAACTATTTTCTAAAAATTCAAACTGGTTGGAGTAGGAATTGTTATATTTAAATCATGGATTTAAATACGAATTGGGTTAAATTGAAGTAATAACTTAAATTGTAATTCAAATTGAATTTTGAAGTAAATATGATATTTTGAAGTAAATACGATGATTTCAAAATAAAATGGTATTTTTGAAGCGAACAGGATATTTTGTTATCAAGTATAAATTCTTTTTGAAGTGTAAAAGAACCAACCGGTGTGTAAAACGATGTTTGGTTGTTAAAGTGACCAAGGCCTCTTATTGGCATACTCTCTGTCAACATTGGAACCACTTTAACGACTTTGTACAAGAAGGAGACTCCAGAACGAAGCGGTTGGATTTGGCGTCATTTGCTGGATTTGAAGAAATAGAACGATGATGGATAGACACCGTCACTTGTGCCAATTTGAAATGACTAAAATAAGATGGCTTGACAGGGCCAAGAGGGCTAATTACCCCTAGTGGACATTTGTTCTTAGATTTTCTTGGACTTGGTCCACATTATTACTCTTGTTGTTGATTTCAATTGGTGCACCTTGATTGTAGGATAGCTTCCCTTGATTCAAGATGGGATGGATAGATGCGAAGGGCGGTCATGGTTACGATGCGTACCACCAGACCTACGGCCCAAACAGGTAGTATCCTACCTTAGGGATTGCCTCACGTGCCTTGTCATACATTTATTCCTATATAGATCCTTACGATTTTGGTCTAGTATTGTCGTATTACGGCGCATCTAGGGATGGCAATGGGGCGGGTCTAGGGTCCAACCCCGGTCGACCCGCCCCTATTTTGGCCCGTCTAGACCCGCCCCATTGGGTCATTGGGGCGGGTAGACCCGTGACCCGTCCTTGAGTGCTCCGGGTCTAGGGCCGGGTCGGGGCTCGGTTGACCCGCCCCAACCCGACCCGCACTACTAACATCTCATGAAACTGCTTTATTACTATAATGATTTATTAATCTTCTTAGATATAAGTGATCCTAGCATGGATATTAAAATGTTCCAATAAATAATCTGTATAAAAAATTAGAGTATTAAGTTGTGTCATTGATAATTATACAATAACATATGTACATATTTTTTGAATTGTTATTGTACACATCTTTTTTAATAACTTTCCTTAGACACGTTGTTATTTGTATTTCATGTATTATTTGGTGATTACGAGTATAAACAAATAAATATATGTAAGTTAGTACACAATTTTGAATCAATACATGAGACTCATCAGGTCTTGGGGCGGGTCTGGTCTTCTCTGACCCATACGGGTTCCGGGTACGGGGCAAAATTCCAGACCTGCACTCGGTCTACGGGGCGGGTCTGGGGCGAGGTCTAAAAAAATCTGGGATGGGTATGGGGTACTAAAAACCCGCCCCATTGCCATTCCTAGGCGCATCACTGGCTACCGACGTGCTACTGGTTGTACTAAATGCAAACTGTACGACAATACTTATAAACGCATTAAGGGGGGTTAATGTAAAGCCTTAACGCTAAGAAAAATATTTGTTTTGCTTTTAGACATTATATATAGCGTATTCTACTATATATAAATAATTTGACGGATCCTTAAGAGATGAAAAATCCCGTAACATCTCTTGAATTATTGCACGCACATTATATACGGGATAGGAGATGTGAAATCCCGTAAACATCTCTAACGCTATTACACACATGTTATGTGACATCGATTTGACTCATATAAGGATATTTTATTCCCGACTTGAGTGTTTTTTTCCATTACGCTTAGGTCAGTCCTGAGTTTTTCAGTGCATTGAAGATTATTCCCTAAAGGACAAAGACGAAGATCTGGCATATTATTATTACTAATATCATTCCCAGCATCATGTTGTTCTGCTGCATCATATTTTGTTCCTGTTGTATATATTACTCTGATAAATATTGTATAAATTCTAATCAAATATATAGTAAACAACTTCATGAACTGTTTATTTGATTATTTTATTTTGCCAATCCACTATGAGATTCTGTGTTGTTTTCTTCTTCCTTACTTATTTTTCTTAATTTTGCAAGGCAAGCCGGCTTTAAAGTGGGCCGTGCCACTGTATATAAAAATGGGAGAACAGGTGCTCTGCACATGCACAGAGCAACTAATATGGAGAAAAGTTTACAGTACAGGAGTTAGACAAGATAGCCTAAACTACTAATACAGCAGAAACTAATCTTCCTCAGAAGAGGAAGAACAATGTCGACCATCATCCTCAATAGGACCAATAACATGCATGAACTCAGAGAAAAGAGCAGCCAAACGAGGATCATAACCAACAGAACCAGGCGAGTAAAGAAATTTTCTATCCTAAGTGTCATCGTGAAACTTACTTTCGTTATCCTCCCCTAACACACCATCCGTAATGAGGCACAATCCTTCTCCCACAATATGATACATAAGATATCGACTCTCACCTCCAATCTCACTAATAAAGGCATAAAAAATGTCCCTCTCAGGCGAATATCTCATATCAGAAGGAGAGTGTACCCAAGCACGCTCATCCGAGTTCCAGGAAATGATATCAGAAGCAGAAGGAGAAGGTTCCACCTCCAGAGGAGATGGAGGAGAAGCAGAGGATGGGGCTAGAGCAGGCACAGAATCAGATGGATCAAGGCAAACCAATGGGACAGCAGGAGTCACCACAATAGGGGGACCAAATCTGAAGCTAGAGGCAGAACAGCTGAAGGAACAGTAGGAGCAGCAACCTTCCTAACCCACTCCCGGACAGGAGGACGAGGAAGAGGCGTCCGGTCAACAAAAGGGACAACCAGACCAGGACAGGCTTCAGCACAATGACCAAAAGACTGACAAGAAGCACATATGTCCAGTTTCCAACTATAGCGAACTCTGACCTCAGCTACATGTTTCTCATCTAATTTGACCTTTAAAACCATAGGCAACGGTTTGTCAAGAGTGATCTCAATTAGAGCTTTGGCATATACAAGCTTCTTTCTGGCCACAGTATTAGTATCATAACATATCACCTTACCAACCAGTCCAGCAAGCCAGTCAATCCAATAAGAGGCTGCAGAACAGAAGGAATATGAGAAAAATGGGGCCGGACAGGAATATATAATACTTGTTCCTTCGCACAATCCACAGAAGGACTCCACGTAGTGATAATGAAAGGTTTTCCATCAATAAGGAGAGGGTTTGCTTCCAGAATACGTTGCCTTTCATCACTACGCGAAAACTTAAAGAAGAACATTTCATTATCGTAGTGAACAGACAAACCACCTCTAGGCTTCCACACCATATTGCACCTCGACTTTACTACGTGATAGGGAGGATTAGAATCAAGAAAGAAACCAACCAAATGATATTTCCAAAAATCCACACCAGCCTCAATCACTTCCACCGGTGGAACCATAACTCCCCCATTCACAACTAATTCAAAACGACGAGGAGAGTGAATACCCGCGTTACTTGGCAGCTTGGTAAACAAAGAAGACCATTTTGTTGCAGGCCGAGACAGAGGAGGGACAAGCGGATTAACTTGAGAAACAACTGTCAAAGGATCATTGTTATCGGCAAAATAACAAACAGTTGATGTGCCACCCCCAATTTTCCCAGAACTAGACTTGCATCCTATAACAGCATCAACACAGTTATCAGCATCAACCACACATTCATTTGTCAACAAGGCAGAACAATTATCATGGTCACTAACAACAGCAGTTGCTACACCCTTATCAGACCAACACCCATGACTTACTGGAAGAACACTTCCATCATCCAAACCAGAGACATCAGGAAGACTCACATCCATTGATGTCCAAGCATTAGAAGGGGAAGCAACTAAAAACAAAGACAGAGAGGACGTACCACATTTTGGAATGGGACCAAGCAACGATGGTGAAGACGAAACTGGAGTTGAGATATTTGACCTAACACCCGAAATTGGCAAAGGCAATTCACGCACTGCGATTGGCATTTCACATTCACGATCCGAAGAACCGAAACCCAGTAGCTCGCCAGAAACACGAGACAGATCTGTAGACTTTAACGAAGAAAGCAGTGACTCGTTCGAGGGCATTGAAGGAGAGAAGGGCGAAAGGTAAAAGAGGACACATAGGCGAGAAAGTATGGGGGATGGAGCGGCGTACAGAAGAGGAAGGGGGGTTACGGAGAAGAAACATGGAAATCGCAAAGGAAATCGCCTGGAAAACAGCTCACCATGAATTGATTTTTATTTTGAAAACTTTGGGGACGAATGTTGATCGTCACAACATTTGATTATCTATGTTTCAGATTGTTTGGGTTAGACATGTATGGATTATTATCAATTTAAACCATCCGAAATGTTGATCGTCACAACATATGTCAGTATCATATGTATTATTTTCAATCATACATTAGATTTTAAATATATAAATAGGTTTCTAAATGTAAACAAGATTTCAAATATATGTGATTCAAACAAGTGTGTAGTATTGAATAGGTATTTGATTTCGAAAGAGTTTTATATGGTTTCGAATATATGATTCAAGTTTATATGGTCTCATATGTATCTAACCTTCGAATACACTAGTGTCGTACATGTCCATTTTGTGAACAAAAAACTTTTAGTATATTAGCTGCAGATATATGCATGCACAATTTCAAATATACGCAGTTGCATGCGTGTCAAAATTTTTAAATACACCGTCCAGTTTCAAATGCATATATATATAATAAGTTTTAAATATACGTGGTTTTGAAAAACATAAAGTTTCAAGTACATAAGGTTTATGTATATCAAGTTTTAATCGCATATATATATACATACATAAATTTCAAATATCTGGTAGTTTTGAATATAAAATTTCTTGAATATTTGAGTCTTATGTATAAAAAGGTTTCAAGTATATGTGAGTATCAGGATCCATATATACAAAGCTCTTTAAATATACGTAAATTTTTGTATGCATATATATACATACATACATACATACATATATATATATATAATCTTTTGGAAATATATAAGCTTTAGACATTTACATTTATTGGTTTTCGAAAATATAATAGTTTAGTATAAACTGAACTTTTAGAAATATGTAGATAGTTTTGTTTATGTGACGACCTGGAATCCAGCGTTCGATAATCAACATCCAATACCTCACTCGTATTCGAATGCCGGAGATTGAAACGTTGGAGTCCAGTTCGCTGGAGCTTATAACACATTAGATGAATAACAACACAGCGGAAACAAAATGAATTTCATTGATACATAACGTGGATACAACATTGATACAATATTTTGATAACAAATGACCACCAACATTAGAGCACAATATACATATGTTACAACAATAGAACAATAACATAACAAAGGAACAACAACAACAGGGGCTTCCAAAAGAATCCAACATACTGCGACCTCAATGCCAAAGCTCCAAACCAAAAAGATCCAAAAACAAAAGCTTCCAAGCCAAAGACTTCAAAGACTCCTAGATCCAAATCTACTATCTGAACTAGCTCCAGAACACATATAACCTGACTCTAGGCTACCCGTATGGAAAATTATAGGCACCCAGAGTTTAGGAAAGGGAACAATGAACTCCGGGTCAGTCATGGGACTAGTATGAGTAAACATAAAACAGTTGTTTGTATAAAAGAAATCACAAAAAGAAACCATTCATGCTTTTGGAAAATGAAATTACCATAAGGTCTCCCGGCACACACACAATGCAATCGTACACTTGGGAAAGGTTTCTCCTTATGATAATCAAACATGCTTGATATGAGAAAATCCTTTTGATATTATTATTAGTGCATAGTGTGAAAAACATTTCAAAAGTATAATATTAATCTTAGCCAGCATACGTACCATTATAGTATGCCTACTATAGCAACCATGTTAAATGCCAGGTTCTACAACTAAAACCGTACAAGGCTCGTATTGAGTGATTGGATTTCCAACAAATGGCCAAGGCTAAGGCACTTCCTTTGTCCCAATGGTTATGCCTATAGAGGGACGCCATGAGAACCTAACCGGATCTCTGCCAACACAAGGCCGGGTTACCTCTGTAACTAGGTAACTAACTATCACGAGTATGCCATCCCCGGTCGTAACCGAACTTTATCGAGGGCCCTAAACACCAACAACCACATAAGCAAATTATCTGGGATCCATACCAGAATACCACTTTTTATCCAGAAGGAAATCCACATACCCTGAGGGGCGCGACCCCCATAACGTTGCTACATCCTTTCTTGTTTCGACCATTTCCGAGGTCTGAGGTTCGATGAAGTCTCGTCCCATAAAGCTATGCTTTTCACAAAAGCCATGCTTCGATCAACCAATGATCAGCACTTAGCCTGCCACACAACAAAGTTGGGAGTATATCACTAATAACCATCAACTACATGACGTCTAAGCTCATACGTCTCAGAGAAGTAAGTTAAGAGAATAAATTCTCCGCCACCAAACATAAATGTATTTGATAGAAATCAGCTTTATATCTCAAAGTGTAATGTCAGACATACATCCATACAAGTCCATCCTGGGTCTGAATGGAACCGAAGGCACTTCATCCAATTAAGGAAGAAGTCCTTGCAAATCCGGATATCCACACTCCCGACCGGACTCTCCATCACATAGGGAAATCTCTATACCAGAGCAACTCAGTGCAGAAACAATCAACAAGCAATCCTTTTGTTCTCGAAAATACCCGGTCTTTAACCACCATCTTCAAATGCAACTCCATTTCATCGTATCATTATTCGGAATTGGTTTTATGACTCAATGTCCTCTCCCAGCTTAATCGAATAATGTGCGCTTATTTTAAAAACATGTGGATACAACAAATTACCAATTACAATCTTTCAACAAAAGATTCACCTTTAAGATTCAATGTTGTTTTTGGATAACCATTTGGAATCCGACCCCCGGTCGCATCGAAATTCAAATGCCATTTTAAAGGCCAAGTTGTTTAAGTAAAAAATTTTACTTCAATTTAGAAGTTCACATTCACACAGCAATATATCACAGATATCACAGCTCAATCCAAAGCAATTCATATCATAGAGTATCACAAATCACATATCAGAGATATCAACGAATCCAAGGCATTCAGTAATATCCAATCATCTATAAGTAAGATTAATTGATCTATTAATTCAATTAACTCAAAATAAATTAATTACTTATGAATTAATCACTTAACCATGCTTAATTAATCATTAATTAATTACAAACCATTTTGTTTGATTATTGAATTAATTAATCACATAATTACTTTCATTAATTATCCTTTAATTATTGATTAATTATCCCTAATTATTAATTAATTAATACTTAATCATTAATTAATTGACCTTTAATCATTATTTAATTAACCTTAAATCATAAATTAACTAACTTTAAATTACAAATTAATTAACCTCAAATATTAATTAATTAACCTTAATTATTCTTTAATTAATTATATTAAGTAATTATTCTTTAAGTAATTATCCTTTAATTACTTTCATTAATTAATTAATCTTTAATTACTTAAGACCTTAATTAATTAAAAGATAAACTATTTATCTTAATTAATTACATATCATTAAAAATCTTTATTTAATAAACCTTGGTATTAATTATCATTAACACCTAAATTAACTTAGACTTTAAGTTAATTAACCTTTAAAAACATTTTTACCTTCTTAATTAACTCTTTAATTACGTTATTAAGTTTATTTAAAATAAACTTTAAAAATAAAGGTTATATATATTTAAAACATTTTAAAGTAGTTAATTTAAAATAATTTATTTTCAAAACCTTTCACTAATTCCAAACTTAGATAAAATATAAAAGAACTAATTCAGAAATTAATTTAAACTTGCCTTATTTAAAAATTTAAAAACTTAGTTAATATTTTAAACGAACCCGAGCCATCATGCTACATCCCCGAGCAACAACCCGAGCCAAACACCAATTTCCCCTAGTTCTTCCTCGAGTAAATCCCTTCCCCTTCCTTTTAAACTTTGTTTTATTTTAAAAACTTAAAAACCTACTAACTCATGCTTACCCATGCAAATGCCCCGAACCAAAACTCAAGCCACAAACTAATCTCCTCGAGATCGACTTCGAGTCTCTTCCTTCTTCCCCGAAAGCAAACCACTGATACAATCCTGACATCGTGCACATGCACAGGCAATCTGGCCATCTCCGACCAACGCTCCGACCTTCAACACATCGATGACGACCTCCACGAGCATCACGACCACCTAGAACTGTGAAACGACAACGAATTCGAAATCGAGCAACTTTGAACTTCACTGGATCAAACCGGATCATCCAAATCCTCCTCGACACGCTGCCATAGGTCAGCAGAAATCATGCAACTTTGGCCATAGCTTCGTTGATCATCCACGCATCGATTCCTCCTCGTCCGGTCACCTCCGGTGCATTGACGATGCTGTAGCAACTTGAATTCCGACCTTAACCAAAGCTTGGGTTTAAACCCTAAATCGACATAGTTCAGCCACCACGATGTTCAGGAAATTTCTGGGTCATTTTTTCCGAGTTCGCCAACGCACAAGCTACCTCTGGCCATGATCACGAGACCCATATCTTCATCGATCACCAGAAAATGTCCAAAACCCTTTTTACGTTCAACTCACAAATTCTCACGATTTACTAAACTAAAATCATGATTTTTCTTTTAAAAATCATAGTTTCTGAAAGCAAATCATATTATATAAATGAATCAAGAAATTAAAATACTTGAATTTTGACATGCATTTGAGTTTACCGTAAATTATTATTCCAGGTTAAAACCACTTTCTAATTTTACTTAAAAATATTTTTAAAACCTAGATCTTGATTAAACAAACATGTTTTTTTTGAACCTTAAAGCCTAAAGAGGATTGGAGGGAGAGATTTTTTATTTTTTTAACAGGTTTTGTAACCTGTAACCAACACAGAGGCAAATATGCCTGTTCAACAGACATGCACATGTATATATAAACATATTTGTATATATAAAAACATATTTTCATTCAAGCAAACATTTTTTACACCTTCAAAAATATGTGCACGACCCAGAGCATATTATTGAGGAGGCCGCTCAGCATGATTTGGAAATCACACCTAACTTGGCGGTGAAAAGAGACCATTGAAGATTATTGATCGAGATGAAAAGCGGTTGAGGAATAAAGTGGTAAAATTAATGAAAGTACAATGGAGTGGAGATCCGAATGATTGTACTTGGGAAGTAGAGAAAAGCATGCAGAAGTCCTATCCCAAGTATAGAGTAGATATTTTGGCTTGATCCGGTAAGCCATTTCTCCATCTTTTTATGTGTTTATATATTCTTTGTTTGTCTCCGTGACTTTCAAATTTCGAGAATGAAATTTTCTTAAGGGAGTAATCTGCAATGATCTCGTTTTTTAAATCAAATTTAATTTAGTAATTAATATTAATTTTGGAATTAATTTAAATTTTTTCAAAATTAATATTAATTACTAAATTAAATTTGATTTAAAACGGGATCGTTACAGTTTCCCCCCTTAAGAAAATTTCATCCTCTTAATTTGAAAGTCAGGGAGACAAACAAAGAATATACGAACACATAAAAAGATAGAGAAATGGTTTACCAGATCAATCCGAAATATCTACTCTACACTTGGGATAGGACTTTTGCCTGCTTTCCTCTATTTCCCAAGTACAATCATTCTGACTCCACTCCATTGTACTTATTAATTTTACCACTTTATTCCTCAACCGCTTTTCATCTCGATCAATAATCTTCAATGGTTCTCTTTTCACCGCCAAGTTAGGTGCGATTTCCAAATCCTGCTCAGCGGCCTCCCCAATAATATGCTATGGGTCGTGCACATATTTCTAAAGGTGTGAAACATGGAACACATCATGTATGCCAACTAACCAGTTAGGTATCTGCACTCAATAAGCCAAAGGACCGATCCTATCAAGTATAGGAAAAGGACCTATATATCGTGGTGCCAGCTTACCCATGTTTCCAAATCTCAAAACTCCACGCATTGGAGAAACCATTAAGAAAACTGAATCTCTAGCCTAGAATTCTAGAGTTTTTCTCCTGCGATCGGCATAACTTTTCTGTCGACTTTGGGCAGTTTTCAACTTCTTCCAAATGAAATCAACCTTCTCAGAAGCTTCTCTTATCATATCCTCACCAAGAACAAGCTTATCACCCGACTCAATCCAACACACAGGTGATCTACAAGGAAGACCATACAATGCTTCGAAAGGAGCCATTCTAATACTCGCCTGATACTATTGTTATATGAAAACTCAACCAAATGCAAATGGTCCTCCCATGAATCTCCAAAATCAAGAATACAAACACGCAAAAGATCTTCCAAGATTTGATTTATTCTCTCAGTTTGCCCATCAGACTGCAGGTGGTAACCCGTACTGAAGTACAATTTGGTTCCTAGTGCGGCTTGAAATGCCTCCCAAAATCTGCTAGTGAAGATCGGGTAACGATCACTCACTATACTAATTGGTATTCCATGGAGTCAAACAATCTCTTTCACATATAACTCTGCCAAACTCGCTGCTGTTCGGGTGGATTTAACTGGGATAAAGTGGGCAGTCTTGGTCAGAAGATCCACAATAACCCAAATTGCCTCATTACCCTTCCAAGTTCATGGCAAACCATCTATGAAATCCATAGACACTTGGTCCCACTTCCATTTAGGCACTTCCGATGGTTGGAGTAAACCCGCCATTTTCATTTGATCACTCTTTATTTGTTGACAAGTTGCATATCGACTAACATAAATGGATATATATCTCTTTATCGTTTTCCACCAGAAAGTCCTCTTACTATCTCGATACATTTTGTTAACCCCTGGATGGATATTGAACTTGGACTTGTGACACTCGTCCAATGCTTCTTGTTTGAGATCTGGGATGTCTAGGACACACATCCTCCCTTTCAACCTTATAATTCCACTGTTATCAATTTTAAAGTTGGAATCTTTGCCTCGACGAATTCTCCCATAAATTTCCTGAAGAAACTTATCTTCTTTGTGCTTACTAGCAACCTTCTCAAGAAGAGTGGGAATGACAAATAGATAAGCAAGAACAGCATGTCTTCTACTCAAAGCATCAGCTACCACATTGGCTTTACCAGGTGTATACTGAATATCCAGGTCGTATGACGCTAGGAATTCCAACCAACGTTGCTACCTTAGATTCAAATCCTTCTGGGTAAAGAGGTATTTCAAAGATTTATGGTCGGTGAACAATTCAAAATTTTCACTAAAAGGATAAAGACACCAAATTTTCAAAGCAAAGATAACTGCCAAAAGCTCAAGATCGTGGGTCAGGTTGTTCTTCTCATGTGGTGGCAATTATCTACTCGCGTAGGCAATCAATCTACCCTCTTGCATTAGAATGTGAGAAATGTGGAATACGGATCTTAAGGCTAGGATTAACACTAGAGGGAGGGGGGTGAATAGTGTTTAAAGGAATTACTATTTTTTTTTTGAGATTTTGTTAATTTGAACACAAATATATGCAATATTCAGACACAGATATGATTATTGAATCAAACACGGATGCAAAATTAAAGTAAAAGCAATAAAGGAAAGAACATGCCGAATTTTACATTGGTTTGGAGTTACTCTACATCCAGTCCCGCACACAAGTACGGATTTCCTTTCAAAAGAAATTGTACAATTACACCCTCGATTTCAAGGCCACAAGGTACACCATTCCAGATTCACAATCCTATGGGTAGAGATACTTGATTTCACAGGCAATAAGTTCACCCAATTGATTTTCAAGGCTACAATCACACCTTTTCTCACTTGAATGATTTCACAGGCTACAATCACACCTTTTCTCACTTAGTTTATTACAAATAAGCCTATAACTCTGAATAGCATTGAGATCTTACTGAGATAGTGATAGAAAATCAAACAAGAGATGATCTAGTTAGATTCAATGTTGATTTCGGCAGAGTAATGGTAAAAATGTGTATAAAGAAATGTGGAAGAAGAAGAGGAGTGATGTGACATCCCACCTCTATACCCACGCTAGGCAAGAACACTACGGAGTAATGTTGTCGACTAGCACGGAGAATAAGGCTGTTGAGGAGCGACCATCTGTATAATTGCTTTGTGCGAGTACCGATATGCCAGATAAAAATATAAGTTTTCATCTCAAGTGGAAATCCGACATACCGACACAAACTCAAAGCTACTACACAGTGGCTATAATGGTCTTCGGAAACAAATATAGAAATAAACATAACACAAATCAGTCACAGATAATTCATATCACAAAGGCGGAAATAGATATGAATATAACACATGAAAGTGTACATCAGAGTAGTGGTCGAACAAGATCCACAATATCAAAAAAAGAATAGATACAAGTGCTAGACAAAAGAATAAGTATACATCATAGAGTCTGTATCTCAAATGTATACAACAAAAACTACTAAACTAAAGTAGTTAGCCAAAAGTCAGAAGATGGTTCCAGATACGAAGCCATAAGGAAGCACTTGTAATATCTCAGTCTGACCCGAGTATTATTTAAAAAGAAAATAATAAACGGATTAGTCTAGCTATAAATATGAGATGAAATGATATAGAATAAGAGATATAACCAAACGTATAATAATCACAATGCCAAGCTGTGATAAATAAATAATTGAAAAATCAACAAGAGATTAATCAATATCGCAAAGATCTTCTCAAAGATAAAAAGGAACGTCATACTCCTAATTTCATTCACCAAGCCACAATAGATGACATATATATCAATGCCAATCGTAAAAGTTGGTGAAACATAAATTCCAGAATTCAACACACGAAATCCAGAAATCACAAGAAAAGAATGGCCAAGACATTGATGCAGTGCAAACGGTACATCCAATGAATCAAAAGCAAAGACATTGATGTAGTGCAAACGGTACATCCAATGTATCAAAAGAAGAGACATTGATGTAGTGCAAACGGTACATCCAATGTATCAAAAGCATATCATTGATGTAGTGCAAATGGTACATCCAATGAATCAAAAGCAAAGACATTGATGTAGTGCAAACGGTGCATCCAATGTATCAAAAGCAAAGACATTGATGTAGTGCAAACGATACATCCAATGTATCAAAAGCAAAGACATTGATGTAGTGCAAACGGTACCTCCAATGTATCAAAAGCATATCATTGATGTAGTGCAAACGGTACATCCATTGAATCAAAAGCAAAGACATTGATGTAGTGCAAACGGTACATCCAATGTATCAAAAGCATATCATTGATGTAGTGCAAACGGTACATCCAATGAATCAAAAGCAAAGACATTGATGTAGTGAAAACGGTACATCCAATGTATCAAAAGCAAAGACATTGATGTAGTGCAAACGGTACATCCAATGTATCAAAAGTATATCATTGATGTAGTGCAAACGATACATCCAATGAATCAAAAGCAAAGACATTGATGTAGTGGAAACGGTACATCCAATGTATCAAAAGCAAGGACATTGATGTAGTGCAAACGGTACATCCAATGTATCAAAAGCAAAGACATCGCACATGCTTGTCTAAAACATAAAATGATCGTCATGATCAAAGAGAAGTGTCAATTACACTAAGCTAGTAAATATATGAGTTTAGCTTCATGTCCCATAACCACTTGCTTAACTTAAATATTTACGAACAAACTGTAGATCTCCACTAGAAAATTGTCACAAGAGTTTCAATCGAACAAGTCCAAGAATTAACCGACGAAGTAAACGCAAGCGTTTCATACCACTTGTTTTACTAAGTCGTTTAATTAGATTTCTCATACGAGTGAGGTAAAGGTTTGTATATACTAATTGATTGGAAAACGGTTTAAGAAACGAGCTTTGTAATAAAATAGTGTTGAAATCATTTGAAGAAAGAGTTTTGATATTTACTACTAGTATAGAAAACCTTTATATTTTTAAGTGACAAATCATAGAAGTGATTGTAGAAACAATCAATCACAAAAATTCACATTCGAAGAAGTGAATAAAATCCAAGAAACCGATACCGAATCCATCGAAATGGATATTCCAAGAATTCCCGAAGAAAATAAGTCATCAAAGTCGATAATAAATGATAACAACAAAAGGGGAACAACACGAATCGATTAAAGTTGGAAATTCAAGCAACTAGGCAAAATAGGCATAGTTGGCAAATAGCAGCAGGTCGGTCGACCGGACTCCCTGAGTCGGTTGACCGAACCAGGGGTTGGAAGTGCTCGGGCACCAGGTCGGTCGATCGGCCCAGGGGCTCGGTCGGCCGAAGCCTGTAACCAGCACTTCCAAAACAAAGGCAGGAAGTGCCAGGACTACAGGTCGGTCGGCCGAACCTGTATACTTGCACTTCCTACCCTATTTCAAAAGAGGTGCAAATCCCGACCAAATTGCAATCGCACGAGCAACGGCGCTAAGGGTTTATGCCAATCGACTACCCGGCCCTATAAGCTCTTCGATGCATCACAAAATCATGATCAAAGATCAAAGCTATGATTTTTAAGGAATTGAACCCAAAACACCAAAAATTGGAATATTCACCAAATCAATCCAAACCAAAAGTAAATGCACACGAATAAGTGTTAGGAATTCATACCTAACAATCGAAGATAAATATAAGCATAGATGTGAGATAAAAATCTCACCTTTGAACCCAAAAACAATGAGAAGCTTGAAGACAAGGGAAGATCAACCACACTTCAATCTCAACACTAGAAGCTTGAATCTAAGCTTAAAAGAAGAACATTCCCTAAGTTAGGTTTAGGAAATTTCTGAAATCAAAGAGAGAATGAGTTGGAGAAGATGAAGAGAAAGCTTACCAATGGGTTCTCTTGAGTTTGCAGCTAGAAATTGATTTGCAAATGGAAACTAGGGTTTTGGATTTTCTATTTCCCATTCTCTTCCACCATTAATCTCTTTGGAACTGAAATTAGAGGAAGAGGGAGTGAATGAAGAGGGGGGTTTCATTTTGGGGTATTAAGTTAGAACATTGGGCTGAACCCAACCTAAACCCAAAGCCCTAAGTGAAAAGTAGCAAAATTCTACTATCTCCAAACATATCGAAGTTTATACTCAAAATGGTCGCAAACGTTACTTTGAACTCAATAGGGGTGGTCTCGAGTCCCAATTCGACTGTTTGCATAAAGTAGCTTTTCGGACCAAAATCCGACGAGCGATAAAATATTTAAATAAAATATTTAAATATAAAATCGATAAATATGCGGGTTGTTACAGACTCCCCTCCTTAAAGAAATTGCGTTCTCGCAATACTTAAGAAGAAAATAAGAAGTGACAACCATGGAAGCATATCAACACAAAAGAAAATTTGAATCAAGAAGTCCACCATAAAGAGCACGAAGGAGTAACTTCGAAAGTTTTCGTTCGATGAATTCTCAAGATTTCTCAAGAGCAATCCTTAGGATTTGAGAACCATTGAACTTTTACCAAAAAGAATATCTTTATATCGAAGGCGCTCAACCTTCGAAGCAATGATGCGAATAGAATGTTGCTCAAGAATCAAATCTGGTGAAACTTCAATTTCCACAATATCACCGGGCCCAAGAATAAAAACCGGAATCCCTAAGGCATTTCCGTAAATAAAAGACGTGGAGAACGTCAAGAATAGCAGAAAATTGAGCCAGTGCAACGGCGTAGTACAGAAACGGTACGCCCGAGAAACTAGAAACTCGAATAATTTGGAACATCGACGTAGTACAAAAACGGTACGTCCAATGAACCAAAGTTCAAATAATTCGGAACACCGACGCAGTACAAAAATGGTACGTCCAATGAACCGAACACCATAAAAGAACATCGGACACTAGTCCATAAAAGAGATGAGATGAAACTCAATAAAACGAAGTACGTCAAAACGTCCAATGAAATTAATAAAAAGATAATTCCATTCCGACATCATCAAAGAATCAACACCTTGTTGCCAATGACAAAACGTACTGGCAACACGATTTCCCCTTCGGGAATAAAAGAATATCAAGATCATAAGATGTCAGGAACTCGAGTCAACATGAAGTTCCTTATGAGAAAATACATATTCCAAAGATTTATGATCGAGGTAGAGAACAAATTTCTCATCCAGATATGATGATGCCAAATTTCAAAAGTAAAAACAATAGCCGCGAGCACTAGATCATGAGTGGCATATCTAGTCTCATTAGGCTTTAACGATTTAGAAACACAAGTGATAGCAAGTTCTCTTTTTCAAGAGAACGGCTTCCAAACCAATACGATTAGCATTGGTACAAAAGATAAAGTCTTGGTTCCCTTCGGAAAACACAAGAATAAGAGTATCCGAAAAGAATTCTTTCAAATAATTTTCTTTCCCAAAAACTAAAACTTTCAAAATTACAATTAACTCAATTTAAAAATCTTTCTAGAAAAATTTACATTTTACAAGTCAATATATCATGTCTGATTGTCTCATCAAAGCGTTTAGGAAATTCCTATCGATAACGTTGATCAAGCGCATCGACCAAAATTCTTAAAGCACTCAGTGGGCAATACAATCACAAAATCATCTTCTTTTGTAATGACCCTAAACTAAAATAAAATGTAAGTTATATTTATTTCAAGAATTTCAGAAGTTAAAAAAAAAAAACAAATAAACTTGTGTGTGTGTATAATTTTTATAACTCCTGTATATATAAATATATAAAAGTTGCTGTTTTAAGGGGTGGAATAAAAGTAATATAGTATAAATAATTTTTATATCACATAATCATATATGATGGTGTATATAATTTAATGGAAAAGGTGGCTAGGTAGAAAATGCAAACAGATTACAGTTTTTATAAAGATAGAGCAAAAATAAAAATGCACAAGGTCACATGCATATGGCACGAATGGGATGAAATCATAGAAATAGCATGCAGAAATAAAAGTATTGGAGATCCCGAAATAACTACTAAAGGAAATCAAGAGGGTATAATTCCAATTGAGGACTATGCATCAGTGTAAACTGTGCATAAAAGAATAAAAGGGTATCAAAGGAATTACCCATTCCCTTAAACCCTAAAAACAGCTTTATAAAAACCTGCATATCATAAGGATCATCATCATTCTTTCAGAAAAATAAATACATATAAAACAAAACAGAAAAAAAAGATGGGTATGCAGTCCTGAAGGCAATTGCAGAATAGAGGAGCAAGATAATACAAGAAAGAATATAGGTGAGCATTAATTCATTTTATGCAATGGCAGTAAGACCTCTGGTAGGCAGCCTGAAAATATTAAAAGTAGTATTTAATCTTTGAAATGGTTTGATATGGATGAAATGGATGTTGTTGTGTATTTCTGTTTGGAGTTTTTGTATGATAGTTTTTCCAAGCTTATACGGTTTGAGCATTTTTAATTCTGTTTTTACTATTGTTAAGTATGGATCTAAATTATTTTGAACATAGGCAGCAAGATGAAGGTCTAGCTCATGTTTATATTCTAAATAATAAGATAGGAGGCTTTTCTGGGTTTTGATGAATTTTTAACAAACACCTCTGTCCATACTTCTGCAATAAAATAATAACAGGATCATAATGCTTAAGTTAATATAGGAATGATCATATACATGATGGGAAATCTCTGCAATAAGAAAAGACTGTACTAAAGAGTATTTATGTTTTCTGAAAACATGAATGGGTTGGAGTTTTTATGAATAAGCTATAGGCAGGGGCTTAATAAGCTAACCACAAAAATTGGAGGGAGAGTTTTCAATAAACTCTATGATTAAATAAAATTAATCAGGTCACTTGGAGTTAGTCAATGATCTGTTTTCTTCAGAAGGGGGAAAGCATATGCATGGTGCAAATGCACCCTGAGGCCTTTGTGTGATTGGAATAAGTAAGACTAACTGGGAGAATTCCTTCACAATGCATACTTGTGTTCATTTGATAGGGGGATTTAGACCTTAAATAAAATGGGGTATGAGATTTAAAATCTCTGGGTTATAATATCTGAACAAAACTGTAAATTAAATAAGGTTTAATGTAGTAACCTTAATGATCTGCTGGGGGAAAAATCTGGGAGAACATAACCTGAATTTATTTATGATGTTGTGAATAATACATGGCTTGTTACATATATGTTGAATGTATGGTTGTATGCTTAAGGTCACCTAGCTATTTTGCTGATGTGCCCAGTTTATAATCTGCTAGATTATGAAAGTGACAAAAGTTCATAAGATTTGTAAACTTGTATAGAATATATTAATGCTCATACCAGTGTAAACTGACCCTTTTGTTTGCCTTGCAAACATCTGGGTGTCTCATATAAATGGGGCAGCTCAATGATTTGCATGCAGGTAAGAAAAAGTGACATGATGATGAAGGAGGCATTAGCTGCTAGTATAAATAAGAGAAACAATGCTTGTATTTGCAGAATTGCCTGTAGTGGAAGACCTGAATATTATTAGTAATTAAAAGTTAGATAGTGAAGATGTTTTTCTTTTTCTTGGGTGTTTGAATTATGACATGTATCTAACTAATACTGTGATGAGTGAAGTTTTATGACAAGTAGGTAGATGATGCTCTTATAAAATGTTTAGCTATCTTTTGAGGTCTATGAAAATCTGATATATCATAGCAATATAATATATGTGCATATCAGTCCCTTGTTCTTTTGTGATTGATGTTATAATAATGACAATTGAGAAAGGCAAGTGCAACAGATTTTGCATAAAAACAAAATAAGCTTGTGGAATTTGAACAAGATAAATTATGCTTGAACTGTATGGTACATTGGGTGGTGTGTATTCCTTGAGAAAATGCATGACTTATGTTTATACAGTTGATTTAAAAACAGAAAGAGTTTCCAAAGAAATAGATTTGGAAACATTTTGGTTTTGTGTCTGAAACCTGGGAAAATAAAATCTTATTGAAACTTTTATAAAATAAAAGCAAAGTGGTGATAAGAAAGTATGATTGTGGAAATGATTTACACAGAAATATGGTTTTGAATATTGAAGGAATGGGATCATGACCAACTCAAATGGTTAAGTGTCCGATCCTTATAGCCTGGAATCACTTCTCTGCAATTCATGTGGTGTAAGTGTTTCCAACTCGAAGAAAGCAACTGAAAAACTCCAAGTTTTTGAAATATAAACTCGAAGCTAACCAGTATGCATTCTCAACCAACCTAAACTAAAATATAGAATAAATATAACTGTGAAACCTGAAATGGAAATTTGATAGTGGAAACAAATTTGTAAGTTCATACTAACAATTATACTCCTTTCAGTTATGTTTCTTAACACCTGAATATTGCATTATGCATCAGTAGTTATATATATATATATACACACACATATACACAAAATGAATAAAAAAAAATAGTGCACAATGCCTGCACCACCACACTTATATGTATAAATACTAATGTAAATATCATCCCCTATATAAAAAAAAAAGAAGCAACCATATCATCAAATATGTAGAGCTATTATATGATGAAATATGAACTGGTATATTTATATTGGTAACTCAGGATCTTGGGAAACAGATTTGATAAATTTCCTTTAAAATAAAATAATATATAATAATATATGGGATAAAATATAAGGGGTCACCACAGTTGGTATCAGAGCTATGTTTTAAATAACATAGTAAACATTATAGTATGTATATGATTGAATGCATTGATTGAATTCTCGAGGTTGGATGTTTTTGTATGATTGAAATGTATGCTTGAGATACATGTATAAGGTACACCTAAATCAAATAAATAAACAAAGTAAAAATATTAAGAATATGGGGGTAAATAAACTAACTTAAAAATTATATCTATAGCATTATGGTAGGACCCAGACATCACACAGGTGCAGGACCATCACGTGAGCCACCTGTGATAAGCATGGAAGATTTTATGAGGGCTTTGAGGGATGGAATGGCACCAAGGCAAGATAATCCTCATGAGGATCTCTCCAAATTGCTCAAGACTTGTACCAATTTGGGAGGAAAGGATTTTGAAGGCACTGAAGGAGCTATGGGTGTTCAAATGTGGATAAGGACTATGGAAAGGGTCTTTACAGATATGCAAATCAATGACCGAAGGAAAAGACAAATAGCTTCAAGGAAATTGAAGGGGGTTGCACTGGACTGGTGGGAGGTTGTGATAGTAGGAAGGCTAGAAAATGATATCACTTGGAATGATTTCAAAGTCATGCTTGAGGCCAGATTTATCCCACCATCTGCCAAAGCCACATTGCTTGAAGATTTTATTAGATTAAGGCAAGGAGGCATGAGTGTAAATGAGTACACTCAGAAGTTTGAAGCATTATCTAAGTATGGAATGGTGTTGATAGGGAATGCAGAAGCAAAGAATGCAAGGTACATTCAAGGCTTGAACCCCAATCTATCTAGGGCAATGTTACCATATAAAGATAAAACTTTTGATCAAGTGATTGATCTAACACTCTCTTTTGAGCAACATGATACCACAAGAGAGAAATTCAGGAACATGAAGCTCAATAAGAAGAAGGGAGGTCAGAACAAAGTGCAACCTTATGACAAGAGAAATGCAAGTAAAGGAGTTAAGAAAGGGGAAGGAGCAATAGCACCTGAAAGCAAGAAATTTACTCATTGTTTTAACTGTGGAAAAGCTGGACATTACAGTAACCAATGCCCTGACCCAAAAATACCAAAAGGAAGCTGCTATAACTGTGGAAAGATGGGACATTTAAAGAAGGACTGCCCAGAGACTCATAAGAAAACGGCAAGGGTAGGAGCATTGGCAACCAACACCACTGAAAATGTTGGACAACTTGAAGGTATAATTCTAATCAATACCCAACCAATATCAGTAGTATATGACACTGGTGCCTCACATTCACTGATATCTTTGGAAATAGTAAAGAAATTAGCACTTGCTTGTGTTTCTATTGAACAACCCTTAACTATACACAGTCCCATAGGGAGTCATTGTATGCTAAGAATGAAGTGTATGGGTCTGAAATTAATTATAGGGGGTTATGGTTTTGATTCAGATCTATATACTTTAAATTATCCTGGTATTGGAATTATATTGGGGGTAGATTGGTTAATGAAAAATAAAGCAATTTTAAATTTAGAAAATCTTACTATTTCTTTGGAGACAAATGAAGGCAAAAGAATTACAGTTTTAAGTGAAATAGCAAAGAACACATGTTTTAATAAAATTTGGAGTATAAATGAAATTCAAAAGGAATTAAAAATAGAGGAAATTCCAGTAGTTAATGAATACACAGATGTGTTTGGAGAAGTAAGAGGAATTCCTCAGAATAGACCAGTTGAGTTCAAAATAAAGTTAATGCCAGGAACAAATCCAATCATTAAAAAGCCTTATAGGATGGGTCCAAAAGAACTGGTAGAATTAAAACATCAACTAGAAGAATTAGAAGAGAAAGGATTCATAAGATCAAGTAGTTCTAGTTGGGGTTCCCCAGTGCTCTTTGTCAAGAAACATGATGGAACAATGAGGTTGTGTGTAGACTATAGGGATTTAAACAAGGTAACTATTAAAAATAAGTACCCACTGCCTAGAACAGATGATCTATTTGATCAATTACATGGAGCTAGAATATTTTCAAGATTAGATTTAGCCTCTGGATTTCACCAAATGAAAGTTGCAGAGGAAAGCATTGAGTACACAGCCTTTAATACCAGATATGGCTTATATGAATTTTTAGTAATGCCATTTGGCTTGACCAATGCTCCCTCTTATTTTGTAGATTTGATGAATAGAATTTTCAGAGACTTTTTGGATAAATTTGTTCTAGTATTTATAGATGATATATTAATTTACTCCAAGACAGAAGATGATCATGCTATGCATCTACACTTAGTATTATCCAGACTTAGAGAACATGAATTAAAAGCCAAGTATTCAAAATGTACATTTTGGCAACATGAAGTAAAATTCTTAGGACACATAGTGTCACAGCAAGGGGTAAGTGTAGATCCAAGCAAAGTGATTGCAGTTCAATCATGGAATAGACCCAGAACAGTGACTGAGGTGAGATCATTCTTGGGATTGGCAGGGTATTATAGAAGGTTTATCAAGGATTTTTCAAGAATAGCTGCACCAATGACTAAGTTGACAAAAAAGAACCAACCATATGTGTGGACTGAGCAATGTGAACAAGCTTTTGAGAAATTGAAGCAAGCACTGGTAGAAGCTCCTGTTTTGCAAATCCCAGAAGAAAATGAAGGAATGGTTGTATATACTAATGCTAGTGGGTCCGGATTAGGTGCAGTGCTTATGCAACATGGCAAGGTAGTGGCATATGCATCAAGACAGCTTAAACCCAATGAAACCAAATATGCAACTCATGATCTAGAATTAGCTGCAATAGTGTTTGCATTAAAACTTTGGAGGCATTATCTGCTTGGAGCAAAATTTGAATTATTTACAGACCATCAAGCATTGAAATATTTATTTTCTCAAAAAGATTTGAATATGAGACAAGCAAGGTGGATGGAGTTTCTAGCTGCATATGATTTAGATATTTTGTACACCCCTGGAAAAGCCAATAGGGTGGCAGATGCCTTGAGTAGGCATCAAGTTAGGTTAGCAAGTCTAATGATTGATGAATTTAAAAACCTAACAATGCTTGGGGAGGCAGATATACATAGCAAGAATGAAAAGAATTTTGGTGAGCGCAATGATATGGTAGAATATGGCACACTAGGGTTGATTACAGTAAAATCTAATCTAGTGGAGAAAATTGGTAGCATGCAAGACCAAGACAAGGATTTGAAGGAGAAGAAAGAAATGTTACATAGCAATATTGAGTTGGAAAATTTTAAAATAGATCACAAAGGATATTTGAGGAAGAATGAGAAGCTGTGTGTACCAGACATTACAGAGTTGAAGGAAGAAATCATGAATGAGCATCACAAAACCAAGTACACCATACACCCTGGTGGTACTAAAATGTATCATGATTTAAAAAGAAGCTACTGGTGGCCAGGAATGAAACAAGCAGTGGCAAGATATGTGGCAAAGTGTTTCACTTGTCAACAAATTAAAGCAGACTACCAAAAGCCTTCTGGCATGCTGCAACCATTAGAGGTACCTCAGTGGAAATGGGAAAGTATTTCCATGGATTTTGTGGATGGTTTTCCTAGAACTAAGAGAGGCAATGATAGTATATGGGTAATTGTTGATAGGCTAACCAAATCAGCTCACTTTGTCCCTGTCAGGTCAGATAGAAATGCATCTAAACTTGTACAATTATTTATTAAGGAAGTGGTAAGGCTACATGGTATACCTAAGACCATTGTAAGCGATAGAGACACTTTGTTTACCTCAAGATTTTGGGAAAGCTTCCAAGAAGCAATGGGAACACAATTATGCTTAAGTACTGCCTACCATCCTCAAAGTGATGGGCAGACAGAAATAGTAAATAAAATATTGGAGGATCTATTAAGAGCATGTGTGCTTGACTTTGGGGGCAATTGGGAGGACCATATTCATTTGGCAGAATTTACATATAACAATAGCTACCAGTCAACCATAGGAATGGCACCCTTTGAAGCTTTGTATGGGAGGCCCTGCACATCCCCTGCCTGTTGGTTGGATATGGGAGAGGGTATACTAATAGGACCAGATCATGTTAAAGAAACGTCCAACATGATTGAGTTAATTAGACATAGAATGAAAACAGCACAGTCAAGGCAGAAGTCTTATGCAGATAAAAGGAGAAAGCCAATGGAGTTTAAGGAGGGAGAATATGTTTTTCTAAAAGTATCACCAATGAGAAAAGTGTTCAGGTTTGGGAAATCAGGAAAGTTATCACCAAGATTTGTAGGGCCATATGAAATTATACAAAGAATTGGTGCTATGGCCTATAAGCTTCAATTACCTGAGGAATTAAGTGGTGTACATCCAGTGTTTCATGTTTCTCAATTGAGAAAATGGGTGCATGATGAAGGAGCAATTCTGGAGTCACCTACTCAAATTCAAGTCCAAAAGAATTTGGTCTATGCAAATGAACCAGTGGGGATAGTTGCTAAGGAGGAGAAAAAGTTGAGGAACAAGGTGATCAAACTGGTAAAAATTCAATGGAGTTTGGATACCAATGATTGTACATGGGAGGTGGAGGACAAAATGAGGGCTAAATACCCCAACTTGTTTACTGATGAAGAGGTATGTTTAAGTAGTTTATAATAATTCTCTGAATATTATTATGCATTGCTTGCTTTCATAAAATGTGAGTATGGAGTTATGGAATTAAAACAGGCTATGAATTAATATTTTTAATTGGAGAAATTAGAAGAAATTATGGGGACATAATTCCTTTAAGGGGGAGGGTATGTAATGACCCTAAACTAAAATAAAATGTAAGTTATATTTATTTCGAGAATTTCAGAAGTTAAAAAAAAAAACAATAAACTTGTGTGTGTGTATAATTTTTATAACTCCTGTATATATAAATATATAAAAGTTGCTGTTTTAAGGGGTGGAATAAAAGTAATATAGTATAAATAATTTTTATATCACATAATCATATATGATGGTGTATATAATTTAATGGAAAAGGTGGCTAGGTAGAAAATGCAAACAGATTACAGTTTTTATAAAGATAGTGCAAAAATAAAAATGCACAAGGTCACATGCATATGGCATGAATGGGATGAAATCATAGAAATAGCATGCAGAAATAAAAGTATTGGAGATCCCGAAATAACTACTAAAGGAAATCAAGAGGGTATAATTCCAATTGAGGACTATGCATCAATGTAAACTGTGCATAAAAGAATAAAAGGGTATCAAAGGAATTACCCATTCCCTTAAACCCTAAAAACAGCTTTATAAAAACCTGCATATCATAAGGATCATCATCATTCTTTCAGAAAAATAAATACATATAAAACAAAACAGAAAAAAAAAGATGGGTATGCAGTCCTGAAGGCAATTGCAGAATAGAGGAGCAAGATAATACAAGAAAGAATATAGGTGAGCATTAATTCATTTTATGCAATGGCTGTAAGACCTCTGGTAGGCAGCCTGAAAATATTAAAAGTAGTATTTAATCTTTGAAATGGTTTGATATGGATGAAATGGATGTTGTTGTGTATTTCTGTTTGGAGTTTTTGTATGATAGTTTTTCCAAGCTTATATGGTTTGAGCATTTTTAATTCTGTTTTTACTATTGTTAAGTATGGATCTAAATTATTTTGAACATAGGCAGCAAGATGAAGGTCTAGCTCATGTTTATATTCTAAATAATAAGATAGGAGGCTTTTCTGGGTTTTGATGAATTTTTAACAAACACCTCTGTCCATACTTCTGCAATAAAATAATAACAGGATCATAATGCTTAAGTTAATATAGGAATGATCATATACATGATGGGAAATCTCTGCAATAAGAAAAGACTGTACTAAAGAGTATTTATGTTTTCTGAAAACATGAATGGGTTGGAGTTTTTATGAATAAGCTATAGGCAGGGGCTTAATAAGCTAACCATAAAAATTGGAGGGAGAGTTTTCAATAAACTCTATGATTAAATAAAATTAATCAGGTCACTTGGAGTTAGTCAATGATCTGTTTTCTTCAGAAGGGGGAAAGCATATGCATGGTGCAAATGCACCCTGAGGCCTTTGTGTGATTGGAATAAGTAAGACTAACTGGGAGAATTCCTTCACAATGCATACTTGTGTTCATTTGATAGGGGGATTTAGACCTTAAATAAAATGGGGTATGAGATTTAAAATCTCTGGGTTATAATATCTGAACAAAACTGTAAATTAAATAAGGTTTAATGTAGTAACCTTAATGATCTGCTGGGGAAAAAATCTGGGAGAACATAACCTGAATTTATTTATGATGTTGTGAATAATACATGGCTTGTTACATATATGTTGAATGTATGGTTGTATGCTTAAGGTCACCTAGCTATTTTGCTGATGTGCCCAGTTTATAATCTGCTAGATTATGAAAGTGACAAAAGTTCATAAGATTTGTAAACTTGTATAGAATATATTAATGCTCATACCAGTGTAAACTGACCCTTTTGTTTGCCTTGCAAACATCTGGGTGTCTCATATAAATGGGGCAGCTCAATGATTTGCATGCAGGTAAGAAAAAGTGACATGATGATGAAGGAGGCATTAGCTGCTAGTATAAATAAGAGAAACAATGCTTGTATTTGCAGAATTGCCTGTAGTGGAAGACCTGAATATTATTAGTAATTAAAAGTTAGATAGTGAAGATGTTTTTCTTTTTCTTGGGTGTTTGAATTATGACATGTATCTAACTAATACTGTGATGAGTGAAGTTTTATGACAAGTAGCTAGATGATGCTCTTATAAAATGTTTAGCTATCTTTTGAGGTCTATGAAAATCTGATATATCATAGCTATATAATATATGTGCATATCAGTCCCTTGTTCTTTTGTGATTGATGTTATAATAATGACAATTGAGAAAGGCAAGTGCAATAGATTTTGCATAAAAACAAAATAAGCTTGTGGAATTTGAACAAGATAAATTATGCTTAAACTGTATGGTACATTGGGTGGTGTGTATTCCTTGAGAAAATGCATGACTTATGTTTATGCAGTTGATTTAAAAACAGAAAGAGTTTCCAAAGAAATAGATTTGGAAACATTTTGGTTTTGTGTCTGAAACTTGGGAAAATAAAATCTTATTGAAACTTTTATAAAATAAAAGCAAAGTGGTGATAAGAAAGTATGATTGTGGAAATGATTTACACAGAAATATGGTTTTGAATATTGAAGGAATGGGATCATGACCAACTCAAATGGTTAAGTGTCAGATCCTTATAGCCTGGAATCACTTCTCTGCAATTCATGTGGTGTAAGTGTTTCCAACTCGAAGAAAGCAACTGCAAAACTCCAAGTTTTTGAAATATAAACTCGAAGCTAACCAGTATGCATTCTCAACCAACCTAAACTAAAATATAGAATAAATATAACTGTGAAACCTGAAATGGAAATTTGATAGTGGAAACAAATTTGTAAGTTCATACTAACAATTATACTCCTTTCAGTTATGTTTCTTAACACCTGAATATTGCATTATGCATCAGTAGTTATATATATATATATATATATATATATATATATATATATATATATATATATATATATATATATATATATACAGAATGAATAAAAAAAAATAGTGCACAATGCCTGCACCACCACACTTATATGTATAGATACTAATGTAAATATCATCCCTATATAAAAAAAGAAGAAGCAACCATATCATCAAATATGTAGAGCTATTATATGATGAAATATGAACTGGTATATTTATATTGGTAACTCAGGATCTTGGGAAATAGATTTGATAAATTTCCTTTAAAATAAAATAATATATAATAATATCTGGGATAAAATATAAGGGGTCACCACATCTTTATAATAAACAAGTTTCTTAAAAGTTTTACAAATATTCTTTGCTTGCTTTAAGAACAAAAATCCAATTTTACTTATAAATAAATCTTATGAAAAAGATTTGCAAAATTTTAAATTACTATTTTCATCCAAAATCAATATATACAAAAATGGTCTCATCGAAATATTCATAGAATACTCGATTTATAAAATGGATGAAATAAGCTGGATAAACCGAATGACATGATACGTCATTCATAAGAATCATAACGAGTGCAGAATGCGGTAAGTGGAATGCTAACTTCCGCAACTCGTAGCAAATGAAAACCGGTGGCAAGGTCGAGCTAGAAAGACCTTAACACCACACAAAAGATTTCTTAGGTGATAATCCTAAGACAAACTCAAAAATACCGGAAAAGTTTCACAAATTATTTAGATGAGAGAAATAAAACTTTCCTCATCATGAGGGTTTAAAGAATAAAAATCGATGCCACCAAAAATTTGAAATCGGAATCACAAGAAAAATAGAAATCTGCTTAACAGATAGAAAATGTCGAAGATGAATTGTCCACACGAAAAATAGGATATGGGCTTATTAATTAAGCCAATCCTTACAAAAATCAATTCCGAAGCCTAAGTAAAAATCGGCTCGGAAAGAAAAACCACATAAAATAGTTTCGGCATCAATAAAAAGCAAATTGAGTGTTGCAGATCTACCATCCGGATTCGCAACTCTCAAAGAAGTCATCAAACCCAAAATATTTTCAAAGAAAAAGAATCAACAAGTTCTTTTGATATAAAATAGTGAGATGGAACCCATATAAAAAAGAACTCAAATAAGAAGATCACGAAAATAAAACAATGCCATCAAGGATTGAATGTAAAATACCTTGACCAAGAGAAGAGTTGCTAGGGGCTTGCAGCTCTCCTTCTCTCTTGCTTGGAAGCTTAGGACACGAAGATAAAAGATGACCCGAACCTTTGCAATAACGATAAAAGAGGGGTTTCGGGCACTCCCTTGCATAGTGGTCTGTGAAACCACAATTGTAGCATCGTCCACGACTAGAGGTAGGTGCTTTTGCTACCGGGGTTTCTTGCCTCCCTTTCTTGTTGGGCACGGGGCCTTTGAATTTAATAGGCCTCTTCATGTTGTTGTTGAAGTTTTGTTGGGCATGCACAACTTCAACATCACCTTCTCTATCGGCCTCTTCAAGACGAAGAGCGATATCAATAAGCTGATCAAATGAAACCTCAAGTTTCAGGAGTAATGGCTTCTTAAAATTCTTATTCAAGCCATAGACAAATCTCTGATTTTTCTTCAATGGGGTGTTGATGTATTCAACCCCGTATTTGGACAAAGATTCGAAAGATGCAACATAGTCTGTCACAGAAGATTCACCTTGAACAAGGTCTATGAAACGTCGGGCTAAAGTTACTTTTTCAGCCTCCGGCACAAACTTTAATTCGAATCATTCCCGGAATTGCTCCCAAGTAAGATCCGCTTCGATAATCTCCGAAGTCAAGCGCTCATACCAATCTAACGCTCTTTCTTGGAGCATGCTAGAAGCCACTTGGACTCGATGTAGATCAATAAGGTTCATGCGAGAAAAGATACGATCGCATGATTTGAGCCAATCTTGAATTTCAATAACACTCTCGGATCCCTTGAATGGCCCTCCACCCAAATCGGTGTAGTCTCAGCACAAGCGTGCAAAACCGGATCTAGGATGAGTAGGCACTGGATTAGGTCCTGCAGCTTGAGCATTCTTCACGAGATCTAAAAGCTGCTGAGCAGACATGAATACTCCATCCTGAGGAGTAGCACTAGATTGACCAGCGCTGGGACGGCCTGGTCTAACCATTTCTCTTCTTTAAGAAAGAAAGAAAGAAGAGAAAAAAGTTATTCTCAAAATAAATATCAAGCAATCTTGATAGATAAAACAAGGAATCATAATGAAAATAGGATGAATTGGTACGAAGACCTGAATAAATCCTAAAGCACAACTCCTAAGAAAGACATAGGACGATGATCCTTGTTACATTATTCTACATTGTTCCGAAGTTTGGCTCTGATACCAAGCTGTGATGCCCCACCTCTATACCCACGCTAGGCAAGAACACTATGGAGTAATGCTGTCGACTAGCAAGGAGAATAAGGCTGTTGAGGAGCGACCATCTGTATAATTGCTTTGTGCGAGTACCGATATGCCAGATAAAAATATAAGTTTACATCTCAAGAGGAAATCCGACATACCGACACAAACTCAAAGCTACTACACAGTGGCTATAAAGGTCTTCGGAAACAAATATAGAAATAAACATAACACAAATCAGTCACAGATAATTCATATCACAAAGGCGGAAATAGATATGAATATAACACATGAAAGTGTACATCAGAGTAGTGGTCGAACAAGATCCACAATATCAAAAAAAGAATAGATACAAGTGCTAGACAAAAGAATAAGTATACATCATAGAGTCTGTATCTCAAATGTATACAACAAAAACTACTAAACTAAAGCAGTTAGCCAAAAGTCAGAAGATGGTTCCAGATACGAAGCCATGAGGAAGCACCTGTAATATCTCAGTTTGACCCAAGTATTATTTAAAAAGAAAATAATAAACGGATCAGTTTAGCTATAAATAGCAGATGAAATGATATAGAATAAGAGATATGACCAAACGTATAATAATCACAATGCCAAGCTGTGATAAATAAATAATTGAAAAATCAACAAGAGATTAATCAATATCGCAAAGATCTTCTCAAAGATAAAAGAGGAATGTCATACTCCTAATTTCATTCACCAAGCCACAATAGATGACATATATATCAATGCCAATCGTAAAAGTTGGTGAAACATAAATTCCAGAATTCAACACACGAAATCCAGAAATCACAAGAAAAGAATGGCCAAGACATTGATGTAGTGCAAACGGTACATCCAATGAATCAAAAGCAAAGACATTGATGTAGTGCAAACGGTACATCCAATGTATCAAAAGCAAAGACATTGATGTAGTGCAAATGGTACATCCAATGTATCAAAAGCATATCATTGATGTAGTGCAAACGGTACATCCAATGAATCAAAAGCAAAGACATTGATGTAGTGCAAACGGTACATCCAATGTATCAAAAGCAAAGACATTGATGTAGTGCAAACGGTACCTCCAATGTATCAAAAGCATATCATTGATGTAGTGCACATGGTACATCCAATGAATCAAAAGCAAAGACATTGATGTAGTGCAAACGGTACATCCAATGTATCAAAAGCATATCATTGATGTAGTGCAAACGGTACATCCAATGAATCAAAAGCAAAGACATTGATGTAGTGCAAACGGTACATCCAATGTATCAAAAGCAAAGACATTGATGTAGTGCAAACGGTACATCCAATGTATCAAAAGTATGTCATTGATGTAGTGCAAACGGTACATCCAATGAATCAAAAGCAAAGACATTGATGTAGTGCAAACGGTACATCCAATGTATCAAAAGCAACATTGATGTAGTGCAAACGGTACATCCAATGTATCAAAAGCAAAGACATCGCACATGTTAGTCTAAAACATAAAATGATCGTCATGATCAAAGAGAAGTGTCAATTACACTAAGCTAGTAAATATATGAGTTTAGCTTCATGTCCCATAACCACTTGCTTAACTTAAATATTTACGAACAAACTGTAGATCTCCACTAGAAAATTGTCATAAGAGTTTCAATCGAACAAGTCCAAGAATTAACCGACGAAGTAAACGCAAGCGTTTCATACCACTTGTTTTACTAAGTCGTTTAATTAGATTTCTCATACGAGTGAGGTAAAGGTTTGTATATACTAATAGATTGGAAAACGGTTTAAGAAACGAGCTTTGTAATAAAATAGTGTTGAAATCATTTGAAGAAAGAGTTTTGATATTTACTACTAGTATAGAAAACCTTTATATTTTTAAGTGACAAATCGTAGAAGTGATTGTAGAAACAATCAATCACAAAAATTCACATTCGAAGAAGTGAATAAAATCCAAGAAACCGATACAGAATCCATCGAAATGGATATTCCAACTATTCCTGAAGAAAATAAGTCATCAAAGTCGATAATAAATGATAACAACAAAAGGGGAACAACACGAATCGATTAAAGTTGGAAATTCAAGCAACTAGGCAAAATAGGCATAGTTGGCAAATAGCAGCAGGTCGGTCGACCGGACTCCCTGAGTCGGTTGACCGAACCAGGGGTTGGAAGTGCTCGGGCACCAGGTCGGTCGACCGGCCCAGGGGCTCGGTCGGCCGAAGCCTGTAACCAGCACTTCCAAAACAGAGGCAGGAAGTGCCAGGACTGCAGGTCGGTCGGCCGGCCCATGGGCTCGGTCGGCCGAACCTGTATACTTTCACTTCCTACCCTATTTCAAAAGAGGTGCAAATCCCGACCAAATTGCAATCGCACGAGCAACGGCGCTAAGGGTTTATGCCAATCGACTACCCGGCCCTATAAGCTCTTCGATGCATCACAAAATCATGATCAAAGATCAAAGCTATGATTTTTAAGGAATTGAACCCAAAACACCAAAAATTAGAATATTCACCAAATCAATCCAAACCAAAAGCAAATGCACATGAATAAGTGTTAGGAATTCATCCCTAACAATCGAAGATAAATATAAGCATAGACGTGAGATAAAAATCTCACCTTTGAACCCAAAAACAATGAATGAGAAGCTTGAAGACAAGGGAAGATCAACCACACTTCAATCTCAACACTAGAAGCTTGAATCTAAGCTTAAAAGAAGAACATTCCCTAAGTTAGGTTTAGGAAATTTCTGAAATCAAAGAGAGAATGAGTTGGAGAAGATGAAGAGAAAGCTTACCAATGGGTTCTCTTGAGTTTGGAGCTAGAAATTGATTTGCAAATGGAAACTAGGGTTTTGGATTTCTATTTCCCATTCTCTTCCTCCATTAATCTCTTTAGAACTGAAATTAGAGGAAGAGGGAGTGAATGAAGAGAGGGGTTTCAGTTTGAGGTATTAAGTTAGAACATTGAGCTGAACCCAACCTAAACCCAAAGCCCTAAGTGAAAAGTAGCAAAATTCTACTATCTCCAAACATATCGAAGTTTATACTCAAAAAGGTCGCAAACGTCATTTTGAACTCAATGGGGGTGGTCTCGAGTCCCAATTCGACTGTTTGCAAAAGGTAGCTTTTCGGACGAAAATCCGACGAACGATAAAATATTTAAATATAAAATCGATAAATATGCGGGTTGTTACAAGTGAAATCAGAGAAAATATGAATGAAAATTCGTTTAAAACTGCCCATATTTATAGTAGAATAGCAGCCATGTCCATTCATGAAAGGATATGACGAATAGACACTTCCTTTGAAATTCAAAATTTTGAAATAAACTGCTACCATGTCGACATGGGGTACTTGAGGATGTTGACATGCCTAAGGTATTTTTGGTAATTTGCTTTTCTTTTAAAATAACTTCTATCTTGTATTAAAACTATTTTAAACTTTATAAATATACTTAATTATAGTTAAAATACATAAATAAATATAGAGAATAATATTTCGGTATATATATAATTTTTTAATATAATCTTATATTTAAATCTAAGTTAAAAGTTAAATATATTATTATTAAAAGATAGTTTAAAACTAAGGATAATTTGATTTTGAAAATAAAGATTATTTTGAGGCTAAATATTTAAAAGCAGGATAGATGTTTTTGATTCTTTTAAAAGGAAGGTTTTGAAATCATTTTAAAACAAGATATAATTTTATAAAAACATTTGAATAAAAGGTTAGCAGATATAAAAAATTGTTCCACTAGGTTTTTCGTAGGTTCCATCCTACTTAGGGTTCCATCCCTTTAACAGGCTCGAAGTGGATTCCATTACACGAATAAATTGGATTTTAAGATGCCAGTGCTTTTCTAGGAGTTTTAACAAAATTCCTAATTAAATTACATATTATTGAAGTCTTGAACTCTTGATATTCTTGATACTCATGAGTCTTCAATCTTGATAACTTGAATTTCTATACTGTACAGTCTTCATTCTTGGTACCTGCATGGTTAGATCCTGCATATACATATATATCTAAACTATAATGTTAGTATTTATATTTATAATCTTATTCTAAGGTTGTTGTCATCAAAACCATCATCTCAAGGACTAACAGTCTCCCTCTTTTTGATGATGACAATCTTAGTTTATAAAATATTACTTCTATCCTAATAACTCCCCCTTAATCTATGCCTAACTATCCTATTTTATACTTCTCCCCTTTTGTCATCAACAAAAAACTAACTCCAAACTATATAACTCCCCCTTAATCTAATACTCTATGACATGTGATTATAATGATAGTGTTATCATAAATAATCATCACTTAATTCTAAAACTAAAACTTAGTCCTAAATTACTAACTATCCTAAATAAGAATCTACGATAATACTTATAATAGCGAGAAATCATATATAAGAACACAAATTATTTATTAATGATATTGTTTTATTTACATATGCGTAAAGAACGTAAGTAAAAACATACAACAATAGGAAAGAGAGAAAAGAAACTAATGCGCGTCTTTGAAAATGGGAGACCTATGAACCGAACAATATGGGTAGTGGAAACAGAAATTTCCACATTGTTTGACTAGATTTCCATCCTTGTCAAAGCACACTTCTCCAACGTAAACGACTTTGTCATCATCTTCAGTGTGCTCTTCTTCCATGAAGGCTTCTTCTTCCTCGCTGTCGTCTTGCACTTGATTTACTGAAAACTCTTCATCAATAAAGATCGGATTAGCATGATTGTCCATTAGAAATTTTTGCAAATTTCTAAGGATTTTTCCCTGCCGTTCTTGTTCTTTGACCATTCTAAGTTGCACCACTTGAATTTCAGTCATTAGTTGCAGTGCATCCTTTAAAGAATCCTCCATTTTCATCAACTCGTGTGAGTGTAGTTCGTTGAAATGGTCCATAAGAAGGAGAAGGGAACAAAAAGGTTGAATTTTTGTTTGATTTAGAAGAGGAGGCCATTGTTTATTTGATTTCAGAAGTTAGAACATAGAGAATGATCAAAATTTTGAAATAGGAAGAATACATAATAACTTATTTGAATTTTGGTGGGAAAAATTTCAAAAATAAAAAATCGTTATATGTCGACATGGGTAGAGGGGGGATGTCGACATGGTGCTTAATATTTTGACTATTTGATTTATTTTGATTTAATTTTTAATTATACTTTGTTGTTTATGTTTTATATTTCAGTTATTGAACAAATACCTAATCCTCTTCTTAATTTAGTAAATATAGATTCATTTAAGGGTTTTGTTAAGATATCAGCAATTTGATTCTCAGAATTGATATAATCGGGAGTAATTACTTCCTTACTTATATTATCTCTGAGAAAATGATGTCTGATATCAATATGTTTAGTTCGAGCATGATGAGTAGTATTTTTGGATAAATTTATTGCACTAGTATTGTCATAATAAATTGGTGATATTGAGATATTTAAACCAAAATCTTTTAAAGTTTGTTGCATGTATATTACTTGAGAACAAACCAAAGCAGCAGAAATATACTCTGCTTTAGTTTTTGATAAAGAAACTGTGTTTTGCTTTTTACTAAACCAGAAAATCAGAGAATACCCCAAAAAGTGCCAAGTTCCACTTGTGCTTTTTCTGTCTGATTTACAACTAGCATAATCAGCATCATAGTAAGATATTAAGTCAAAAGAATCATTTTTAGGGTAAAATAAGCCATAATCAAAGGTGTGTTTAACATATCATATGATACACGGCTTTTAAGTCGGTCTCTTTAGGTTGAGATTGATATCTTGCACAGAGACAAACACTATGCATGATATCAGGTCTACTAGCAGTGATATAAAGTAGTGATCCAATCATTCCTCTATATAATTTTTGATCTACATATTTTGAGAGATCTTCTTTACTTAGGTACTCATTGATTGCTATGGGAGTGGGTTTTCGACTTGCAGTAGTCAATCCAAATTTACTAACTAGGTCTTTAGCATATTTTTCTTGACTAATAAAGTACCATTATCTAATTGTTTTATTTGTAATCCTAGAATGAAGTTTAATTCACCCATATGACTCATCTTAAACTCTTTTGTCATTATTTCAGAAAATTCTTTATTCATTTCAAAATTAGTTGATCCGAAAATGATATCATGTACATAAACTTGTACTAGTTGAATATCGTTTTTATTTCTTTTAATAAAAAGAGTATTATCTACTTTACCAATTTCAAAGCTTGATTGTAATAAGTAAGATCTTAGTCTATCATACCAGGCTCTAGGAGCTTGTTTTAGACCATATTGAGCTTTCTTAAGTTTGTAAACATGATTTGGTAAATTTTCATTTTCAAAAAGTGGTGGTTGTTCAACATATACTTCCCCTTTTACAAATTCATTTAAAAAGGCACTTTTAACATCCATTTGATATAACTTGAAATTATTATGATTTGTGAAAGCAAGTAGAATCCTAATGGCTTCTAATCTTGCTACGAGAGAAAAGGTTTCATCAAAATCTATTCCTTCTTCTTGACAATAACCTTGAGCGACTAATCGGGCTTTATTTCTAACAACCTCTCCTTGTTCGTTCATTTTATTTTTATAAACCCATTCAGTTCCAATTATAGTTTTATTTTCAGGTCTACGAACAAGTTCTCAAACATCATTTCTAGTGAATTGATTTAGTTCTTCTTGCATAGCCAAAATCCATGAATCATCAGTTGATGCTTCTTTTGGATTTTTGGGTTCAATAGTTGATATAAAGGCTACATTGCTCACTTTACTTAGTTGATTTATAGTTTTAACAACAGATTGCATATCTCCCAGTATATTTTCTATAGGATGATCTTTTAAAAGTTTACTTCTTTTATTAGGATGATTAATTTCATTATTAGTTTCAGTTGATTCTTGATTTTGAGTAATTAAATCCTCTTCATCGTTTGTATTGTCAAAATTTTTGAGATTTTCATCGAATGAAACATGCACTGTTTCTTCGATGGTGTTAATTCTTAAATTAAACACTATGTACACTTTACTTCTATTAGAATATCCGATAAAGATACCTGTCGGATTTAGGATCAAATTTATCTAAGTTATCTTTTGTATTTAAAATAAAACATTTGCTTCCAAAAATTCTAAAATAAGATACCTTAGGTTTCTTTCTGTAAAGAAGTTCATAAGATGTCTTATCAGTTAAAGGTCTAGTTAAAATTCTATTTAAAATATAACTGGCGGTAGCAACTGCTTCTACCCAAAAATACTTTGGTAATTTACTATCTGAAAGCATAGTTCTCGCACACTCTTGAATCGTCCTATTTTTACGTTCTACTACTTCATTTTGTTGTGGAGTTCTTGGACATGAAAAAATGTGAGTTATTCCCTTTTTATTGCATAATTCCTCAAACTTTTCATTTTCAAGTTCACCACTGTGATCACTACAGATGGTTATAATTTTTAAAGAAAGTTAATTTTGAATCTTTTTTGTAAAGTTCTTAAAACATTCAAAAGTATCACTTTTATGTTTCAAAAATATTGTCCATATAAATCTAGAATAATCATCTATAATTACAAAAACATATTTACTATAATTTATTGACAGAATCTGAGATGGACCAAATAAATTAAGGTGAAGTAATTCAAGAGGTTTTGAAGTTGAAATCATATCTTTTAATTTAAAGGAACTTTTTCTAAGTTTTCCTAATTGACATGCATCACGTAGACTATCTACTTTAAAATTCATTTTAAGGAGACCTCTTACTAGATCATGTTTTGACAGTCTAGATAAGAGTTTGAAATTCAAATGTCCAAATCGCTTATGCCAAATCTAAAGGTCACTTGTATTTGCCAAAAGACTTAAGTTATCATTTGAGACTTTCATATTAAGAATATAAATATTCCTTTTCCTAATTCCCTCAAATATTATGGTTGAATTATTATCTTCAATGTGACACTTATCTTTTTCAAATTTAATTTTATATCCTTTATCGCAAAGTTGACTAATACTTAGCAGATTATGTTTCAGATTCTTAACTAGAAAAACATTAGTAATAATAGGAGTTTCAGAGTTACCGACTTTGCCGATGCCAATCACATATCCTTTTGAGTTGTCTCCAAAGTTAATCAGTCCTCCGTCTTTGTATATTATATCATTCAACATATCTAGATTTCCGGTCATGTGTCTAGAGCAACCACTATCGAGTATCCATTTATTCTTTTTGATCTGCACAATTTGTCCATTATGGATTGATTCGTCAACACCCATAAAGCTTGTTTCCTGCACATCATACAATTTTGGTAGACAACTTGAATTTGAATATTGATTATATGCAGACTCAAGAGACAATGATGATCTAACTATTTCTAAACTAGTATTAACAAGTTTTTCAAACATAGACATTTTAAAAACTTTTTCAAAAATCATATTATGAAACTTTGAAAACCTTGCTCTGATACCAAATGTGAGAAATGCGGAATACAGATCTAAAGGCTAGGATTAACACTAGAGGGGGGTTGAATAGTGTTCAAAGGAATTGCTAAATCTTTTGAGTTTTTGTTAATTTGAACATAAATGTATGCAATATTCATACATGGATATGATCACAGAATCAAACATAGATGCAGAATTAAAGTAAAAGCAATAAAGAAAAGAACACATCGGATTTTATACTGGTATGGAGTTACCCTACATCCAGTCCCGCACACAAGTACGAATTTCCTTTGAAGAGAATTGTACAATTACACCCTCGATTTCAAGGCTACGAGGTATACCACTCCAGATTCACAGTCCTCTGCGTAGAGATACTTGATTTCATGGGCAAAAAGTTCACCCAATTGATTTACAAGGCTACAATCACACCTTTTCTCACTTGATTGATTTCACAAGCTATAATCACACCTTTTCTCGCTTACTTTATTACAAAGAAGCCTATAACTATGAATAGCACTGAGATCTTGTTGAGATAGTGATAGAGAATCAAACAAGAGATGATCTAGTTAGATTCTATATTGATTTCGGCAGAGTAATGGTAAAAATGTATATAAAGAAATGTGGAATAAGAAGAGGAGTGAAATCAGAGAAAATATGAATGAAAATTCGTTTAAAAGTGCCCCTATTTATAGTAGAACAATAGCCATGTCCATTTGTGAAAGGATATGACGAATAGACACTTCCTTTGAAATTCAAAATTTTGAAATAAACCACTAACATGTCGACATGGGGTACTTGAGGATGTCTACATGCCTAAGGTATTTTTGGTAATTTGCTTTTCTTTGAAAATAACTTCTATCTTGTATTAAAACTATTTTAAACATTATAAACATGCTTAATTATAGTTAAAATACATAAATAAATATAAAGAATAATATTTTGGTATATATATAAAATTTTACTATAATTTTATATTTAAATCTAAATGAAAAGTTAAATATATTATTATTAAAAGATAATTTAAAACTAAGGATAATTTGATTTTGAAAATAAAGATTATTTTGAGGCTAAATATTTAAAAGCAGGATAGATGTTTTTGATTCTTTTAAAAGGAAGGTTTTGAAATCATTTTGAAATCAAGATATAATTTTGTAAAAACATTTGAATAAAAGGTTAGCGGATACAAAACAATGTTCCACTAGATTTTTTGTAGGTTCCATCCTACTTAGGGTTCCATCTCTTTAACAGGCTCGAAGTGGATTCCATTCCATGAATAAATTAGATTTTAAGATGTCAGTGCTTTTCTAGGAGTTTTAACAAAATTCCTAACTAAATTACTTATTATTGAAATCTTGAACTCTTGATATTCTTGATACTCATGAGTCTTCAATCTTGATATCTTGAATCTCTATACTGTACAGTCTTCATTCTTGGTATCTGCATGGTTAGATCCTGCATATACATATATATCTAAAATATAATGTTAGTATTTATATTTTATAATCTTATTCTAAGGTTGTTGCCATCAAAACCATCATCTCAAGGACTAACATAGAAAAGCACCCACACCTTAACCACACGTATGTGCGTAAACAGATAATCCTTTGAAAATTCTCTCACTAGATCGAATCTAGGCTTGCGCTTCGATAATAGTATCCTTGCCCGTGAATGTTTTCCATCCAAGTCTTGAGAAGCTCCGATATAAATCTACCAGATTCGGCTGAGTTTGGTTGGAAAGAGCTGATCCCTCCATTGCTGTTGTTGCTGGGTCTCGACCATTTGTAGTAGTACTCCCCTGTCTCCTACCTCGCCCTCTTCTTACACTCATTCTCACTATCTGTAGATAGTAAGAAAACTTGATCTAGGCATACAGACGAGATATCTTAGGAAATATCCTCATTCTAGGGCATTTCTAACCCTATCTCTAATGAGTCAACTAATAAGTTATACTCCAAAGTTAAGGTTCTTACTCAACCTTTGGCTCTGATACCAAATGTGAGGATCCAGAATCCAACGTACGTAAATTGACATCGAATACCTCACTCGTATTCAAATGAGGAGGATTCAAACGTTGGAGTCCAGTTCGCTAGAGCTTATAATACATTAGATGAATAACAACACAGCGGAAATAAAATAAATTTCATTGATACATAACATGGATACAACATTGATACAATATTTTGATAACAAATGACCACCAACATCAGAGCACACTATATATATACACACACAATAACATAACTGCGGAACAACAACACGGGCTTCCAAAAGAATCCAACATACTGCGACCTCAATGCCAAAGCTCCAAAGCTCCAAACCAAAGCTCCAAAAACAAAAGCTTCCAAACCAATGACTTCAAAGACTCCTAGATCCAAATCTACTGTCTGAACTAGCTCCAGAACACAGATAACCTGACTGTAGGCTACCCATGTGGAAAATTATGGACAGCCAGAGTTTAGGAAAGGGAATAATAAACTCCGGGTCAGTCATAGGACTGGTATGAGTAAACATAAAACAGTTGTTTGTATAAAAGAAATCACAAAAAGAAATCCATTCATGCTTTTGGAAAATGAAATTACCATTAGGTCTCTCGGCACACATACAATGCAATCGCACATTTGGGGAAGGCTTCTCCTTATGTCAATCAAACTTACTTGATACGCAAAAATCCTTTTGATATTATTATTAGTGGATAGTGTGAAAAACATTTCGAAAGTATAGTATTAATCTCAGCTAGCATACATATCATTATAGTATGCCTACTATAGCTACCATGTTAAATGGTAGGTTCTATAACTAAAACTGTACTGGGATCGTATTGAGTGATTGGATTTCCAACAAATGGCCAAGGCTAAGGAACTTCCTTTATCCGAGTGGGTACGCCTCTGGAGGGACGCCCCGAGAACCTAACCAGATCTCTGCCAACACAAGGTCAGGTTACCTCTGCAACTAGGTAACTAATTGTCATGAGTATGCCATCCCACGGTCGTCACCGATCTTTATTGAGGGCCCTCAATACCAACAACTACATAAGCAAATTATCTGGGCTCCATACAAGAATACTACTTTTTATCCAGAAGGAAATGCACATACCCTGAGGGGCGCACCCCATAACCCTGCTGCATCCTTTCCTGTTTCGACCATTTCTGTGGTGTGAGGTTCGACGAAGTATCGTCCCATAATGCAACGCTTTTCACAAAAGCCATGCTTCGATCAACCAATGATCATCACTTAGCATGCCACACTACCAAGTTGGGAGTATATCACTAATAACCATCTATTACATAACCTCTAAGCTCGTACGCATCAGAGAAGGGTGTTAAGCTAAGAGAATAAATGCTCTGCCACCAAACAGAAATGTATTTGATAGAAACCAGCTTTATATCTAAAAGTGTAATGTCAGATATACAACCATAGAAGTCCATCCCGAGTCTGAATGGAACCGAAGGCACTTCATCCAATTAAGGAAGAAGTCCTTGCAAATCCGGATAACCACAAACCCGGCCGGACTCCCCATAACATGGGGAAAACTATATACTGGAGCAACTTGGTGTAGAGACAATCAACAGGCAATCCTTTCGTTCTTGAAAATACCCGGTCTTCAACCACCGTCTTCAAATGCAATCCCATTTCGTCATATCATTATTCGGAATGGGTTTTATGACTCAATGTCCTCTCCTGGCTTAACCGAACAATAAGCGCTTATTTTAAAAACATGTGGATACAACAAATTTTCATTTATAATTTTTCAACAAAAGATTCACCTTTATGATTCGATGCGGTTTTCGGATAACCATTTGGAATCCGCTGGTCGCATCGAAATTCAAATGCCGTTTTAAAGGTTAAGTTGTTTAAGTAAACAATTTTACCTCAATTCAGAAGTTCACATTCACACAGCAACATATCACAGATATCACAGCTTAATCCAAAGCAAGTCATATCATAGAGTATCACAAATCACATATCAGAGATATCAATAAATCCAAGGCATTCAATAATAATCCAATCATCTATAATATTAATTGATCATATGATTATAATTAATTTAATTAACTCAAAATAAATTGATTACTAATGAATTAATCACTTAACCCTGCTTAATTAATTATAAATTAGTTGCAAACCGTTTTAATCAATTATTGAATTAATTAATCACATAATTACTTTCATTAATTATCCTTTAATTATTGATTTATTATCCCTAATTATTAATTAATTAATCCTTAATCATTAATTAATTAACCTTCGATCATTATTTAATTAACCTTAAATCATAAATTAACTAACTTTAAATTATAATTAATTAAGCTCAAATATTAATTAATTAACCTTAATTATTCTTTAATTACTTATATTAAGTAATTATTCTTTAAGTAATTATCCTTTAATTACTTTCATTAATTAATTAATCTTTAATTACTTAAGACCTTAATTAATTAAAAGATAAACTATTTATCTTAATTAATTACTTAATTATCATTGAAAATCTTTATTTAATAAACCTTGGAATTAATTATCATTAACACCTAAATTAACTTAGACTTTTAAGTTAATTAACCTTTAAAAATATTTTTACCTTCTTAATTAACTCTTTAATTACATTATTAAGTTTATTTAAAATAAACTTTAAAAATAAAGGTTATATATATTTAAAACATTTTAAACTTAATTAATTTAAAATAATTTATTTTCAAAACCTTTTACTAATTCTAAACTTAGATAAAATATAAAAGAAATAATTAATAAATTAATTTAAACTTGCCTTATTTAAAAATTTAAAAACTTATTTAATATTTTAAACTAACCCAAGCCATCATGCTACATACCCAAGCCACAACCCGAGCCAAACACCAGTTTCTCTTAGTTCTTTCCCGAGTAAATCCCTTCCCCTTCCTTTTATACTTTGTTTTATTTTAAAAACTTAAAAACCTGCTAACTCGTGCTTACCTACGCAAATGCCCCAAACCAAAACTCGAGCCACAAACTAATCTTCCCGAGATCGACTTTGAGTCTCTTCCTTCTTCCCTAAAAGCAAACCACTGATACAATCCTGACACCGTGCGCATGAATAGGCAATCTGGCCATCTCCGACCAATGCTCTGATCTTCAACACATCGGTGAAGACATCCACGAGAATCACGACCACCTAGAACATTGAAACGACGACGAACTCGAAATCGTAAAACTTTGAACTTCACTGGATCGAACCCGATCATCCTAATCCTCCTCAACACATCGCCACAGGTCACTAGAAATCATGCAACTCCGGCCATAGCTTCGTTGATCATCCATGCATCGATTCCCTCTCGTCCGTTCACCTCCGGTGCATTTACGACGCTGTAGCAACTCGAATTCTGACCTCAACCTAAGCTTGGGTTTAAACCCTAAATCGACACCGTTCAGCCACCATAATGATCAGGAAATTCCTGGATCATTTTTCCCGAATTCTCCAATGCACAAGCTACCTCTGGCCATGATCACGAGACCCATCTGATCTTCATCGATCACCAGAAAATGCCCGAAACCCTTTTTATGTTCAACTCTCAAATTCTCACGATTTACTAAACTAAAAATCATGATTTTTCTTTTAAAAATCATAGTTTTCGAACGCAAATCATATTATATAGATGAATCAAGAAATTAAAATACTTGAATTTTGATATGCATTTGAGTTTACTATAAATTCTTATTTTATGTTAAAACTACTTTCAAATTTTACTTACAAATATTTTTAGAACCTAGATCTTGATTATACAAACATGTTTTGTTTGAACCACAAAGCCCAAAGAGGATTAGAGGGAGAGATTTTGGATTTTTTAATAGGTTTTGTAATCTGCAACCAACATAGTGGCAAATATGCCTGTTCAACAGACATGCACATGTATATATATATATACATATTTGAACATATACAAACATATTTTCATTCAAGCAAACATTTTTCATAGCTTCACTTCAACATTAATCACCACATCCATTTAGATCAGATCAAAGAAGTTTACTAACCTGATTGAAGAAAATAGAGAGCCAGAATATTTGTTTTTGAATTTGAAAATCTGGAAAATACTTTGATTTGTGATCTGCTTGGGTCTTGATCTTCACCCTGATTTTGATTTGCTTAATTACTGAGTTGAAACTGATTTAAACTTGTTTTAATTCCTTTCTGGTTTGAAAATTCGAAGAGACTGTTTATTTTGATTTTGTTTTTACTGGTTTTATTTTTTTAACTGATCAAAGAAAAATGAGAAGGGAGGAGGTAGAGATATATATAGCCTTGAAATCATTATTTTTAAAAATAAAAGAAAATTAGAAAATTTTGACACTTTTTAATTATGCATGAAAAATTAGTTACACTTGTTACACATATGTTAAAATCTTAACACTTGTTATTTTCCATGTTTAAAACACTTACATTTGTAATTTGCATGATAATTATGTCATTTATATAATTTATGTATTACATTATATTTAGTTTATATTTTTAAATATGTTTTTTAATTTATATTCTATTTTCAAATTTAATGAATACATTTTCTTATATTAATATTTATATAATTTCAAAGAATATGTTTTAAAACTAAATTATACACTAATAAAAATCACATATATATTATTTTTAAATCTAATTTTTTTTAAGACATTTAATTTTTTAGGAATTTTCAAATTCAAATTCTATTTACAATATATATATATATATATATATATATATATAAACAAATACATATCCTATTTATTTTTGAAAAATTCAAATTAATTCACAATTAAATTCGAAAATTAATATTAATTACTAAATTAAATTTGATTTAAAAAGGGGTTCATTACAGTTTATGAGTAAGTTTGTGAATGAAACATGGTTTTAAATATACATATCTAATATGTGTGTGTTTATAGATAGACACATGCACACATTCGGATTATAAAGGACTTCAATTAGATATATACAAGTAAACTCTCTTAATATATCCAAGTCCTAAAATTAGGATAAGTTTTTCTTTGATACCGAATGTAATAACCCACCATTTTCAACCACTTTGATTTAATGCCTGAATCGATGTTCAATTCATGAATGCTGAAAACAATGGATCATTGGGTTTATAATAGGAATAAAAAGAATAATTTTCTAACTACATGACTTAAAACTCACAACAAAAGGAATAATATATAATATAAAATAATCATATATTCAAACAAAACTTCAATCATATGTCCATAATCTAAGATCGACACAATAAAAATAGCCAATGAACATGCAATATCATATTAAATGTCAAATGTCAATATGTACAGTATATACGTAAGTAATGTCTCCATCATCAGCATTTTTGAAATCTCTATATCGACACATTTGTGTACTCCATCAGTCTATCGATAACACATGCAAAAAAATTTAGAAAGGGGTCAGACATACATTAGAGTGGGTGAAACAAATCTATTTCACATATGCTTCAAAAATATTGGTAAAACATCATTAATGTCTAACGTATATGTAAACATATCTTAACCTGACTGACCTACATTAGAAGAGTAATATCAACACTATAACTTAATTGACTACTCGATTAAGGTCATGTTTGTTGAATCACTAGTTTTTGATTCATGACAAAGCAAGAAAAGGAGAATTCACGACAAAAAGAAAACGGACTATGGCTATATCATCAAAGACTTTTCATCTATGCTTTCACTGTCTAGTATGTATGATTGAGTCTTAGAATTACGTTAAAATCTATCCTCAAGTAGTCCGCACTTCATATGTCACATCAAAAATCAAAACAGAAGCATACTTATAAAAATGTCACAGCCACTCGACTGACTAAACCCAACCAGTCGACTGACTGTGTACATATATGATATGCACTGTTTATTTTTTAAATATATTGCATAGTCAGTCGACCGACCAAGAACGACCAGTCGACTGACCTGAGACCAACTGCCATATTTTTGAAAAGACATCTTCTTCTCCGAAAGGATGCAACCCTTCTCTGAACGGAAATAGTTGCATCTTTTCATCGAAACCCTTCACCAATGGCAGTAACTCTTCAACTACTATATATAGATACTCCCAAACACTTCATACTTACCGATTTTCATTCTAACTATCTAATACTCTTCTTGTGCTATAATCTTTGCATTCAAACAGCGAACATACTTTGTACTGCTTTGAATCTACAAATAACATTCTTAATCTTCGATTCTTAGCATTACCTTCTCTTCATATCTTCACATACATTTCATATATACTTAAGGATTTGATTATAGGAGGCTTGTACTATCAGAGACAAATTAGTGTTATCAAGAACACATAGTGTCAATAGTGTCAGATATTCTTTATATTGTGAAGTCCTGTTCTGCTGCTAAGGCGAAAATCCTGTTCTGCTGCTCAGTGTCTGTTATGCTGCTCAGACTGTGTATACCTGTTCCTCCGGGTTAAGTGAGGATTGTTGTTAGTTAAATTCCAAAAGGAGTCTGGGACTGGACGTAGGACGGTGCTCCGAACCAGTATAAAATCTCTGGTGTCATTTTACTATACTACTTTTATTTTCTGCACTATTTATACTATGTGTTACTTTTATCCATATTATACGGCCCTATACACTTTCATTTGGTATCAAAGCGAGGCATCTTATAACCGTCACAAAGTTATCTGATATCTTGCTAATATGGAAAATAACACCAGCACTACCACTAGTTTTATTGAAGGTCAATCCACTGCCTGACCTCCATTTTTTAATGGCTTGAATTATAATTATTGGTCTACTCGTATGAGAATTTATATGCAGTCTAATAGTTTTGATGTAACATCCCCGGATTTTAACCCAGTTTAATTTGATAATTGAATTAATTTTTGAAATTAATTTGTGTATTTAATAGAGTTTTTCAAAATAAATATTAGTTGTTTATAGATGTTAATTTTAAATATAATTTGAAAATGTGAATTTGTAATTCAAATGTTAATATATTGAAATTTAATTGGACTTAAAGATAATTTTATTTGAAACAAAGGTATAATAAGCATGATTACTTAAGTTTGAGATGAAAATTTTAAAATAAGTATTTGTTAATAAGTTTAATATCTTAAGTTTAAAAATATAAATGTATTAAAAAATTGTATTAACTAACATATAAATATTTATTTGTAATGAATAAGTTTTCAAATCATTTGTTATAAATAAGAATTTAATTTGAACATTTAAATTTGACTTAATACTTTTAAAAATGATATTTGGGATTTAAATTTTAATAATAAAGATAATTTCTTATTTAATATAGATATACATATTTTAAATTTGAGTTTTAGATAAGATTTAAATTTAAAAGTTCAATTGTTTTAATATTCTTTCAATTTTAAAATTTTAACATAAGATAAGCTTGTTTTAAAATTTTATACAAAGAGTTAAATTAAAATAGTTTACTTAAGCATATAAACATATGTTCTATTTATTGGATCAAAAGCATAAATTATTTATAAATAATTGTTAACATGAATTCACTTTTGAATATTTATCAAAAATGTAAAGTTTACTTATATAAAATAAATACATTACATACATACATACATACATACATACATACATACATACATATATATATATATATATATATATTACATACTTATACTTACATAGCTTAAATAAATTATTAAAAAGGAACACTTGTAAATATTTTAATTTATGTTAGGGACATTTGTAAATACATAAGCTTATGTGTAAGCTAATTAAAACATGAATAAGACAAGTGTCAATCCTCTTTGATAATTTAAAATAAAAAATATATATAATAAAACGAAGAAGAATTTTACTTTCAGCTGAACCTTTCTTCATTTCAACAAAATGAATACAAAACAAAGATTTAAAGAAGTAAAATACAGTAAAATCTGAAAACGAAAAAAAGGGAAACTTGAAAATAAATTCTAGAAGACAACTTCCTCAAGTTCAAACAGTTTCAAAGCAAAAATATGAAGCTATGCAATAGGAAGTTCAAGTAAACAAACCCAGATCAATTCTTGGTTCAACTGCAAACCTAGAAATTGAATCTCAAAAACCAGAAACCTGAGAAGTAAAAGAATGCAAAAGCTTTCACCTGGAAATTAAAAATGCAAGATTCAATTCAAAAAAATCCGAAGCTTGTGACCGGGTAGGTTCCATCAAGTTCAGGCTAAAATAAAGATCAGATTCAAACAACTTCAACAAGCTTCAAAGATGCAGATTTAAAACTAAAAGCAGGATTTAAATTCAACAACAAATGCAAGTTCCAGTTTTGCAAAAATTAGTCAAGCTTCTCTGTTTCTCTGTCTTTATCAATACAAGGTGAGCAAACCTTTTTAACCTACCATTCTATCTTGATATTGGATAATGCTTGAAAGTATGATGAGTACACCTGAGAAGAATGGTTGAATTCCTCTGTATTTCTGGAATGCATGCTTGTGTTTAGTTCTCTGTTGATATTACAGGCTCATAGTTCATCAAATAAAAGATCATAGCTTCCTATCTAAACATGTTCAAGCTATAATCTTTAAAAGTAAAATGATTGTAATTTAGTAATATCATTTTTAAAATAAAATCAGGTGGATTCAATGAACAATCATTTCAAAAAAATTAGAATTTACAGTAATAGCTTAATTTAAGTAAAAAATTTATGGTTTTGATTTTGTGTTTTGGCTTTACAAACGGATTCGTATTGCAAAATCATGAATATTAAGGGGAAAATTAAGTTTTTTAGGTAAGTATTAATTGGGAATTTTGGGTTTGAACTAAAAAAGGATTTTCGTAAATTCTCGTTAACTTCCGATGAATTAGATGTTGTGGTCATTGGTGAAGGTTGTATGAGCATCAATGATCAAGGGAAAAATACAATTTGAATTAATAAATGATCGAGGCATGGGAACGATGATGTTTTAGGGTTTTAAAAGCTAGCTTGCTTGTCTGTTTTTAAAATGGAACTGCATCGTCATCATGGGACCGGAGGGGATCGGATCGGAGGGGATCGGACCGGGGGTAAAGGGGTCGTAGGTCATCAGAGCAGCTAGGTTTGTGGTTGCGTGGCGTTCGGAGGTTTGTGGTGTTGTTGCGGGGTACTTTCTGGTGGTTAGTCAAAGCCGTGTTGGGTTCCAGTTTGATCAAGCATACTCGATTTCGACTTAAAGGCAAATTTGAATTTCTATGTGCTTGGGAAGCTTCGGGGGGCCAGCGTCGACTTGGTGGTGGGTGGTGACTTGATCGGTGATGGCTAGTTTGATATGCACCATGCACGCGTGGGTTTGGTGTATCAGGAAATTGGGGAGGAAGAAGATGTTTTCGGGTTTGTGCTCGAGTAAAACTTGTTAATGGCTCGGGTGGTGATCGAAGAAACGTGTGTGGGTTTAGCGGATTTAAATTTAAACAAAGTTAAAAAAAGAAAGAAGAAGAGTACGAGGGGGAGTGAGATGACTCGGAGTAGGTGGTTGGAAGACTCTAAGTCGTGCCTGGGGAAGAATGGTTGTGGCTCGAGTACTTGCTCACGAATGTTTTTTGTTTTAACAGTTTTCAAAAATCCTGTGCTGGGTTAGATTTACCTGTTACCAGTTTCAAGGCTAAACTAATTGTTAAATTGAGTATGGCTTGTGATGTTTTCAAGTTTTAAATGGCAACGGTTCTTTTAAATTACAAAATAATTTTTTAATTTAACAAAAATTTTAAAACATATTTAAACTAAACAAGTTTCCAAAGGAACATAAATGGAGTTTCAAATTTTAAAACAAGTTTCAACATTTAAGATGTTAAAGTAAATATTTGAAATTGTTTTGTTTCTAGAAAAAAAATGTATATCAGGTTGATTGTTTAATTTAAAAAAATCTTTGAGTATTTTTCAAATAAGATTTAGGAAGTAATTGATTGATTAATTAGTTAAGGAAAACGATTAATTAAAGGCAAATTTATCAATGATTATAAGATAATATTTAAAGATGATTAATTAAGGATTAATTGATTTTAGTGATAAGTTAAGAAAGAAATTATTTTTAGTAAATCGATTAAGGGTTAATCACTTAATACAATTAATTTAAGATTAATAAAGGATAATTAATTTAGAGATAAATTTATTTACGGAAGTAAATTGACGATAATTACTTTGTAATTAAATAAAAGCTAATCACTTATTTTAATTAATTAAGGATAATTAATTAATATGATAAATTAATTTAAAGGTTAATTAATGATTAAAGTGTAATTAATCAAAATGGTTTGTAATTAATTAATGATTAATTAACCAGGATTAGAAATTTATTCATATGTAATTTATCTGATTTAAGTAAATCAGATAATTAATTAATCTCACTCATGGATGTTAGGATTCTATGGAGTGCTTTGAATTGATTGATGTCCCTGTTTTGTGATAATGTATGATATGAATTATTTTGTTTTGTGAACTGTGATGTAATTTACTCTGTGATGAAATTAATTATCTGTAATGTAAATTATTTTCTGTGATATATACCTATGATCTGTGAATGAAATATAAGCATTACAAGTGGTTTGTACCGCTTATCAAATATAAGCGTTATAGTTTATACCGCTTATCAAATATATAATGTTGTATTTGAATTTGTGCTGATTGATGATGTGGCACTTTTATTGTGTAAAACCCCTGGACCACACTATACACACACAAATATGGATTTCACGAGGAAATCAGTTTAAGTCATAGATATTTGAATTTAATATTTTGAAATGGTTTTAAAATTTGAATTTTGAATCTGAATGGTTTTGGAAATGAAATAAGTTTGAATTTGAAAAGTATTTGAAAAGGAGTTTTTGAAGATAAAAGTTAATTTAACAAATTTGATTTAGTTTAAATTTGAAATATTTTGAGTTTAGATTCAATATTTGAAATGGAATTCAATGAATTGGAAACGAGTTTGAGAACAATTAAACCTTTGATTCAAAGATAAATGAGTTAGTCCAAACTGAAATGGAAATTGTTTTGAAAGCTTTGAACAAACCTTTGAGAAAGATTGTTAAGCTTTGGAATCGAAGAAGATTCTAAATGGTGTATCTTTTATTTTTGAAACAAGAATTGTTTTGAACGGTATGAATGAATCTTTGAAAATTGTTTTGAAAGCTATGAAATGAGTCTTTGATTTAAAGACCGGACGAGTTAATCCAACTTGAAATGGAATTGTCTTGAAAGGCTATGAATAAATCTTTGTTAAAGATTGGTGATCCTCGTTTTAAAATGAAAGGGAATTTTTAAGATAAATCTTTTATTTTAAAAGATTTAAATGTGGAAATTATTTAAACCATTGAAGGTATTTGAAATGAATCTTTTTGTTTAAAAGATTTGTTAATGGTAATTTGTTTAAAACCATTTGAAAGAAAAGTTTTGGGTTTTAAAGTTGTGACTTAACTGAAATCCCATTATCCATATGTTTTTAAATATTGTGCTCATTATTCGGTTTAGCCGGGAGAGGACCTTGTGTCATATAACCCATTCCGAATAATGATACGACGATATTGATAACATTTGAAGACCGGTGGTGAAGACCAGATACTTTCGAAAGCGAAAGGATGACCTGTCGAATGTCTCTGCATCGAATGGCCCCGGTATAGAGATTTGAGCACCCATTGTGATGGGAAGTCCGGACGTGATTAGAAATTATCCAGATTGCAAGGGCTTCTTTGGAAGTGCCTTCGGTTCTGTTCGAGCCCGGAACAGACTTGTATGGATGTGTGTTTGACATTACACTTTGAGATGTAAAGCCGATTTCTATCAAATACATTTCTGTTTGGTGGTGGGGATTTATTCTCTTAGCTTAAGACCCTTCTCTGAGACGTACAAGGTCAGAGGTTATGTAGTTGTTGGTTACTAGTGATACATTCCCAATTTGGTAATGTGGCATACGAAGTGCTGCTGATCATTTGTTGATCAAATCACGGCTTTTGTGAAAAGCGTAGCTTTGTGGGCGAGACCTCATCGAGCCTCACAAACCGCTAATGGTCGAAACAGGAAAGGTGCAGCAAGGTTTCAGGGGTAGCGCCCCTAGGGTATGACCATTCCTTCTGGAAAAGGGTAGTATCATGGTATGGAGCCCAGATACTTGCTCATGTGGGCACTGTAGTATATTTATTACTATGTGATGTTGTTGGTATTGAGGATCCTCGGTTAAAGGTCCCAAAGGATCGGGGATGGCATATCTTAGGTTTTATTCCCCGGGAAGGGGGTAGCCGGCCTTGTATTAGCAAAGAACTGAGGGATGGTTCTCGGGGCGTCCCTCCAGAGGCGTGCCCATGTGGCAATGGAAAGTTCCTTGGCCTGACCATTTGTTGGAATGCCCAAAGAAACAATACGCGCCCAGTACGGTTTTGGTTGTATAACCTGCCATGGAATGTGGCGGTACCTGCTATTGAACATGGTAGCTATAGTAGGCATGAGTGCGAAATGTCTATACTGGCTAAGATTAATATTATACTTTCGAATTTTTTTCCACTATGTACTAATAATAATATCAAAATGATTTTCACGTATCAAGCATGTTTGACTATCATAAGGAGAAATCTCCTCCGATTCTGCGTTTGCATGGTGTGTGTGGCGGGAGGCCTTATGGTAGTTTCATTTTCCAAAAAGCATTACGGATTTCATAATTTAAAATTCTTTTGTTTGTTTTTAAAGATAAAACTGTTTTTGTTTACTCATACCAGTCCCATGACTGACCCAGAGTTTATTGTTCCTTTCCTAAACTCTAGGTGCCCACAATTTTCCACACGGGCAGTCTAGAGTTGGGTTTTTTAAATAGTAGATATAGTTATCGATTTGGTAGCTTTTAGCTTTCTCTTTGGAATTCTTTAGAATCTTCGGATTCACGACTGACCTTGCTCAGCTTGGTGCAACTTGATGGTGGTTTAAGCTATCTATGGAGATTGCTGATATTAGTGTTTCTTTTGGAGTTTCAAGTTCTGTTTGTTTCCGCTGCCAGTTTATTGAGTTTTCCGCTGTAGCATTTTTATCTTGTATCTCTGATATTGATTCATATTGTATCACTATTGTATCGAATGTTGTATATCTATGATATTATTCATTTCTTTTTCTTCCACTGTGTTGTTTACTTAATTGTGTTATAAGCTTCGGCGATCCGGATTCGACGTTTGAATCTGCGGCATTTGAGTATGAGTGTCGTATTCGGTGCTGATTTCCGAAGGTCGAGTCAGGGCTGCTACATTTGAATCATGGAATATCACACAGAATGAATACACTCTTCCTACTAGAGAATACTCCACTTGGTCAAACACACAAAAATTAGATGCAACTGCCAATGCTAAAGCTATGAGCATGTTATTTTATGCTCTAGATAGAAATGAATTTAATCGTGTTAGCATGCGTCAAACTGCTTATGAAGTATGGAGAACGCTTAAAATCACTCATGAAGGAACTAACAAAGTCAAACAAAGTAAAATCTCCATGCTCAAAAATCAGTTTCAAAACTTTAAAATGAAACGAGATGAACCTATCAATGATATGTACTCTAGATTTCAAGATATCTATCATTCACTATTAGGATTAGGAGAAAAGTACACTGACTTTGATATTGTATCCAAAATCCTAAACTCTTTAACTGATGAATGGGAAAGAAAAGTCTTGGATATTGAAGAAGCTAATGACCTCTCTACCATAAAACCTGAAGAGTTAATAGGAAATCTAATGTCCTGTGAAGTGAATTTGCAGGCAAAACGAGTACAAGCACAAGACAAAAAGAACATAGCTTTTCATGCTGAAGAAGAAAAAGATGAAGATTCAGATGAAGAAGATCTAGCATTTATTGCCAAAAATTTCAAAAATTTCTTGAAATTCCGAAAAAATAAAAATAATAATGGAAAAAGAAATTTTCCAAACAAACCATCATCCTCAGTTCTAGAATGTTTCAATTGTCATAAGAAAGGTCATATTCAGAAGGAATGCCCAGAATTAAAGAAAAAATATTTCAACAAAGGCAGAAAATGTGACGACCCGACTTTCCACTCCCAGAAAATCACATCATCTATTAAGAAAGAAAGGGATAGAAGAAGAAAAGAAAGAAGAGAAAGAAGAAACAACACTAGAATCTCAACAGCGGAATGAATAAATTATATTAATAACATAAGTATTTACATAATATACAATATCAATCAGAGATGCACAACATACATATCACATATACTAGACAGTTATAAACACCTGTCGAGTATTTACAACTCAATACAATCACAACACAGAGAACACACAGCAGAACTATATATCTACAACGCAGAAGCCTCCTGCTCCATTGCTCCTCCATTATTCGTCAAAGCTAACCTGAATCCCTTGGCTACTCGTAAAAATTTGAGTACCCAAGAGTTTAAGAAAACAAAGATAAACTCCGGGTCAGACATGGGTCTGGTGTGAGTAACAGGTTAAGGTTTCTTAACTTTAAAAAAACTTTTAAAAAACTTTTAAAAAGAAAGGTATCACGTAAGACTTCCCACACAGAAACATGGAAAAGTTTTTACCTTACGCTAACCAAAACATTTGATAGGAAATCCGATGATATTATAATAGTGTCTAGGGTTTTCAAGTAAATATGAAATAACCGAAATTGTTACATGATTAAATTCCATCTGCTAGCCACAAAAGTGGGTAATACAATCAAAACCGTTGGCACTTATTGGATTTTGGATTCCATACAATGGCAGGGCTACTGGGGTACCACCCGTCACAGTACGTGGCCTAGATCACCGTACCGAGGAGTACGCCCGCTCCCCTGCAACACAAGGCCGGAAGCATTCCTTACGGAACAGTTCCAAACAAGACAACCCCGTAGTTGTTTGCAACCAACTGCCCACACAGTCGAATATAAAGGGACATCTAGGCAGGGATCAATCTCGCTCTCCAGTGGGAGCTACCCATGAAGCCTTGCTGCACCTCCCCAGTTTTAGCCATTCCCAGTTGATGAGGCTTGAGGCAACGATTACCTTTAGAGAACACATCTCTTAGAATGTCCACCTGACGATGTTCTGAAAGCATTCAATCCATACAAGTTCATTCCGGGTTCGAACGAAACCGAAGGCATTATCTCGTTACACTCATTTTGGAATCACCCTCAGAGTTAACGACGATAACCCTTGCACTCTGAATCTTCATCTCTAACCTATGAGAACTAGTTCCGTCAAACTCATCACAGAATCACCCCCAGGGTTATACTGACGTATAGTCCTTACACCTCGAATCTTCACTCTTCACATAAGATTCACGACCTATCGTTAATTTCGATCGATGTGGTTTTCAGATATCCAAATATGGAAACCCGATCCCGGTCTCATCGAAATCCAAAGCGTGTCTTTTAGGTCCAAGTTGTTTTAAAGTTAAACAATTCAATTCAATATTATCTATATACACACAGATAGATAATTCACAATATCATAATAGATAATCAATACTATCATTACAACAGATAATCTATATTATCATTCCAAACAGATAATTCATATCATCAACTCAATGCAACCATAGCATCCAAATCATACAACATCATTTATCTCATATCTGAGATTTCAACCATTCAGGGTAATAAATATCAATCATCATTCATAAGCAATGACTTATTAATCATCATTCTATAATTAATTTAAAATGAATTAAATTAATTACATCTTCCTTAATTAATTTAAAATGAATTAAATTAATTACTTATCCATATAAATCTTGCTTACACATAAATTAATTACTCTTAACAAGTTACTCTAATTAATCCTCTTGATTAATTACCCCTTAATTATATTCAAGTAATTAACCTCTAATTAATTTCACAAATTAATTATTCCAAACCAAACCTGTAATTAACTTGTAATTACTTCATTAATTAATCCTTAATTAATTACATTAATTAATTCCTTCATTGATTAATTATTCTTATTAACCAATCCTTAATTACATCATTAATTATTTAAAGTAATGATCCCAAATTATTTTATAATTACTCTATTAAATTAATTATCAATTATCCTATTTTATTAATCACTCCTGATCAATCACATTAAGTAATTACAATAAATTAATTACATCTATTTATTTTCTTCAAATAATTCAATTATCAAAACCCTAAATAAGTAATTAATTATTAATTAGTTACTTAAGTAATTATTCTGCATACTAATTACATATTAATCACATAAAGTAATTAATTTTCCAAGGCTGCTCCATTGTCCAAGTATCCTTATATTAAATTACATCAAGTAATTTATCTCCTTAATTACTTTACTAAGTAATTATTCATTTTTAATTACAATTGTAATTACCTCTCAAATCAATCAGTGATTAATTTAATTAATTAAACTAAATTAATCAACTTAATTAATCAAAAATAAAATTAATTAATTACAATTAGTAATTAATTTCCTTAATTACTTTCATTAAGTGATTATACTTAAATAATTTTCAAATGATTATTTTTAAACTAATTAATCCAATTAATCATTAAAATTAATTACATTAATTAATTATAAAATAATACTATGTTAATGACCTTCATTAATCAATAACAAATCCTTAATTTCTTTTTCCAAAGTAATTAACTATATCAATTTTTAATTTATAAAACTCATTAATTAATTTCTAATTATTAAATTAAACAAGTGATAATTAAAAACTTAATTAATTATTAATTACTTGATTAATAATTCAATTCATTAATTAAATTAATCAAATCTTATTTAATTAATTTCTAAATCACACTTTAATCAAGTTTAATTAACTTACTTAATCTTTTTATTAATTAAATAAACCCTTAATTATTTAATTAATACGCTAATCATAAATTAATTAATTATAAACTTAATTACCTTGATCAAATAATTATTAAGTTTAAAACAATTTAATGAAAATCATTAACCTCATTAATGATTTAATTATCATTATCAAAAGTAATTTAAAAACAAATTGCTTTTTAAAATTTTCTAAATTCCATTTTAAATTAAAATTAAATGAAATCAAACTTAACAAGGTTTTAAGTATTTAAAAACTCTTTAGTTTTCATTTTAAAGGATCACTTATCTCTTAAAGCAATTTTAGAAGAATAGTTTAACTTTAGCCTATATTCAATTTAAATAAACTTAAAATACCTTAAATATTTCAAATGATATTGAAATCTTTAAATTCAAATCTTATTTATATTACAACCAAAGTTCAAATCATGCATTCAGATTTAGATTCAAAGATTTAAATTTAAAACCCTGTTTTAAATTTCATTTCATATGTTATAAAATTCTAAAATATTCAACTGATTATAACATTTGAATTTATAACTTATTTTTATTTGAAACTTTCAGATTCAACTTCTAATTTGGATTCAGGTTTAAAATTCAGATTTAACTTAGAAATTTAAATCTTTTTTTAAAATCTAATTTTCAGATTTAAAAATTACTTTATATAAAAACTGTGCAGGTTTCAGTTTTTACATATTTCATTTCTGCAAATCTGTTTATGCAAAATCTGAAATTCAAACCTATTTGAATTCATAATTTAATGTTGCTTTAAGTTTAGATTTAAACTTGCCTTGCTTATTTTTAAATTTAATTTTAAAAATTTAAAAACCTGAAACTGTTCAGGCTACAGAAAACAAAACACTGCAACTAAAAAACTGCCTGAGTCAAAACTATTTTACTTCGAGTCATCTTTGCCTTAACTTCGAGTCACATCCTCAGGTTACTCGAGTATTCCCCGAGAACACATTCCCTATAATTTCCAGAAACCAATCCCACATCCAAAATGACCTCTGTGCACATGCACATAGTCCATGGGCAATTTCCGATCATCAGTGATGATCATCCACATCCATCAACCCTTCTTGAATCCAGCTTGAACATCTGATCATCAGGATAATCTCGAATCCAAAATCGAGTATACAAACTCAACCTGTAACACTTCAAACCTGGAAACACAGCATGTGTCATAAACTCTAAACCTGTCAACGATGAATCCTACCTCCTCCGACCACCATTAGAGCTGCTACTCCGACCACAATCTCGTCATGGACCCAGCTATGTTTCCCCAAAACAGCTTCACACTCGAACAATCCTAGAGGTAATGATGATCGAATTCTTACTTTGTTAAAAACTTAAGGTTACAGAACAATTCCTCACTCCTCTACTAAATCAGAAATCAATTCAACATTTTGTTAATTTTTGTAAAGAGCTTGATCAGTCTTCTTCATTCATACAGAAGCACAGCCACCATTACCACTTGAATCACCAGAGACACCCTAAAACCCCAATTTTGCTCAACACCTATATGCACAGTCAAAACCCATTTTTAATTTATGATTTTACATTTAAAAATCATGAATTAATCTAAGGTTTTGATTTGTATATCTGAATTGCACAATCATCAGTGTTTGAATTTTAACAGTGACATGATTTTTACCTCTAAACTTGATTTACTGAGAAAATTACAGTTTCTATTTAAGTAAATCAAATTTTTATAATATAGTTCATAGCTTAATCAAACAATATTTTCTAAATCCTAAGTTTTAAATATTAATGTCAAGGGAATGATTTAAGTTGAAGCCAGGCTTGAAATCTTTAGAACAGAAATATTCTACAGGTAATCCAATTGATTTTCAGATATCTCACATCACAAATGCACAAGAGTTTTACCAAATATACCAGTACAACCTATGTTAAAACATGATTCAATAACCAGATTTACCTTAGAATTTTAAAAAAAAACAAAAGTTACTCACCTAAAATTTGAAGAACAGAGCACCCAAATTTTAAAGCTTTGAAGCCAGGTTGAAAAGAAAATGCTTTACATGCTTCAGGCTTTAAGAAATACAGGTTTTCTTTTATGATTCCAAACTGAAGAATGCTTGCATTTGAAACTCCAACCAAAATTAGATGCATGCAGGTCATTTTGATTTCCTCAAATTTCCATAGATGCAATGCAGTTTTGTCTTCAGGTGGGAAAGAAAGAAATGCAGACTTGATTATGATTTTGATTTACAGATTGAAGAAAACTTGCAGACATGTTTTTTTTTCTGTTTCCAGATTTGTAATTTTTGTTTGGGGAGTGAATTACAGATTTTATGTTTAAAGGATTTTGAGTTTTCAGATTTTAAGTGTCATGTTTTCTTTTATTTTAGAAAGAGAATGAGGGAGATGAAAAATGTTTTAAAAGGACTGAAATAAATTTTAATTAAATAAAGAAAAGATTAAAATCAAATGACACTTGTCATTTTGTTTGTTTTATAACTTAACACTTGTAGCTTAGATTGTTAAATTGTTAACATTTGTCTTTATTTAATTAAGTTACATTTTTTAAATGTTTAAAAAGAGTTTTCTTTAATCCATTTTATGTTTGTGTAAATATATATGAATTTCCTATTAAAAGTAAATGTAAATAAAAAAAATTATAAATTAAAACTTATACAAATATTTTAAAGAATCAATTAATTTGAGTTTCAAAAAAAATTTCAATTCAATTTAATCCTTTGAATCCCAAATTAAAATTAGTTTATTAAAATGAAGATTCTATTTTCCTATTTTAATTCCTTTTTATATTTATGAAAAATAGTATATTTATTAATATGGCTTAAAATAACAATTTAACAAATTTTATATGATTTATAAAGAAATTATAAATCACTTTTATTATCAAATGAATTTAAATCATATGCTATTCTATATTTTAGACTTATATAAAATATACTCAAATCATATTACTCAAATAATATTTAAAAAGAAATAAAATCAACTTTTATTTAAATTTAAAACAAAAATTAAGCTAAGACAAATTTTAAACAATTTAATACTTATTTTAAATATTATCAAACCATATAATTACTAGTTAAAATAGATTTAAAAAAAAACTTAATATTAATTTAAAACATAATTTCCTAATTACTAGATATTTTAATAGAATTTAAAAACAAAACTTCATTTATTTGTTAAATTCCACAACAAAGATAAACTATAATATATATACAAATATATATATACATTATAATTTAAAACATTTATTTTAGCATTTAGAAGGTAAATCACAAATTAAATATTTATTTTATTCCGATTATTAAACCAAAACATATTTTATTAATCAATATTGTCAATATCAATTTAATTTTATATAAAGATTATTAAATTGATATTGTCAAAAATTCCGGGATATCACATTCCTTCCCCTTAAAAGAATTTCGTCCCGAAATTTAAAACAAAGGTAATTTAATAACCTATTCAAGATTTTAAATTTTAAAACCAAGCATATATCAAACATATGATAACAACCATAGCAATCAATTCATCCAATCAAACAAAATTAACTATCCAGACAAAATTCTGGATAGAGTTTCCTCGAGTTTCCCAAGTAAACACCGGGTTACTCGCTCTATAGAACCCAAACAATCAACTTTACTAAGCTACAGAACTCCTACTTATCCAGATCTATAACTGAACAAGACATCAGACTACAGACAAGTCTGACTCAACCACCAAATCTCCCAAAACAGCTGATTCCAAAACCAGAAATAGATCATACACGTACTCCCTTAGAGATACGTGAAACACATCGAATTCCAGTTGTCCAAACTGGCAATTCAATCCAGAAAATTAAACACTTATCCAAAACAGAACACAGAAGAAATCCAAAATATCACGAAGCTAGCTTACCCAACCTTACCAAAATTTATAGCTCCTAAAACTGAGAAACTTATCCAAAATCAGATCTCCGACTTTAGATTCACAAGACTCTTCGGACGATCTCGGCTGCCTAATTCCTTCCTAATCAGCTCAATCCTTGCTGATGTCTCAAGAAATAAACAAGACCAAACCCAATCCATCAGAATGATCCTCCTCGATCAACCAAGATCAAGAACAACTCCACCCACAATCATCGGAAGAAAACAACTTCTCCTATCTGGAAAAGAAAAGCAGATGCACTCCCAAACCGCTTCTGCTGCACAACTCTAATCTGGAGTAGAAAAGAATGCCGATGAAAAACACAAGCACAACTAGACAGCAAAACCAAGAAGATCTCTAATAACCAAGAGAAAACTCAGAAGTTCCTCAAATCCTGAGTTGCTTCAATAAATTCCATTTTAAGGAACCAACCTTCAATTAGTTGATCCACCGGTACCACTGAATCTCTAGATGAAGACAACTCCTGACTTTCAGAAAACATCCATAAAAATCTCCAACTATATAAGAGAACGCTAAATCATCGCAAGTCACTTTTGCGATCAACCCAAATTAAAATCCAAAGAAAACCGTTCTCTCTTAACCAATCAGAACAGCTTATGATGGTCTGGCCAATCCATCGAAGAATTGGATTCCACTCAGCTGCTTCTGAACTCCATCTCCAGAAAATTGCTAAGACAGAAAATTCTGCCGACACACAGCACACTCCGAGATGCACTGCTGACAACAATGCCAAAGAATTCTCAATCCAAAGCTCTTCGAGAAACTCGGACTTCAAACCACACAAAAACACCCTGTTGAACTCAGCCACAACACCGAAGCAGACCTACTTCCTTAAACTTGTTCCAAAGAAATTATCTTCGGAAACATCTATAGTCACTGCATCTCATCACGCAGCTACTACTTCCCTGAGGTATCAAGGTACCATTACTCGCTTCTGCTCAGCCAACAGATCAAAACTCTACTCATCCAACTTCAAAGATGAACTCCGAACCTTAACAGGTTACCTTCAGAGATCAATGAAGTTTGGTTTAGCGCCTTCCACTTCAACATCACTCTCTCTATCAGCCTCTTCAAGACGAAGAGCGATATCGACGAGTTGATCAAATGCGACTTCTAGTTTCAGGAGCAATGGCTTCTTAAGATTCTTATTTAAGCCATAAACGAACCTCTGGTTCTTCTTCAATGGGATGTTGATGTATTCAACCCCATATTTGGAAAGCGACTCGAAGGCTGCGACGTAATCAGTCACCGAGGATTGACCTTGAACAAGGTCTATAAAACGTCGAGCCAAGGTTACTTTCCCAGCTTCTGGTACAAACTTTAACTCGAAGCGTCCCTGAAATTGCTCCCAGGTGAGATCCGCTTCATTAATTTCTGAAATAAGGAGTTCGTACCAGTCCAATGCTCTCTCCTGGAGCATGCTGGAAGCCACCTGAACGCGGTGGAGATCGATAAGGTTCATGCGAGAAAAGATTCGATCGCATGATTTTAACCAAGCCTGGACCTCGATGATATTTTCCGAACCTTTGAAGGGCTTCCCACCCAAGTTGGTGTAATCGCTGCACAAGCGTGCAAATCCCGACTTTGGGTGAGTAGGTTCCGGGTTAGCTCCAGCTGCTTGAGCATTAGTTACTAAATCAAGAAGCTGTTGAGCAGTCATAAAAACTCCATCCGGAGGAGCAGCACCAGATGATCCAGTTCTGGGACGGCCTGGTCTAGACATTCTCTTCCTTAAAGAAAGAAAGAAGAGAAGTAAGAAGGTTATTTACCAATGAACATCAAGTAATCTTGATAGATAAAACAAGGAATCATAGAGGAAATAGGATGAATCGGTACGAAGACTCGAATTAATCCTATGGTATGACTCCTAAGATAGACCTAGGACGATGATCCTTGTTAAGTTATTCTACATTGTTCCGAAGTTTGGCCCTGATACCAAGCTGTGACGCCCCACCTCTATACCCACGCTAGCCAAGAACACTCCGGAGTAGTGCTGTCAACTAGCACGGAGAATAAGGCTGTTGAGGAGCGACCATCCATGTAATTGCTTATCACACGGTGGCTATAAATAATCTTCGGAAACAAACATAGAAATAATCATATCACAAATCAGTCACAGATATCCATATCACAAAGGCGAAAGAAGATATGAATATATTACTAACACATGAAAGTGTACATCAGAGTAGTGGTCAATAAGATCCACGATAATACAAAAGAATAGCAACACGTGCTATACAAAAGAATACAACTATGAGTCTATATCTCAAGTGTATACAACAAAAACTGCTAATCTAAACAGTTAGCCAAAAGTCAGAGTGATGAATCCCTGGGAAGAAGTCAAGCAGAAGCACCTGTAACATCTCGGTCTGACCCGAGTATTATTTAAGAAAATAATAAACGGATCAGTCTAGCTATAAATATCAGATGACATGATATAACATAAAAGATATGGCATAAACATAAACATCCATAACGACATACCACTATAAGTATGTAAATAATGATCAACAGAAGATCAATCAATAAGAGATAATCAATATCACAAGAATCTTCTCAAAGATTCGAAGAGGGCATCATACCCTAAACTTGTACTCATAACAAGTCAATGACATAAATTCCAGAAATCAACACGAGAAATCCAGAAATCATAAAAAGGGAAAGAGGCCTATCACATGACGGTCCGAAGACCAAGGGGAGCTACCCCGCATGTGTGAATGGAATCACACAGATTGAGGTCAAGACTAACCAAAAAGCAGAAAGGTATGTGTGAATGGAATCACACAAGTGGTGTCTAGTCTAACCTTGCAATGAAAGAGACATCGCGCAATTGCTAGTCTAATTCATAAAGCGATCATCAAGATCAACGAGAAGTGTCAATTACACTAAGCTAGTAAATATAGAAGTTTAGCTTCATGTCCCATAACCACTTGCTTAACTTAAATATTTACGAACAAACTGTAAATCTTCACTAATAAAATTGTCACAAGAGGTTCAATCGAACAAGTCCAAGAATTAACCGACGAAGTGAACGCAAGCGTTTCATACCACTTGTTTTACTAAGTCGTTTAATTAGATTTCTCATCCGAGTGAGGTAAAGGCGTGTATATACTAATAGATTGGAAAACGGTTTAAGAAAAGAGATTTGTTATTAAAAATAGAGTTGAAATTGTTTGTTAAAAGAGTTTTGATATTCACTACTAGTATTGAAACCTTTATATTATAAAGTGACAAAACACATAAGCAAGTGTAGAAACAATCAGTCACAAAGATCGCATACGGAGATGCGAATAAAATCCAAGGAAATCAGCTCAATGTTTTTCAGATAAGATCCCCTACGGAGGGGGGGTCCGGGGGGTGGCAACCCCCCAAGGTGGGGGTGCGGGGGCAACGCCACCGCCTACGGGGTTCGACCTGCCCGGTCAGGTCGCGGGGGTCCAGGGGGCAGCGCCCCCGGCAGGGTGCGGGGCAGCGCCCCGACCAAAACGGTACGACCTAGTGAAGACAAAATGAGGTCTAACGACCTAAAGGGATAGGGTCGAGCGACCTAAAGGTGTTCGCGACCTAACGATGACTCGCGACTTAACGAAGGGGGGGTGAGCGACCTATGGTCATAAACGAGACCGAGCGACCTAAGGGAATAAGGGCCGAGCGACCTAGCATTCGAACGACCTAAAAGAGGCGTGGCCTAAAGGAGACGCGACCTAAAAGAGGCGCGACCTAAAGGAGACGCGACCTAAAGGAGACGCGGCCTAAAAGAACATAAGGTCAAACGACCTAACTGTATTGGGTCACGCGACCTAAAGAGAGGCGGCCTAGCGACCTAGAGTGCACACGTCCAAAAGTGGGAACGACCTATCGAGGTAAGGTCCAACGACCTACGACCTAAACAAATAGGCCAAGCGACCTATAGGGTTAACAGTCTAACGACCTAAGAGTTATGAGGTCACGCGACCTAACTAAGTACGCGACCTAGTGGGTAAGGGAGTCGAGCGACCTAACTGCATCCAGTGACGAGCGACCTAATGGAGTCAAGTAGCGAGCGACTTAACTAGTTAACGACTCAAGGGGGTCAACGACCTAAAGGTCCAACGACCTAAAGGTCCAACGACCTAAACCCAAACACACGAAAAGTGGCCAGAACGACCTAGGGGTTAACTCACATGCGACCTACGACCTAAGGCCCATGCGACCTAACTCCGATACGAGCTAATAAGGCCAGAACGACCTAGGAGTTAACTCACATGCAACCTACGACCTAAGGCCCATGCGACCTACGACCTAACTCCGATACGAGCTAATAAGGCCAGAACGACCTAGGAGCAGAAAATCCACCAAAACGCTAAAAATCGGAGTTTTTCGCCAACCCAATCCAAACCAAATGCAAATATACATGCAAACACGATAGGGATTCATTCCCAACAGTCCAATATTGATATAGACTAGATTTGTGAGATAAAAATCTCACCTTTGCACTAAAGTTTATGAAGATGAAGCTTGAAAGCAAGGAGAAGCAATCCAAAGCTTGAATCCAATATCTTCTACTTGAATTTGGAATTGAATGTTGGATTTGCAATTGAATTTGTGCTTGGAGTTTTAATTTCCCATTCCCTCCACCATTAATGCCAAAGCTTGATTAGTTAGGAAATTTATGAAGAGTGAGGAGAAGAGGGTTGGAACTTGGGCTTAATAGGCTAAACTAACCCAAAGTCCAAAGCGGGAAAAGTTAGTGAAATTTCACTAACTCCAAACCTATCGATGTTTATACTTAAAAAGTTGTAAACGACATTTCGAACTCAATGGAAGTGGTCTCGAGTCCTAATTTGACCGTTTGCAAAAAGTAGCTTTTCGTACCAAAATCCGATTAACGAGTTAATATTTAAATAAAATATTTAAATACAAACTCGATAAATATGCGGGTTGTTACAGACTCCCCTCCTTAAAGAAATTGCGTCCTCGCAATATATATAAGATGGAAATAAAAAGTAACAACCATAAAAGCATATTAACACAAGAGGAATTTTGAAATAAGAAGTTCACCTCTAGGAGAAGGAGTAAGCAAGTCCGGATGTGTACGCTCGATGAATTCTCTGGATTCCCAAGAACAATCCTTAGGATTTGAGGACCATTGAACCTTCACAAGCGGAACATCTTTATTTCGAAGTCGTTTAACCTCAGAAGCTATAACTCGAATAGGATGCTGCTCATAAGTTAAATTCGGCGAAACTTCAATTTCTTCCACAACAGCAGGCTCAAGAATAGAATCGGAATCCCGAAGGCATTTCCGTAATTGAGAAACGTGAAATACATCATGCATAGCAGAAAACTGAGCCAGCAATGCAAGGCGATAAGCCATGGAACCAATACGTTCAGTGATAGGAAATGGCCCAATATATCGAGGCGCTAACTTCCCCGATCGACTGAAACGTACAACACCCTTCATAGGTGAAACACGAATAAAAACAGGATCCCCAACAGAAAATTCTAATTTCCTTCTTCGATTATCGGCATAGGATTTTTGTCTACTCTGGGCTTCTTTCATCCTATGTCGAATAAGTTCAATCTTTTCCGTGGAATCACGAATAAAGTCTGGACCTAAAACCAGCTTCTCACCGACCTCAAGCCAACAAGAAGGAGATCGGCATGGCCTTCCGTAGAGTGCCTCGAAAGGTGCCATACCAATACTAGATTGGAAGCTATTATTATAGGAAAATTCAACAAGTGAAATATGATCTTCCCAACTTCCACCAAAATCAAGCACACAAGCACGAAGAAGATCTTCAAGAGTTTGATTCACACGCTCGGTTTGTCCATCGGACTGGGGGTGATAAGCGGTGCTAAAATTAAGCTTCGTTCCTAAAGCTTTTTGAAGACTCTTCCAAAATCCACTAGTAAACAATGGATCACGATCGCTAACAATAGAAGTAGGAACTCCATGCAATCTTACAATTTCCTTGACAAATAGTTTGGCCAAAAGAGGAACGGTTCGGTTAGACCGAACCGGAATAAAATGGGCGGATTTAGTAAGTCTATCAACAATCACCCATAAGCTATCATGACCCGAACGAGAGCGGGGAAGGCCATCTATAAAGTCCATGGAAATTTGATCCCACTTCCAAATTGGAATTTCTAAAGGTTGCAATAACCCACCAGGCCTTTGATGTTCGGCCTTGACAAGTTGGCAAGTCATGCAACACTTAACAAAGTTAGCAATATCAGATTTCATTCCCTCCCAATAATAAAGTCGCTTCATATCAGCGTACATTTTACTACTACCGGGATGAATGGTGAATTTAGAACGATGGGAATCTTCTAAAATATCTTTACGAAGATCTCCAATATTTGGTACGATAAGTCTACCAAACTTTCGAATGCCGCCACGAGAATCAATATCAAAGTCTTTCAAACCTTCAATATCAATTTTATCCTTAACATTTTTGCCAAGAAGAGCCAATTCAGAATCTAGCCCTTGAGCTTCAAGAATGCGGTCTAAAAGAGAAGGATGAGCCTCAAGGCTACATAAAACAAGCGAAGAGCATAAATCGGATACGCGCTCTCGAAGCTCACAAGTGGATAAGATCTCGAGATCGTTCCATTCGGATATCATCATAGAAACAACTGCTTGTTGCTTACGGCTAAGAGCATCGGCGACACGATTACCCTTACCGGGGGTATAAAGAATATCAAGATCATAAGGTGCAAGGAACTCGAGCCAACGCTGTTGACGTAAATTAAGTTCTTTTTGAGAAAATAAATATTTCAAAGACTTATGATCCGTGTAAAGATTAAATTTCTCTCCCAATAGATAATGACGCCACATTCGAAGGGCGAAAACAATAGCCGCGAGCTCCAGATCATGTGTGGCATATCTAGTCTCGGCCGGCTTCAATTGCCTAGAAGCATAAGCAACAACACGTTCTTTTTGCATAAGAACGGCACCCAAACCAACGTGACTAGCATCGGTATAAACAACAAAATCTTGATTCCCCTCGGGAATAACAAGAATAGGAGCATCGGAAAGGAGTTCTTTCAATTTCTGAAAAGAGGCTTCACATTTGTCCGACCAAATGTATTTAACTCCCTTCTTAGTCAAGCCAGTAAGAGGCACGGCAATCTTAGAAAAGTCTTTAATAAAACGACGGTAATAGCCCGCCAATCCGAGAAAACTACGAATCTCTGTCACACTCTCCGGTCTCTTCCAATCTTGAATCGCTTCAATCTTTGAAGGATCCACGGATATCCCGGATTCGGAAATAATATGACCGAGAAACTTCACACGAGATTGCCAAAAGTGGCATTTAGAAAACTTAGCCTTTAATTGATTACTCCTAAGTGTTTCCAATACAATCCGAAGATGTTTCTCATGTTCCTCCTCGGTTTTTGAATACACAAGAATATCATCAATGAATATGAGAACAAACCGATCGAGAAAATCTTTGAAAACTCGATTCATGAGGTCAACGAAATAAGCTGGAGCATTCGTTAACCCAAATGGCATAACAAGCCATTCATAAGATCCATATCGAGTACGGAATGATGTCAAAGGAATGCTATCCTCAGCGATACGAAGCTGATGGAAACCGGTAGGCAAGTCCAATTGTGAAAAGACCTTAGCACCACTAAGCTGATCGAATAGATCATCAATCCGAGGTAAAGGATATTTATTTTTAATAGTAAGATCGTTAAGCTTGCGATAATCAACGTAGAGCCTCAGAGTACCATCAGATTTCTTTACGAAAATAGCCGAAGCTCCCCAAGGCGTGGAACTAGAGCGAATAAATTGCCTCGTCTCCAACTCAGATAATTGTTTACGCATCTCCTCATTTTCCTTATTGGACATGCGATAAGGAGGACGAGTAATAGGTTGAGCTCCAGAAACAAGATTAATTCTGAACTCAATTGCTCGTTTAGGTGGTAAACCTAAAACGGGCTCGAATATGTCGGAAAATTCACGAACAACATGAATACGAGAAATAATATCATCTTCATCATCATCATCGTTATCACGAGGATTTAAAGAATATAAAGATGCCACCAAACAGGATTCTGAATCTTTAAGATTAACAGAAATCTGATTAACAGATAGTGGATGTCGGAGATGAATAGTCCGCTCAGGACATAGGATATGGGCTTGATAACGGTTAAGCCAATCCATTCCCAAAATTATTCCAAAGCCTAAGTAACGCATGACATGCAAATCGGCTAGGAAAGAAAAATCGCAAAAAATAATCTCCACATCTTTACAAAGCAAACTAAGAGTTGCGGATCCACCAACAGGATTCGCAATTTTTAAAGAAGTCATCAATGCAGTAACACTTAAGGAAAAAGTGTCTACCAGTTCCTTTGATATAAAAGAATGGGATGCACCCGTATCAAAGAGAACTCTAATAGGTTGATCATGAAATAAAATAATACCATCAAGAATGGAATGAGAAATACCTTGGCCACGAGATGTGTTGCCAGGGGCTTGAGCCACATTCAACTTTCCTTCCTTCTTGCCTTTACGCTTGAGGCATTGATGTATGTAATGATCCGGGCTCTTACAATAGCGACAAGATTTGGGCTTAGAGCACTTATTCGCATAATGATCCCCAGACCCACAGTTGAAGCAACTCGCACCACTAGGAGAAGGAGACTTTGCCGCAAGGGTTGCCTGCTTACCCTTTTTGTTGGGATAAGGACCCTTGAATTTGTTTGGCCTCTTCTTGTTGTTGAAGTTTGGTTTAGCGCCTTCCACTTCAACATCACTCTCTCTATCAGCCTCTTCAAGACGAAGAGCGATATCGACGAGTTGATCAAATGCGACTTCTAGTTTCAGGAGCAATGGCTTCTTAAGATTCTTATTTAAGCCATAAACGAACCTCTGGTTCTTCTTCAATGGGATGTTGATGTATTCAACCCCATATTTGGAAAGCGACTCGAAGGCTGCGACGTAATCAGTCACCGAGGATTGACCTTGAACAAGGTCTATAAAACGTCGAGCCAAGGTTACTTTCCCAGCTTCTGGTACAAACTTTAACTCGAAGCGTCCCTGAAATTGCTCCCAGGTGAGATCCGCTTCATTAATTTCTGAAATAAGGAGTTCGTACCAGTCCAATGCTCTCTCCTGGAGCATGCTGGAAGCCACCTGAACGCGGTGGAGATCGATAAGGTTCATGCGAGAAAAGATTCGATCGCATGATTTTAACCAAGCCTGGACCTCGATGATATTTTCCGAACCTTTGAAGGGCTTCCCACCCAAGTTGGTGTAATCGCTGCACAAGCGTGCAAATCCCGACTTTGGGTGAGTAGGTTCCGGGTTAGCTCCAGCTGCTTGAGCATTAGTTACTAAATCAAGAAGCTGTTGAGCAGTCATAAAAACTCCATCCGGAGGAGCAGCACCAGATGATCCAGTTCTGGGACGGCCTGGTCTAGACATTCTCTTCCTTAAAGAAAGAAAGAAGAGAAGTAAGAAGGTTATTTACCAATGAACATCAAGTAATCTTGATAGATAAAACAAGGAATCATAGAGGAAATAGGATGAATCGGTACGAAGACTCGAATTAATCCTATGGTATGACTCCTAAGATAGACCTAGGACGATGATCCTTGTTAAGTTATTCTACATTGTTCCGAAGTTTGGCCCTGATACCAAGCTGTGACGCCCCACCTCTATACCCACGCTAGCCAAGAACACTCCGGAGTAGTGCTGTCAACTAGCACGGAGAATAAGGCTGTTGAGGAGCGACCATCCATGTAATTGCTTATCACACGGTGGCTATAAATAATCTTCGGAAACAAACATAGAAATAATCATATCACAAATCAGTCACAGATATCCATATCACAAAGGCGAAAGAAGATATGAATATATTACTAACACATGAAAGTGTACATCAGAGTAGTGGTCAATAAGATCCACGATAATACAAAAGAATAGCAACACGTGCTATACAAAAGAATACAACTATGAGTCTATATCTCAAGTGTATACAACAAAAACTGCTAATCTAAACAGTTAGCCAAAAGTCAGAGTGATGAATCCCTGGGAAGAAGTCAAGCAGAAGCACCTGTAACATCTCGGTCTGACCCGAGTATTATTTAAGAAAATAATAAACGGATCAGTCTAGCTATAAATATCAGATGACATGATATAACATAAAAGATATGGCATAAACATAAACATCCATAACGACATACCACTATAAGTATGTAAATAATGATCAACAGAAGATCAATCAATAAGAGATAATCAATATCACAAGAATCTTCTCAAAGATTCGAAGAGGGCATCATACCCTAAACTTGTACTCATAACAAGTCAATGACATAAATTCCAGAAATCAACACGAGAAATCCAGAAATCATAAAAAGGGAAAGAGGCCTATCACATGACGGTCCGAAGACCAAGGGGAGCTACCCCGCATGTGTGAATGGAATCACACAGATTGAGGTCAAGACTAACCAAAAAGCAGAAAGGTATGTGTGAATGGAATCACACAAGTGGTGTCTAGTCTAACCTTGCAATGAAAGAGACATCGCGCAATTGCTAGTCTAATTCATAAAGCGATCATCAAGATCAACGAGAAGTGTCAATTACACTAAGCTAGTAAATATAGAAGTTTAGCTTCATGTCCCATAACCACTTGCTTAACTTAAATATTTACGAACAAACTGTAAATCTTCACTAATAAAATTGTCACAAGAGGTTCAATCGAACAAGTCTAAGAATTAACCGACGAAGTGAACACAAGCGTTTCATACCACTTGTTTTACTAAGTCGTTTAATTAGATTTCTCATCCGAGTGAGGTAAAGGCTTGTATATACTAATAGATTGGAAAACGGTTTAAGAAAAGAGATTTGTTATTAAAAATAGAGTTGAAATTGTTTGTTAAAAGAGTTTTGATATTCACTACTAGTATTGAAACCTTTATATTATAAAGTGACAAAACACATAAGCAAGTGTAGAAACAATCAGTCACAAAGATCGCATACGGAGATGCGAATAAAATCCAAGGAAATCAGCTCAATGTTTTTCAGATAAGATCCCCTACGGAGGGGGGGTCCGGGGGGGTGGCAACCCCCCAAGGTGGGGGTGCGGGGGCAACGCCACCGCCTACGGGGTTCGACCTGCCCGGTCAGGTCGCGGGGGTCCAGGGGGCAGCGCCCCCGGCAGGGTGCGGGGCAGCGCCCCGACCAAAACGGTACGACCTAGTGAAGACAAAATGAGGTCTAACGACCTAAAAGGATAGGGTCGAGCGACCTAAAGGTGTTCGCGACCTAACGATGACTCGCGACTTAACGAAGAGGGGGTGAGCGACCTATGGTCATAAACGAGACCGAGCGACCTAAGGGAATAAGGGCCGAGCGACCTAGCATTCGAACGACCTAAAAGAGGCGTGGCCTAAAGGAGACGCGACCTAAAAGAGGCGCGACCTAAAGGAGACGCGACCTAAAGGAGACGCGACCTAAAAGAACATAAGGTCAAACGACCTAACTGTATTGGGTCACGCGACCTAAAGAGAGGCGGCCTAGCGACCTAGAGTGCACACGTCCAAAAGTGGGAACGACCTATCGAGGTAAGGTCCAACGACCTACGACCTAAACAAATAGGCCAAGCAACCTATAGGGTTAACAGTCTAACGACCTAACAGTTATGGGGTCACGCGACCTAACTAAGTACGCGACCTAGTGGGTAAGGGAGTCGAGCGACCTAACTGCATCCAGTGACGAGCGACCTAATGGAGTCAAGTAGCGAGCGACTTAACTAGTTAACGACTCAAGGGGGTCAATGACCTAAAGGTCCAACGACCTAAAGGTCCAACGACCTAAACCCAAACACACGAAAAGTGGCCAGAACGACCTAGGGGTTAACTCACATGCGACCTACGACCTAAGGCCCATGCGACCTAACTCCGATACGAGCTAATAAGGCCAGAACGACCTAGGAGTTAACTCACATGCGACCTACGACCTAAGGCCCATGCGACCTACGACCTAACTCCGATACGAGCTAATAAGGCCAGAACGACCTAGGAGCAGAAAATCCACCAAAACGCTAAAAATCGGAGTTTTTCGCCAACCCAATCCAAACCAAATGCAAATATACATGCAAACACGATAGGGATTCATTCCCAACAGTCCAATATTGATATAGACTAGATTTGTGAGATAAAAATCTCACATTTGCACTAAAGTTTATGAAGATGAAGCTTGAAAGCAAGGAGAAGCAATCCAAAGCTTGAATCCAATATCTTCTACTTGAATTTGGAATTGAATGTTGGATTTGCAATTGAATTTGTGCTTGGAGTTTTAATTTCCCATTCCCTCCACCATTAATGCCAAAGCTTGATTAGTTAGGAAATTTATGAAGAGTGAGGAGAAGAGGGTTGGAACTTGGGCTTAATAGGCTAAACTAACCCAAAGTCCAAAGCGGGAAAAGTTAGTGAAATTTCACTAACTCCAAACCTATCGATGTTTATACTTAAAAAGTTGTAAACGACATTTCGAACTCAATGGAAGTGGTCTCGAGTCCTAATTTGACCGTTTGCAAAAAGTAGCTTTTCGGACCAAAATCCGATTAACGAGTTAATATTTAAATAAAATATTTAAATACAAACTCGATAAATATGCGGGTTGTTACAAGTTACTTAAGTAATTATTCTGTATGCTAATTACATATTAATTACACAAAGTAATCAATTTTCCAAGGCTGCTCCATTATCCAAGTATCCTTATATTAAATTACATCAAGTAATTTATCTCTTTAATTACTTTACTAAGTAATTATTCATTTTTAATTACATTTGTAATTACCTCTCAAATCAATCAGTGATTAATTTAAATTAATTAAACTAAATTAATCAACTTAATTAATCAATCATAAAATTAATTAATTACAATTAGTAATTAATTTCCTTAATTACTTTCATTAAGTAATTATAATTAAATAATTCTCAAATGATTATTTTTAAACTAATTAATCCAATTAATCATTAAAATTAATTACATTAATTAATTATAAAATAATACTATGTTAATGACCTTCATTAATCAATAACAAATCTTTAATTTCTTTTTCCAAAGTAATTAACTATATCAATTTTTAATTTATAAAACTCATTAATTAATTTCTAATTATTAAATTAAACAAGTGATAATTAAAAACTTAATTAATTATTAATTACTTGATTAATAATTCAATTCATTAATTAAATTAATCAAATCTTATTTAATTAATTTCTAAATCACACTTTAATCAAGTTTAATTAACTTACTTAATCTTTTTATTAATTAAATAAACCCTTAATTATTTAATTAATACCCTAATTATAAATTAAATAATTATAAACTTAATTACCTTATTCAAATAATTATTAAGTTCAAAACAATTTAATGAAAATCATTAACCTCATTAATGATTTAATTATCATTATCAAAAGTAATTTAAAAAAATTGCTTTTTAAAATTTTCTAAATTCCATTTTAAATTAAAATTAAATGAAATCAAACTTAACAAGGTTTCAAGTATTTAAAAACTCTTTAGTTTTCATTTTAAAGGATCACTTATCTCTTAAAGCAATTTTAGAAGAATAGTTTAACTTTAGCCTATATTCAATTTAAATAAACTTAAAATACCTTAAATATTTCAAATGATATTAAAATATTTAAATTCAAATCTTATTTATATTACAACCAAAGTTCAAATCATGCTTTCATATTTAGATTCAAAGATTTAAATTTAAAACCCTGTTTTAAATTTCATTTCATATGTTATAAAATTCTAAAATATTCAACTGATTATAACATTTGAATTTATAACTTATTTTTATTTGAAACTTTCAGATTCAACTTCTAATTTGGATTCAGGTTTAAAATTCAGATTTAACTTAGAAATTTAAATCTTGTTTTAAACTCTTATTTTTAGATTTAAAAATTACTTTATATAAAAACTGTGCAGGTTTCAGTTTTTACATATTTCATTTCTACAAATCTGTTTATGTAAAATTTGAAATTCAAACCTATTTGAATTCATAATTTAATCTTGCTTAAAGTTTAGATTTAAACTTGCCTTGCTTATTTTTAAATTTAGTTTTAAAAATTTAAAAACCCGAAACTGTTCAGGCTACAGAAAACAAAACATTGCAACTAAAAAACTACCCGAGTCAAACTATTTTACTTCGAGTCATCTTTGCCTTAACTTCGAATCACATCCTCAGGTTACTCGAGTATTCCCCGAGAACACATTCCCTATAATTTCCAGAAACCAATCCCACATCCAAAATGACCTCTATGCACATGCACATAGTCCATGGGCAACTTCCGATCATCAGTGATGATCATCCACATCCATTAACCCTTCTTGAATCCAGCTTGAACATCTGATCATCAGGATAATCTCGAATCCAAAATCAAGTATACAAACTCAACCTGTAACACTTCAAACCTAGAAATACAGCATGTCTCACAAACTCTAAACCTTTCAACGACGAATCCTATCTCCTCCGACCACCATTAGAGCTGCTACTCCGACCACAATCTCGTCATGGACCCAGTTATGTTTCCCCAAAACAGCTTCGCACTCGAACAATCCTAGAGGTAATGATGATCGAATTCTTACTTTGTTAAAAACTTAGGGTTACAAAACAATTCCTCACTCCTCTGCTAAATCAGAAATAAATTCACCATTTTGTTAATTTTTGTAAAGAGCTTGATCACTCTTCTTCATTCATACAGAAGCACAGCCACCATTACCACTTGAATCACAGAGACACCCTAAAACCCCAATTTTGCTCAACACCCATATGCACAGTCAAAACACTTTTTTAATTTATGATTTTACATTTAAAAATCATGAATTAATCTAAGGTTTTGATTTGTATATCTGAATTGCACAATCATCAGTATTTGAATTTTAACAGTGAAATGATTTTTACCTCTAAACTTGATTTACAGAGAAAATTACAGTTTCTATTTAAGTAAATCAAATTTTTATAATTTAGTTCATAGCTTAATCAAACAATATTTCCTAAATCATAAGTTTTAAATATTAATGTCAAGGGAATGATTTAAGTTGAAGCCAGGCTTGAAATCTTTAGAACAGAAATATTCTACAGGTAATCCAAATTTTTTTCAGATATCTCACATCACAAATGCACAAGAGTTTTACCAAATATACCAGTACAACCTATATTAAAACATGATTCAATAACCAGATTTACCTTAGAATTTTAAAAAAAACAAAAGTTACTCACCTAAAATTTGAAGAACAGAGCACCCAGATTTTAAAGCTTTGAACCCAGGTTGAAAAGAAAATGCTTTACATGCTTCAAGCTTTAAGAAATACAGGTTTTCTTTTATGATTCCAAACTGAAGAACGCTTGCATTTGAAACTCCAACCAAAATTAGATGCATGCAGGTCATTTTGATTTGCTCAAATTTCCAGAGATGCAAATGCAGTTTTGTCTTCAGGTGGGAAAGAAAGAAATGCAGACTTGATTATGATTTTGATTTACAGATTGAAGAAAACTTGCAGATATGCTTTTTTATCTGTTTCCAGATTTGTAATTTTGGTTTGGGGAGTAAATTACAGATTTCATGTTTGAGGGATTTTGAGTTTTAAGATTTTAAGTGTCATGTTTTCTTTTATTTTAAAAAGAGAATGAGGGAGATGAAAAATGTTTTAAAAGGGCTGAAATAAAATTTAATTAAACAAAGAAAAGATTAAAATCAAATGACACTTGTCATTTTGTTTGTTTTATAACTTAATATTTGTAGCTTAGATTGTTAAATTGTTAACATTTGTCTTTATTTAATTAAGTTATATTTTTTTAAATGTTTAAAAAGAGTTTTCTTTAATCCATTTTATGTTTGTGTAAATATATTTGAACTTCCTATTAAAAGTAAATGTAAATAAAACAATTTATAAATTAAAACTTATACAAATATTTTAAAGAATCAATTAATTTGAGTTTCAAAGACAATTTCAATCCAATTTAATCCTTTGAATCCCAAATTAAAATCAGTTTATTAAAATGAAGATTCTATTTTCCTATTTTAATTCCTTTTTATATTTATGAAAAATAGTATATTTATTAATATGGCTTAAAATAACAATTTAACAAATTTTATATGATTTATAAAGAAATTATAAATCACTTTTATTATCAAATGAATTTAAATCATATGCTATTCTATATTTTAGACTTATATAAAATATACTCAAATCATATTACTCAAATAATATTTAAAAAGAAATAAAATCAGCTTTTATTTAAATTTAAAACAAAAATTAAGCTAAGACAAATTTTAAACAATTTAATACTTATTTTAAATATTATCAAACCATATAATTACTAGTTAAAATAGATTTTAAAAAAAACTTAATATTAATTTAAAACATAATTTCCTAATCACTAGATATTTTAATAGAATTTAAAAACAAAACTTCATTTATTTGTTAAATTCCAGAACAAAGATAAACTATAATATATATACAAATATATATATACATTATAATTTAAAACATTTATTTTAGCATTTAGAAGGTAAATCACAAATTAAATATTTATTTTATTCCGATTTTTAAACCAAAACATATTTTATTAATCAATATTGTCAATATCAATTTAATTTTATATAAAGATTATTAAATTGATATTGTCAAAAATTCCGGGATATCACATTCCTTCCCCTTAAAAGAATTTCGTCCCGAAATTTAAAACAAAGGTAATTTAATAACCTATTCAAGATTTTAAATTATAAAACCAAGCATATATCAAACATATGATAACAACCATAGCAATCAATTCATCCAATCAAACAAAATTAACTATCCAGACAAAATTCTGGATAGAGTTTCCTCGAGTTTCCCAAGTAAACACCGGGTTACTCGCTCTATAGAACCCAAACAATCAACTATACTAAGCTACAAAACTCGTACTTATCCAGATCTATAGCTGAACAAGACATCAGACTACAGACAAGTCTGACTCAACCACCAAATCTCCCAAAACAGCTGATTCCAAAACCAGAAATAGATCATACACGTACTCCCTTAGAGATACGTGAAACACATCGAATTCCAGTTGTCCAAACTGGCAATTCAATCCAGAAAATTAAACACTTATCCAAAACAGAACACAGAAGAAATCCAAAATATCACGAAGCTAGCTTACCCAACCTTACCAAAATTTATAGCTCCTAAAACTGAGAAACTTATCCAAAATCAGATCTTCGACTTCAGATTCACAAGACTCTTCGGACGATCTCGGCTGCCTAATTCCTTCCTAATCAGCTCAATCCTTGCTGATGTCTCAAGAAATAAACTAGACCAAACCCAATCCATCAGAATGATCCTCCTCGATCAACCAAGATCAAGAACAACTCCACCCACAATCATCGGAAGAAAACAACTTCTCCTATCTGGAAAAGAAAAGCAGATGCACTCCCAAACCGCTTCTGCTGCACAACTCTAATCTGGAGTAGAAAAGAATGCCGATGAAAAACACAAGCACAACTAGACAGCAAAACCAAGAAGATCTCTAATAACCAAGAGAAAACTCAGAAGTTCCTCAAATCCTGAGTTGCTTCAATAAATTCCATTTTAAGGAACCAACCTTCAATTAGTTGATCCACCGGTACCACTGAATCTCTAGATGAAGACAACTCCTGACTTTCAGAAAACATCCATAAAAATCTCCAACTATATAAGAGAACGCTAAATCATCGCAAGTCACTTTTGCGATCAACCCAAATTAAAATCCAAAGAAAACCGTTCTCTCTTAACCAATCAGAACAGCTTATGATGGTCTGGCCAATCCATCGAAGAATTGGATTCCACTCAGCTGCTTCTGAACTCCATCTCCAGAAAATTGCTAAGACAGAAAATTCTGCCGACACACAGCACACTCCGAGATGCACTGCTGACAACAATGCCAAAGAATTCTCAATCCAAAGCTCTTCGAGAAACTCGGCATTCAAACCACACAAAAACACCCTGCTGAACTCAGCCACAACACCGAAGCAGACCTACTTCCTTAAACTTGTTCCAAAGAAATTATCTTCGAAAACATCTATAGTCACTGCATATCATCACGCAGCTACTACTTCCCTGAGGTATCAAGGTACCATTACTCGCTTCTGCTCAGCCAACAGATCAAAACTCTACTCATCCAACTTCAAAGATGAACTCCGAACCTTAACAGGTTACCTTCAGAGATCAATGAAGTTCTTATACCACTGCAAAACTCACTCGAGACGATATTAGGTTTACAGTCTCGACAGATACACTTCCAACCAAACATTAAAACTCCAACCAATGGCAGAAGTGTTACACACACCACTACCCCAATCTACCTTATAACCCATATTGGAAAACCCAAACAGGTAACCCAACAGATAGGTAGAAATAAATATATATAAATATATTAAAATTACAAATATGCTCTCTCAAGATAGACACCACTCCAAAGCCTATGTGCACTCAACCTAATGCTCTGATACCAGCTGAGACGACCCGAGGCAGTGGCGACCGGTAGGCTTTGCAACCATCCCAGACCCATCGTGGCACACAGTGATACCTCGGGTTTGCTTTTACGGAACCAACCCCGCAAGGCCTTATACTAACCCCGGGGGCATGTAGGGGTAAGAGTCTCCCGTTCGCTACCTAACGCAAAGCGAGAACCCCTTATCACGCTGTAATGTAGCATACCCGATCCCGGTCTCATCGAAATCTAAAGCGTGTCTTTTAGGTCCAAGTTGTTTTAAAGTTAAACAATTCAATTCAATATTATCTATATACACACAGATAGATAATTCACAATATCATAATAGATTATCAATACTATCATTACAACAGATAATCTATATTATCATTCCAATCAGATAATTCATATCATCAACTCAATGCAACCATAGCATCCAAATCATACAACATCATTTGTCTCATATCTGAGATTTCAACCATTCAGGGTAATAAATATCAATCATCATTCATAAGCAATGACTTATTGATCATCATTCTATAATTAATTTAAAATGAATTAAATTAATTACTTCTTCCTTAATTAATTTAAAATGAATTAAATTAATTACTTATCCATATAAATCTTGCTTACACATCAATTAATTACTCTTAACAAGTTACCCTAATTAATCCTCTTGATTAATTACTCCTTAATTATATTCAAGTAATTAACCTCTAATTAATTTCACAAATTAATTATTCCAAACCAAACCTGTAATTAACCTGCAATTACTTCATTAATTAATCCTTAATTAATTACATTAATTAATTCCTTCATTGATTAATTGTTCTCATTAACCAATCCTTAATTACATCATTAATTATTTAAATTAATGATCCCAAATTATTTTTATAATTACTCTATTAAATTAATTATCAATTATCCTATTTGATTAATCACTCCTGATCAATCACATTAAGTAATTACATTAAATTAATTACATCTATTTATTTTATTCAAATAATTCAATTATCAAAACCCTAAATTAATTAACTAAGTAATTAATTATTAATTAGTTACTTAAGTAATTATTCTGTATGCTAATTACATATTAATCACACAAAGTAATTAATTTTCCAAGGCTGCTCCATTATCCAAGTATCCTTATATTAAATTACATCAAGTAATTTATCTCCTTAATTACTTTACTATGTAATTATTCATTTTTAATTACATTTGTAATTACCTCTCAAATCAATCAGTGATTAATTTAATTAATTAAACTAAATTAGTCAACTTAATTAATCAATCATAAAATTAATTAATTACAATTAGTAATTAATTTCCTTAATTACTTTCATTAAGTGATTATACTTAAATAATTTTCAAATGATTATTTTTAAACTAATTAATCCAATTAATCATTAAAATTAATTACATTAATTAATTATAAAATAATACTATATTAATGACCTTTATTAATCAATAACAAATCCTTAATTTCTTTTTCCAAAGTAATTAACTATATCAATTTTTAATTTATAAAACTCATTAATTAATTTCTAATTATTAAATTAAACAAGTGATAATTAAAAACTTAATTAATTATTAATTACTTGATTAATAATTCAATTCATTAATTAAATTAATCAAATCTTATTTAATTAATTTCTAAATCACAATTTAATCAAGTTTAATTAACTTACTTAATCTTTTTATTAATTAAATAAACCTTTAATTATTTAATTAATACCCTAATTATAAATTAATTAATTATAAGCTTAATTACCTTGATCAAATAATTATTAAGTTCAAAACAATTTAATGAAAATCATTAACCTCATTAATGATTTAATTATCATTATCAAAAGTAATTTAAAAACAAATTGCTTTTTTAAATTTTCTAAATTCCATTTTAAATTAAAATTAAATGAAATCAAACTTAACAAGGTTTTAAGTATTTAAAAACTCTTTAGTTTTCATTTTAAAGGATCACTTATCTCTTAAAGCAATTTTAGAAGAATAGTTTAACTTTAGCCTATATTCAATTTAAATAAACTTAAAATACCTTAAATATTTCAAATGATATTGAAATATTTAAATTCAAATCTTATTTATATTACAACCAAAGTTCAAATCATGCATTCAGATTTAGATTCAAAGATTTAAATTTAAAACCCTGTTTTAAATTTCATTTCATATGTTATAAAATTCTAAAATATTCAACTGATTATAACATTTGAATTTATAACTTATTTTTATTTGAAACTTTCAGAATCAACTTCTAATTTGGATTCAGGTTTAAAATTCAGATTTAACTTAGAAATTTAAATCTTTTTTTAAAATCTTATTTTCAGATTTAAAAATTACTTTATATAAAAACTGTGCAGGTTTCAGTTTTTACATATTTCATTTCTGCAAATCTGTTTATGCAAAATCTGAAATTCAAACCTATTTGAATTCATAATTTAATGTTGCTTTAAGTTTAGATTTAAACTTGCCTTGCTTATTTTTAAATTTAATTTTAAAAATTTAAAAACCTGAAACTGTTCAGGCTACAGAAAACAAAACACTGCAACTAAAAAACTGCCTGAGTCAAAACTATTTTACTTCGAGTCATCTTTGCCTTAACTTCGAGTCACATCCTCAGGTTACTCGAGTATTCCCCGAGAACACATTCCCTATAATTTCTAGAAACCAATCCCACATCCAAAATGACCTCTGTGCACATGCACATAGTCCATGGGCAACTTCCGATCATCAGTGATGATCATCCACATCCATCAACCCTTCTTGAATCCAGCTTGAACATCTGATCATCAGGATAATCTCGAATCCAAAATCGAGTATACAAACTCAACCTGTAACACTTCAAACCTGGAAACACAGCATGTGTCATAAACTCTAAACCTGTCAACGATGAATCCTACCTCCTCCGACCACCATTAGAGCTGCTACTCCGACCACAATCTCGTCATGGACCCAGCTATGTTTCGCCAAAACAGCTTCACACTCGAACAATCCTAGAGGTAATGATGATCGAATTCTTACTTTGTTAAAAACTTAGGGTTACAAAACAATTCCTTACTCCTCTGCTAAATCAGAAATCAATTCACCATTTTGTTAATTTTTGTAAAGAGCTTGATCACTCTTCTTCATTCATACAGAAGCACAGCCACCATTACCACTTGAATCACCAGAGACACCCTAAAACCCCAATTTTGCTCAACACCCATATGCACAGTCAAAACCCATTTTTAATTTATGGTTTTACATTTAAAAATCATGAATTAATCTAAGGTTTTGATTTGTATATCTGAATTGCACAATCATCAGTGTTTGAATTTTAACAGTGACATGATTTTTACCTCTAAACTTGATTTACTGAGAAAATTACAGTTTCTATTTAAGTAAATCAAATTTTTATAATTTAGTTCATAGCTTTAATCAAACAATATTTTCTAAATCCTAAGTTTTAAATATTAATGTCAAGGGAATGATTTAAGTTGAAGCCAGGCTTGAAATCTTTAGAACAGAAATATTCTACAGGTAATCCAATTTTTTTTCAGATATCTCACATCACAAATGCATAAGAGTTTTACCAAATATACCAGTACGACCTATATTAAAACATGATTCAATAACCAGATTTACGTTAGAATTTTTAAGAAAAAACAAAAGTTACTCACCTAAAATTTGAAGAACAGAGCACCCAAATTTTAAAGCTTTGAAGCCAGGTTGAAAAGAAAATGCTTTACATGCTTCAGGCTTTAAGAAATACAGGTTTTCTTTTATGATTCCAAACTGAAGAATGCTTGCATTTGAAACTCCAACCAAAATTAGATGCATGCAGGTCATTTTGATTTCCTCAAATTTCCATAGATGCAATGCAGTTTTGTCTTCAGGTGGGAAAGAAAGAAATGCAGACTTGATTATGATTTTGATTTACAGATTGAAGAAAACTTGCAGACATGTTTTTTTTTCTGTTTCCAGATTTGTAATTTTTGTTTGGGGAGTGAATTACAGATTTTATGTTTAAAGGATTTTGAGTTTTCAGATTTTAAGTGTCATGTTTTCTTTTATTTTAGAAAGAGAATGAGGGAGATGAAAAATGTTTTAAAAGGACTGAAATAAATTTTAATTAAATAAAGAAAAGATTAAAATCAAATGACACTTGTCATTTTGTTTGTTTTATAACTTAACACTTGTAGCTTAGATTGTTAAATTGTTAACATTTGTCTTTATTTAATTAAGTTACATTTTTTAAATGTTTAAAAAGAGTTTTCTTTAATCCATTTTATGTTTGTGTAAATATATATGAATTTCCTATTAAAAGTAAATGTAAATAAAAAAAATTATAAATTAAAACTTATACAAATATTTTAAAGAATCAATTAATTTGAGTTTCAAAAAAAATTTCAATTCAATTTAATCCTTTGAATCCCAAATTAAAATTAGTTTATTAAAATGAAGATTCTATTTTCCTATTTTAATTCCTTTTTATATTTATGAAAAATAGTATATTTATTAATATGGCTTAAAATAACAATTTAACAAATTTTATATGATTTATAAAGAAATTATAAATCACTTTTATTATCAAATGAATTTAAATCATATGCTATTCTATATTTTAGACTTATATAAAATATACTCAAATCATATTACTCAAATAATATTTAAAAAGAAATAAAATCAACTTTTATTTAAATTTAAAACAAAAATTAAGCTAAGACAAATTTTAAACAATTTAATACTTATTTTAAATATTATCAAACCATATAATTACTAGTTAAAATAGATTTAAAAAAAAACTTAATATTAATTTAAAACATAATTTCCTAATTACTAGATATTTTAATAGAATTTAAAAACAAAACTTCATTTATTTGTTAAATTCCACAACAAAGATAAACTATAATATATATACAAATATATATATACATTATAATTTAAAACATTTATTTTAGCATTTAGAAGGTAAATCACAAATTAAATATTTATTTTATTCCGATTATTAAACCAAAACATATTTTATTAATCAATATTGTCAATATCAATTTAATTTTATATAAAGATTATTAAATTGATATTGTCAAAAATTCCGGGATATCACATTCCTTCCCCTTAAAAGAATTTCGTCCCGAAATTTAAAACAAAGGTAATTTAATAACCTATTCAAGATTTTAAATTTTAAAACCAAGCATATATCAAACATATGATAACAACCATAGCAATCAATTCATCCAATCAAACAAAATTAACTATCCAGACAAAATTCTGGATAGAGTTTCCTCGAGTTTCCCAAGTAAACACCGGGTTACTCGCTCTATAGAACCCAAACAATCAACTTTACTAAGCTACAGAACTCCTACTTATCCAGATCTATAACTGAACAAGACATCAGACTACAGACAAGTCTGACTCAACCACCAAATCTCCCAAAACAGCTGATTCCAAAACCAGAAATAGATCATACACGTACTCCCTTAGAGATACGTGAAACACATCGAATTCCAGTTGTCCAAACTGGCAATTCAATCCAGAAAATTAAACACTTATCCAAAACAGAACACAGAAGAAATCCAAAATATCACGAAGCTAGCTTACCCAACCTTACCAAAATTTATAGCTCCTAAAACTGAGAAACTTATCCAAAATCAGATCTCCGACTTTAGATTCACAAGACTCTTCGGACGATCTCGGCTGCCTAATTCCTTCCTAATCAGCTCAATCCTTGCTGATGTCTCAAGAAATAAACAAGACCAAACCCAATCCATCAGAATGATCCTCCTCGATCAACCAAGATCAAGAACAACTCCACCCACAATCATCGGAAGAAAACAACTTCTCCTATCTGGAAAAGAAAAGCAGATGCACTCCCAAACCGCTTCTGCTGCACAACTCTAATCTGGAGTAGAAAAGAATGCCGATGAAAAACACAAGCACAACTAGACAGCAAAACCAAGAAGATCTCTAATAACCAAGAGAAAACTCAGAAGTTCCTCAAATCCTGAGTTGCTTCAATAAATTCCATTTTAAGGAACCAACCTTCAATTAGTTGATCCACCGGTACCACTGAATCTCTAGATGAAGACAACTCCTGACTTTCAGAAAACATCCATAAAAATCTCCAACTATATAAGAGAACGCTAAATCATCGCAAGTCACTTTTGCGATCAACCCAAATTAAAATCCAAAGAAAACCGTTCTCTCTTAACCAATCAGAACAGCTTATGATGGTCTGGCCAATCCATCGAAGAATTGGATTCCACTCAGCTGCTTCTGAACTCCATCTCCAGAAAATTGCTAAGACAGAAAATTCTGCCGACACACAGCACACTCCGAGATGCACTGCTGACAACAATGCCAAAGAATTCTCAATCCAAAGCTCTTCGAGAAACTCGGACTTCAAACCACACAAAAACACCCTGTTGAACTCAGCCACAACACCGAAGCAGACCTACTTCCTTAAACTTGTTCCAAAGAAATTATCTTCGGAAACATCTATAGTCACTGCATCTCATCACGCAGCTACTACTTCCCTGAGGTATCAAGGTACCATTACTCGCTTCTGCTCAGCCAACAGATCAAAACTCTACTCATCCAACTTCAAAGATGAACTCCGAACCTTAACAGGTTACCTTCAGAGATCAATGAAGTTCTTATACCACTGCAAAACTCACTCGAGACGATATTAGGTTTACAGTCTCGACAGATACACTTCCAACCAAACATTAAAACTCCAACCAATGGCAGAAGTGTTATACACACCACTACCCCAATCTACCTTATAACCCATATTGGAAAACCCAAACAGGTAACCCAACAGATAGGTAGAAATAAATATATATAAATATATTAAATTTACAAATACGCTCTCTCAAGATAGACACCACTCCAAAGCCTAGGTATTCACTCAACCTAATGCTCTGATACCAGCTGAGACGACCCGACGCAGTGGCGACCGGTAGGCTTTGCAACCATCCCAGACCCATCGTGGCACACAGTGATACCTCGGGTTTGCTTTTACGGAACCAACCCCGCAAGGCCTTATACTAACCCCGGGGGCATGTAGGGGTAAGAGTCTCCCGTTCGCTACCTAACGCAAAGCGAGAAACCCCTATCACGCTGTAATGTAGCATACCCGATCCCGGTTTCATCGAAATCCAAAGCGTGTCTTTTAGGTCCAAGTTGTTTTAAAGTTAAACAATTCAATTCAATATTATCTATATACACACAGATAGATAATTCACAATATCATAATAGATGATCAATACTATCATTACAACAGATAATCTATATTATCATTCCAATCAGATAATTCATATCATCAACTCAATGCAACCATAGCATCCAAATCATACAACATCATTTATCTCATATCTGAGATTTCAACCATTCAGGGTAATAAATATCAATCATCATTCATAAGCAATGACTTATTGATCATCATTCTATAATTAATTTAAAATGAATTAAATTAATTACTTCTTCCTTAATTAATTTAAAATGAATTAAATTAATTACTTATCCATATAAATCTTGCTTACACATCAATTAATTACTCTTAACAAGTTACCCTAATTAATCCTCTTGATTAATTACTCCTTAATTATATTCAAGTAATTAACCTCTAATTAATTTCACAAATTAATTATTCCAAACCAAACCTGTAATTAACCTGCAATTACTTCATTAATTAATCCTTAATTAATTACATTAATTAATTCCTTCATTGATTAATTGTTCTCATTAACCAATCCTTAATTACATCATTAATTATTTAAATTAATGATCCCAAATTATTTTTATAATTACTCTATTAAATTAATTATCAATTATCCTATTTGATTAATCACTCCTGATCAATCACATTAAGTAATTACATTAAATTAATTACATCTATTTATTTTCTTCAAATAATTAAATTATCAAAACCCTAAATTAATTAACTAAGTAATTAATTATTAATTAGTTACTTAAGTAATTATTCTGTATGCTAATTACATATTAATTACACAAAGTAATCAATTTTCCAAGGCTGCTCCATTATCCAAGTATCCTTATATTAAATTACATCAAGTAATTTATCTCCTTAATTACTTTACTAAGCAATTATTCATTTTTAATTACATTTGTAATTACCTCTCAAATCAATCAGTGATTAATTTAAATTAATTAAACTAAATTAATCAACTTAATTAATCAATCATAAAATTAATTAATTACAATTAGTAATTAATTTCCTTAATTACTTTCATTAAGTAATTATACTTAAATAATTCTCAAATGATTATTTTTAAACTAATTAATCCAATTAATCATTAAAATTAATTACATTAATTAATTATAAAATAATACTATGTTAATGACCTTCATTAATCAATAACAAATCTTTAATTTCTTTTTCCAAAGTAATTAACTATATCAATTTTTAATTTATAAAACTCATTAATTAATTTCTAATTATTAAATTAAACAAGTGATAATTAAAAACTTAATTAATTATTAATTACTTGATTAATAATTCAATTCATTAATTAAATTAATCAAATCTTATTTAATTAATTTCTAAATCACACTTTAATCAAGTTTAATTAACTTACTTAATCTTTTTATTAATTAAATAAACCCTTAATTATTTAATTAATACCCTAATTATAAATTAAATAATTATAAACTTAATTACCTTGATCAAATAATTATTAAGTTCAAAACAATTTAATGAAAATCATTAACCTCATTAATGATTTAATTATCATTATCAAAAGTAATTTAAAAACAAATTGCTTTTTTAAATTTTCTAAATTCCATTTTAAATTAAAATTAAATGAAATCAAACTTAACAAGGTTTTAAGTATTTAAAAACTCTTTAGTTTTCATTTTAAAGGATCACTTATCTCTTAAAGCAATTTTAGAAGAATAGTTTAACTTTAGCCTATATTCAATTTAAATAAACTTAAAATACCTTAAATATTTCAAATGATATTGAAATATTTAAATTCAAATCTTATTTATATTACAACCAAAGTTCAAATCATGCTTTCAGATTTAGATTCAAAGATTTAAATTTAAAACCCTGTTTTAAATTTCATTTCATATGTTATAAAATTCTAAAATATTCAACTGATTATAACATTTGAATTTATAACTTATTTTTATTTGAAACTTTCAGATTCAACTTCTAATTTGGATTCAGGTTTAAAATTCAGATTTAACTTAGAAATTTAAATATTGTTTTAAAATCTTATTTTTAGATTTAAAAATTACTTTATATAAAAACTGTGCAGGTTTCAGTTTTTACATATTTCATTTCTGCAAATCTGTTTATGCAAAATTTGAAATTCAAACCTATTTGAATTCATAATTTAATCTTGCTTAAAGTTTAGATTTAAACTTGCCTTGCTTATTTTTAAATTTAGTTTTAAAAATTTAAAAACCCGAAACTGTTCAGGCTACAGAAAACAAAACACTGCAACTAAAAAACTACCCAAGTCAAACTATTTTACTTCGAGTCATCTTTGCCTTAACTTCGAGTCACATCCTCAGGTTACTCGAGTATTCCCCGAGAACACATTCCCTATAATTTCCAGAAACCAATCCCACATCCAAAATGACCTCTGTGCACATGCACATAGTCCATGGGCAACTTCCGATCATCAGTGATGATCATCCACATCCATTAACCCTTCTTGAATCCAGCTTGAACATCAGATCATCAGGATAATCTCGAATCCAAAATCGAGTATACAAACTCAACCGTAACACTTCAAACCTGGAAACACAGCATGTCTCACAAACTCTAAACCTATCAACGACGAACCCTACCTCATCCGACCACCATTAGAGCTGCTACTCCGACCACAATCTCGTCATGGACCCAGCTATGTTTCCCCAAAAAAGCTTCGCACTCGAACAATCCTAGAGGTAATGATGATCGAATTCTTACTTTGTTAAAAACTTAGGGTTACAAAACAATTCCTCACTCCTCTGCTAAATCAGAAATCAATTCACCATTTTATTAATTTTTGTAAAGAGCTTGATCACTCTTCTTCATTCATACAGAAGCACAGCCACCATTACCACTTGAATCACCAGAGACACCCTAAAACCCCAATTTTGCTCAACACCCATATGCACAGTCAAAACCCATTTTTAATTTATGATTTTACATTTAAAAATCATGAATTAATCTAAGGTTTTGATTTGTATATCTGAATTGCACAATCATCAGTGTTTGAATTTTAACAGTGAAATGATTTTTACCTCTAAACTTGATTTACAGAGAAAATTACAGTTTCTATTTAAGTAAATCAATTTTTTATAATTTAGTTCATAGCTTAATCAAACAATATTTCCTAAATCATAAGTTTTAAATATTAATGTCAAGGGAATGATTTAAGTTGAAGCCAGGCTTGAAATCTTTAGAACAGAAATATTCTACAGGTAATCCAATTTTTTTCCAGATATCTCACATCACAAATGCACAAGAGTTTTACCAAATATACCAGTACAACCTATATTAAAACATGATTCAATAACCAGATTTACCTTAGAATTTTTAAAAAAACAAAAGTTACTCACCTAAAATTTGAAGAACAGAGCACCCAGATTTTAAAGCTTTGAACCCAGGTTGAAAAGAAAATGCTTTACATGCTTCAAGCTTTAAGAAATACAGGTTTTCTTTTATGATTCCAAACTGAAGAACGCTTGCATTTGAAACTCCAACCAAAATTAGATGCATTCAGGTCATTTTGATTTGCTCAAATTTCCAGAGATGCAAATGCAGTTTTGTCTTCAGGTGGGAAAGAAAGAAATGCAGACTTGATTATGATTTTGATTTACAGATTGAAGAAAACTTGCAGATATGCTTTTTTTTTCTGTTTCCAGATTTGTAATTTTGGTTTGGGGAGTAAATTACAGATTTTATGTTTGAGGGATTTTGAGGTTTAAGATTTTAAGTGTCATGTTTTCTTTTATTTTAAAAAGAGAATGAGGGAGATGAAAAATGTTTTAAAAGGGCTGAAATAAATTTTAATTAAATAAAGAAAAGATTAAAATCAAATGACACTTGTCATTTTGTTTGTTTTATAACTTAATATTTGTAGCTTAGATTGTTAAATTGTTAACATTTGTCTTTATTTAATTAAGTTATATCTTTTTAAATGTTTAAAAAGAGTTTTCTTTAATCCATTTTATGTTTGTGTAAATATATTTGAATTTCCTATTAAAAGTAAATGTAAATAAAACAATTTATAAATTAAAACTTATACAAATATTTTAAAGAATCAATTAATTTGAGTTTCAAAGACAATTTCAATCCAATTTAATCCTTTGAATCCCAAATTAAAATCAGTTTATTAAAATGAAGATTCCATTTTCCTATTTTAATTCCTTTTTTATATTTATGAAAAATAGTATATTTATTAATATGGCTTAAAATAACAATTTAACAAATTTTATATGATTTATAAAGAAATTATAAATCACTTTTATTATCAAATGAATTTAAATCATATGCTATTTTATATTTTAGACTTATATAAAATATACTCAAATCATATTACTCAAATAATATTTAAAAAGAAATAAAACCAACTTTTATTTCAATTTAAAACAAAATTAAGCTAAGACAAATTTTAAACAATTTAATACTTATTTTAAATATTATCAAACCATATAATTACTAGTTAAAATAGATTTAAAAAAAAACTTAATATTAATTTAAAACATAATTTCCTAATTACTAGATATTTTATTAGAATTTTAAAACAAAACTTCATTTATTTATTAAATTCCAAAACAAAGATAAACTATAATATATATACAAATATATATATATATACATTATAGTTTAAAACATTTATTTTAGCATTTAGAAGGTAAATCACAAATTAAATATTTATTTTATTCTGATTATTAAACCAAAACATATTTTATTAATCAATATTGTCAATATCAATTTAATTTTATATAAAGATTATTAAATTGATATTGTCAAAAATTCCGGGATATCACATTCCTTCCCCCTTAAAAGAATTTCGTCCCCGAAATTTAAAACAAAGGTAATTTAATAACCTATTCAAGATTTTAAATTTTAAAACCAAGCATATATCAAACATATGCTAACAACCATAGCAATCAATTCATCCAATCAAACAAAATTAACTATCCAGACAAAATTCTGGATAGAGTTTCCTCGAGTTTCCCAAGTAAACACCGGGTTACTCGCTCTATAGAACGCAAACAATCAACTTTACTGAGATACAGAACTCCTACTTATCCAGATCTATAACTGAACAAGACATTAGACTACAGACAAGTATGACTCAACCACCAAATCTCCCAAAACAGCTGATTCCAAAACCAGAAATAGATCATACACGTACTCCCTCAGAGATACGTGAAACACATAGAATTCCAGTTGTCCAAACTGGCAATTCAATCCAGAAAATTAAACGCTTATCCAAAACAGAACACAGAAGAAATCCAAAATATCAAGAAGCTAGCTTACCCAACCTTACCAAAATTTATAGCTCCTAAAACTGAGAAACTTATCCAAAATCAGATCTCCGACTTCAGATTCACAAGACTCTTCGGATGATCTCGGCTGCCTAATTCCTTCCTAATCAGCTCAATCCTTGTTCATGTCTCAAGAAATAAACTAAACCAAACCCAATCCATCAGAATTATCATCCTCGATCAACCAAGATCAAGAACAACTCCACCCACAATCATCAGAAGAAAACAACTTCTCCTATCTGGAAAAGAAAAGCAGATGCACTCCCAAACTGCTTCCGCTGCACGACTCTGATCTGGAGTAGAAAAGAATGCTGATGAAAAACATAAGCACAACTAGACAGCAAAACCAAGAAGATCTCTAATAACCAAGAGAAAACTCAGAAGTTCCTCAAATCCTGAGTTGCTTCAACAAATTCCATTTCAAGGAACCAACCTTCAATTAGTTGATCCACCGGTAACACTGAATCTCTAGATGAAGACAACTCCTGACTTTCAGAAAACATCCATAAAAATCTCCAACAATACAAGAGAATGCTAAATCATCGCAAGTGACTTTTGCGATCAACCCAAATTAAAATCCAAAGAAAACCGTTCTCTCTTAACCAATCAGAACAGCATATGTTGGTCTGGCCAATCCATCGAAGAATTGGATTCCACTCAGCTGCTTCTGAACTCCATCTCCAGAAAATTGCTAAGCCAGAAAATTCTGCCGACACACAGCACACTCCGAGCTGCACTGCTGACAACAATGCCAAAGAATTCTCAATCCAAAGCTCTTCGAGAAACTCGGACTTCAAACCCACAAAAACACCCTGCTGAACTCAGCCACAACACCGAAGAAGACCTACTTCCTTAAACTTGTTCCAAAGAAATTATCTTCGGAAACATCCATAGTCACTGCATCTCATCACGCGGACACTACTTCCCTGAGGTATCAAGGTACCATTACTCGCTTCTGCTCAGCCAATAGATCAAAACTCTACTCATCCAACTTCAAAGATGAACTCCGAACCTTTACAGGTTACCTTCAGAGATCAATGAAGTTCTTATACCACTGCAAAACTCACTCGAGACGGTATTAGGTTTACAGTCTCGACAGATACACTTCTAACCAAACATTAAAACTCCAACCAATGGCAGAAGTGTTATACACACCACTACCCCAATCTACCTTATAACCTATATTGGAAAACCCGAACAGGTAACCCAACAGATAGGTAGAAATAAATATATATAAATATATTAAAATTACAAATACGCTCTCTCAAGATAGACACCACTCCAAAGCCTGGCTATTTACTCAACCTAATGCTCTGATACGAGCTGAGACGACCCGAGGCAGTGGCGACCAGTAGGCTTTGCAACCATCCTAGACCCATCGTGGCTCACAGTGATACCTCGGGTTTGCTTTTACGGAACCAACCCCGCAAGGCCTTATACTACCCCCGGGGGCATGTAGGGGTAAGAGTCTCCCGTTCGCCACCTAACGCAAAGCGAGAACTCCCTATCACGCTGTAATGTAGCAAACCCGATCCCGGTCTCATCGAAATCCAAAGCGTGTATTTTAGGTCCAAGTTGTTTTAAAGTTAAATAATTCAATTCAATATTATCTATATACACACAGATAGATAATTCACAATATCATAATAGATGATCAATACTATCATTACAACAGATAATCCATATTATCATTCCAAACAGATAATTCATATCATCAACTTAATGCAACCATAGCATCCAAATCATACAACATCATTTATCTCATATCTAAGATTTCAACCATTCAGGGTAATAAATATCAATCATCATTCATAAGCAATGACTTGTTAATCATCATTCTATAATTAATTTAAAATGAATTAAATTAATTACTTTTTTCTTAATTAATTTAAAATGAATTAAATTAATTACTTATCCATATAAATCTTGCTTACACATCAATTAATTACTCTTAACAAGTTACCCTAATTAATCCTCTTGATTAATTACCCCTTAATTATATTCAAGTAATTAACCTCTAATTAATTTCACAAATTAATTATTCCAAACCAAACCTGTAATTAACCTGCAATTACTTCATTAATTAATCCTTAATTAATTACATTAATTAATTCCTTCATTGATTAATTGTTCTCATTAACCAATCCTTAATTACATCATTAATTATTTAAATTAATGATCCCAAATTATTTTTATAATTACTCTATTAAATTAACTATCAATTATCCTATTTGATTAATCACTCCTGATCAATCACATTAAGTAATTACATTAAATTAATTACATCTATTTATTTTCTTCAAATAATTCAATTATCAAAACCCTAAATTAATTACACTAAGTAATTAATTATTAATTAGTAACTTAAGTAATTATTCTGTATACTAATTACATATTAATTACACAAAGTAATTAATTTTCCAAGGCTGCTCCATTATCCAAGTATCCTTATATTAAATTACATCAAGTAATTTATCTCCTTAATTACTTTACTAAGTAATTATTCATTTTTAATTACATTTGTAATTACCTCTCAAATCAATCAGTGATTAATTTAAATTAATTAAACTAAATTAATCAACTTAATTAATCAATCATAAAATTAATTAATTACAATTAGTAATTAATTTCCTTAATTACTTTCATTAAGTTATTATACTTAAATAATTCTCAAATGATTATTTTTAAACTAATTAATCCAATTAATCATTAAAATTAATTACATTAATTAATTATAAAATAATACTATGTTAATGACCTTCATTAATCAATAACAAATCTTTAATTTCTTTTTCCAAAGTAATTAACTATATTAATTTTTAATTTATAAAACTCATTAATTAATTTCTAATTATTAAATTAAACAAGTGATAATTAAAAACTTAATTAATTATTAATTACTTGATTAATAATTCAATTCATTAATTAAATTAATCAAATCTTATTTAATTAATTTCTAAATCACACTTTAATCCGTTAATTAACTTACTTAATCTTTTTATTAATTAAATAAGCCCTTAATTATTTAATTAATACCCTAATTATAAATTAATTAATTATAAACTTAATTACCTTGATCAAATATTTATTAAGTTCAAAACAATTTAATGAAAATCATTAACCTCATTAATGATTTAATTATCATTATCAAAAGTAGTTTATAAACAAATTGCTTTTTTAAATTTTCTAAATTCCATTTTAAATTAAAATTAAATGAAATCAAACTTAACAAGCTTTTAAGTATTTAAAAACTCTACAGTTTTCATTTTAAAGGATCACTTATCTCTTAAAGCAATTTTAGAAGAATAGTTTAACTTTAGCCTATATTCAATTTAAATAAACTTAAAATACCTTAAATATTTTAAATGATATTGAAGTCTTTGAATTCAAATCTTATTTATATTACAACCAAAGTTCAAATCATGCTTTTAGATTTAGATTCAAAGATTTAAATTTAAAACCTTGTTTTAAATTTCGTTTCATATGTTATAAAATTCTAAAATATTCTACTGATTATAACATTTGAATTTATAACTTATTTTTATTTGAAACTTTCAGATTCAACTTCTAATTTGTATTCAGGTTTAAAATTCAGATTTAACTTAGAAATTTAAATCTTGTTTTAAAATCTTATTTTCAGATTTAAAAATTACTTTATATAAAAACTGTGCAGGTTTCAGTTTTTACATATTTCATTTCTGCAAATCTGTTTATGCAAAATCTGAAATTCAAACCTATTTGAATTCATAATTTAATCTTGCTTTAAGTTTAGATTTAAACTTGCCTTGCTTATTTTTAAATTTAGTTTTAAAAATTTAAAAACCTGAAACTGTTCAGGCTACAGAAAACAAAACACTGCAACTAAAAAACTGCCCGAGTCAAAACTATTTTACTTCGAGTCATCTTTTCCTTAACTTCGAGTCACATCCTCAGGTTACTTGAGTATTCCCCGAGAACACATTCCCTATAATTTCCAGAAACCAATCCCACATCCAAAATGACCTCCATGCACATGCACATAGTCCATGGGCAACTTCCGATCATCAGTGATGATCATCCACATCCATCAACCCTTCTTGAATCCTGCTTGAACATCAGATCATCAGGATAATCTCGAATCCAAAATCGAGTATACAAACTCAACCGTAACACTTCAAACCTGGAAACACAGCATGTCTCACAAACTCTAAACCTATCAACGACGAACCCTACCTCATCCGACCAACATTATAGCTGCTACTCCGACCACAATCTCGTCATGGACCCAGCTATGTTTCCCCAAAACAGCTTCACACTCGAACAATCCTAGAGGTAATGATGATCGAATTATTACTTTGTTAAAAACTTAGGGTTACAGAACAATTCCTCACTCCTCTGCTAAATCAGAAATCAATTCACCATTTTGTTAATTTTTGTAAAGAGCTTGATCACTCTTCTTCATTCATACAGAAGCACAGCCACCATTACCACTTGAATCACCAGAGACACCCTAAAACCCCAATTTTGCTCGACACCCATATGCACAGTCAAAACCCAATTTTAATTTATGATTTTACATTTAAAAATCATGAATTAATCTAAGGTTTTGATTTGTATATCTGAATTGCACAATCATCAGTGTTTGAATTTTAACAGTGACATTATTTTTACCTCTAAACTTGATTTACTGAGAAAATTACAGTTTCTATTTAAGTAAATCAAATTTTTATAATTTAGTTCATAGCTTAATCAAACAATATTTTCTAAATCCTAAGTTTTAAATATTAATGTCAAGGGAATGATTTACGTTGAAGCCAGGCTTGAAATCTTTAGAACAGAAATATTCTACAGGTAATCCAATTTTTTTTCAGATATCTCACATCACAAATGCACAAGAGTTTTACCAAATATACCAGTACAACCTATATTAAAACATGATTCAATAACCAGATTTACCTTAGAATTTTAGAAAAAAACAAAAGTTACTCACCTAAAATTTGAAGAACAGAGCACCCAGATTTTAAAGCTTTGAACCCAGGTTGAAAAGAAAATGCTTTACATGCTTCAGGCTTTAAGAAATACAGGTTTTCTTTTATGATTCCAAACTGAAGAATGCTTGCATTTGAAACTCCAACCAAAATTAGATGCATGCATGTCATTTTGATTTGCTCAAATTTCCAGAGATGCAAATGCAGTTTTGTCTTCAGGTGGGAAAGAAAGAAATGCAGTCTTGATTATGATTTTGATTTACAGATTGAAGAAAACTTGCAGATATGTTTTTTTTGTTTCCAGATTTGTAATTTTTGTTTAGGGAGTGAATTACAGATTTTATGTTTGAGGGATTTTGAGTTTTCAGATTTTAAGTGTCATGTTTTCTTTTATTTTAAAAAGATAACGAGGGAGATGAAAAATGTTTTAAAAGGGCTGAAATAAATTTTAGTTAAATAAAGAAAAGATTAAAATCAAATGACACTTGTCATTTTGTTTGTTTTATAACTTAACACTTGTAGCTTAGATTGTTAAATTGTTAACATTTGTCTTTATTTAATTAAGTTATATTTTTTTAAATGTTTAAAAAGAGTTTTCTTTAATCCATTTTATGTTTGTGTAAATATATATTAATTTCCTATTAAAAGTAAATGTAAATAAAACAATTTATAAATTAAAACTTATACAAATATTTTAAAGAATCAATTAATTTGAGTTTCAAAAACAATTTCAATTCAATTTAATCCTTCGAATCCCAAATTAAAATCAATTTATTAAAATGAAGATTCTATTTTCCAATTTTTATTCCTTTTTATATTTATGAAAAATAGTATATTTATTAATATGGCTTAAAATACCAATTTAACAAATTTTATATGATTTATAAAGAAATTATAAATCACTTTTATTATCAAATGAATTTAAATCATATGCTATTTTATATTTTAGACTTATATAAAATATACTCAAATCATATTACTCAAATAATATTTGAAAAGAAATAAAATCAATTTTTATTTAAATTTAAAACAAAAATTAAGCTAAGACAAATTTTAAACAATTCAATACTTCTTTTAATTATTATCAAACCATATAATTACTAGTTAAAATAGATTTTTGAAAAAACTAAATTTTAATTTAAAACATAATTTCCTAATTACTAGATATTTTATTAGAATTTAAAAACAAAACTTCATTTATTTATTAAATTCCGAAACAAAGATAAACTATAATATATATACAAATATATATATATATATACATTATAATTTAAAACATTTATTTTAGTATTTAGAAGGTAAATCACAAATTAAATATTTATTTTATTCCGATTATTAAACCAAAACATATTTTATTAATCAATATTGTCAATATCAATTTTATTTTATATAAAGATGATTAAATTGATATTGTCAAAAATTCCGGGATATTACAGAAATGACAAGAAAAAGAAAGCATTCGCAGTAACATGGGATGATTCAGACACTTCTTCATCAGATAACAGCAGTAACAGTGAAAACGAGCCAGCAAATGTCTGCTTCATGGCTACTGAAAACGAGGTTAGTGATTTTACTTCTGATGATATGATTGAAATAAATTCAAAACTAGTTGATACTTTGAAAAATCTCAAAATAAAATATAAGGAGACTCGTAAACATCAGAACAAAGCATAATTCAAAAGAGATATGCTTAAGGATGAGAAAAAAATACTAGAGGAAGAACTTGAAAAATTACAAGAATCATTCTCTAATATCAATTCTCAACTCACTCTTTTGAGTCAAGAAATTGAAACTCAAAAAGAGAAGAATGACGCTCTTGTTTCTAAAAATCATGAACTAAAAACAAAAGTAAAATTGATAGAATTGGATAATACTAGTCTCAAAACTAAGTTAGAAAGCATCACCAAAAATGTTTCAAACTTTAATAAAGGAAGAGAAACTTCATCAAAAATTATTGATAACTCTCAATCTGTTTCAAGTAAGAAAGGATTAGGATATGTTAAGAAAATAACAGCTCCACCTAAAAAGAAAATTAGGAGAAATGATAATTCTATTACAATTCAGACAAAAAGGAATTTTTACTCAAAAAACATAAAAGTTTGGGTTCCTAAAACAAACAACTGTTTGATTAGGAAGAAATATATATACACCTTTTTAGAAACTGTTCATAAAAATAAAGATTATATTTTTAAATGGGATACTGAGCCCTCTTGGGTTTGGTTTCCAAAGATTTAACTCTTAGGACCCTATTAAAAAAGGTGGGTACCAATATTATATTATATTTTTTGTAGGTCCCACTCAAGAAAAAAGGAAAATGGATACTCGACAGTGGTTGCTCAAAACATATGACAGGAGAAAAAGATATGCTATCAAATATTATTTACTCAGATGGATGTTCCATCACATTTGGAGACAACTCCAAAGGATATATCATCGGCAAAGGTGATGTGAGCAACAATGGTATTTCAAATTTACCTCTTATTTCAAATATTTTACTTATCAAAAATTTAAAACATAATTTACTTAGTATCAGCCAATTGTGTGACAAAGGATTCAAAATCACTTTTTCTGAAAACAAATGTTGTATTTTCGATCAAAATCAAATCTTATCTTTGAAGGAAATAGAGACAGAAATATCTATGTTCTGAATATGAAAATAAATCATAATTCAGATATGTGTTTAATAGCCAAAGAAAATGATCCTTGGTTATGGCACAAACGATTCTGTCATATTAACTTCAAAACCATAAACAAGTTATCTAAAAATGATTTAGTGAAAGGTCTACCAAAAATGAAATTTAAAATTGATCATTTTTGTGATGCATGTCAGTTAGGAAAGTTAACCAAGTCATGTTTTAAATCTAAAAAGGTCATTTCAACTTTACAACCACTTGAATTACTACATATGGATTTATTTGGACCAATACAAATACAATCCATTAATCATAGTAGATATGTGTTTTTTATTGTTGATGATTTTTCTAGATATACTTGGACTATTTTTATGAAAATAAAAGTGATACCTTTGATAATTTTAAAACTTTTGTTAAAAGAATTCAAAATTTTAAAAATTTGAAAATAAAAAACATAAGAAGTGATCATGGAGGTGAATTCGAAAACGAAGCCTTTGAACATTTCTGTAAGAAAAAAGGGATATTCCATAATTTTTCGTCCCTAGAACTCCACAAAAAAATGGGGTTGTAGAACGTAAAAATAGAACCTTACAAGAATGTGCAAGGACTTTGTTAAATGGAAGTACGTTACCAAAATATTTCTGGGCTGAAGCAGTTGCAACAGCTTGTTATGTTTTGAATCGTGTATCTATTCGACCACTAACTAAGAATACTTCTTATGAACTTCTTAATGGACGAAAACTACAGATTTCTTACTTTAAAGTTTTCGGTTCAAAATGTTTTGTTTTAAACACAAAAGACCAGCTTGGTAAATTTGATCCAAAATCCGACGAAGGAATCTTTCTAGGATATTCGGATCGCAGCAAAGCTTATCGAATTTATAATAAAAGAACAAATATTATCGAAGAAACACTTCATGTATATTTCGATGAGAATTTTAAATCAATCCAAAGAATAAGAGATGATGAAGATTTCCCTGATAATACCACAAATACAGAAATCTAAAATCTTGAAAATAATGAAAACATTATTCACTATGACAATGAATTAAGATCTCCACCTAGATTATTAAGAGATCATCCGTCTGATAATGTTATTGGAGAACTCAATTCATCTGTTAGAACAAGAAGTCAATTAAATCAAATGGGTCTTGTAGCCTTCCTTTCTCATATTGAACTTAAAAATATTAAAGAAGCATCTACTGATGAAAATTGGTTAATAGCTATGCAAGAAGAACTAAACCAATTCGAAAGAAATGACGTTTGTGATTTAGTTCCACGGCCCAGTGATCAATCAGTTATTGGTACAAAATGGGTTTTTAAAAATAAAGCAGATGAACAAGGAAATATTACTAGAAATAAAGCTAGATTAGTTGCTCAAGGCTATAATCAAGAAGAAGGAATTGACTATGAAGAAACATTTGCTCTAGTCGCTAGACTAGAAGCAATACGAATCTTACTAGCATTTGCATGTTTTCATAACTTTAAATTATACCAAATGGATGTCAAAAGTGCTTTTTTAGATGGTTTTAGAAAAGAAAATTTTTATGTTGAACAACCTCCATTATTCATATGCGAACAATTTCCTAACCATGTTTATAAGCTTAAAAAGGCTTTATACGGTTTGAAACAAGCACCCCGTGCTTGGTACGATTGTATTAAAAGTTACTTAATAGTTTCTGGTTTTGAAATTGGAAAGGTCGATCAAACTCTTTTTATTAAAAGAACTAAGCAGGATATTTTAATTATCCAAATATATGTTGATGATATTATCTTTGGTTCTACAAATGAAAGACTGTGTCAAGAATTTTCTAGAATAATGACTAATGAATTTGAAATGTCACATATGGGTGAGTTAAATTATTTTCGTAGCTTACAAATAAAACAACTAGAAAATGGTATTTTTATTAATCAAGAAATTTTTTGTAACAATCTAATTAATCGCTTTGGTATGGAAAATACTTCCACCAAACCAACTCATATGAGTACAACCATACATCTTGATAGAGATGAAAATGGCAAAAGTATTGACCAAAAATTATATCGAAGTATGATTGGATCATTATTATATTTAACAGCTAGTAGACCTGACATAATGATGAGTGTTTGTTTGTGTGCACGATTTCAAGCAGATCCCAAAGAATCACATTTACGAGCGGTGAAACGCATACTACGGTATCTTAATAAAACCAAGGATTTTGGACTATTCTATCCAAAGGAATGTCCTTTTGAATTAGTATCATATAGTGATGATGATTTTGGAGGAAGCCAGACAGATAGAAAAAGTACAAGTGGGACTTGTCATTTCATTGGACGATCTCTTGTATCTTGGTTTAGTAAGAAACAAAACCATGTTTCATTATCGACATGTGAAGTAGAATATATTTCTGCAGCTCTGGCATGTGCTCAAGTTATCTATATGCAACAAACACTACAAGATTTTTGTTTCAATTTATCTAAGTCAACTATTTTCTGTGATAATTCTAGTACTATTAATTTATCTAAAAATCCTATTAATCACTCACGAATAAAGCACATTGACATTCATCATCATTTTCTTCGTGATAATATTGAAAAGGATTTGATAAATCTAGAATTTGTTTCCTCTGATAAACAATTGACAGATATATTTACAAAACCTTTAAATGAAAACACTTTCATTAATTTAAGACGAGAACTTGGTATTATCTCTTTTAAAAACTTATAAATTTTATATACACATCTGTATTGATAACTTCTCATAACACATCTTGACAAAATATATATACACATATATACATATATATACACACACTCTCACTCAAATTTTATCGTAATAATAAAAAAAAATTAACTCAAGAGTGACTTGAACCCATGACCTCTCCTTCATTATGTTTCAAATGCTTCCTACCATTTGAGCTATGATTGTTTCTTGTTTCATCTAGAAGATTGATTTTTATTATTCTGAAAATTTTCGTTTAAAAACAAAATAACATAGCCACTGGAGCTCGAACTTGGGTCTCCTAGCTGGTAGTTCAATATCTTACCAGTTGTACAATGTATATTTTCCTACAAAGTCATATTTTTCTTTCATTCTTAACCATTTATCCTTCGAATAATTCTCATCTACTATTTTTTATCTCTGGCTATTAGTTGTTGATTGCTTACAACCTCACATTCACAGCTCAAATTCAATTATAAATTTGCATTACTCTCATTTTTTTTCAATCATTCTTACAATTTTTTTAAGAAAATTTTAAGCTTCAAGTTCCTCTTTGTTATCAATGGCCTCTCACGACTCTTATGATTCCTCAAACTCCAAATTGTCCTTTTCTACTCCGACATCCTCTAGTTCAATATACGGACCATAAGCCTTATGAAGCTACCTACACGACCACTACCTTTTACTTCATTTGAAGATTGGAAGCATCAACAGGCTCAATAACAACAATTTGGAGGTCCAACTATTCGAGAACCAGTCGCGCAACAAGAAGAAGGCGATATTCGCTTAGCTACTTCCTCTAGCACCCGTGAATCCATCGAAATTCTCTCCCGCAACCAACTTATTTTGGATTCTAGACTCAAGAAAATGGATAAGAAACTCGATATAATCAAAGGTTTCTTTTCTACATTATGTAATGCATTATCTTGTTCTTCCTCAACTGCTGCCACATCTATTGCTCAAGGAAAACGCCCCGCACCTCGATTTACATGGTCAACTTCCGAAGAGCATACTAGTAGTGACACTAGTGGCACAGGTAGTGGTGCTCAAGTAGCTTCTAGACCAGGAAAGGAGCCCGCACCAGAGGGAGAATACAATTGGGATCTTGATGAGTAGATCTTTTGGTGAGTGAGTTGGGTATGAATTATTTGCTAATCTAAAAACTTTATTGTCAATTTAAACATATTGAATCTTGCAACTTATTTATCTGTTGAGACTTGTACTAAATAGTCTCTCTTTGATACTTATCTCTGCACTTTACATTTATATTTTGTTTGCTGTCTCTCCTTTTTGTCGATGACAAAGGGAGAGAAGAATTGTCCTAATCATCTTTATGCAGGTACAAGAAGCATCATATATTCAGAGGGAGTATTTTATATTTGTTCTCTAGGATTCCTTAATATATACAAGTTTGTCATCAATCAAAAAGGGGGAGAATGTTGAATTACTAGTTTTTGATTCATGACAAAGCAAGAAAAGGAGAATTCACGACAAAAAGAAAACGGACTATGGCTATATCATTAAAGACTTTTCATCTATGCTTTCACTGTCTAGTATGTATGATTGAGTCTTAGAATTATGTTAAAATCTATCCTCAAGTAGTCCACACTTCATATGTCACATCAAAAATCAAAATAGAAGCATACTTATAAAAATGTCACAGCCAGTCGACTGACCAAACCCAACCAGTCGACTGACTGTGTACATATACGATATGCACTGTTTATTTTTTAAATATATTGCATAGTCAGTCGACTGACCAAGAACGACCAGTCGACTGACATGAGACCAACTGCCATATTTTCGAAAAGACATCTTCTTCTCCGAAAGGATGCAACCTTTCTCTGAACGGAAATAGTTGCTTCTTTTCGTCCGAACCCTTCATTAATGGCAGTAACCCTTTAACTACTATATATAGATACTCCCAAACACTTCATACTTACCGATTTTCATTCTAACTATCTAATACTCTTCTTGTGCTATAATCTTTGCATTCAAACAGCGAACATACTTTCTAATGCTTTGAATCTACAAATAACTTTCTTAATCTTTGATTCTTAGCATTACCTTCTCTTTATATCTTCACATACATTTCATATATACTTGAGGATTTGATTATAGGGGGCTTGTACTATTAGAGACAAATTAGTGTTATCAAGAACACATAGTGTCAGATATTCTTTATATTAGTGAAGTCCTCTTCTCTGCTGCTGAGGCGAAAATCTTGTTCTGCTGCTCAGGTGTATGTTCTGCTGCTCAAACTCTGTATACCTGTTCCTCCGGGTTAAGTGACGATTGTTGTTAGTTAAATTCCAAAAGGAGTCTGGGACTGGACGTAGGACGGTGCTCCGAACCAGTATAAAATCTCTGGTGTCATTTTACTATACTACTTTTATTTTCTATGCTATTTATACTCTGTGTTACTTTTTTTATCCATATTATACAGTCCTATATACTTTCAATGTTACATCCAACTAAACAATATATATAGATGACTCGACAAACTGTGTCCTGCACTCGCTACTCATTCAACCAATGGACATAATCGTAGGTATGATCCACCAAAGGTTGTATAAGAATGTATACGAATGTTTACATTCCCTAACAATCGACATCCTGGATATGTGTGATATGTGACGCAATGGTAGGTCATACGAGAAATGAACATAACCAAACTGCAAAAGGAATAACCATTTCCCCTATAAAAACTATTTCCTATAAGATTGAGAGAACAAAACACATACATTATGAATAATCATTCGACATGATTTTTGAACATCTGTTATAAACATTTATACATCCATTCTCGTATACGCAACTCATCACACTAAGATCGTATTGGCATAGTCGACTCAAAAGTAGCATGAAAGGTCACACAAAAGCTTTGTTCTGAAAAATCGCTCCTATATTGCTTTTCCATGTTGGGTCCAAATGTAATGACCCAGAATTTCACTGCTTTGATTTACGAATATTTAATTAATTTAAATATTCAAATAAAGGGTTTTATAATAAAAAAAAACTTTTTTAAATAATAAATGATAATGGAGAAAGAGTTTTTCAACATGTGTGCTAGCACCAAAATTGGTCACTAACACCCTTAGAAAGATTGTGTAGAGAGATTAATGAAGAAAGTAAATTAAAATAGAGAAAAGAACATAAATTTAAATGCAGAGAAAAAGAACACCAAATTTATAGTGGTTCGACGTAACTGCCTACATCCACTTTGAAGTTTATTTCCATTGATTTCCTTGACCATTGATTACAGATACAATCCCTTTTTTGTTACTTGAATACAATTGCAGGGTAAAAGAAAAAATTCTGGAATGAGTCTTGAAAATGGCAGAGTTTCCTCAATGTTCTCTAGAATCTCCTCCCATTTTTCTGTGCCCATGCCCCTCTATTTATAGGCGAAGGTGGGTTGGACATTCCTGGTGGGCCTGGCAGCTGAATATCTTGGCCCGAGTGAAGTGGTCTCTGTGCGCCGAACAAGAGAGGCCGAACGATCAAATGCCGAACGTCCATATGTCGAACGTACCCCTCCATGCCGAACAATCTCCTTTGGCCGAGCGCTTTGAAGCCGAACACACCGAATTCCATGGGGAGCACTTGTGCCGAACGATGCTAGGAGCCGAACCAGTGTCATGGCCGAACGGCTGCTAGGCCGAACGAGATGAGGCCGAATGCTTTGAGTGCCGAACACATCCCAATGCCGAATAAGGTGTGGATGCCAATCGATATGGAATGTTAGACGTCACTTGATGCCGAACGATGTCCTTGGCCGAACGTAACTTGGATGCCGAACGATGTCTTATGCCTGACCATTCTGCCACGCCGAGCATGCTTGGATGCCGAGCGTTATGGTGCCGAACCACTTAAAGGCCGAGCGAGGTTTCTGGCCGGACGATGCCTTTGGCCGAATGATATCTTGGGCCGAACGATATTCTAAGACCAAACGATCTTAGGCCAAGCGTTCTTCTTCGGCCGGAAGGTATTCAATACCGGATGCTCCTTAATGCCGAACACTCCATCTTGGACCGAACGATAGGGGAGGCCGAGTACTAAGTTGCCTGGTCAATTCCCTGGGAAACACTTGCCCCCCAAAGTGTATCGCGTGACCAAACGCGATGCGCTTTGAACCATGAGTCCCTTGCGTTCCTCTTCGAACCTTGTCCCACTTCTCTTAAAGGGGTTATGGTGCGTGCCGAACGTAATGCAACTGCCGAACGATCTAGCTAAAGACAAGTTCCCGGGATGCTGAGCGAAACAGAATAGCTGAGGCCGAACAACGTGAGATAGCCGGTCGATATCGCCTTGACCGGTTCTGCCGGTCATGGTCTCTTCAACTTCTTCTTCCCCCTATAAAACCCGGCCCCCTCCTTCTTCCCCTTTTTTCCACTTTTACTTATGCGATCTTGAACTTACGAACCTCCTCTGCTATCAGACTCCAAAGGCCTCACAATATTTTTCAAAGCTCGATCTACGAACTAGGTATCATTTCCTTTATCCAAATCCACTCCCTGACTATGGAAGTTTCGATAAGAGGTTTATATTAGAACGGTAGCAGACAGGGTTGCGAGGGTGGCTGAACTAAGCTTCGATTAGGTTATCTTTAGGCTAAACGATGCGAGGTAGGGAGAAGTAGCCAGGGCAGATCATACGTAGGAGTTGTTTGTTGGGAGATATTAAGTGGTTCGGCACGGTTTCTTCGTGCCTAATCGAGACTGGAAGAGAGGAAAGAGTAGAGGAGGAGAGGGATGGAATTGTAGCCAAGGGTGGAGTGCTGAAAGTTTTAAGGTTCGGCATAATCCCGGTTTGGCGTGTCTCACCATACGCCGAACAGTGGAGTAGAAGGTCAGGAAGGAAGCATGAATTAGAGGGGAGGTTGCTGAGTGTTGTTTCGGCCGAATGGAATTTGGCCGATCGATGCTTTGTCGGGCGCTAACTAGTTCGAACGATAGTTAGGCCGACCGAGAGTTTGGCCGAGCAAGTTTTAGGTCGATCGATAGTCTCGCTGAATGACAGCTTGGCCGAACAAACATAAATGCCGAACCGTATCAAGGCCGAACAATCTCACATGCCGAACGGTATTAAGATCGAACAATCCTGCACCGAACAACACATAAATGTCGGACCAAACATGCCGAACGATATTTAGCCGAACGACACATAAATGCCGAACTAAAGCATGTCGAACGGTCATAAAGCAAGAACAATGACTCTAACGTTCTAGCATATCGAACCGATTTGGACTGATAACCTTCTATTTTCAGTAGCTATAAATATGATCTTTACTTGACGTAATCAGATAACTTCCTCTAACATTCCCTGAACTTGAAACTGTAATCGCCATAAGGAAGGCTTTTGGAGACAGTCAGCGATGACGGTCTTCGAAGGCGATGATTTTTAAGCTTAGTTTTTATATCAGTAACCTTGCGACTCTCGAATTTCCAATGCTTATACACGATTGATTGCACTAGCTCACACACCGCACGGGGGAAATTTATGTTTTTAAGTCCAACGCTGATTTTTTTTTTGAGTATAGTTCATACAAGTGCTCTACAGGATTCGATTTTCGTCAAAAATTGTCTAAAATATCCAGTTCCACCACAGTCTCGGACAGACCCGGGACGTCTACCAAACAAAGGGACGTAGACACTTTTAACCCGTCGACCTCCCCCGCTCATAATTTAGCTCCTGATGCCTTGAGTCATATGTTCTCTTAGATAATCCGATCGATTCACAGGCTTCGAAGATTAACGAAGTCGCCCTTCGGCGAATATGCTCTATCCACGGCGTCCCTTTTGCCGATGTGTTGGTTCCGTCGAGGCATGATCGTCCACACCTGCCCCTAGTCGGATACACTGCCTGCAATAAGTTTATGTGATGGGTGGGCAGCGTGCCACCATTCAATTTATTTCTTCGGGACGTGTTACAATACATAGATGTCGCCCCGTCGCAACTGCACCCAAACGGTCATGCGTTCATTTATGGGACCTACCTCCTTTTCATGGATGTCTTCTCCAGGCCTCCAACTCCCGGCGACATCAGATACATTTATATGATCAAGAAGCGGAGAGATAGCCCCTCCTTCGTGTTCCTCGAGCCACACCACAAGTGCCAAATTCTAACCGGAGCGTGGAGCAAGTTTTCCCTGTACAAACAGGAATGGTTCTACGTGCACTGCCCTCCTGGTTTCGCGAGGAGATGGGTTGAAGGAAGTAAGTCTTCTCCTTGGAGCTATGCTCATATTTCGGTCGAGGCGATGCTTTTTCTAACTCTTGTTTCATTTTTTCCAGATATCAATCCACGTCCTGAGGGCCGCGGCTATTCTGAGGCTGTTGAGGCTATTAGAGCTCTTTCCATCGAGGAACGAGACATCCGAACCCTCATTTCAATGAGTCACTGTCAAGGTTCGGGCTGTTAGCAGAAGGTCATCAGGTGAGCCTTCCTGAGGGCGTCTCCATCCCCAAGCCCGCACCCGATAAAGGGAAGAAGTTGGCTGAATCATCGTCACGCCACACCTCCGGTGCATAGGAGGAGGGGGAAATCAAAGAGAGTGAAGCACCCGAAACACAAGGTGAGAATGCGGGTCCTACTCAGGATCCGCTGGTCGAAGTGCACGATATTGAAACGTCATCTTCCCCTTCGAAGGGGAAAAAGAAGTTGACATATAAGATCAGGAAGGAGAAGGTTGGCGGAACTTCGAAAGTTACGCTTATTCCGACGGAGAGGGAGGCTTCTTCGCAGCACATAGAGAGTTCCTTAAAGGGTCTGTCGAATCTCTCCATCCCTGACTTTGGGTTGGAATGTCCACATCGCCTTTGATATATATATATATATATATATATATATATATATATATATATATATATATATATATATATATGATTTGAATGGTTAAATGTTGATTTGCTTCTTCCTTTATCTTTCTTCCTCTTTTATCTTCTAATGGTGAATGGCCTCTATTTTGAATTTTGGTTATGAAATGAACGTGTAGTATAAGAGACGTGAGGGTTTATGGTATATGGTTACTTCACGTTCCTATTTTACCCATTCTCTAATTCATTTTAACTCTTCTTTACTTCATTTGTTAACATGGCACGGCTATGCCTTATCAATTGCAAATCTAAATACCTAATCATCACATTATTTTACTTAATTTAGCTAATTAAATATGCTAATAATTTTACTAAAAATCTAGGTTGTTACAGGCTCACCTCCTTAAAGAATTTCATCCTCGAAATTTCAATAGGGTACACAAACAATAAATCATAAAGGTAAAACATACCATCAAAATAATAAGGATAAGCGTCTATAGTCCTGCTCTCAGTGTAACGACCCAGAATTTTTAATCCCGAAAATTGCAAATAGTTAGGAAAAGAAGAAAAGAGATAGAAGAAGAAGAAACAGAAAACCAAACTCAGAATCTCACATTCGCAGCGGGTAAAATATAATATCAATTAATATTCTTTACACAAAGAAAGCTGTATCAGTTAATTACATTTTAATACATCAGAGTTACAACATTCTACAATCACTGGATAGTTAAAATAACTTGTTTCAGATGTAAAACGATATAACAAAGTGGAAACACTCTATACGTTCCTGCCATCCAGCTCGCCTCCTGAGCTCCAGAACGTCCTTACCTGGAAATCTGTAATACTTGGTCTGACCCGAGCATTACATCAAAGTAACACCCGGGTCAGGCTAGAAACCAGCGTAAGTAAACCCATCTAACATGGAATACAAAAGCATACGACTTATATAAACCCGGGGTAATTTATATCAATTTACAGTTCACAAGTTGTTATAGACATCACTAATTTCACACATCAATTTCTAAGTACCAAAACTTAGATTAAATGGTCCAATTCACTTAAATGATTCCATTACAGCCTATTGATTCACATATCAATTTATTAATAATCATTATATGTTACAAATCGAAGGGTTCGAGTATTTACTAATACCCGACTCCGGTCTCTTCGAATTCAATGCCATCTTAATCCTAGTTATTCAAATGAAATACAATTCAACTTAAAACAAAGGATGTCACTGTTTAGCCCAAACATATTATATCACATAGCATCACACATCAGATATCAACTAATCTAAGCATACAATATCATTCAATCATTCATAAGTAAGATTAATCAACCACACCATCTCTAATTAATTTAATTAACCACTAATGAATTAAATTAATTACTTCAATTACTTCTAAATCCTGCTTACTAATCATTAATTGATGACAAACCAATTAATTAATCATCCACTAATTTTCCATCTTAATTAATCATCCTTGTTTAGTTATACTTTAATTACATTAAGTAAATATCCTTTTATTAATTTCACAATTTAATTATCCTTAACCATTTACAGTAATTATCCTTAATCAAATACTCAAACTAATATCTTTAATCACCTACATTGATTAACTATCCTTTAATTAATCACACTCATTAATTAACTATCCCGTAATTAATTCCTTAATTAATCAATCCTTTAATTAATTACACTAAGTAATTAATTATTAATTACTTCCTTAAGTAATTTACCTTTAACTACTTTCATCAAGTAATTATCCCATTGGTTAATTATCCTCAGTTAATTAACCTTGATCATTAATTAATTTAACCTTTAACTAAATTAATCAACCATCAATAACATTAATCCTTTAACTACTTTATTAGTAACTATCATTTAAGTAATATAATTAATTATCAAGACATTTAAACCTTAATCAAGATAAAAACATTATCTTGTTAATGTCTTTATTAAAATATTTAAAACATTTATATTCATAATTAACATTACTTAATTAAATCATTAATTAAGTTTTAATATAAAATAATCATTTTTCTTAATAAATTAAAGTTATCAAAACCTAATTTTAAAATAACTTAAAACATTTATCAATAATAGTTTTCTAAAAACTAGTTTCATTTGAATTTAAAAACTTGTCTTCTTTTATATAAACTTTTTAAAATTACATTCATAACTCAATTTTAAATATCACTTTAAATTTTCTTAACAAAGTTTAAATTTATCAAACTTCAAAACTTCTTAATCAAAATGTTTAAGAAAACATTTATTAAATGTAAGAAGGTTTAAATTAATTTAAATTTTAAATTTCAAAAAAGCCAATCTTAAAACTTTTTAAAATTTGCAAAACATATAGGTTTGAGTCATACCTGAATGCCACTCGAGTTTTAACCTGAGTTCTTCCTCTTCTTTCATTTTTTTAAAACCTAGATTAAATTCAAGTTTAGAAACTACAGGCTATTCACGCAAAACCTACTCGATTTTCAACTCGAGTCACTCAACCTACTACCCGAGTGCCACCTCGAGGCAATGACCAAACCCGAAATAACCGATACGAAGCCACCTCGTGCACCCGCACCATCGTTAGAGCCACCTCCGACCCTCGCCGCACCGTCCAGCACTTTACCCTACATCGTAGTAACTAGTACCGACCACCAAAACATAATCACGAGCCTCAAATTGAAATCGAGCATCTCAGATAGACCGAAACCCAAAACCATCATCAGGAAAGTTACTCAAACACTCGATTCCGATCACTGGAGCCAGAACCACTTCGGCTATGCCCTGCCTTGCCTCTGCCCCACCATTTCCCTGAGTATCATGCAACTCGCATCACCAGAGACAATATAATGACAACCAAATCCTGCTCAACAAAACTAGGGTTAAAAACTTAACCCCACCATCACCGAATGCAAGAAGTAATTAAGGGATCATTAATTAATAATGTAATTAAGGGATGATTAATTAAAATTTATTAAGGGATCATTAATTAACCCCACCATCAACCAAATCCTGCTCAACAATGCAAAAAGTAATTAAGGGATCATTAATTAATGATGTAACTAAGTGATGATTAATTAAAATTTATTAATCTATAATAAGTGATTATGAGGTAATTAATTAGTGTAATTAATTTAGGATTAACGTAATTAATTATAAGTTAATTAATTAATAAGAGTAATTAAAGGTTAATTAATGTAAATGTTAAGGATAATTAATTTGTGAAATTATTTTAAAGAATAATTACTCTATGTAATTAAAGATAATTATTCAAGGAGACTAATTAAGATGGATATTTGAAAAATGATTGAAAATAAAGGTTGAGGTTAATTAACGGTTGATTAAACAAAGTTAGGTGATTAATCCTTTAGTAATTGATTTAGTTTAAGTTAATTAAATAAATTATGATAGGGATTAACATTGGTTGCTTATGAATGATTGTTTGAGTAGAATATCTGAATTCATTGATATCTATTGGATGATATGCTGTAATATTCTGTGATAAGTAATGTTTTGTGATATGTTATGTTTTGTAATATGATATGTTGGGTTGAACAGAGATAATATGGTTATCGACGTTGAATTTCTATGTAAAAGTGACATCCAGTATTTAAATTTAATTACTTGAATAACTTGGGTTAAGATGACATTGGTTTTGAAGAGACCAGGGTCGGGTATTAGTAATATTCGAAACCACTTCGATCTGTAATCTACATAATTCTATTTGGGTTTGTTGTGTAGGATAAATATACTAAAATGGAATAATATGGACCTTTGAACTAAGTAAAATACTTAGATTTGATTTGTGGAGTATATTTGAGCATAACAAGTGATGAACTCGTAGTGAAGTACGAGTTACGCAGGTTTTCTTTACGGTTTGAGCTTTGAACTTCAAGTTATATGGATTTACTCACGCTGGATTCCAGCCTGACCCAGGTGTTACTTTGATATAATGCTCGGTCAGACCGAGTATTACAGATTTTTAGGTAAGGACATTCTGGAGCTCAGGAGGCAAGCCGGAGAGCAGGAACGTGTGGAGTGTTTTCTTGTCGCTGTGATATGTTATTGTATTACTAAGACATGTTGTTTTAAACTGTCCAGTGATTGGTAATGGTTTTGTAACTCTGATGTATAAAAGTATAAGAGTACATATACAGTTTTCTTTTCTATAACTGTTATTTATGTGCTATTATATTTTATCTGTTGCGAATGTGAGTTGTTGGTGTTTCTGTTCTTCTTTTCTTCTTTCTCTTTCTTCTTCTTCACTAACTATCTGGAATTTTCGGAATTGAAAATTTTCGGGACGTTACATTTGGTATCAGAGCAGAAGGTTAAGCGAGAACCTTGGCTCTGGTGGGATTACTCATTAAGGATAGGGTCAATGGTACCCTAGAATGAGTTGAGAGTGAGTGTGTGTGTGTGTGTGTGTGTGTGTGTGTGTGTGTGTGTGTGTATATGAGTGCGTACTTGTTATTTTCTTATATAAAGATTTTAAATGATTTTTCTTTCTAATAAACATTAAGGTAATTGGTTGTTAAATCATTGGAATTAAATTAAGTGGTAATAGAAATACAACCAAATTAAAATTAAATCAAAGATAAGTTTGAAATGGATTCAAACTGAAATTAAATCTTGAAGTTGGGGAAGAATTTCAAAATAAGATTAATTAGAATTGGTTTCAAACCAGAGAAATAGAATGGTTATTGTGTTTAATAATGAGATGATTGTTTTCCAATAAACAATAAAATGTTTTAAGGAAGTAACCATTTAAAAAGAGTAACTGGTAAATTTGAAAGGATGTAAATTAAAGTGGGTTTCAAATTGTGAAGTTCTGAATTCTAGATTTAAACATTTGAATTGGTTTCAAAATGTTTAAGGAAATAATATTATTCAAAACTATTTTGAATATGATCTTATTTTAAATAAGAGATGTTATTTAATTTATTTGAATGAAATGGTCCTATTTCAAACAAGGATTGTTTGGAATTTTAAAGGAATTTCTTTGAATTTAAAACCAAAGGTGGTTTAAAATTAAAAGGTAACCAGGTGTGTAAAGAAAATAAACTCTAAGGTTGAATTTTTGAATTTTCTTTGGAATGTGATATGAAACCTAAAGTGAAGTAGGTTTTAAATTTAAGTGGGAAGGATATTAATCTGAAGTTTAAAATTTGAATGGAATTCAAATTGTGTAAATTTGACTGGATTAAGTAAATTGAATTTAACTTAGAAGAAGTTAAATAAGTCTGAATGATCAACCTGATTTGAAAATTTCAAGATGAAATTAAGATTTAACTTGGGAAGTTAAATGGTTGGTTGGAATTGAGAGTTTGAGTGATCTCAAATTGGGTTTGAGATCCAAAAATTGGAAATGGGTGGATGTTTTAAAATAATTTGAATGATACCATCCTGTTGTTATTAATGATCTTTAAGCTGTAAATTGGATTCGTTTAAAGAAATAGGGTGTGGTAATATATCCATTATTAGGGTAAATTGAAATCATTTTGGACTTAAGATTTGAATGTTTAAGATAAAACTTCAAAGGTTTGGTTTCAAAATTTAAATTTGATGATAAATTCAATTTCAAAGATTTAGTTGTTTAAAATGGGATTTGTATTATTATTTGAACTATGAAATAGGTTAAAAATGGAATTTGGATTCAAAATTAAATGGTTATAAAAATATAAGTTGATTTGATTTAAAGGATTAAATCAACATTTAAAAATTTAACTCGAACTTATATAATTCGGGATGGTTTAAATTTGAAATTTGAATTGAATTATTTCAAATTAAATTTGATTTGAATTAATTAGAATTGTGATTGAAGATGAATAAGTTTAAAAATTCAAATGGAAAATTTGAATTGGATTGATTTGAAATGAAATTGAAGTTGAATAAGTTCAAATTCAAATGGGAATTGGGATTTATTCAAACAGGAATTGAGATGATTTGAGATTGAAATGGGTTCAATTTGAAATTAGTCCAAATTGAGTTAAATAATTTGAAATAATAATTAAAGTTGAACAGGATTAAAATCAAATGGAATTTGAATTAAACTGGGAAAGAAATCGGAACTGATTCAATTTGAATTGAGGTTAAATCAATATCAATTGAAATTGAAGATTATTTAAATTGGAATTGAGTCAATTTAAATAGAAGTGGAAATTTAAATTGAATTGTTGGGGAAGTGAACAGTCTTGACTCTGGATTATTTTCAATATAAATTGTTTTAATATAAACTTATTTTTTTCCAAGCTATTTAATATGTATAACCTCTCTTTTAAAGCTAAATTATTTTATATTTGTTTTACAATTATTTTTGGAACTATTAACCATTTTTCAACCATTTTATAAACTAATTACTATTTTTCATCTATGTTACAAATTAATTACTATTTTACAACTATTTTGCAATTATCTAAATTTTTTTGAAACTATTTAACTATTTTCCAACTATATTACAATTAGTTAACTATTTTATAGTTATTTTGCAAATTAATAACTGTTTTTCAACTACTTATCTATTTTTAAATCTTTAAAGCTATTTTCTAAATATAAACTGGTCGGAGTTCAAACTGTTACTGATTAAATACCCAACCGAGATAAGCATTGAAGTGATAATTCAATGGAAATGAGGCAATTGTAAATAAGTGAATGAAAATTTAGGTGAACGTGAATAGAAAGGAAATTGATTTGGCTAATAATAAATGAAGTTAAATACGTAGGAAGTACGTATATTATTCTATTCGCATAGTGATTTGATCCCGATTCGAGCACATAATTTCTAGTAGTTTATCAATCCGAGTTGGGATTTTTCACTCGATTTTCGATCGCGAACCTGGATATGGATTGTTGTTGGTTCTAAATATTCTCTATCATAGTTATGGCTATGTAAGGAGAATGACAGTTTCTGATCAAGAAACCAGATCTGTGTCCGCACTAGAAAGTCAGGTGGACGATACTAGTTCGGAAGTGAAATTGTGTGATCGAGCAAGCGATCAGATTAGTATAGCATACGGATGATAAGTGTACATCGTACAGTTTTGAGTGAAACTGATATTGGAAAGAGTAATCAAATTTGAATATATATTTTGAATAAACAAAGCTATATATCTTTTTTATTTATGATAAATCTCCCCTTGTTGAATCTATTGCTAGAAGGAAAGGATTTTGAAAATGTTTGAAGTATAAAAGGAATTTTATACAAGTTTGAAAGGATCCAAAGTTCTAAAAATTATATATATCTATATATATAAAGGATCTTATGAGGATTTTGGAAAAAGGTTTTGGGAACCTTTGGATTTGGAAAGGCTTTGATCTTTGGGAAAAATCAATATTAAAATTTGGAAAGCCTAGTTTGAGAATTATCGGTTTTGGGATAATTGATTTTGTGTAAAGGAGATTTGTATGAGATCATACTAGGTGTATGATTTGAAAGATACTATACATGTATAGTTAACGTGTTTTGATGATGGATCTGGGGAAATAGGCGCTCCCTTGAAATCAACTTCTCAGGAATACCACCAGGTGGTGCTGCCTTGAGCCCCAAGGGGGGGTTCTAAAGTTGATCCTGTGAGGAGTCCGGACAAAACTAGTTCCTGGGGATTATGAGTAGTGTTTACCATAGCGAAAGTTGTGCGTGCCGCTGAGAGACAACAGTCTGCGTTTGATTTTATATCGGCAGACTGCGACCTATGGTAACATAACGAAAGTCGTGTGTGCCGCTGAGAGTCAACAGTCTGCGTTTGATTTTATATCGGTAGACTGCGACCAATGTAGGAGTAGAGAAGTTTCATTTTGACAGCGAAAATCGTGTGTGTCGCTAAGGGACAACAATTACATAGACTTTTTCTATGATGGCAACGGAACCCTGAAATGTAACTGCGATCTGTTGTGGGTTCCATGGTGTACTCGAAGGGCGTGGAGTGCCTACAGTTACATGGACTTTTGCTGCAATGGCAACGTAACCCAGGATGTAACTGCGACCATGGATGAGAGTGATGATTTCCAGAGCATTCTCACTAAAGATATTTCCTTTATTTTCAAAAATGTTTTCGATATTTTCAATAAAATTATTTTCCAAATATTTTCACTGGGTGTTGAAAATAGGTTTACTAAGTACTTATAGATTTTCAGTCTTACGCCTGATCAACGTATGACCAAATTTCTGTGAGAACAAAGATGGACTGGTTGAAACATCGAGTTATATAAGTATCTTCATAAAAACTATTTTCGTAATATTATATAGATTTTAAAGAGTTTTAAAAATGATCAAAGAATAATTTATCTGATTTTAAATTATTGAATAAATTCTGGCTTCGTTCCTTTCCGAGGACGAAAAGATTCAAAAGGGGAAGGAATGTGATAACCCGAATTTTGGAATATCTGTTAATTAATAATTAAGTGGATTAAATAATTGAAATACTGATTTTTATTACCAATTGTTAAGGACGATACGAATAAATCTAAAAATTTACATTCATATCCGGGAAAAAAATTATTTGATAATCTCCTAATAGAATTATTTAAAATGGGCAAAACTTATTATCTTCAACATAAACTTAATAATGTGTTTGTTTAAATACATATGTTTAAGTTGATTTTAAATTGGATTTTTTTAAATTGAATTTGAATTTACATTTGGAATTTAAAGGTTATGTGTCTTAAAAATAATTTGGAATAAAATAATAATAAATTTTTATTAGAATAAGATTTGTTTATAATATTTTCCTTAAATAAGTTTATTTTATATAATTTAGAAAGTAATTATTTAATTGTAAATTAATTACAAAAGTTTTATATTAGCATTTAAAATGGAGTAAAAATATATTATATGATTTTATTTAAAATATAATTGGTTTTTATTCTATTTTCTTTAAAAGGGTTTTATTTATTTAAAATTAAGAAAGCGTTTATTAATTTAGAAAGGTATTTGTTAATTAGGAAATTTATTTCAAAAGATTTTAAATCATTTAATAATAAATATAAATGGATAAATACAAGTGTTTAATTATGAAGCTATTGTTAACATGTGTAAGGAAATTAATAATGTAATTGAGAAATGGTGTTAAAATGTGCAAGTGTCCATTTCTTTTATTTCCTTTTTCCAATAAATCATAATAAACACAATATAAACCTTTATTCCCCTTCTTCTATTTCTTTTGCTATCTTCACATTTTCTAAACAAAGAAATTTAACTTGTAAACTATCTTTAAAACAGAAATCAAGACCTGTAAGACACTCTACAAACCAAAATCAAAGTCCCGTAACAAATTCTTAAATCAAAATTCAAAAAAAAAACTGTAACTTTCTCAAACAAGATCAAGCATTCCAGTTTCATACTTTCAAGTATTTTCCAGTCCAAGATCAATCAAGGTTTCGAAGCTTTCCAGTGTTTAAATAAAGCAGTAACAAGCTTTTCAAGTTTCAAATGGGGTGCTCTATTCTTTATTTTCAAAACAGGTGAGTAACATTTTTTATAAAAAAATAATAAACTAAGTAAATATGATTGCATGTTAACTTCCGAGGTAATTGTGTTTGTGTGAATTTATAGATGGTTCTGTGTGTATATGGATGTATATAGTTGTGTATGCATGTTGTTGTACTTCTCTGTTTTGAATTCCAGGCTTCAGTTTTGATTCAAAATCATTTTCCTTTAATACAATCTTTGTTTGGATTCAAGTTTAAAATAAAACTTGTTTGTTTTGTCATAGAGAAGGGTTTGAAATTTGTTTAAGTTAAATTAAATTTGAAATATCACCGGAAATCAAAATTAACAGTATAAGCCTAAGATCATCGTGGAAGCGGCGGTGGAGGATTGTAGCCTGTAAACCTAATTTTGGTTTGTTCTTTAATTTTGATCGGCATTTCTTCACAGGTTGATCAAGTTCAACATAATCCAAGGGAATGATAGCTAGGGCATGGACGAAGTCATGGCCGGAGGTGAAGGCACTCCAGTGGTCGGAGGCGCAAGAACGAAGAGGTTCCAGGTTTGGGTGTTTGTTCCAGTTTTGGGTTCGACCATTCGATTTTGATTCCGATCGAATAATGAAGTTCTGATGATCGTGGTGGTGTGCGAGGATGTTTACTGATGTGTTGAAGATATTGGGGTTGATCAATGATGGTCAGAGCCACCGTGCATGTGCACAGTGCTCTTGGTTTCTGATGATGTGAGTTTTGTTTAGCTTGAATGTAGAATGGATTTGTATTCGAGTTTTACTCGAAGTTGATTAGGGAATAGCTCGAAGCACTAGGGTAATTGACTCGAAGTCAATTTAGTCTAGTTCGAGTTATTTAGATTACAGGTTTTAAAGAAAACCTGACAGTGTTTAGATTTTGAATTTAAACTAAATTTAAATATGGAAAGCAAGTTTTTAATCTAAGTTTGAAGCAGAGTTAAAGTATGGATTCAAAAGAAATTTGAATCCTAGTTTTTTTTTAAAATAAATTGGTTTAAAGAAAAATGAATGAATGAAATGTTTTAACAACTTAAAATTTGTCAAAGTATATTTTATAGATTGTTTGAATTTAAAAAAATAAACGGTGTTTTAAATTTTTTCTGTTAAATTCATTGTATATTACAAGTATTACTTTGACATGTAATATAAAAGGTTTTGAATTAGTTTTTTTAATTATATTCATTTTAAATCTTAAATTTAAAATGGAATTTGAAAGTAAAATGATTAATTAAAGTTTAAGCTAATTAATTAGAGGAATCAATTACTCAAGGTAATTAGTTAAATTAATGTGATTAGTTTAAGTTGATTTATTGGTTTAATCAATTTAAATAATCATTGGATGAGGGGTTAAATAAAATTACTTAGTGTAATTTATAAAGTATAATAACTTAGTGAAGTAATTAGTGAATAATTTCATGATGTAATTAATTGGAGATTTTGAAGTAGTTTTGTGTTTAATTACCTTGTGTAATTAATATGAAGGATAATTACTTAGTGAAAGTAATTATAAAAATTACTTAGTGTAATTAATTTAAAAATTGATTAATAATGTTTTTTTTAGATAATTAAGTGAAGAAATTAATTAAGGGTAATAAATTAGTGAGTGGGATTAATCAATGGGGATTAGATAATTAATTAAAGATTAATTATTAATTAATTAAGGAGTTATTTATTTATTCAATAAAGTAATTAAGGGCAGTTAATTACTGTTCTAAAAGTTTTTTTTAAAATCATTTGAATCTAAATTTTGATTCATATATGTGAATATATATGTATGAGTGCATATGTGGGTAAATTTGAATTCATATGTTGAACTTGATTTTTAATTTGAATTTAAATTTTAAAATAAATGTTTTGTAAAATAATTTGGATTTATAAATGTATATCTATGTAATTTATTTAATATGTATTTAAAAACTCAAAACACACTCTTTTAATAATGTATATGAATATAAAACTAATATCTTAATGTAAGTTTAAATGCAAATTAAAATAATGTAAAATACTTTGTTAATAAAAAAATTTCTTACAAGTGTTAAATTAATAATAACTATCATGATAAGTGTTAATCATGAGAGAGAAAAAATTACAAGTGTCATTTGTATCATTTTCTTTTACTTAAGAAATTTATAGAAAAGAAGTAAAATTTTACATGTCATTTATTTTCTCCTCTTATTCACTTCAAAGAGGAAAAAAAACTGTGAAATCTTCATATCAGAAAAAATATATTCAAGTCCTCAATTCACAAACCAGAAAAACAAATTCCCAGGAAAAAAAAGAGCGCTTCTCTACTATTCAATCAGTAAGAAATCTGGAATTTTTTTTTGTTATTTTTAATGGTTGAAATAAATGAATACAACATGGGATTTAATACAACAACTCTAATTTTTTTACAGGAAGAATCAAGGATTAAAAGCATTAATCTATTTTGGTTTCTAGTTGGAGAAAAAAGATGAGTTCTCTGTTTTATTAAGAATTGACTGTAAGTAAGTTAAAAAATTTGGTCACTGATTAATTAAATGCATGAATATAATAAGAGTAATTATTGATCTGTAACCATCAATTTGCAGATCTAAGTTTTAAAAAAAAAGAATTAAAGTAAGAAAAAGAAGAAGAAGGAATTCAGGCTCATCTTTGTTTGAAAACAGTCAGGGCTTCTGAAAAAAAAAATGTGAGTAAACTTTTGTTTCCTCAAATCTTTGGTTGCCGTGTGGATGTTGGATAATGTAGGGAGTTAAACTTTGTTTTGCATCCTGAATATATGAACGAATGTTTTGTTTTTGCATGTTGATTGTATAAATTTCAATCTCTGGATTTAGTTTCAGGAAAAATAAAAGTGAAAACCTGTTAACAATCCTTTTTCTTTCCCTCTGTCTCTCTTTCCTGTGCATTTTAAAATTTGAAACTAGTTGGGATTTTTTTTCACCTGTACCATGTTTCAGTGGTAAATCAAAGCAGTTTGAAAACTTTCTTTTTTTTCTGGAAACTAAGCAAACACAGTAATAATTTTTTTTTGGTTTAACAGGTTAAACCATACCTAAATAAATCTAAATTTCTTCCTCTTTGCTTCTGGACACATTGTAAATAAGTTGAAAGTTTTTTAAACCAGTATTTTATCCCAAAAATGAACTAAAGCAAATTTCATAAATAAAATTCTTCCTGGAACAATGAAGAACAGCCAAAAATTCAAAATTTCCAAAAATTCGAACTTCATATATTTTGATCTCAATAATACCATTTGAATCTACTTCAAAAATGATAATCTTTTGAAACAGAAATGCAAAGTTTTCCTTAAGTAATTATCGAGATTCTTTGGATGATCAGAAAATTGGACATAGGCCAAATTCCGACGACCAAGATAATCGTGGCCTTCGTGTTCGATGTCGTTGATAGTTTGAGTATCATAGATCACTAAAAAAATACGATTTTAATTTATTGATCAATGGATCTTTGATTCGAGGTCAACTAGGGTTTAAAACCCTTTTCTGTTCATGCTAGAAAGCAAGGGTGCTGCGCCACCTAGGGATGATCGGAACGCGTGTTTGCGGGGCTAAACGCGGCGTGACACGATGGCGAGGCTTCAGACCAAATTTGGTGGTCGATAATGGCCGGAGGAGGTGGCGCCAGGCGAATGTTCAAGTGACGTTTTCTGATGGTTTTTGGGTTGAAGTCTCATTTCACGTTCTCGAAATTTTTTCAAATCCTGGGTGTTCGTATCGTTTTAGGGGACGGTGGGCGACTTGTTGGTGGCCGCAGCACCGACGAACGGCGGCGAGTTTGATCGTGCACGTGCACTTGGTTGATTGTTGTGTCAGTGCGATGATTGGAGAAGAAAGGGAAGTTGCTCGATGCTCAGCGTGGGGAAATGGAGGAAAACTCGAAGGCGAACTCGAGTTACTTTAGTGTTGTATCGGGTCGAATTTAAACCTTAAACAAATTTCGAAAAAAAATGCAACACGGGTCATTCTGGGGTAAAACCCGAAGTAAATGGACGTTTGTCTCGGGGTAAACCCGAAGCAAGTCTCGGGTGAATGAATTAAAACAGCAACCCAGTTTTTTTTCCAAATTTTTGAAAACAAAAGTAAATTTATTTGCTGAATAAATTAATGATAATGGTAAATAGAATATAAAACAAATGGTATCTTAAATTTATAATTTTACAAAAGTTATTTTAAAGTTTAATTTAACAAAATTTAAAAAAAAATTAAAATAATTAATTAAAGAATAGGAAATTTATAAAGATAATTAAACTTACTTAATTAATAATTAAGAATTAATAAATTAAATAAAGGATAATTAATTAATTAAGCCAATTAAATTAATTCATGATTAAGTAAAATTAAACATTATTTTAAAATGATTAATAAAGACAATTATATGGTTAATTCACTTTAATCACAAATCTCCCTAATCAAAGATGATTAACCATCATCAAATATTCTGTACTAGATAGATATTTCTTTTGTGATGCTGTGATTGCTTTGTGATGAACAGTGATTTGTGAATTATTCCTATATGTGTGTGAAATCCTTTTGCCCGTAAACGACATTTAAACTTCGATGTGACAGGGAGTCAGATTTCAGGTTGTTATCCGAAACCCACATCGAACCTTGAATGTGAATCTTTGTGATTGATACACCCACATGTTTTAAATTTAGACGCTTACTATTCGGATTAGCCGGGAGAGGACCTTTGTGTCATATAACCCATTCCGAATAGTGATTCGACGAATGGATTGCATTTGAAGACCAGTGGTGAAGACCGAATGTCTTCGAGAATGATAGGATGACTTGTCGAATGACTCTGCACTGAGTTGCTCCGGTATAGAATTCTCCATATGTGATAGAGAGTCCGATCGGATTGTAAATGCCCGGATTGCAAGGACTTTTTCGGAAGTGCCTTCGGTTCTGTTCGAACTCGGAACAGACTTGTATGGATTGTATGTCTGACAGTACATTTTGAGATATAAAACAGATTTCTTTCAAATACATTTCTGTTGGTGGCGGAGAATTTATTCTCTTAGCTTAATACCCTTCTCTGAGACGTACGAGCTCAGAGGTTATGTAGTTGAAGGTTGTCAGTAATATACTCCTAACTTGGTAATGTGGCATGCTGAGTGTTGTTGATCATTTGTTGATCAAAGCATGGCTTTTGTGAAAAGCGTAGTTTGTGGACGAGACTTCGTCGAACCTGACAACCCGGTAATGGTCGAAACAGGAAAGATGCAGCAAGGTTATCGGGGGTAGCACCCCTTAGGGTATGTGCATTTCCTTCTGGATAGAAGTGGTATTATGGTATGGAGCCCAGATACTCAACTTATGTGTATATCGCAAATATATATATTTTGTTGTTAGGGCCCCGGATAAAAGTTGGTTACAACCGAGGGATGGCATACTCGTGTCAGTAGTTACCTAGTTATAGAGGTAACCCGGCCTTGTGTTGGCAGAGATCCGGTTAGGTTCTCCGGACGTCCCTCCAGAGGCGTACCCATGTGGCCCAGGAAGTTCCTTAGCCTGACCATTTGTTGGAAATCCAAAAAAACAATACGAACCCTGTACGGTTTTAATTGTATAACCTGCCATGCAGCATGGTGGTAACCTGCCACAAACCATGGTAGCTATAGTAGGCATACGACGAAATGTGATATGCCGGCTAAGATTAATATTATATTTTCGAAAAAAGGTTTTTCTACACTATGCACTAGTAATAATATCAAAGAGATTTTACCGTATCAAGCATATCTGACTATCATAAGAAGAAATCTCCTCCAATTCTGCGATTGCATTGTGTGTGTGGCGGGAGGTCTTAGGGGAGTTTCATTTTCCAAAAGCATGAGCGGTTTTCTTTTAAAAATCTGTTTTTATTCAAAGAAAATGTTTTTTTACTCATACTAGTCCCATGACTGACCCAGAGTTTATTGTTTCCTTTCTAGACTCTGGGTGCCCATGATTTCTACACGGGCAGCCTAGTAGCATGTCTTCCATGTTTTGGAACTTGCTGGATTTTGAAGTCGTATGGTTTGGAGGCTACTGGTTTTGAAGGTTTTTAACTTGGAGATATTTTGAAAACTTTTGGATCTCAAGGTTCTTAGTTGGATGCCTGTTATCACTTCTTTTCTTTGGAGACTTTCTTGGAATGCAATCACTTGTGGTTATGTCGTGATGGTCTATTTTGAATTTGTGTTGTATATGTATAAAAATACTCTGATGTTGGTGACGTTGTTGTAATGATATTATGATGTTATATCTGGAATATTGATGTTGGCCGTTTATTTTATTTCCGCTGTTTATATTCATCTAATGTTGTTATAAGCTCCATCCGAACTGGAATTCGACGTTCGAATCTCCGGCAGTCAAATACAAGTGAGGTATTTTATGTCGATTTTTGAACGCTGAACTTTGGGTCGTGAAAAGTGGTATCAGAGCTAAAGGTTGAGTAAGAACTTTAGCTACGGAGTATAACACATTAGATGGCTCTTTAGAGTAGAGTGTAGTATGCCCTAGAATGAGTATAAACCGAGACTGAAACCTCAAATTTTCTTAGTCTATTTTCTTTAACTGCTAATATTTCTTAATATATCTCGTCTGAATATCTAAATCAAGTTTCGTACTAATTACAGATAGTAAGAATGAGCGAGCGAAGAGGTAGAGCTAGGGGTCAAGGGAATGCTACAATAGCTAGTCGAGTTTCCCCTTCGGTAGAAGCAGTTATGCCTACTGTGTATCATCCGAATTTGGCTGATTTGTATAAGAGTTTCTCAAGGCTTGGAGGTAGGCCGTTCACCGGCAAAGAGTCAATTATTGAGGCCCAGACTTGGATCAGGTCATGTGAAAAGATCTTTAAAGGGCTTAAGCTGCAAGATGACAAGATGCGTCTCATTGCTTCTTGGCAACTGCAAGATGAAGCCTCATCCTGGTGGGAAACAATCACAATAGATGAACCAGAAGAAGAATTTACTTGGAGTCTATTTAAGAAGGTGTTTGAAAGGCGCTATATGCCGTCGGGAGGAATTTCCCGAATGTATCAAGAATTTCTGGACCTAAAGCAAGGAAGCTTGTCATTTGAGGAGTATTTAAACAAGTTCAACGAATTATCCCGTTTCGGTCCAGAGTTAGTAAATACGCCTCTAAAGAAAAATGAAAGGTTCATCCATGGAATGAACAAGAAGTATCACGAAAGGATGACATCACACGTCAAAGAATCTTTTTCTGATCTTATTGATATGGGATATAGGTATGCCACTCTGGATATGCAGGAGATCCCAAGGAAAAGCGGAAATTCAAGTAATCAAAATTGGAAGAAGGAATTTTGAGGGCAAGAAGCCACATCAAGGAAAGGATAAGAGGAGCAGTCAAGGAAATTCGGCTAGAAATGTAACTTGTTACAATTGCCAAGAAAAGGGTCATTATTCAAACAGCTGCAAAGACCCGAAGAAGCAAGTTAAGAAGGAACAACCTGTAAAGAATGATCAAGGAGTTCGAGAATGCTATAATTGTCACAAGCCTGGACATGTTGTTAAGAATTTCCCGGTGATGAAGAAAGCACAGGTGGAAAATGTTTATGCGATAAAGGAAGACCCTTCAACTTCAAAAGCAGATAAAGGAAAAGGTATTCTGCAAGGTAACCTTACTATTTATGATAAAGTTGTTAGAATTTTATTTCATACGGAAGCTTCACATAACTTTATCTCCCCACAAACCGTAAATGAATTAGAACTTAAAACTGAATTTGTTGACGACCCTATTTGCGTGAAAAATCCGGTTGGAGGTCCCGCAATTCTTTGTTTGTATTGTAGGAAAGTCCCTATTTCAATGCTTGCTGGCAATTTCCTATCAAGCTTTATATCCTCGAATTTAATGAATTTGAAATTTTACTTGGAATGAATTGATTATCGAGATATGAAGCTAAATTAGATTGTAATAATCAGACAATTTTAGTCAAAACAAACCTTGGAAATTTTATTGAGATCTCTTGTGAGGATCCGAGTCCAAAGAGAGATAAATTAATGTGTACTTTAGGATATCCTGAACCCAGTTTGGAGTCTATACCTGTAGTTCGGGAAATTTCCGACGTATTTGAGGAAGTGAAATCCTTACCCCCACATGGAGAAATAGAAACCAAATTGACTTAGTACCCAATGCCCGTCCCGTCGTCTACGCAAGTCGTAGGATGACACCTAGGGAAAGAATTGAATTAGTCAATCAAACTCGAGATTTGTTAGAGAAAGGATTGATTCGCCCTAGTGTTTCCGAATGAGGTTCAACTGTCGTATTTGTGGCTAAATCAGATGGATCTTTGAGATTGTGTGTAGATTACCGCGATCTCAATAAACAAACTCTCAAGAACAAATTCCCTTCACCTAGAATCGACAATCTATTCGATCAACTTCATGGCGCTCGATTCTTTTCTAAGATGGATTTAGCTCAGAGATTCCATCAACTGCGGATAGCTAAGGACTGTGTTCATTTGACTGCCTTTAGGGGTCCTAACATGTTCTGCGAATGGTTAGTCATGCCCTTCGGACGAACCAACGCTCCCGCGTATTTCGTAGATTTAATGACCCGACTGTTTCGAGAAGTATTGAAAATATTTGTCCTTGTGTTTATTGATGATATCTTAATTTACTCCAAAATTGAAGAGGAGCATGCTGAACATCTCAGAATTGTTTTGGAGATATTGAGGAGGAATATCCTATTCGCTAAATTCTCCAAATGTCTTTTTTGGGTCAAAGAAGTCAGATTTCTCGATCATGTTGTTAATGAAGAAGGTATTTCTGTTGATCCAAGCAAGATTTCTGCAATTTTGGACTGGAAGCGACCCACTACTCCTAGAGAAGTTCGAATTTTTCTGGGATTAGTGGGATATTATAGAAAGTTTGTCCAGGATTTTTCTAAGTTGGCCAGTCCATTGACTAAGCTAACAATGAAGAATGCCAAATTCAATTGGACTCCAAAATGTGATGAAGCTTTTCAGGAGTTGAAAGAGAGATTAACCACTGCCCCTGTTCTCGCTATCGTTAACGGAAACCATGGCTTATCTGTCTATACTGATGCTTATGGAGATGGTTTGGGTGCAGTACTAATGCAAAATGGGAAAGTAATTGCCTACGCAAGTAGACAATTACGCCCGCATGAGAGAAATTACCCAACACACGATTTGGAGCTTTTAACTTTTATTTTCGCTTTGAAAATCTGGCGACACTATCTTCTGGGTAAGAACCTTTTTCAGCTTTCTTAATGATATAAGAAATTTAACTTAACTAAAAAAATATACTTAATGAACTCTCCTTGTTTTAGGTGAAAATTTTGAATTATTCACTGACCACAAATCTTTGAAATACCTCTTCACCCAGAAAGATTTAAATCTACGGCAACAACGATGGTTAGAATTTCTAGCGTCATATGACCTAGATATTCAATATACGCCCAGAAAGGCCAATATAGTTGCCGACGCTTTAAGTAGGAGGCATGTTGTTCTTGCATACCTTGTAGTTACTCCTACCCTCCTTGAAAAGATCGTCAGTAAGCAAAAAGAAGACCAGTTCCTTCGTGGAATTTGTAAAAGAATTCATCAAGGAGAAGATTCTAGTTCTGCAATTGATAATAATGAAGTTATTAGGTTGAAAGGCAGGATATGCGTTCCAAACTTCCCTGATTTGAAGCGTGAAGTTTTGGACGAATGCCACAAGTCCAAACTTTGCATTCATCCAGGAGTTAATAAAATGTATCGTGATATCAAAAGAACCTTCTGGTGGAAGATAATGAAAAGAGATATATCTATATATGTGAGTTGCTGTGCTACTTGTCAACAAATTAAAAGCGATCAAAAGAAAGTGGCCGGTTTACTTCAACCTTTGGAAGTACCGAAGTGGAAATGGGATCAGGTATCGATGGATTTTATCGATGTATTTCCATGAACCAAGAAGGGAAATGAAGCAATTTGGGTTATAGTGGACCGTCTAACCAAAATAGCCCATTTCATTCCAGTGAAATCCACCCGGACAGCAACAAGTTTAGCTGAGCTATATATCAAAGAGATTGTCCGTCTCCACGGTATACCGAGCAGTATAGTGAGTGATCGTGACCCGATTTTCACTAGTAGATTTTAGGAGGCGTTTCAAGCCACATTAAGAACAAAGATGAACTTCAGTACTGCTTATCATCCATAATCTGATGGGCAGACAGAAAGGATAAATCGAATTTTAGAGGATCTTTTGCGAGCTTGTATTCTCGACTTTGGTTGTTCTTGGGAAGACTATTTACATTTGGTCGAATTTTCATATAATAATAGCTATCAAGCCAGTATCAAAATGGCTCCTTTTGAGGCTTTATATGGTCGACCATGTCGATCACCGGCATGCTGGATTGAATCTGGTGATAGACTCATTCTTGGACCAGACATGATTAAGAAAGCCACTGAAAAGGTTGATTTTATCCGAAAGAAGTTAATAACTGCTCAAAGTCGCTAGAAGAGTTATTACGACCGTAGAAGAAGAGCTTTGGAATTTCAAGTTGGAGATTCCATTTTCTTGAAAGTATCTCCAAGGCGGGGTGTATTAAGATTTGGGAAAACTGGAAAGATAGCACCACGATACATTGGTCCTTTTCCTATTATGGAAAGGATTGGTCCTCTAGCATATCACGTACAACTACCTAACTGGTTATCCGGCGTACACGATGTATTCCACATTTCACATCTTCGAAAGTACGTGCACGATCCAGACAGTATTATTGAAGAAGCAGCTCAGCAGGATCTAGAGATCACACCGAATCTAACAGTTAAAAGAGAACCAATTAAGATTGGGGTTCGTGACGAAAAGCAATTATGGAACAAAATTGTGAATCTGGTTAAAGTGCAGTGGAGCAGTGATCCAAAGGACCGTACTTGGGAGACAGAAGACAGTATGCAAAAGTCTTACCCCAATTGCAGAGTGGATATCTCGGCTTAAACTGGTAAGCCATTTCTCTATCCTTTTCTGAATTCGTATATTCTTTTTTTGCTTTTCTCTCTCTTTCAAATTTCGAGGACGAAATTTTCTTAAGGGGAGAAATCTGTAACATACCAAAATTTTATCAATTTAAATTTAGTTATTATTCAACTTTTATAATATAATTTAAAAGGTTGCAAAATAAATAACAATAAGTGATAATTTAAATGAATATAAAATTTCAAATTTCTTTTGAGTATAAAAATTTGAAAAACTAAAAGTTTTTTTAAAATCATTTGAATCTAAATTTTGATTCATATATGTGAATATATATGTATGAGTGCATATGTGGGTAAATTTGAATTCATATATTGAATTTGATTTTTAATTTGAATTTAAATTTTAAAATAAATGTTTTGTAAAATAATTTGGATTTATAAATGTATATCTATGTAATTTATTTAATATGTATTTAAAAACTCAAAACACACTCTTTTAATAATGTATATTAATATAAAACTAATATCTTAATATAAGTTTAAATGCAAATTAAAATAATGTAAAATACTTTATTAATAAAAAAATATTTCCTACAAGTGTTAAATTAATAATAACTACGGTGACAAGTGTTAATCATGAGAGAAAAAAAATTATAAGTGTAATTTGCATCATTTTCTTTTACTTAATAAATTTATAGAAAAGAAGTAAAATTTTACAAGTCATTTATTTTTTCCTCTTATTCACTTCACAGAAAAAAAACTGTGAAATCTTCATATCAGAAAAAATATTTCATGTCCTCAATTCACAAACCAGTAAAACAAATTTCCAGGAAAAAGAAAGGGTTACTCTAATATTCAATCAGTAAGAAATATGGAATTTTTTTTGTTATTTTTAATGATTGAAATAAATGAATACAACATGGGATTTAATACAACAACATCTAATTTTTTTTGCAGGAAGAGTCAAGGATTAAAAGCATTAATCTATTTTGGTTTCTTGTTGCAGGAAAAAGATGAGTTCTCTTTTTTATCAAGAATTGACTGTAAGTAAGTTAAAAATTTTGGTCACTGATTAATTAAATGCATGAATATAACAAGAGTAATTATTGAACTATAACCATCAATTTGCAGATCTAAGTTTAAAAAAAAAATTAAAGTAAGAAAAAGAAGAAGAAGGAATTCAGGCTCATCTTTGTTTGAAAACAGTCAGGGCTTCTGGAAAAAAAATGTGAGTAAACTTTTGTTTCCTCAAATCTTTGGTTGCTGTGTGGATGTTGGATGATGTAGGGAGTTAAACTTTGTTTTGCATCCTGAATATATGAATGAATGTTTTGTTTTTGCATGTTGATTGTATAAATTTCAATCTCTGGTTTTAGTTTGAGGAAAATAAAAGTGAAAACCTGTCAACAATCCTTTATCTTTCCCTATGTCACTCTTTCCTGTGCATTTGAAAAATTGAAACAAGTTGGGATTTTGTTTTTTTAACCTGTACCATGTTTCAGTGGTAAATAAAAGCAGTTTGAAAACTTTCTTTTTTTCTGGAAACTAAACAAACACACTAATATATTTTTTTGGTTTAACAGGTTAACCCATACCTAAATAAATCTAAATTTCTTCCTCTTTGCTTCTGGACACATTGTAAATAAGTTAAATGTTTTGTTTAAACCTGTATTTTATCCAAGAAATGAACTAAAGCAAATTTCATAAAAAAATTCTTCCTGCAACAATGAAGAACAGCCACAAATTCAAAATTTCCAAAAAATTCGAACTTCATATATTTTGATCTCAATAATACCATTTGAATCTACTTCAAAAATGATAATTTTTGAAACAAAAATGCAAATTTTTCCTTAAGTAATTATCGAGATTCTTTGGATGATCAGAAAATTGGACATAGGCCAAATTCCCGCGACCAAGATAATCGTGGCCTTCGTGTTCGATGTCGTTGATAGTTTGAGTATCATAGATCACTAGAAAAATATGAGATTAATTTATTGATCAATGGATCTTTGATTCGATGTCAAACTAGGGCTTAAAACCCTTTTCTGTTCACGCTAGAAAATAAGGGTGCTGCGCTACCTAGGGATGATCGGAACGCGTGTCTGTGGAGCTAAATGCGGCGTGACACGATGGCGAGGCTTCAGACCAAATTTGGTGGCTGATAATGGCCTAAGGAGGCGGCGCGAGGCGAATGTTCAAGTGATGTTTTTTGATGGTTTTTGGGTTGAAGTCTCGTTTTACGTTCTCGAAATTTTTTCAAATCCTGGGTGTTCGTATCATTTTGGGGGACGGTCGGCGACTTGTTGGTGGCCGCAACACCGACCAACGATGGCGAGTTTGATCATGCACGTGCACTTAGTTGATTGTTGTGTCAGTGTAATGATTGGGGAAGAAAGGGAAGTTGCTCGAAGCTCAGCGCGGGAAAATGGAGGGAAAACTCGAAGGCGAACTCGAGTTACTTTAGTGTTGTGTCCGGTCGAATTTAAACCTTAAACAAATTTCAAAAAAAAAATGCAACACGGGTCACTCTGGGGTAAAACCCGAAGTAAAGGGACGTTTATCTCGGGGTAAACCCGAAGCAAGTCTCGGGTGAATGAATTAAAATAGCAACCCAGTTTTTTTCCAAAATTTTGAAAACAAAATAAATTTATTTGCTGAATAAATTAATGATAATCGTAAATAGAATATAAAAAAATGGTATCTCAAATTTATAATTTTATAAAAGTTGTTTTAAAGTTTAATTTAACAAAATTTAAAAAAATTAAAATTAATTAATTAAAGAATAGGAAATTTATAAAGATAATTAAACTTAATTAATTAATAATTAGGAATTAATAAATTAAATCAAAGGATAATTAATTAATTAAGCCAATTAAATTAATTCATGATCAAGTAAAATTAAACATTATTTTAAAATGATTGATAAAGACAATTATATGGTTAATTCACTTTAATCTCAAATCACCCTAATCAAAGATGATTAACCATCATCAAATATTCTGTACTGGATTGATATTTCTGTTATGATGCTATAATTGCTTTGTGATGAACTGTGATTTGTGAATTATTCCTATATGTGTGTGAAACCCCTTTTGCCCGTAAACGGCATTTAAACTTCGATGCGACAGGAAGTCGGATTTCTGGTTGTTATCCGAAACCCACATTGAACCTTGAATGTGAATCTTTGTGATTGATACACCCACATGTTTTAAATTTGAACGCTCACTATTCGGATTATCTAGGAGAGGACCTTTGTGTCATATAACCCATTCCGAATAGTGATTCGACGAATGGATTGCATTTGAAGACCGGTGGTGAAGACCGGGTGTCTTCGAGAACGATAGGATGATATGTCGAATGACTCTACACTGAGTTGCTCCAGTATAGAGTTCTCCATATGTGATAGGGAGTCCGATCGGGATTGTAAATGCCCAGATTGCTAGGACTTCTTCGGAAGTGCCTTCGGTTCTGTTGGAACCCGAAACAGACTTGTATGGATTGTATGTCTGACATTACATTTTGAGATATAAAACAGATTTATTTCAAATACATTTCTGTTGGTGGCGGAGAATTTATTCTCTTAGCTTAACACCCTTCTCTGAGGCGTACGAGCTCAGAGGTTATGTAGTTGAAGGTTATTAGTAATATATTCCCAACTTGGTAATGTGGCATGCTGAGTGTTGCTGATCATTTGTTGATCAAAGCATGGATTTTGTGAAAAGCGTAGCTTTGTGGATGAGACTTAGTCGAACCTCACAACCTGGTAATGGTCGAAACAGGAAAGATGCAGCAATGTTATTGAGGGTAGCGCCCCTTAGGGTATGTGCATTTCCTTCTGGATAGAAGTGGTATCATGGTATGGAGTCCAGATACTTAACTTATGTGTATATCACAAATATATATATATATATATATATATATATATATATATATATATATATTACTTTGTGATTGTTTTTGGGGCCCCGAATAAAGGTTGGTTACAACCGGGGGATGGCATACTCGTGTCAGTAGTTACCTAGTTATAGAGGTAACCCGGCCTTGTGTTGGCAGAGATCCGGTTAGGTTCTCGGGACGTCCCTCCAGAGGCGTACCCATGTGGCCTAGGAAGTTCCTTAGCCTGACCATTTGCTGGAAATCCAAAGAAAAAATACGAACCCTGTACGGTTTTAATTGTATAACCTGCCATGCAGCGTGGCGGTAACCTGCCACAAACCCTGGTAGCTATAGTAGGCATACGACGAAATGTGGTATGCCGGCTAAGATTAACATTATATTTTCGAAAAAAGATTTTTCTACACTATGCACTAGTAATAATATCAAAGAGATTTTACCGCATCAAGCATATTTGACTATCATAAGAAGAAATCTCCTCCAATTCTACGATTGGATTGTGTGTGTGGCGGGAGGTCTTAGGGTAGTTTCATTTTCCAAAAGCATGAACGGTTTTCTTTTAAAAATCTGTTTTTATTCAAAGAAAATGTTTTGTTTAGTCATACCAGTCCCATGACTGATCCGGAGTTTATTGTTTCCTTTCTAAACTCTGGGTGCCCATGATTTCTACACGGGCAGCCTAGTAGCAGGTCTTCCGTGTTTTGGAACTAGCTGGATTTTGAAGTCGTATGGTTTGGAGGCTACTGGTTTTGAAGGTTTTTAACTTGGAGATATTTTGAAAACTTTTGGATCTCAAGGTTCTTAGTTGGATGCCCGTTATCACTTCTTTTCTTTGGATACTTTCTTGGAATGCAATCACTTGTGGTTATGTCGTGATGGTCATTTTGAAGTTGTGTTGTATATGTATAAAAATACTCTGATGTTGGTGATGTTGTTGTAATGATATTATGATGTTGTATCTGGAATATTGATGTTGGCAGTTTATTTTGTTTCCGCTGTTTATATTCATCTAATGTTGTTATAAGCTCCATCCGAACTAGAATTCGACATTCGAATCTCCAGCAGTCAAATACAAGTGATGCATTTGATGTCGATTTTTGAATGCTGAACTTCGGGTCGTGAAAGCTTGTAATTAATCAAGGGTAATTAATAATTATGGTTAGCAATTAATTAAGAAGTAATTAAGGGATCATTAATTAATGATGTAATTAAGGGATGATTAATTAAAATTTATTAATCTATAATAAGTGATTATGAGGTAATTAATTAGTGTAATTAATTTAGGATTAACGTAATTAATTATAAGTTAATTAATTAATGAGAGTAATTAAAAGTTAATTACTATAAATGTTAAGGATAATTAATTTTTGAAATTAATTTCAAGAATAATTACTCTATGTAATTAAAGATAATTATTCAAGGAGATTAATTAAGAGGGATATTTGAAAAATGGTTGAAAATAAAGGTTGAGGTTAATTAACGGTTGATTAACCAAAGTTAGGTGATTAATCCTTTAGTAATTGATTTAATTTAGGTTAATTAAATTAATTATAATAGGGATTAACATTGGTTGCTTATGAATGATTGTTTGAGTAGAATATCTGAATTCATTGATATCTATTGGATGATATGCTGTAATATTCTGTGATAAGTAATGTTCTGTGATATGTAATGTTTTGTAATATGTTATGTTAGGTTGAACAGAGATAATGTGGTTATCTACGTTGAATTGCTATGTAAAAGTGACATCCAGTATTTAAATTTAATCACTTGAATAACTTGGGTTAAGATGACATTGGTTTCGAAGAGACCGGGGTCGGGTATTAGTAATATCCGAAACCACTTCGATCTGTAATCTACATAATTCTATTTGGGTTTGTTGTGTAGGATAAATATACTGAAATGGAATAATATGGACCTTTGAACTAAGTAAAATACTTAGAATTTGATTTGTGGAATATGTTTGAGCATAACAAGTAATGAACTCGTAGTGAAGTACGAGTTACCCAGGTTTTCTTTACGGTTTGAGCTTAGAACTTCAAATTATATGGATTTACTCATGCTGGTTTCCAGCCTGACCCGGGTGTTACTTTGATGTAATGCTCGGGTCAGACAGAGTATTACAGATTTTCAGGTAAGGACGTTCTGGAGCTCAGGAGGCAAGTTGGAGAGCAGGAACGTGTGGAGTGTTTTCTTTTCGCTGTGATATGTTATTGTATTACTAAGACATGTTGTTTTAAACTGTCCAATGATTGGTGATGGTTGTAACTCTGATGTATAAAAGTATAAGAGTACATATACAGTTTTCTTGCGTATAACTGTTATTTATGTGCTATTATATTTTATCCGCTGCGAATGTGAGTTGTTGGTGTTTCTGTTCTTCTTTTCTTCTTTCTCTTTCTTCTTCTTCACTAACTATTTGGAATTTTCAGAATCGAAAATTTCCGGGACGTTACATTTGCACTTGTCCTTTAAGTCATTTTATTTAATTTAAATGTTAACAAAAGGCTTTTACTTAATTTATTAATTTACAAATACTTGTCTATGTATATATAAATTACTTTAAAGAAAATAAATCCAATTATATATATAAATAAAAGCTTAGACATATATTTTTAAATCCAAATATTTTAAAATATCTACCTTTGAATTTCCATTATAAATCCAAATTCATATTCAAATTAAATATTTAAATATAACTTAAAATCAAGTCAACAATACATATATATTTTAAACAAACCCAAATTCAATTTGTAATTAATAATTCTATTTAGAAATTTATTTATCTATATTTAAAAAAAACCATTATCATTATTGTTTGAAAATAACAATTTTTATCAATTTAAAATAATTTATAAAGGGAATCATCACATTTAATTTCTGCATGAAATTTCCAGGATATCACATTCCTCCCCCCTTTGAATCTTTTCATCCTCGAAAAGGAACGAAGCCAGAATTTATTAAAATTCTTGACATCAGTTAAATTTCCTCTTTGAACATTCTTTTTAAAACACTTAAAAATCTATATAATATTGCTAAAATATTTTTACAAAAGTATCCTCTTATAACTTGATGTTTTCACAAGTCCATTCTCGTTCTCACAGAAATTCGGTCATACGTTGATCAGGCCTACGACTGAAAATCTATAAGTACTTGGTAAACCCATTTCCAACACCCAGTGAAATTACTTAGAAAATAATTTGTTGAAAATATAGAAAATAATTTCGAAAATAGCGGAAATATCTTTGGTGAGAATGCTCTGGAAATCATCACCCCTATTCATGTTCGCAGTTACATACTGGGTTACGTTGCCATCGCAGCAAAAATCCATGTAACTATAGGCACTCCGCGCCCCTCGATTACGCCATGGAACCCGCCACAGATCGCAGTTACATCCTAGTTGTAACGACCCAGAATTTCTGTCATTAAAATTCAGATATTTAATTGATTTTAAATATCAACAAGTAAAATTTATAGGTCGAAAAATTTGTTTTCTGAATATTTAGATTTAATTTAATAATTAAATCGATAATTTAATATTTAAAATTGCGTAAATAATTGGAAATTGGGTTTAATGTGATTAAAAGTGATTTATAAAGTTATATTAAATCATATTGGAGTTAGAACAATGTTTGTGAACTTTTAAAATTGAATTAAAAGTTAATTTGCTAAAATTGAATATTTTAATATTTAATCGACTAGTGAAAATAGTCATTTTACAAACAGTCTCGGATTTCGACGAAACCAGTTTCATCGGATTTGTAATGTCAAATTATTGTAAGATTTCAAATTTCGTGTCAATCGGATTTACGGTTTGTCCGGGGCAAGCCAAAACGCATAGAAATTGGTTTAATCGATTTAATTTAAAATTTGATCGTTTATTTCCGTAACTCGCACAGATGATCGAATTGGCTCCCGAAACCTATTCCATTGTGTCCGGAACACAGGGTAGAAACGTCGGTCACCGCGCGAGATTTGAAGTTCGCAAAATTTTGGATGAATAATGTTTTGGCGAATTTTCTATAAAAGGACTTGATATTCTTCATTTGCAACAAAAAGAAAACCTAACCCTAGTTTCAATGTCAGCCGCCACTAACGCAATACACGGCCAGAAAATCGCCTCCTACCTTCTCCTTTTTCTTCTAATCCACCAACAATCGTCGAAAATCTCCAACTACAATATCGTAGAACATCTCAAGCTCCACGAATCCAACGGTTATGATCGTTTAAAATGAAGTGGATCATTGGTAATTTGAGTTTGAATCCCGCGCGTTCAAGCACGAATCCCCATGCAAAGACGAGGCCGAGCTCCTCGATATTCGAGCCGAGCGTGTGCCGTGTGATGGCCGATCATCTGAGGGTGTTCGATCAACTTTTAGGTGCTCGGTTGGGTGGCGAAAATTCGAAGGGGGGCGGCCAAAATGGGTTGGAATGCGATAATTGCCTGATGGAGGAAGAACGATTCGCGGCCTTGATTTTCTGTAGAGGAAGCAACCGCCAGATGAGGGTGGGGTTTGAAATAAAATTAATTTGTAAATTTAATTATATTTATAAATGTGTACAAACTTTAAAATAGTGTAACTTATTCATACAAGGTCAAAAACTCACGAAACGAATTGCGTTGCAATCGTTTTGTCGAGCACTACGCAATGGAGCTGGTTTGTAGTCGTTTGGAGCTAGTGAAAATTTCAGGTAAAATTAAACACACGTTTAATTTTATTCGAAATAAAATGCTACAACTGTTATCGAAAACTCAAGGTGAGAACTTATGACTCAATTGAGTTGTTTCGATTTAAATTTTAAATAGTTAGATTTAAAATTGCTTAATTGTGTGATTAGATGATAATTATTTTCTGTTGTATTGAAATAGACCCTATACACCGTATATTAAGCGGATGTTAGTTATTAAAAACATATACCGCGATAATTCCAACTTGTATGGAATTGGTATTATATATGTATTTGGAGTTGATTTTCCCGCATTATATAGCGGATGAGACCCTATTGCGCCGCATAATAGCGGATAATATATTTTATAAATCCATATAACGCGATATTCCGTCTTGAAGCGGAATTGGTATTGTGCTAACATCTGTGGATGCAGGGAAACAGGTTGGAGGGATCCAACTGGATTCCTCAAACATTTGAATTTGTTTCAATGTTGTGTATTGATTTATTTATTGATCTATTTATAATCTGCGTGATTATCTTTGTGATTGAAATCGTTAAAGGCTAAATTTTAGCCGAATATATTTTTGGTATCGTTAGATGCCGAAAATAAATAAAATTGGATTTTTCAAAATTTAAGTTGAGAATTCATAATAAAATTTAATTTTGTAATTGATTCAGTTTAAATAAATAAACGTTGTAATTTTTATGTTATAAAAATTATGATTTTTGTGAAATATAACTGAAATATGATTTTTAGTTGATAAATTTATAAAATGGTTTAAATTGGGATTTTTGAATCATTATAAATGATTTATATAAAAGATTTATAAAATTTATATTTATAAATTAAAATATTGGAATTATAAAACGAGTTTTTATAAGTGTAAGTGGATGAAATCTATAGATTTATAAATTGTGAAGTTATAAAATGAATAGACTTTTGTAAAATTAAATATTTATAAGTAATTAACTTATAAACTGGGTTTTGGCGTGTAAATGGGATATGGACAGAATTTCTTAATAAAGTGATTTTATAAGTTGAAGTTGTTATAAAGTATAAATGGAATTTATAAACGTTGTTTTATAAATCCGAAATCGACTTATTTTGATAAGTTTAATTGTTATAGCTTATTAAAGGAAATATATCTACGATTTTGGACAGTGGATAATCCTTTATATAAAATATGTAGGAATTGAATTTGGTAGATGAAGTATATTCACGATTTTGGACGGTGAATAATATATTAAAGAAATATTTGGGAAAGTGATATTTTAAATAGAATTAAAGCAATTTCAAGATGTTTTAAAATGTGTTAAGTATCGAAACCATATATTTCAACATTCATTGTTGAAATAGACGTTTTCGAGAAATAGAAGGAAATGGTGGACTATAACACTGTTGTTATAGTAAATGATTTCCGAAAGGAAAAGTTTTGTATAGTATTGGGGTTTATATATCTATCTTAATTTCGATCCCCTATACCAGTAATTTTGAGTTGTCGTAACGATGTTTTACGAAACGTTTGTTTTGACTCAAATAAAGGTGTTTAAGAGGATGTTTTCCTTACAGAATAAAATATATACTTAATTTTGATTTAAGTATATTGAATATTTTCCAAATGTTGAAAATAAATGGATTTGTGAATTACTTATTATTGAATAAGTATGGAAATGTTTTCCAATATGAAGTGAACGTTTTGAGATTATATCTTTTAAGGATAAATTGAAAATGAATATTAGAAATCGATTTGGAAATCGTATATTCATAGATATTTTGGAAAGGCAAATTCACTATGGAATTTATAAAAGAAAGGGAAATTTGTTTAAAAATAAATATTAATTTATTTTGAAGTGTGGAAATAAATTTAAGGATTTGGAACGTAAATTTAATAAATCGGTAAGGATTTATTTGATTGGTTTAAATGAACCATTTTGGAAATGAAAGCTGTAAAGGCGAAAAATGATTTGAAATTTGTTTTCAAATGGTTGAAGTGTGGAACATATATCTTGTAAAGATATTTTTGGAAAATAAACAATTTGGTGAATTATTTGAAATCGGGTTATGTTGTGAATATCGATTGATAGTTAAATAACCGACTATCAATATTGGCCCTTAAGTGGCTATTTGTTTTGAATTGGTTGAAAATTGAATGCTACGCTTATTTTTAAATTATTGCGCTCTTTATTCGGATTACCCATTCTGAATAATGATACGACGTAATGGATAGCATTGATGACCGGTGGTGAAGACCGGGTATTTGTGAAAACGATAGGATGACCTATTGATTGTCTCTGCACCGTTAGCTACGGTATGAAGATTTCCTTTGTGATGGGAAATTCGATCGGGATTGTGAATACCCGGATTGCAAGGGCTTCTTTTGAAGTGCCTTCGGTTCTGTTCGATCCCGGAACAGACTTGTATGGTTACATGTCTGACATTACATTTTGAGATATAAAGCAGATTTCTTTCAAATACATTTCCGTCGGTGGCGGAGAATTTATTCTCTTAGCTTAACACCCTTAGAGGTTATGTAGTTGAAGGTTATCAGCGATATATTCCTAATTTGGTAATGTGACATGCTGAGTGTTGTTGTGTGATGATTATTTAATGATCATTTGTTGATCAAAGCGTGGCTTTGTGAAAAAGCGTAGCTTTGTGGACGAGACTTCGTCAGACCTCACACCCCGGAAATGGTCGAAACAGGAATATGCGGCAAGGTTATGAGGGTCGCTCCCTTTAGGGTATGTCATTTCCTTCTAGAAAAGGATGGTGTCAGGTATGGGGCCCTGATGCTTAACCTATGTGGTTGCTCCAATCTCATTTTTCTGTGTGGTTGTTGCTTGGTGATCGAGGGCCCTCGGATAAAGATCCCAAAGCACCGGGGAGTGGCATAGTCGAGAAGTAGTTACGTAGTTACAAGGGTAACCCGACCTTGTGTTGGCAGATATCTGGTTAGGTTCTCGAGGTGTCCCGCCAGAGGCGATCCCATGTGGCAGTAGGAAGTTCCTTAGCCTGACCATTTGTTGGAAAATCCGAAGGAACAATACGAGCCTTGTACGGTTTTAGTTGTATTACCTGCCATGGAATGTGGCGGTAACCTGCTATTAAACATGGTAGCTATAGTAGGCATATGATAATGGCCATATGTTGGCTAAGATTTATATTCTATTTTCGAAATGTTTTCATCACTATGCACTAATAATAATATCCAAAATGATTTGTTTTGCGTAGCAAGCATCTTTGACTATCATAAGGAGAAATCTCCTCCAATTCGGCGTTTGCATTGTGTATGTGCAGGGAGGCCTTATGGTATTTTTATTTTCCAAAAGCATTGCGGATATTTTTCACTTCCCTTGTTGTTGTTGTTTTAAAAAAATCACTGTTTTGAGTTCTCACACCAGTCCCATGACTGACTTGGGGTTTATTGTTCTCTTCCTAAACTCTGGGTGCCCATCATTTTCCACACGGGCAGTCTAGAGTCAGGTTATCAGGTCATTCTGGATTCAGAAGTGCTATGGAGCTCAGGAGGCGAGCTGGATGGCGAGACGTATTACTTGTATATGATATTATCTTTCCGCTATAAATTCACTTGTAAGGACAAGTTTGTATAATTGTCCAGTTGTGTTGTATATTGTTGACGTATTGACTCTGATGATAATGAAATGTAATAACTGAGATAGTTTTATTGATTTAAAGATTATTTATTTATCTATTACATTTTGTTCCGCTGTGACTGTGAGATTCTGATATTGTTTCTATTTTGTTTCCTTACTTCTTCTATCTTTTTCTTCTACCTCTTCTTTTTAACCCTAACAATTCGGTTTTCCGGCATTCGATTATGCGGCATTTGATACAGTGGACGTAAGAATGCCGACCTTCGGATCCCGACAAAACCGCGAATGTTACATCTGGTATCAGAGCATATGGTTAAGTGACAACCTTGGTTCTGTTGGGAATTACTCATTAGAGATAGAGTCGGCAGTACTCTAGAATGAGTTGAGTGTAATAATAGATATTAACGCGTATTTGTTAGTGAATATAAAATTGCTTGTATTGTGTTGACTTATCAGTTGATTGTTTATAGATTCTGGTCGATGCAGTCTAGCTAATTGTCATCGATAGGGGTTTCTAAACTCTTAAACGAGATAAACCGACATAATATCATTTTAAATTGGGTAAATGAAATAATTTTACCTCGATTATATTTTATATATAAAGGAATGACTTTTCAGAATTATCAAAGTGTATGTAAAATTGAATTGTTTGATTGTTGAAAATATAAAAATATATAAGTGAATCAAAGTTGTTCGAATAATCTGAATAAAAACAACAATTGTGAAAGAATAAATTATATAAAAGCAACAATTGTGTAAGTACAGAATTAAAATTGAAATGATTTACAATTGTGGAATAATCTTGTATAAGTAAAGTGAAATAGTGAAATTATATGAGAAAAGAATTTATAAATGTTATTTATAAATAAAAGAAAATTTTGAAAGAATTTAAAGTGTTGGATTCACTACTGTTGCTGGGGAATAATAAGGGTGATGACTGCAGCATCATCAGTATCATTTTCGAGTTTCTGTGTGATGGATTTTCTACCATAGTAAATTGATATTGAAATTTGTTGTGATAAACAAATTTGAAATTAAAATCCAAGTTGAAATTGATGAATATAAGTAATCAAGTTTTGAATTTATAATATGAGATAATAAAGATTTTAACTTTAGTAAAGCTGAAATAAATTTGAATTAGTATGATAAAATATATGATGTGAAATTTAACTAAAGGAAGTTAAATAAATTAAATCAGATTTGGAAGTTGAATAATAAATCGTATAACTTATTAAATGTGAAGATGTAAGTAAAACAAATTATTAAGATGGTTAAACAACTTTGTTAAGAAAAACGAGTATGAATCTGAATAAGTGATAAAATTGACTTTGGTAAAAGTTAAATAGAATTTACTTAGAGTTGGAATTTGAATTGGATTTATAAGTGGAAACTTGAAATGGAATATAACTTAAGGGATGTTGAATGAAGTTGATTTGGGAATCGAAGTAAAATAATGAAGTGAATTGAATGAATATGAACTTGAGTTATATAAAGGAGATTCAACTTTATTTGTAAAATAAATTAGTAATTGAACTAATGAATTGAATATTAATCAATCGAATGTAATGAATTGATATAGTAATGGATATAAGTGTTAATTCATTTACGACTAATTGAATGGTATACCAAATTGAAGGTAAACAAAGTAAATATGAATGTTGAATGTAAAGTGAATAAATTTGGTTGTATTGGATATACATTGGTTGTTAGATTATTGTTAATTGATTGAATAGATATTCATATGTAATTGAATGAATGAAATTGAAAGCTAAAGCAATTGAATTCAAATTGGAAATTAAGTAAGTTTAATTGAATGGAAATTGATTTGAATTGAAAGTGAACCAAGGTGAATGTAAATTAGTGAATGTAAACTAATTGAAAATGAATAATTGAATGTCGTTGTATATAAATTGGTTGTAAACAATTACAAGTAATGTTGAAATCATATAAGTTGTTTATAAACCATGTTTAGTACGCATTTCCTTTAATATGCATGTATTGTAGTTGTTTAAAAGAGTAGAATGTTAATAACTTCTTATATATGTCACTTACATATTTATATTGAGTAAGTACAGATACCGGGGCTACCGTTAGCGGGATTTGGTTGCGCAAAATGCTAAATAAATAACTTCTTTGCTTAAAAATGCTAAAAAGGTACGCCTACGCAATAAAAAAAGAAAATATGAACTGTTTTTCTGTTTTTCCAACCGGGTGGGTCGATGTATATATATTTATATCTATTGTGATATTGTAAAAGCTCCTCCGTACAAAGGAGGTTATGGCGAAAACTTTTGAAAATTTAAGGCGTTAGAAAATTTTCGGGAAATTTTGGAATTTTTTTTTGAAAACTAAGTTTTGATTTGAAATTAAAGGTTAGAGGATATAGTTGATTTTGAAAAGATAACTATATATGGATTTGAAGACTTATTAAATATTTTGTAAGAGGTTTAACTATGGATTTGGAAAAGTTAAACACTTAACAGATTTGTTAATCAAATTTGAACGGTTTGTTTTGAAAAGTCAATAAATTCTGTAACTTTTTCTTACTTGGTAATTTCGAGGACGAAATTCTTTTAAGGGGAAGTTTGTAACGACCCAGAATTTCTGTCATTGAAATTCAGATATTTAATTGATTTTAAATATCAACAAGTAAAATTTATAGGTCGAAAAATTTGTTTTCCGAATATTTAGATTTAATTTGATAATTAAATCGATAATTTAATATTTAAAATTGCGTAAATAATTGGAAAAATGTGATTAAAAATGATTTATAAAGTTATATTAAATCATATTGGAGTTAGAACAATGTTTGTGAACTTTTAAAATTGAATTAAAAGTTAATTTGCTAAAATTGAATATTTTAATATTTAATCGACTAGTGAAAATAGTCATTTATCAAACAGTCTCGGATTTCAACGGAACTAGTTTCATCGGATCCGTAATATCAAATTATTGTAAGATTTCAAATTTCGTGTCAATCGGATTTACGGTTTGTCCGGGGCAAGCCGAAACGCATAGAAATTGGTTTAATCGATTTAATTTAAAATTTGATCGTTTATTTCCGTAACTCGCACAGATGATCGAATTGGCTCCCGAAACCTATTTCATTGTGTCCGGAACGCAGGGTAAACCCTAGAAACGCCGGTCACCGCGCGAGATTTGGAGTTCGCAAAATTTTGGATGAATAGTGTTTTGGTGAATATCTATAAAAGGACTTGATATTCTTCGTTTGCAACAAAAAGTAAACCTAACCCTAGTTTCAATGTCAGCCGTCACTAACGCAATACACGGCCAGAAAATCGCCTCCTACCTCCTCATTTTTCTTCCAATCCACCAACAATCATCGAAAATCTCCAACTACAATATGGTAGAGCATCTCAAGCTCTACGAATCCAACGGCTATGATCGTTTAAAACGAGGTGGATCATCGGCAATTTGAGTTTGAAGCGCGTGCGTTCAAGCACGAATCCCCACGTAAAGACAAGGTCGAGCTCCTCGATATTCGAGCCGAGGGTGTGTCGTGTGATGGCCGATCATCTGAGGGTGTTCGATCAACTTTTAGGTGCTCGGTTGGGTGGTGAAAATTATACCGCGATATTCCATATACTGCGATATTCCGTCTCGAAGGGGAATTGGTATTGTGCTAACATCTGTGGATGCAGGGAAATAGGTTGGAGGGATCCAACTGGATTCCTCAAACATTTGAATTTGTTTCAATGTTGTGTATTGATCTATTTATTGATCTATTTATAATCTGCGTGATTATCTTTGTGATTGAAATCGTTAAAGGCTAAATTTTAGCCGAATATATTTTTGGTATCGTTAGATGCCGAAAATAAATAAAATTGGATTTTTGAAAATTTAAGTTGAGAATTCATAATAAAATTTAATTTTGTAATTGATTCATTTTAAATAAATAAACGTTGTAATTTTTATGTTATAAAAATTATGATTTTTGTGAAATATAACTGAAATATGATTTTTAGTTGATAAATTTATAAAATGGTTTAAATTCGGATTTTTGAATCATTATAAATGATTTATATAAAAGACTTATAAAATTGATATTTATAAATTAAAATATTGGAATTATAAAACGAGTTTTTATAAGTGTTAAAATGAAATATAAATGGATTTCATAAGTGGATGAAATCTATAGATTTATAAATTGTGAAGTTATAAAATGGATAGACTTTTGTAAAATTAAAGATTTATAAGTAATTAACTTATAAACTGGGTTTTGGCGTGTAAATGGGATATGGACAGAATTTCTTAATAAAGTGATTTTATAAGTTGAAGTTGTTATAAAGTATAAATGGAATTTATAAACGTTGTTTTATAAATCCGAAATCGACTTATTTTGATAAGTTTAATTGTTATAGCTTATTAAAGGAAATATATCTACGATTTTGGACAGTGGATAATCCTTTAAATAAAATATGTAGGAATTGAATTTGGTAGATGAAGTATATTCACGATTTTGGACGGTGAATAATATATTAAAGAAATATTAGGGAAAGTGATATTTTAAATAGAATTAAAGCAATTTAAAGATGTTTTAAAATGTGTTAAGTATCGTAATCATATATTTCAACGTTCATTGTTGAAATAGACGTTTTCGAGAAATAGAAGGAAATGGTGGACTATAACACTGTTGTTATAGTAAATGATTTCCGAAAGGAAAAGTTCTGTATAGTATTGGGGTTTATATATCTATCTTAATTTCGATCCCCTATACCAGTAATTTTGAGTTGTCGTAACGATGTTTTACGCAACGTTCGTTTTGACTCAAATAAAGGTGTTTAAGAGGATGTTTTCCTTAAAGAATAAAATACATACTTAATTTTGATTTAAGTATATTGAATATTTTCCAAATGTTGAAAATAAATGGATTTGTGAATTACTTATTATTGAATAAGTATGGAAATGTTTTCCAATATGAAGTGAATGTTTTGAGATTATATCTTTTAAGGATAAATTGAAAATGAATATTAGAAATCGATTTGGAAATCGTATATTCATAGATATTTTGGAAAGGTAAATTCACTATGGAAATTATAAAAGAAAGGGAAATTTGTTTAAAAATAAATATTTATTTATTTTGAAGTGTGGAAATAAATTTACGGATTTGGAACGTAAATTTAATAAACCGGTAAGGATTTATTTGATTGGTTTAAATGAACCATTTTGGAAATGAAAGTTGTAAAGGCGAAAAATGATTTGAAATTTGTTTTCAAATGGTTGAAGTGTGGAACATATATCTTGTAAAGATATTTTTGGAAAATAAATAATTTGGTTAATTATTTGAAATCGGGTTATGTTGTGAATATCGATTGATAGTTAAATAACCGACTATCAATATTGGCCCTTAAGTGGCTATTTGTTGTGAATTGGTTGAAAATTGAATGCTATGCTTATTTTTAAATTATTGCGCTCGTTATTCGGATTACCCATTCCGAATAGTGATACGACGTAATGGATAGCATTGAAGACCGGTGGTGAAGACCGGGTATTTGTGAAAACGATAGGATGACCTATCGATTGTCTCTGCACTGTTAGCTACGGTATGGAGATTTCCTTTATGATGGGAAATTCGATCGGGATTGTGAATACCCGGATTGCAAGGGCTTGTTTTGAAGTGCCTTCGGTTCTGTTCGAGCCCGGAACAGACTTGTATGGTTACATGTCTGACATTACAATTTTGAGATATAAAGCAGATTTCTTTCAAATACATTTCCGTTGGTGGCGGAGAATTTATTCTCTTAGCTTAACACCCTTAGAGGTTATGTCGTTGAAGGTTATCAGCGATATATTCCCAATTTGGTAATGTGACATGCTGAGTGTTGTTGTGTGATGATTATTTATTGATCATTTGTCGATCAAAGCGTGGCTTTGTGAAAAAGCGTATCTTTGTGGACGAGACTTCGTCAGACCTCACACACCGGAAATGGTTGAAACAGGAATATGCGGCAAGTTTACGAGGGTCGCTCCCTTTAGGGTATGTCATTTCCTTCTGGAAAAGGGTGGTGTCAGGTATGCAGCCCTGATACTTAACCTATATGGTTGCTCCAATCTCATTTTTCTGTGTGGTTGTTGCTTGGTGATGGAGGGCCCTCGGATAAAGGTCCCAAAGGTAACCCGGCCTTGTGTTGGCAGAGATCCAGTTAGGTTCTCGGGACGTCCCGCCAAAGGCGATCCCATGTGGCAATAGGAAGTTCCTTAGCCTGACCATTTGTTGGAAAATCCAAAGAAATAATACGAGCCTTGTACGGTTTTAGTTGTATTACCTGCCATGGAATGTGGCGGTAACCTGCTATTGAACATGGTAGTTATAGTAGGCATATGATAATGGTCGTATGTTGGCTAAGATTTTTATTCTATTTTTGAAATGTTTTCATCACTGTGCACTAATAATAATATCCAAAATGATTTTTTTTGCATAGGAAGAATCTTTGACTATCATAAGGAGAAATCTCTTCCAATTCTGCGTTTGCATTGTGTGTGTGCGGAGAGGCCTTATGGTATTTTTATTTTCCAAAAGCATTGCGGATATTTTTCACTTCCCTTGTTGTTGTTGTTTTAAAAAAATAACTGTTTTGAGTTCTCACACCAGTCCCATGACTGACCTGGAGTTTATTGTTCTCTTCCTAAACTCTAGGTGCCTATCATTTTCCACACGGGCAGTCTAGAGTCAGGTTATCAGGTCATCCTGGATTCAGAAGTGCTATAGAGCTCAGGAGGCGAGCTGGATGGCGAGACGTATTATTTGTATATGATATTATCTTTTCGCTGTAAATTCACTTGTAAGGACAAGTTTGTATAATTGTCCATTGTCCAGTTTTGTTGTATATTGTTGATGTATTGACTCTGATGATAATGAAATGTAATAACCGAGATAGTTTTTTTGATTTAAAGACTATTCATTTATCTATTATATATTGTTCCACTGCTACTGCGAGATTCTGTTATTGTTTCTGTTTTGTTTCCTTACTTCTTCTATCTTTTTCTTCTATCTCTTCTTTATAACCCTAACAATTCGTTTTTTCGGCATTCGATTATGTGGCATTTGATACAATGGACGTAAGAATGCCGACCTTCGGATGCCGACAAAACCGCGAATGTTACATCAACTTACGTTGCCATCACAGCAAAAGTCCATGTAACTGTAAGCATCAGCGGCCTCGATTTTCACTGCCAATAAAGAAACTTCTCCACTCCCACATAGGTCGCAGTCTACCGATATAAAATCAAACGTAGACCGTTGGCTCTCAACAGCACACATGACTTTCACTATGTTACCATAGGCCGCAGTCTACCGATATAAAATCAAACGTAGGCTGTTGGCTCTCAACAGCACACACGACTTTCGCTATGGTCTGCAGTAGATCATGGTGACATCGAGTTACACTGTCGTCATAGCATAATCCAAATGCCTCTGTAGGCATGAACGCCCTCGATTTTCGCTACATACTACACAAAATCCTTAGGAACTAGTTTTTTCCGGACTCCTCACAGGATCAACTTTAGAACCTCCCCCTTTGAGGCTCAAGGAAGTACCAACATATGGTACTCCTGAGAAGTTCATTTCAAGGGAGCGCCTTTTCTCCAGAGCCACTTTCAAAACACTTTATACTATACACATATAGTATCTTCCAAATCATACACCAAGTATGAATTCCATATAAATCTCTTTCTCTCAAAATCGATTATCCCAAAATCGATAATTATCAAACTAGGCTTTCCAAATTCCAATGTTGATTTTACCCAAAAATCAAAAGCCTTTCTAAAATCCATAGGTTCCAGAAACCTTTCCTCCAAAATCATTCTCATAAGATCTTATATATATATATATATATATATATATATATATATATGCATAGCCTTGAAAAATCTTTATATCATTTCAAACTTGTATAAAACCCTTTTTATACTTCAAATATTTTCAAAACCCTTTTCTTCTGGCTATAGATTCAACAAGGGGAGTTTGTTATATATATAACAAAGATACATAACTTTGTTAATGCCAAATCAAATATTCAAATTTGATTACTCTTTACAAAACCACTTACCATATTACTTACTTTTATAAGGTAAATTTCTATTATAGAAATATCCAATTACCCCTTTATTTTATCATATATGTCATAAATATACTTTTCATTTAAAAAAACAATTTCACATTTCTTCTCTACAAATTCCCACAATCAATTTCATTCAAACCTGTACGGTGAACACAAATCATCCATACGCTATATCAATCTGATCGCTCACTCGATCACACTATTTCTCTTCCGAACTTGTATCGTCCACTTGACTTCCTAGTGCGGACTCAGATCTGGTTTCTTGATCAGAAACCATCATTCTCCTTGCATAGACATAACTATGATAGAGAACATCCAAAACCAATCAACAATCCATATCCAGGGTCTCCGTCGAAAATCGAGTGAAAAATCCAAACTCGGATCGATAAACTATCTCGAAATTATGTGCTCGAATCTAGATCAAATTACTATGCGAACAGAATAATATACGTACATTCAACGTATTTATCTTCATTGATTATTAGTAAAATCAATTCCCTTTCTATTCACATTCGTTTAAATCTTTATTCACTTACTCACAGCTACTTCAATCCCCATTTGGATTATCACTTTAATTCTTATCTCAGTTGGATATATAATCATAAACAGTTTGAACTCTGTCCAGCTTAAATTTAGAAAATAGCTTGAAAAGTTTAAAAATAGACAAGTAGTTGTAAAATAATTAGTAGTTTGTAAAATAGCTATAAAATAGTTAAGTATTGATAAAATAGTTGTAAAATAGTTAAATAATTATAAAATAGTTATGAATAGTAATTAGTTATAAAACAGTTGAAAAACAGTAATTAGTTTATAAAACAGTTGAAAAACAATTAAATAATTTCAAAAAATAATTATAAAATAAGTGTAAAATAGTTTGGGTTTAAAAAGAAAGGTTGTATATATAAATAACTTGGAAAATAAGTTTATATTAAAACAATTTATTTTGAAAATAGTCCAGAGCCAAATTGTTCAATTCCCAATCTCTATTCTTATCAATTCAATTTAAATTTCCATTTCCATTTAAATTGACCCAATTCCAATTTAAATAACTCCAATTTCCATTGGAATTGATTTATCCCCAATTCAAGTTGAATTATCCTCAATTTCTCTTCTATATTCACTTCAAATTCCATTTGAATTTGCTTATTCAACTTTAATCACAATTTTAATTAATTCAAATAAATTACAAATTGAACCAATTTCAATTCCAGTTTGAATTAATCTTAATTCCCATTCGAATTTGAACTCATTCAACTTCAAATTCATTTCAAATTAATCCAATTCAAAATTTTCATTTGAATTTTTAAACTTATCCACCTTCAAGCACAATTCTAATAAATTCAAATCAAATTCAGTTTGAACTAATTTAATTCAAATTGAAAATTTAAACCATTTCGAATTATAGAAATTCAAGTTAAATTTTTAAACGTTGGTTTAGCCCTTTAAATCAAATCAACTTATCTCTTTAAACCATTTAATTCTAAATCCAAACGCCATTTTAATCTATTTCAAAGTTCAAATAATAATTCAAGTCCTTTTTAAACTACTAAATCTTTGAAATTCAATTTATCACCAAATTTCAATTTTGAAACCAAACCTTTGAAGTTTTATCTTAAGCATTCAAATCTTAAGTCCAAAATAATTCATTTTTTCTTAATAATGGATATATTACCACACCCCATTTCTTGAAACAAATCCAATTCACAGTTTAAAGATTATTAATAACAACAGGATGGTATCATTCAAATTATTTTAGAACATCCATCCATTTCCACTTTCTAGATCACAAACCCACTTTTGAGATCACACAAACTCCCAATTCAAATTAACCATTTAACTTCCCAAGTTAAATCCCAATTTCATCTGGAAATTTTCAATTCAGGTTGCTTGTTAACTTATTTAACTCCTCCTAAGTTAAATTCAATTTATTTAATCCAGTCAACGTTACCCAATTTTGAATTCCCACTTCAAATTTTAAACTTCTTATTAATAATCCTCTCACTTATAAGTTCAAAAACTTATTTCACTATGGGTTTTGACATCACATTCCAAGGAAACTCAAAACTCCTCCCTTTAGAGTTTATTTCAAATCATCTTTGATATTATGTATATCCCTTATTTATACATATTTATTTTCTTTATACACCAAGGTATCCTTAAATTTTAAACCACCTTTGGTTTTTAATTCAAAACAAATTTTTTTAAAATTTCCAAACAACTTCTTATTTTAAAATAAAATTTCATTTAAAAATAGTCTGAATAATATTATTTATTCTTTTCTTTGTCATTTTGAAACAATTTTCAAATTTCAGGACCTAGATTTAAATCTTCACATTTCAGGTCATCTTCAATTCCAATTTATATGTCATACTTACCCAAATGTTTTACTTCCTTAAAACATTTCATTTTGCGTACTCATTAATACATATTTTATCATTACACAAAAAAATCATTTATGATAATAACCAAGATTATCATATCTAGAAACCAATTCATTATTATCTTATTCTAAAACTAATTCCCAAATTAAAGATTTAAATTTCAGTTTGAATCCATTTCAAACTATCTTTATTTAATTTCAATTTGGTTGTATTTCTATTACCACTTAATTTAATTCCAATAATTTAAAATTACCTTAATATTTATTAAAAAGAAATATTGCTTTATATATCAAAATATATCCTTATATAAAATCAAATCTCTGTATAAGAAAATAACAAGTACGCTCATATATAGACACACACACACACACACACACACTCAACTCATTCTAGGGTACCATTGACCCTATCCTTAAGGAGTATCCCACCAGAGCCAAGGTTCTTGCTTAACCTTCAGCTCTTATACCAAATGTAACGACCCAAAATTTTCAATCCCAAAAATTACAAATAGTTAGGAAAAGAAGAAAAGAGATAGAAGAAGAAGAAACAGAAAACCAAACTCAAAATCTCTCATTCACAGCGGATAAAATATAATATCAAATAATATTCTTTACACAAAGAAAGTTGCATCAGTCAATTACATTTTAATACATCAGATTTACAACATTTTACAATCACTGGACAGTTAAAATAACTTGTTTCAGATATACAACAATATAACATAGCGGAAACACTCCATACGTTCCTACCATCCAGCTCGCCTCCTGAGCTCTAGAACGTCCTTACCTGGAAATCTGTAATACTCAGTCTGACCCAAGCATTACATCAAAGTAACACCCGAGTCAGGCTGGAAACCTGCGTGAGTAAACCCATCTAACATGGAATACAAAAGCATACAACTTATATAAACCTGCGGTAACTTATATCAATTTACAGTTCACAAGTTGTTATTGACATCACTAATTTGAAACATCAATTTCTAAGTACCAAAACTTAGATTAAATGGTCCAATTCACTTAAATCATTCCATTACAGCATATTGATTTCACATATCAATTTATTAATAATCATTGTATGTTATAAATCGAAGGGGTTCGGGTATTTACTGATACCTGACTTCGGTCTCTTCGAATTCAATACCATCTTAATCCAAGTTATTTAAATGAAATATAATTCAACTTAAAACACAGGTTGTCACTGTTTAGCCCAAACATATTATATCACATAGCATCACACATCACATATCAGAGATATCAACTAATCAAAGCATACAATATCATTCAATCATTCATAAGTAAGATTAATCAACCACACCATCTCTAATTAATTTAATTAACCACTAATGAATTAAATTAATTACTTCAATTACTTCTAAATCCTGCTTACTAATCATTAATTGGTGACAAACCAATTAAATAATCATCCACTAATTTTCCTTCTTAATTAATCATCCTTGATTAATTATACTTTAATTACATTAAGTAAATACCCTTTTATTAATTTCACAATTTAATTATCCTTAACCATTTACAATAATTATCCTTAATCAATTACTCAAACTAATTATCTTATAATCACCTACATTGATTAACTATCCTTTAATTAATTACACTCATTAATTAACTATCCCTTAATTAATTCCTTAATTAATTAATCCTTTAACTAATTACACTAAGTAATTAATTCTTAATTACTTCCTTAAGCAATTTACCTTTAATTACTTTCATCAAATAATTATCCCATTGGTTAACTATCCTCAGTTAATTAACCTTGATCATTCATTAATTTAACCTTTAACTAAATTAATTAACCCTCAACAACATTAATCCTTTAACTACTTTATTAAGTAACTATCATTTAAGAAATATAATTAATTATCAAGACATTTAAACCTTAATCAAGATAAAACATTATCTTATTAATGTCTTTATTAACATATTTTAACCATTTATATTCATAATTAACATTACTTAATTAAATCATTAATTAAGTTTTAATATAAAATAATCATTTATCTTAATTAATTAAATTTATCAAAACCTAATTTTAAAATAACTTAAATTTTTTATCAATAATAGTTTTCTAAAAACTAGTTTCAATTTGAATTTAAAAACTTGTTTTTTTATATACATTTTTTAAAATTACATTCATGACTCACTTTTAAATATCACTTTAAATTTTTTCAACAAAGTTTAAATTTATCAAACTTCAAAACTTCCAAATCAAAATGTTTAAGAAAAAATTTATTAAATGTAAAAAGGTTTTAATTAATTTAAATTTTAAATTTCAAAAAAACTTAATTTTAAAACTTTTTAAAATCTGCAAAACATATAGCTTCAGGTCATACCCGAATGCCACTCATGTTTTAACCCGAGTTCTTCCTATTCTTTCATTTTTTTTAAAAACCTAGATTAAATTCAAGTTTAAAAACTACAGGCTATTCACGCAAAACCTACTCGAGTTTCAACTCGAGTCACTCAACTTACTACCCGAGTGCCACCTTGAGGCAACGACCAAACCCAAAATAACTGATACGAAGCCACCTCGTGCACCTGCACCATCGTCGGAGCCACCTTCGAACCTCGCTGCACCCTCTGGCACTTCACCTTGTATCGTAGTAACTAGTATCGACCAACAAAACATAATCACGAGCCTCGAATTGAAATCGATCAACTTAGGTAGACTAGAACCCAAAACCATCACCAGGAAGGTTACTCAAACCCTCGATTCCGATCGCTGGAGCCATAACCACTTCGGCCATGCCCTACCTTGCCTCCACGCCACCATTTCCCTGAGTATCGTGCAACTCGCATCACGAAAGACAATGCAATGACCACCAACCGCTGCTTCTACAAAACTAGGGTTAAAAACTTAACCCGACCATCGCCGACGCCAAGTGAGGTGATAAGCCCTCCTAGAATTTTTGCCTGAACCTCCATTACCTCCTCTATCTCCAGTGAAGTTCATGGCCATTCCAAACGCTCCAGTCACCAGAATTTGACCAGAAACCAAATTCCAGTCAATCCCCAAATACATATCCATTTAGACACTAAAAAATATGATTTTTTTTAAAAATCCTAACTTTCAGACATGATTCAAGATATATACTTGCATCATCTAATTGTTGGCATCAAATTTTGACAATATCTGAGTTTATACTATAAAATTCATATCCACATTGATATTATTATCAATTCTTGCTTTTATTTTATATTTTTACAATTTAAATCTTGCTGTTTTAAACAAATTTTGTTTAAACATCTCAACATAAAACTAACCAGAGAAGGAATTAATTGATTTTGAATTATATTACACTCTGTAGTTCAAAATCAGAATGAAAATTGACATGCACACATTAACACATGCAGAAATACCACAAACAAGCATTATTTAACTTAGAACTTCCATCAACAACCATCATTTAATTACATAAACCTTTAAATTAAAAAATTTACTCACCTGTCTTGTAAAAGCAGAGAATCATGCTTCCTGGTTTTTACCTGATTTCTAGTTTTGGTGATGATCTGAAAAAGCTTTTGTTTTTGAAACCTATATTAGATTCTGGTCTTAGCTTTTTTGATTTTGAGTTTGCTTTCAAAACAGAGTTAAAGAATGATGTTCAGACTTTATTTCCAGGTTGAAAAAATGTACAGGCTGATGATTTTTGATTTAAAAAAACTTGAGTTACTCTTTCCTTATTAAAACTGGAATGCTGAAGATTGCATTAGCTTGGAAACAGAGATGAAGTGCTTTGTTTCCAGGTTGAAGAGATAATTCCAGTTTGGATTTTGAACTTGCTTTTGAAAATGAGATTAGGTTTGCATGCATTTGTTTGTCATAGGCTTTGGTTTTACATTTCTGGTTTGTAGAAATTGACTACATATTGTTTTTGAGAGAAGCTTTGTTTGAGTTTTTCTTAGTTTTTGAAAAGAAGAGGGTAGGGAAAAGAATGAAGGAAAGAAAGCCTATGGTTATATAAGTTAATTATTGGTTTAATAAAAATAAAAGACAATCAATTTTAAAAATGACACTTGTTAAAACAACTTAACATTGGTCATAAGCATTATTGTATCCTTTAACACTTGTTTAAACAAGCTTCCATAGTTTTGCACTTGTCCTTTAAGTCATTTTATTTAATTTAAATGTTAACAAAAGGCTTTTACTTAATTTATTAATTTGCAAATACTTATCTATTTATATATAAATTACATTAAAGGAAATAAAACCAGTTATATATATAAATAAAAGCTTAAACATATATTTTAAAATATCTACCTTTGAATTTCCATTATAAATCCAAATTCATATTCAAATTAAATTTCAAAATCTAATTTAAATCAAGTCAACAATACATATATATATTTTAAACAAATCCAAATTCAATTTGTAATTAATAATTCTATTTAGAAATTTATTTATCTATATTTAAAAACAACCCATTATCATTATTGTTTGAAAATAATAATTTTTATCAATTTAAAATAATTTATAAAGGGAATTATCACTTTTAATTTTTGCTTGAAATTTCCAGGATATCACACTCAGTCTCCCAAGTACAGTCTCTCCCATCATCACTACACTAGACTTTCACTAATCTGACTGTCTTGTTTCTAAGCCTCTTTTCATCTTTCGAACTATCCGAACTGGCTATCTACCTATTGTCTAGTCTGGTTCTTCTACGAAGTCATCTAACACAGTTGGTGCTATGGTATACTCATGATCTCTAATACAATTCCTTAGATGAGAAACATGGAAAACATTGTGGACTCCTGCCAAACTATTCGATAAATCTACTCTATATGCGAGTTTCCCAATCTTCTTTAAAATAGGAAATGGCCCTACAAATCTCCGCGCCCACTTCATTGATTTCCCAAATCGAATCACACCCTTCATCTATGATACCTTAATGAAAACATGATCTCCAACAGAGAACTCTAAGTCTTTATGTCTTCTATATGCATAACTCTTCTACCTTGACTAAGCTTCCTTCATTCTAGCTCGAATCAACTCAATCTTCCCTGCATCTTCTCGAACCAAATCTGGTCCAAGAACTAACATGTCCCTTGTCTCTAACCAACAAATGGTAGATTTGCATGGCTTTCCATACAAAGCTTTAAACGGTGCCATTCCTATACTAGCCTAATAACTGTTGTAATATGAAAACTTGACTAAGTGCAGATGGTCTTTCCATGATCCCCAAAAATCTAACACACAAGCTCTTAAGAGATCCTCCAAGATTTTGTTAACCCTTCTGTTTTCCCATCGGTTTGTGGATGGTAAGTGGTACTCATCTTGAGCTTGGTTCCTAAAATCTTTTGTAGACTATTACAGAACTTACCAGTGAACAAGAATTTTCTATCACTTACTATACTACTAGGAATTCCACACAGTCTAACTACATTCTTCATAAACAACATAGCTAGAAGAGGTGCCATCCTAGTTGACTTAACTAGTATGAAATGTGCACTATTCGTTAATCTGTCTACTATGACCCATACACTTTCATTTTCTCTATTTGACCTAGGCAATCCGTCTGTAAAATTCATCGAAGTAAAATCCCACTTCCATATTGGAATATCTAATGGTTGAAGAAACCTACTTGGCTTTTGATGTTCGGCTTTTACCTGTTGGTAGTTTAGACACTGCTTTACGTAAAAGCCTACATCCCTCTTCATACCTTCCTAGAAGAAACTCTGCTTCATGTCCTAATATATCTTAGTTCCTCCTGGATGAATAGCGAACTTCGAACAATGACATTCCACCAAAACTTCCTTCCATATGTTAGTCCTTAAGAAGGATGGTTTTGATGACAACAACCTTAGGACTTATTATAAAATATAAATACTGACATTATAGTTTAGATATATACGTATATGCAGGATATAAACATGCAGGTACCAAAAATGAAGACTGTACAGTATAAAGATACAAGACTGATGAATTTAAAGATTGAAGATGTCAAGATCGAAGACTAATGAGTACCAAGATATCAAGAGTTCGATATTTCAAAGTATAAGATAAGTATTGAGTCTAGAATTATGTTAAAACTTCTAGAAAGCACTTACATATTTATTCGAAATTTGTTCGTGGAATGAAATCCACTTCGAGCCTATTAAAGGAATGGAACCCTAGTGGGGTGGAACCCACGACAATATCTAGTGGAACATATAGTGGTCCTATTTTGATATCCACTAATTTTATAAAAATTATTTTCAAAATATATCTCTTGTTTTTAAAAATTGTTTTCAAAACTCTCTTGTTTGAAATACTTTAGCCACAAAATTATCTTTATCATTTTTTAATATTTTGATTTCATAATTTTCCTTGATTTTAAACTATTTCTTGTTTAAATATTTCTCTTTTAAATATTTATATACTCAAATTTTAAATCATTTTATAGATTAAGATTATATATTAAAAATTACATTCTAAACTCTCTTATATGGTTAAACTATATTCAAGTATTTTTATAAAAGTTTAGAAATTGATTTGAAAATTTTTAAAAGCCAATTTTATTAAGAAAATCAAAAATCACCATTTTTTCCTTGAGCATGTCGACATAATCCTACCCCCCATTCGACAGGTGCCCTTAATTTTCAAATTTCAAATTTTCAAAAGAAGTGTCTATTTTTCATATCCTTTCACGAATAGATATGGCTTTAATCTCTATAATTACCAGACTTTTCAAATGAATTTCGGCTATTATTTTCATTCACTTTCTCTCCTCTTCATCTTCCACATTTATTCTAAAGAATCCCAAACCATACTTTGTCGAAATACCAAGTGAATCAAACTTGATTATCTCTTACTTGATTCTCTGCCACTCTCTCCAATAAGATCTCAGTGCTATTCAGAGTTATAGGATTATTTATAAATCAAACTGCTGAGTAAAAGGAGCGGTTGAGCCTTGAAATAAATTGGGTGGTTGTTTCCCCGGAAATCAATTAGGTGATCTTATAGCCTGGTAAATCAAGAGAGTTTGCCCCAGACTCAAATACAGGAGGGTGTACCTCAGGGCCTCGAAATCGAGGGTGTAATCTTGAAGATTATTTTGAAAAAAAATTCGTACAATTGTGCGGGAATGAATGTAAGGTAACTCCGAACCAGTATAAAATCCTGGTGTGTTCTTTCCTTTACTATATTTATTTATTATTTGCATCTATGTATGATTCTGTGATTATACGTGTGTCTGTGTATTGCATTTATTGGTGATTAAATTACTTAAGTTTCAAAAAGATTGAGTAAAACCACAAAACACTATTCACCCTTCCTCTAGTGTTATTCTAGTCTTAAGATCCGTAATCCGCATATCTAACATTTAGTATCAAAGCAAGGTTTTCAAAGTTTTCATAATCTGAATTTTTGAAAAAGTTTTTTTTAAATGGCTTTTTTTGCTTGTTAACACTAGTTTAAAACTGTTCAAATCATCATTATCTCATAAGTCTGCATATAGTTATTATAGAAAATCAAGTTATCTACCTAATTCTTGTTTTGTGCAGGAAGAAAAATGTTATATGGCCCTTGAAGAATCAACTCTTAATGGAAAAATTGTGCAAATCAAAACGAATAAGTGGATACCTAATGGTGGATGTTCAAGACACATGACTCGTAATCCAGATATACTGAATGATATTATCTATAAAGATGGAGGTTTCGTTAATTTTGGAGACAACCCAAAAGGATATGTGATTGGCTTTGGCAATGCCGGTAACTCTAAAAATCCTACTATTTCTAATGTTTTATTAGTTAAGAATCTGAAACACAATCTACTTAGCATTAGTCAACTTTGCGATAAAGGATATAAAATTAAATTTGAAAAAGATAATGCCACGTCGAAGATAATAATTCAAATATTATATTTGAAGGAACTAGGAAGAAAAATATTTATATTCTTAGTACGAAAATCTCAAATGATAATCTATGTCTTTTGGCTAATTCAAGTGACCCTTGGATTGGGCATAAAAAATTTGGACATTTGAATTTTAGTCTCTTATCTAAAATTTCTAAACTTGATCTAATAAGTGGCCTCCCTATAATGAATTTTAAAATAGATAGTATATGTGATGCTTGTCAATTAGGAAAATCTAGGAAGAGTTCTTTCAAATTAAAAGATATGATCTCGACGTTAAAATCTCTTGAGTTACTTCATTTAGATTTATTTGGTCCATCTCAAATTCAATCAATAAATCACAGTAAATATGTCTTTTTGATTGTAGATGATTATTCTAGGTTTACAAGGACAATTTTTATGAAACATAAAAGTGATACTTTTGATTCATTTAAATTTTTTACAAAAAGACTTCAAAATCAACTTTCTTTAAAAATTATAACTATTTGAAGTGATCATGGTGGGAAATTTGAAATTGAAAATTATGAGAAATTTTGGAATAAAAAGGAAATAACTCATAATTTCTCTTTTCCAAGAACTCCACAACAAAACGGAGTGGTAGAACGAAAAAATAGGACAATTCAAGAGTGTGCTAGAATAATGCTTTCAGATAGTAATTTACCAAAACATTTTCGGGCTGAAGCAGTTGCTACAGCTTGCTACATTTTGAATAGAATATTAATTAGACTATTAACTAATAAAATGCCTTATGAACTTCTTTACATGAAAAAACCAAAGGTATAATATTTTAGAATCTTTGTAAGTAAATGTTTTATTCTAAATACCAAAGATAATTTAGATAAATTTGATCCTAAATCTGACAAAGGAAACCTTATCAGATATTCTAATAGAAGTAAAGCATACAGGGTTTTCACTTTAAAAACTAATACAATTGAACAAACAATGCATGTTTCGTTTGATGAAAAATTTCAAAGATGTTGAACAAATTAATGATGAAGAATATTTTTCTACACTAAATAATGAATCAATTGAAACAAATAATGAGCTCATTCATCCAAATAAAAATGTTAAGCTTTTAAAAGATCATCCTATAGAAAATATATTAAGAAATATTGAATCTGTTGTTAGAATTAGAAATCAACTAAATAACATGAGTAATGTAGCTTTCATATCATTTATTGAACCTAAAAATCCAAAGGAAGCATCATCTGATGATTCATGGATTCTGGCAACGCAAGAAGAACTGAATCAATTCATAAGAGATGATGCTTGGGAACTTGTTCCTAGACAGAGGATAAAACTGTAATAGGAACTAAATGGGAAGTGAACGAACTTGGTGAGGTCGTTAGAAATAAAGCTCAATTAGCCGCACAAGGTTATTGTCAAGAAGAAAGAATAGATTTTGATGAAACCATTGCACCCGTAGAAAGATTAGAAGCAATTAGAATTCTACTAGCCTTTGCGAATTATAATAATTTCAATTGGATTTTAAAAGTGCTTTTCTAAATGGAAAAGAGGAAGTTTATGTTGAACAACCCCCACTCTTTGAAGATGAAAAATTTTCAAACCATGTTTTCAAACTTAAAAAAGCTCTATATGGTCTGAAACAAGATCTAGAGCATGGTATGACAGACTAAGACCTTTTTTATTACAATCAAATTTTAAAATTGGTAAAGTAGATAATAGTCTTTGCATTAAAAGAAATAAAAATGATATCCAACTAGTACAAATATATGTAGATGATATTATTTTTGGATCAACTAATCATGAAATGAATAAAAAAATTTCTGAAATAATGACAAAGGAGTTTGAGAATGAGTCATATGGGTGAACTTACTTTCTTTTTAGGATTACAAATAAAATAATAAGATAATGGTATTTTTCTTAGTCAAGAAAAATATGCTAGGGATCTAGTTAGTAAATTTGGTATGACTACTGCGAGTGGAAAACCCACTCCATGGCAATCAGTGAAGACTTAAATAAAAAAGATCTTTCAAAAGATATAAATCAAAAACTATATAGGGGAATGATTGGATCGCTACTATATATCACTGCGAGTAGACCTGATATCATGCATAGTGTTTGTCTCTGTGCAAGATATCAATCTCAACCCAAAGAGACTCACTTAAAAGCTGTGAAACATATCATAAGATATGTTAAGCATACTTTTGACTATGGTTTATTTTACCCTAAAAATGATTTTTTAGATTTAATCTCTTATTGTGATGCTGACTATGCTGGTTGCAAATCTGACCCAAAAAGTACCCGTGGAACATGTCACTTTTTAGGCATTCTCTGGTTTCAGGGTTTAGTAGAAAGTAAAATACTATTTCTTTATCAACAATTGAAGCAGAATATATCTCGGCTGCTTTAGCTTGCTCTCAAGTCATTTATATGGAATAAACCTTAAAAAAATTTGGATTTACAATTTCAAAATCACCAATTTATTATGATAATACCGGTGCAATAAATTTATCTAAAAATCCTACTCATCATGCTAGGACTAAACATATTGATATCAGACATCATTTTATTAGAGATAGTATAAGTAAAGAGATTATTTCTCTAGAATTTATCAACTCCGAGAATCAAATTGTTGATATTTTAACCAAGCCCTTAAATCAATCTATATTTACTAAATTGAGAAGAGAATTAGGTATTTGTTCAATAACTGAGTTATAGAATATAGATAAACTAACATTTAAACAAAGGTATAAAAGAAAACCAAATTTTTTCATAGGTTTGTCGACATACCCAAACCACCCATGTTGACATACAACGGCAATTTTTGAAAATTAGATTTGCCCTCTAAAAATAATTTGGTAGTTATATAAACCTATGCATTTCAAATTTTTCTGTCTTCTCACTTCTCTTTCTCTGTATTACATTTCTTAAAACTTAAATTAATCGCCTCCTCCACAAAATAAAACCAAAGCGACACCATTTCTTTTCCTTCTCCTTATTCTGGTCTATTCAAATGCACTACACGGCACGTGTGATAAAGGTTGAAGAGTCTTTGGAGGATTCCATGCAAATGTTAACTGAACTACAAGTCGTGCAAATAATGATAGCAAAAGGACAAGAAAAGCAAGGCATAATTCTTCGGAATTTGCAAAAATTCCTAATGGACAATCATGCAAATCTTATTATGATTGAAGAAGATTCTCCCAACATTCAAGTTTATAACCCCTTAGAGCACAGCGAAGAGGAAGAAGAAGAAGATGATGATGAAGAAACACCTATGGAAGAAGAGGACAAGGTGGTCTGCATAGGCGAGGTTTGTTTTGACAAAGATGGGAATTTGGTTGAACAACGTGGAAAATTTTGTTTTCATTATCCAAAATTTTCGATTCACAATCTCCAATTGTCAAAAACACTCGTTAGTAGTGCTACTCTCTAATTTGTGTACTTAACATTTATTTGTGTGTCTATAATTCATAAAAATATTTAAATATAACATGGTATATAATAATAAATTCTATGTTGCTTATTATATTTCCTTATTACTATTTATTTTAGATAATATTAGATTAAGGGGGAGTTATATATATTAGTGTAGGATTAGCTTTTTTTGTTGATGATAAAGAGGGAGAATTATAAAGTAGAGTAATTAGACTAGTTAAGCTTAGATTAAGGGGGAGTTAGAATAGTTAGGCTTAGATTAAGGGGGAGTTATTAGGTTTAGGGGGAGTTATAGTAAAGGTGAAGTATATTTTATAAACATAGGTTGTCGTCATCAAAAAGGGGGAGATTGTTAGTCTTTGAGAAGAATGGTTTTGATGACAACAACCTTAGGACTTATTATAAAATATAAATGCTAACATTATAGTTTAGATATATTTGTATATGCAGGATATAAACATGCAGGTACCAATAATAAAGACTGTACAATATAAAGATACAAGACAGATGAATTTAAATATTAAAGATGTGAAGAACAATGACTCATGAGTATCAAGATATCAATAGTTCAAGATTTCAAAGTACAAGATAAGTATTGATTCTAGAATTATGTTAAAACTCCTTGAAAGCACTTACGTCTTTATTCGAAATTTATTCGTGGAATGGAATCCACTTCGAGCCTGTTAAAGAGATGGAACCCTAGTGGGATGGAACCCACGACAATATGTAGTGGAATAAATAGTGGTCCTATTTTGATATCCACTAATTTTATAAAAATGATTTTCAAAAATATATCCCTTGTTTTTAAAAAAAATGTTTTTAGAACATTCTTTTCAAAAATATATCTCTCCTGTTTGAAATACTTTAGCCTCAAAAATATCTTTATCATTTTTAAATATTTTGATTTCAAAAGTGTCCTTGATTTTAAACTATTTCTTGTTTAAATATTTACACTACAACAAAAATACCTTTTCGCAACTGCCAAAAACAGTTGCAATAGGTCTATTACAACGGACGGCCGCCAGTCTTAATATCCGGAGTTGTAGTAGAGTTGAATATTTTTACAACTATTGCCGACAGTTGCAGGAGCAGTTGTAAAAATGCTTTTTACAACTGCTTTTGAAAGTTGTGGCAAAGTCTATCGTAACTGTTGCATTGACAATTGTAATCGGTCTCTTTTGCAACTGCTAATAGCAGTTGCAACAATAAATTTTGCAACTGCTTTTGGCAGTTGTAATAGATTCATTTACAACTGTTATTGACAGTTGCAATAAATCTTTTTACAACTGCTACCAACAATTGCAATTCATCTTCCGACAACTGGCATTAACCATAAATTTCACAACATTATAATTAAAACCGATATTTCACTAATAATAACTACAATCGTTAACATTACTTGAAACAACATGAACCATTCACATTTAATAAAAGCTAAAACAATTCAATTTTACACCATTTTTGAATTCATAATTTTATTACAAAATATAATCAAATGCATAACATACGTCAATATAAATATAGATACGTACTAATTAAAAGAGATAAATTCCCCGAGCTAAGCAACAATCTTCCCAACCGCTTGTCCAATAGTACATACGTATGAAGTAGGTCTATATGGAATAGCTTAAGAATCCAGTTGAGTGCAATCTAGTTGGGTGCTTAAGAATCCAGTTGGGCCCAATAGTACAGACGTATGATGCAATATGAAGTAGAATATGAGTGCAATCTAGTTGAGTGCTTTCAAGCATAAGATCCTGCAATGTATACTCAGATTGTAACCGAATTATAATCAAGAGCTAATTATAACAACAGTATTCATATAATTAAGCCGAAAGGATGTCAAATGGGCAACTTGCATTGAACAAGAATATTACTATACTTACCAATCAACAAAAACATGTATGCCTATTTGTCTAAATGTAAATCCTTTCAAAGCTTTTCCAAAATCTAAAAAATCTAAAAAAAACAGGAACAAAATTTCACCTGGCCAACATAGAGAGTGGAGACTGATTATAGTGCATGCCATCATATATTGCCAACCCTGCTATCATGAAACAACTAGGTGAAATGATACAAGGAGAAAACTTAAATGGCTGTATTGTTTAATTCCCAATTATGTCAAGCAAATATTAAAATCATCACCATTTCAATGTTCGAGTGACTAGCTTATTTATAATTATAAAAAATATGCCATTAATGGAGCATTGATATACAAAATTTCCTGACTTCATTCAATTTGATTATACATTAAATATGTGTGGAAACCATTGATATTCATACTGTGTCAATCTTTTGGTCATGTTACATCCTACTGTGACAGGCACAGAAGTGAAACTGGAAATGAGAAATTCCAGAAAGATGAACCATTCAAAAATCAAATTCCCATATCAGTTCATAACAGTGATGCAAAAAGGTTTGAGGAACAACATAAAGCAAAAACTAGTGAGCAAGTATGGCAAAAGAAAAGTGAAAAAAGATAATGGCACTAGTGAAAAATCAAATATGGAGGAGCAAAATGTATGAATAAAGGGACATAATGCAAATGATAACAATAAACAATCTGCTGAAAGTAATGTAAAGAAAACCGACAATTTTGTTAATCTTAGAAACAATCCTTTTTCTCTAATGTAAGACTTGGAAAAGGGTGACTTCACTGACCATGTTATAACTGGTGATGCCAACCTCACTTTAGATAACAGCTTGCTTATCTCCTCCCCATCTCATACAAACATCAATTCACATGTCTCCATCAATCCTCCTCTTCAAACTAACTCTTCCCTTGTTCGATCTCTTCCTATCACTAATGATCTAACTACTGAAATTGAATCTCTTCCCTTCAAACATTCAATCTTCCCTATTCTTTCTCCCAGTTCTTCCTCTCTTATTCGTTCCATTTCCTTGGTGTATGGTCCAAACAAGCATTGAAATTATGCACGTTCTGAAAGTCCTTGTGCAAATCTTAAACCACGCAATTCTATCGTTCTTTTTCCTTATGAAAAATCTATAAATCAAACAAATCTTTCATCAAAATCCTCCTCTACCCACAAAGGATCTTCAATAAAAAATAAAAGAAAATGGAATAAAGATAAAAGCAAAGACATTCAATCTTGCTCCATTGATCTGGATGAGGGAAATGAATCTCTAATGCTCAATCTCTATCTCCTCTTCTAACCCTCCCAAATCCAACAAAAGGTTAACCAGGCAAGTATGCCAACAAAATCCAAAATTCATTATGATGGAAAGCATCGGTTTTTGGAATATCAGTGGTGCCCATGATGATATTAAAATTTAAGAAATTAAATATCTTATCCAGCCTAATCACTTGCAATTTATAGCTATATGTGAAACTAAATTGAATGAGATTCTCACTTCTAAGCTGCTGCTAGTATTGCACCTTCATGGTCCTATATTCATTTTTTGGATTTACCTACATATGGTCGTCTCCTAATTCTTTAGAATCCAAATGTTTTTCATATCTCCAACTACGCAATACATAGGCAATTCATTCACTATAATTCTACCTACTTACCCTTTAATCTCTCCTTCAACATCACATTCATATATGTAGACAACTCCAAGAATGCAAGACAAATTCTTTTCAACTCTCTCCCTTCTCATCAAATTGATCTTATCCCTTGGCTATGCCTTGGAGATTTTAATAGTATGCAATACTTAGCTTATAAATGTGGTGGAAACCCTTTGACGTTAGTTGACATTTCTCCTATCAAACTTGGCCTTAGCTTGTTTCCACTTTAACATGACCATAGCTTGTTTCCCACTTTTTCAGATCATTGCCCAATTGTTTTGACTTGGAGCATGGAAGAAATAAAAGGTCCTACTTGTTTTAATTTTTTAATTCATGAACTAAAGAACTTGATTTTTTGTCTACTATTGAATAGGTTTTGTGCCCCTTGGTCTATGGAAATCCTATGTTTGTATTTGAAAGAAAAACGAAGCTCACAAAAATAAAGCTGAAGGAATGGTCTAAAGATGGAAAAGGAAACCTTCTTTCAAATAAAATTAGAGAGGAACTTCAAAATGTTCAAAATCTGATGCAAGTTGATCCTTTTAACCTTGTTCAAGATATGTACCCGCATAGTAGAGGTTGACCTATATTGTGCTTGTGATTATATAATAGTAACATTTATATCGTATTAAATCATTTAATGAATTTAACATTTATTATTAATCATCATTCATATTTATAGTTGAATCCATATTACTTAGCACTCTAATATAATTTACACTAGTGCGATCTCTCTAATATAAATGACACTGGTATGAGACCACAAAACCAGTTTAGTTGAACATGTACAAGTCTAAGTACGTGTGGTTGATTGAAGATAACAGATGATTCACCCATTTGGTTCATGGAAACCATGCCTATGTCTGAAGTTATGGGGGACATGATATTATTACCTACAGGTCAAGTTCTTATAATAAATGGTGTGGGTAAAGGGACTGCAGGGTGGGAATATGCGCAGGACCCAGTATTAAGTCCTGTAACTTATAATCCAAATTCCATACCGAGTACACGTTTCCAAATCAACAATCTTCAAAAATTCCAAGATTATATCATCCTGGTGCAGTGTTAATTACAGATGGAAGAATTCTTGTCGATGGAAGTAATCTTCATGTCAGTTATGAGTTTTGGAATGTTCAGTACCCAACTGAATTTAGCTTAGAGACATTCTCCCCTGACTACTTGAATTTAGCATATTCAAATGTTCAACCAAAAATACTAGTGGAAAACTTTCCTATGGAGGTAAAATATGGTCAAAGGTTTGCATTGCAATTTACACTGGGAGTTTTTAGTGCTAAGGGTGTATGTGTATCGATCATTGCACCAGCATTCAGTACACATTTTTTCAATGAATCAACGAAGGTTGATTCTTGAAAATCCTGAAGTGTCTGTTTCGGGTGTTTGTGAAATTGCAGTGACGACATGAAAAAATGGATTTATGGAACCATCGGGTTATTATATGTTGTTCATTGTCAATACAGGAGTTCCTAGTGAAGGTATATGGGTATATATAAGTTAATCAGTTTTTAAACTGTAGCGATTCTTATATATTTTATTTAGTAAAATTATTAAAAGAAAAATTGGATTGAATTAAAAGGCTTGTGTGTAGAATCATTAAAGGTTAATTTGTGATATATAACATTTTATATTTTGTAAGTATTATATTTTAGAATGTTTTACTTGAAATTAGAGGAATATTAATTGTTAATATGACTACCTTTGAGAGTGATGGAAGTGGCTATTATAACATAAATTAATGTTGGTTCTATGAAGTATAAACTCAATTTACTTTCTTAACCTTCTTAACGAAATTTGAAGATTAATATTGATAAATGTGGATAGAGACTATTTAAGTACTTACATTAGGAAATGGTAAAGCATTGTATCAATAGCCATATTACGTAAATTGAAAATACATTTTTAATATGTAATCCGAACAATATGATCGCATAAACTTTTCTATCTTTTATAAACACTTGTAACGATGTACTTGTCTAAAATACATGTTATTTTCTACTCATTTCCTTTACCCTAAACTTAGATGCTATAAGAGATGTTGGATCCTATATCACTCATCACATTGACACTAATTTCTCAATACACCATAATCTTAGCAGATGAACATGATTAAATTTTGGTATAATAACATGGCTTCCCGACCTAATTGCTATTATCTAAATTTGCACAAACATTGTGGAAAATAAGGCAAAATATAGAACTGCTAACTATATGAAACTCTATGAATTTTGTATAATGTTGCAGCGTTAGGTAACGTGATAAGAAGATATGTCTATTTTTGGAATGTGACAAGTACACTCTTCTTATTTCCTCGAATAAAGAAATAAAACAATGTGTTGATAGACTATAAACATTAAAGCTAATAAACAAAAAAAAGAGCATATAATATCCCCTACAAGTATTGAATAAACAAATGAAGCAGGGGATATGATTACTATGATGACTTCTGATATAGCACAGTAATGAATCATATACGAAACTGGAGATTTTTACCTCTCTGATGTTAGACGCAGTGACTCAAATACTTGGTGGTTTACTCGAGCAACTTTGGTGCATCCACCATATCTGCAGACTACATGTACAATATGATTTAGAGTAAGTTATATCTGAAAGCAAGAAAAACCAAATTTCATGCAGTAATTCATATATGGGAAGAAATGAATGATCCCAGTGAATCACGAATTTGAACCTAATGGCCCTTTGTTCTACTATGCAAAAACCCCTACATTAGAATCACTCATTATAGCAAATCCCAAGTTGCGCAGGTCATACGTAACAGGTCATACATACTCACTAAATTACACCTAAAATTTAATAATAACAACACAATAAGATCCCCTTATTAGGAAAACACTACCAAACCTAGCTTATCATAATCAAATTCCCGTCAAGAAGCACAGTTCGCATAGACTGAATAGGGTAGGGATGAACTCATCAAATTCACATTTTCAATTCAGATACCTTCTAATTATTGAATGATTCACATCTTTATTCATTGCAGTGACAACAACCTAAACCATGCACAGAGCATTTACACATAATACACTATCAACTACTCCCACTTTGGGATTAAAACTTATGCTTAACACTAATCATCCTAAAAGATCACCACTATCATCCAAAACTTGACTTTTAACAATCTTTCCAACGCCTAAATTCAAAAGTAAATATAAAAAACACACAAAACACTATATCATAAAAACTAGAAGCATAAACATACTTAAATTTGACAAGTTTTAGAAAGCTTCGAATATTTAAGATAAATTTTTTGAAGTTGTAAAGAACTTAAAGTTTAATTTTTTTTATTCTGAAATATTCTATTTTTGAAAATTGAAACCTGTAAAAAAAAGTTGATTCCTACCTGTAAAACTGAAACTTGTAAAATTGAAACCTGTTATTCCGAAATTTTAGATTCCTACCTTTGATTGTTAACTCCTTAGCCGAGAAGTTTACCCTAATTAGTTTGCAAAGCTGTATAACAAACTAATTATTTTAAAACATTATTAAGCATAGATTCAGGATATTTGAAAACATCATCCAGATAAAATTAATCAACTGTATAACCAACCGTAGGCAGACCAGATTCGTCTTGGTGTAAAATAAATTAATACTAATCAAATTAATCAACCCTAAAAAATGAAATTAAAATCAACAGATTAAAAAAGAATGAGAAAGATCAAACCTATGAGCAATAGCACGAGCGAGTACAAGCGATGAGCACGAACGATCTAGCTAGGAGCGATAGGGGCCTACGATCGGCGACGACGATGATTTAGGGATTTTTGGATCTGTGACTAAATTATTACAAGTGAGGAAAACAATTTTTTTTACTGGTTTAGATTTGTTTTGGCATCTAGGTTAAGAGAAAAAGGAAAGGAGCGATTTATTTTTTAGGTTTGGGCGGCCGAAGAAATGAATGTTGGGAGATTGAGAGTCCCCTGTGTGATGAAATATAATATTTGTTACAACTGTTAAAAACAGTTGTTATAAAAAAATATTACAACTGCTATACAAATATGATTATTATAAGTGTCATTATTACAACTGCTGAAATAAAACAGTTGTTACAAAATACCTATTACAACTGCTGAAATAAAATAGTTGTTAAAAAATACCTATTACAACTGTCAATTTTTGTTAGTTGTAAATGAAATGTTGTAATATGGTTGTTTTGTTGTAGTGTTAGCTTTTAAATATTTATACACTCGTATTTTAAATCATTTTATAGATTAAGATTATATATTAAAAATTACATTCTAAACTCTTTTATATAACTATATTCAAGTATATTTATAAAAGTTTAGAAATTGCTTTGAAAAATTATAAAATCCAATTTTATTAAGAAAATCAAAAATCACCATTTTTGCCTAGAGCATGTCGACATACTCCTACCCCCATGTTGACATGGTGCCCGTTAATTTTCAATTTTCAAATTTTCAAAAGAAGTGTCTATTCGTCATATCCTTTCACGAATAGATATGGCTGTTAATCTCTATAAATACCAGACTTTCCAAATGAATTTTGACTTTTATTTTCATTCACTTTTTCTCCTCTTTATCTTCCACATTTATTCTAAAGAATCCCAAACCATACTCTGACGAAATACTAAGTGAATCAAACTTGATTATCACTTGTTTGATTCTCTGCCACTCTCTCCAATAAGATCTCAGTGATATTCAGAGTTATAGGATTATTTGTACATCAAACCATTGAGTAAAATGTGCGGTTGAGCCTTGAAATCAATTGGGTGTGATTGTTGCGCCGAAAATCAATTAGGTGATCTTATGGCCTAGTAAGTCTAGAGAGTTTGCCCTAGACTCGAATATAGGAGGGTGTACCTCGTGGCCTTGAAATCGAGGGTATAATCTGGGAGATTATTTTGAAAAGAAATCCGTACAATTGTGCGGGACTGGATGTAGGGTAACTCCGAGCTAGTATAAAATCCTGGCATGTACTTTCCTTACAGCTTTTATTTATTATTTGCATCTGTGTCTGATTCTGTAATTATATCTTTGTCTGTGTATTGCATTTGTTGGTGATTAAATTACTTAAGTTTTAAAAAGATTGAGTAAATGCACAAAACACTATTCACCCCCCTTTAGTGTTATTCTAGCCTTAAGATCCGTAATCCACATTTCTGACACCATATATTTCCTATATTCGGAACACACAATCTTTCTTTCTTTCTCGACCACCCATTTTGGTCAAGACTGAATTCCTTCAAGTCATCGCTCTCTGTTCCATCCCTTAACTTCTTGATCCATTCAACTAATACTAGATCCTCCATCTGTTTAGAAGCAACATTTTCAAACATAATTTGTCGAACTTCTAAACATGACAACATAGCAGTATCCTTACCAGATCTAGCTTTAGATCTCCACTGTACTCTACATGTCGTCAATGCTTCCAAAATTTTCCACTCAAGTATCATTGCCAACACTACAATTCGATGCTTTCTGCTAAGCACATCCACAACCATATTGCCTTTTCCCGGTGTACTCAATTCCAAAGTCATAAGCAGCTATAAACTCTAACAATCTTTGTTGTCTCATGTTCATCTCCTTCTGAGAGAATAAATACATCAATGACGTATGATCTATATATAGCCCAAACCGCTCTTTCAAAAGGTAATGTCTCCATACTTTCAATGCAAAAATCACCACAGCTAATTCAAAATCATACGTTGGATATCTAACCTCATGCGATCTAAGTAGTCGAGAAGCGTAGAAAATCACTTTACCTCTCTGCATTAACACGGCTCCCAATCCAGTTCCACATGCATCTGTATATACTACTAAGTCCAGATTCCCTTCCGAAAAAACTACTACAGGTGCATTGGTCAATAAGTGTTTCAAGCTCTAGAATGCTTCCTCATACTTATCGGTCTACATAAACTTCACACTTTTTCTTTTAGCTTGGTCATCATTGCTGCTACCATGAAAATTCCTTAATGAACCTCCTATAATATCCAGCCAATCCAAGAAAATTCTTTATCTCAATCACTATCTTGGGCCTCTTCCAATTATTCACCGCTTTAATCTTAGTCGGCACTACAGACAACCTTGTCTTTGAGACTACATGACTAAGAAACTTCACTCCCTTCTTCCAGAAATGACACTTCGAAAACTTTACCTTCAACTGATTCTGTCTCAGTGTCTCAAGCATCAGTCTAAGATGAACTTCATGCTCCCTTTCATCTCTAGAGTATATCAAAATATCATCTATGTAAACCAAAACAAACCTATCCAAGTGTTCTCAAAAAATTCGGTTCATCAAATCCATAAAGAATTCTGGTGCATTAGTTAGTACGAACAATATCACTAACCATTCGTACGATCCATATCTAGTTCTAAACACCGTCAAAGGAATACTATCCTCTGGTACTCTAAGCTGATGGAAACCTGTTTCTAAATCCAACTGAGAAAATACCTTGGCTCCACTCAACTAATCAAACAAATCGTCAGTTCTATGCAACGGATATCGATTCTTTATCGTCTGCTCATTTAACTTACGATAATCGAAACATAACCTCAATGGTCCGTCCATCTTCTTGGAAATACTGCGGTTTCTACCCAAGGAGAACTATTTGGGCTAATAAAATTCTTGCCTTCCAGATCCACCAACAACACCATTAGCCCACTCATCTCGGTAGGTGTCATCTTGTTTGGCAGTCTACTCATCGGTTCTGCTCCAGGTATTGAATCTATCTGAAACTTCAATGGCTCGTTTCAGTGGCAATCCTACTTAGGTTCAAAAACATCCACAAATTCTCTAACCATGAAAACTCAATTCAACTCATCTTCTGTCTCCACAACACCCAACAAAGCATTCACCTCACGATGGTCACACTTCATCCCAAGTATCACATGCCGTCCTATCGGATTTGCAACCATTATGGAACTAACTAAGCATGAGGGTTCTAGGTTAAGCTTATCTACCAAACAATGAGATGCATAAGAATGCGTTGCACTAGTATCAAACAGAATGCTAACAGACATACTATGGATCTAAAGCGTGCCTCCTAACACCGCCTTTCCTTTTTCCTCTGTCGTTGGCGTTGAAGTAGCTGGCTCCAATGCAAATACTTCTCCCTTCCATCCATAGCAGGCTCTTCGCACTGGTTCTTATAATGACCAATCTGATCATAGTTGAATCATCTAATATTCTTCTTCCCGATCACTTCTTTCGCCTTTCCAGTACGACATTCATTAGCAAAATATCCCTTCTTATTGCACTTGAAGCAAACAACCTATGACTTTCCTTTCTTCGCAACTCCACCTTTCTGAGCACCCTTCTTATGAAAGAACTTCCTTTTCTGAATCTGCCCCACCTGGACTTCCTTTGCCTTGTTTCTCTCCAGATTAGTAAGCATTTCTTCATGTCTTAAATCCATCTCAACTATGACATCACAAGGATCCCTAATATGAGGTAATGTAGACTTGGCCAGCTTAGGCTTCAATCTCCTTATGAACTTCTCGTTCCTCTTAATCAAAGTATCAACAGTGCCATACTCATACCTAATCAACTCCTCAAACCTTATGGCATACTCCAATACGGTCATCTTTCCTTGCTCCAACTCAACAAACTTTCTAATCAAGGTAAACTTAGCTATAACAGACATGAATCTCTACTTGAACCTCCTCTTAAACTCAGCATATGTCATCGTCTCTTCATCTACTCCAACTGTCACACTATTTCACTAGTATTAGGCTGCTTCTTGAAGCTATCTCGAAGCGAGCCTTCTCATCTACTCATCATTCAGCCCTAATTCTACAAAGATCCTCTCACAATGCAGCAACCAGTTTTCTACTTCAATAGCATCTTCAGTTCCTATAAATGCCCTTCCTCCAAGCCTAACATAATCTCTACTCAGAATAGCATAATTGTTCACCACCGAAACTTCCTGAACTCCTCCTACAGCATTTCCTCCAACCACTGCAGCACAACTCCCGCCTGCATCATATTGACAAAGAACTAATACATAGTTCCCATGTCAACTTGCCGGACTCCAGCACCAACATTTCAAACTTGTGCCTTACCTGGGTTTCTCCTGGTATTTGGTCTACCATTTCTATCTGTTGTAGTGCTTCACCTAAGGTTATATCTTCCACTTATAACATCCCTGTTTTTATTTAAGCCTCGTGAGATATAGAAGAATAACATAAGAGAGATAGGAAACTAGAGATATAGCATATACTTATGTATAGTAAATATAAGTATGTTACTATAACGTTATCCCATACCCGGTCTCATCTCTAATATCTTAGGATTATTTTTTTCAAAAATCATTTATTTTAAATTTTATCATAAACCTATGCTCTAATACCAAGTAGTAACATCCCATATCTGGCCCGAAGCTAAGCACTACAGATGCTATTAGTATTAAATTCCAGTGACCAAATACGGTAATATTAATGGTATCTATAATATCAGAAGCATTTGAGTATGAAATAAAATCATCACAGATTCAAACATTTTTCTGATTACATTCCAAAACAACTTTTCATATTTAAGTTACTGTAACGACCCGGAAAATTTTAACAATTTTAATTGATTCTATAACGTATTTAATTGAATATTTGTGAAATCTTATAATAATTGAATTTTTAAATAAAATTTTTATATATTTAGAATACGTATATTTAAATATAGCAGATTGTAAATTTTCAAATAATTTTATGGAAGTTTATTTAATTGAGATAACGTGCTGTCCAATTCAAGCTATTAATTGCTTTAATTGATTTCTGAATCAGTGCGTAACGGTTTCTTTTTACTACCGTTAAAGATTTCTATTGCTTAATACTTTTCCAATTCAGGTAGACTTTTCCATTCGTAACCATTAATAAATTTGAGATCATCGACCTTGCTTTTATTATTCCTTGTAGTTTCGTGCACTGACTTTACCTTTCCCACTACCCATAATTTTCTCTATACGTTTCTTTTGCAATTGAAGCGTATATTTATATTTATGGTGGTGCGTTTATTCTGGTCTCTCTTTATTTTTGTTTTTAACGCTTGAAAGAATCTCAAATCATCAAGCTAGTAGCATCCGTTCCTTCCCTCGCTTTCATAAGGCCTATAATATATAAACCACTTGCTTATAGATCCGAACACAACTTTGTCATCAAATTTAATGTGCCTTCCTCTCCCTATTATTTCGGTTCCAACCTTCCTAGTAAATGGCTTTAATAAATTTTGGCTAAATCATAGCTACGGACTTTTCAAATTTCTTTCATTTTATATTTATTTCCAATTCCTTCATTTGCTTCAAAATTTTTGAACGTGCCTAATCATCTCAGCATGTATATATAATGTAAGCCTACCTTTCCTTGGAAAGTTATTACTCACAAAATTTCCTGATTTCTTTCCTTTTATTTATTTTTATATCCTTGACTTTCAAAACTCATTATGTGTTGTACAAACAAACAAAAATTTATTGCTTTAAGTGTATAGCTAAATCAACTATTGACCGTTACAATTACTTTTATTTGTATATTCATTTCAATTTATTACTTAAATAACGTTTTGATGAATTAATGGACAGCTTTACGTTTCTTTTGCTTTTGAAAACTTTATATTTATAGTGTACGTTTCTTTTGCATTTCAAAAATTTGAAACATGCTGCCCCATTTAAGCCATTAATTGTTTTAATTATTTTTCTTAATCGACATATAACCGTTGCTTTTTATTATTCCTGGATTTACATCCATACTTTAATCTCTGTTGTTCCATTTATTTCATTTGAAATCTAAATTTATTTACCATTCATTTATACGCCTCTTTCTCTTCCTCTTTTTACGTTATTTCCCTGCTTGCAAGATCTGTTGCCATTCCCGTATTTATTTCTTTCCTTTTTGAAATTTAAAACGTATACGTTTTACATTTATTTATTTCTAAACCATCCATTGCCTTTCCTTTAAATCAATCCATTCTCTTCTTATTTGTTTTAATTTATTTCCTCTTTTCACCAACACTCAATCTTTATACATATTTGTTTTAATTCATTTTCTCTATTCATGTGCACTCAATCTTTATACATATTTGTTTTAATTTATTTTCTCTTTTCACCAGCATTCAATGTTTATATACATATTTGTTTCATTTTATTTCCTCTGTTCACCAGCATTTAATCTTTATATATTTGTTTTAATTTATTTCCTCTTTCTTTTTTTTCTTTTTTTTCTTCCTTAAATTATAGGAATAAATTCCTAAATTTCCTCTAGCCATTACTATCTTTATTTCTTGCCACTTTAAACAAAATTTCTTTCCACTCTATCAATGTGAGGCTTCTCTTATAAATACAAATCACTCGTACATACCCTACTCCATATCAATAGATCTTCATCTCCTCTCTTGCGTGTGAAGCTTCTTCTGTAGGTAAATGGCTGCACTAATTTTTTTTCTTCTTATTTCTTTTCTTTTTCTTCTTCTTTTTCATCCTTTTCTTTTGTTTTATTATTGTTTATATTGCTTTTGCTTTTCCTTTATTTTAAGCATAACATGCTTCAAGTATATATTTTACATTATAAATATGTTTATATAGTGCAGCGCAAGTATACATTAAATTTAAAGTTATAAACATTTGCATTTGTTCTATGGTTAGTTTTATATGAGTATTTATTGAAATTTTTATAGTCTGACTTTTGAATATACATTGGGTTATTTCATACTGTTTATATATAATATAAGATGTTTAGCAGTCTGCATATATGTTACAGCATGTAAGATTTTTATAAAAAAAAAGAAAGGTGTTAATTTTATATTGTATTGTTTATAAAAAGGTGTTAATTTTATAATATGTACATTGTGGGACAGTATACATTTATAAACATATTAATATACAGTAAGTTATAAAACATAAGTTTGATATATAGGTAGAGTTTGCATGGGTTTAAATTTCCTTCTGTTGTTTAAAATATAGTTGTAGAGTTATAAAATTTTGGGGAGAATATATAGTATAATATATTTTAAGTTAGTTTGTGTGTCTGTCCAGAGATGAATTATTATACAAATATAGTTTTATAAGATTTAAGATTTGTTGTTTTAAAATGTAAGTTTACACTAGTGATTATATGGGTTAAAATTTGACATTGATATTTTTAAGATGATAAAGAAAGTTTAATGTAAGTGTTAACATGTAAGAAATGCCTGAAGCCTGTTTTAATATTAAAGAAAGTACTGGAATTTAAATTGTTAAATTAAGTTGGAGCTGTGCTCTCGCCCTTCTCTTTCTTATAAATATTTTGCAAAAGGTAAATTTATATCAAGTATAAGGTGTGTAGTGTTTCAGCAAATCAAGGATAGTCGATATTGGTCTTAACAATAATAATGTGGAATGTTGACTTAAATGTTGATTTAAATATGATTATAAAAAAAATTATGTTAATATTGGTTTTAAACATAGTTTTGCAGTTTTCTATTATTTGCATTTGTTTGAAAACGTATGTATGTATATGTAATTTTAATGCGATTCAAAACTAATATTGGTTAAGAGAGTAATATAATAGAATAATATTTGTATTTCATTTCGGTCTACATACAGCAGTTTTTGATCTATTTTCATCGATCTCTATTTATCAGTTGTCCATCGTATTCGTGCCAATCTTGCTTCGCTTTGAAATTTTTGTTTGGATTTGTTCGATGTCTAGATCGTGATCCAGCGTAGCTCAATTCTTTGTCCAATCTATCTAGCCTCGAAAGGTGAGCAATCACTCACGATTTAATATTCTTATATTTATTAAATTTGATTTCAATTGAAACGACAATTGAAATATGTTGTTATTAGTTATTTAAATTGCTTATATGCTATTATTTGTAACTGTTCACCTGTGGGATATGACACCATATCCTGTTGTTTATATTATACTGTTATTGATGATATATGCCTGTTATATTATTATTATATGTTATCACTCTGCAAGTTCCCTGTAGTTTAGAATTCACTATGGGTTGAAATGATACATACCCGAATGGACTTTAGAATAGGAGAATTTCGTTATGAGTTGAAATGATAGACCCAAGCGATTTTCATTTAATTGAATTTGGGATTACGGGTTGAAATGATATCCACCCGTATATATTTAGTGTACGGTTTGAAATGATAAATATCCGTAGCACTTGACCATATGATAGGAAATATATACAGACACCGTTGGTCCATATATATAAAAATATTTTGAAATAAATTCATTGTTTTGGAATGAAATATATGGTCTTAATAAATATTAATTCTTAAATTATTATATATAAAGGGTAATGATATATATATAGATTTAATAATATTTAATTCGATTAAGATTGATTTAATACATAAATTATGTTAATTATTTAGGTAAATTATAGTTCAAATAGATTTTTGCAATAATTGGGATAAATTAAGATTGGGAGATAAATTTGAGTTTATTAAAAATGGTATTTAAATAAGGATTTATTTAATTAAATCAATTTGAAATTTTGAATGGGAAATTTAAGGGTATGATTTTGTAACTGGATTTTTGATGTAAGTGATTTAATGAATATTTCACGTTTAAATATATTAAAGAAAATATTGAGTAAAATGTAATTAAGGTTACTTAAATGATATTGAATCTAATGAGGGATTATTTTAAGACTAGATAATAATGAGGTTAAATCGAGATCTATATGGAACTATTAAATTGAACATTTAATTGAATATTAAAGCTTTGAACTATATTGGGATTTGAATGGTTTATTTTGAGATTCGGATATGTATTTGAAATCAGTATAGTTGAATTTATTATTTAGAAACTAAATTGATTAAAAAGTTAGTTTGAAACGTTGAATACTTAAAGTTTTGAAATATATTGAATATAAAGGGTATTTTGTGATTTCAAATCCGAATTTGAGATCGATAAAATTGAAGTGGTTATTTTAGAAATTGAGTTGAATTTAAATTAATAAATTGAGATTGAAATAGATTTAAATGGGGTGGTCGGGTTGATGTTAAACGATTTGTTAAGTTGAGGGAATTGAAATTTCTTTACTGTACAAATTATTTAATATATAAAAATACTATTTGGGAAGTATAGAGATATTTGAAGTGAAAATGATATTTGGTTTTGAAGTATAAATTAAGTTGAAAAGACTACGGTGTTATAGTGTATATTTCTACCTTGTAGATAGTTCTATGGACCCTTAGAGGATGGTTATCCCAAACATCCTTTAAGTTAATTGTATTTCAGTTGATATTTCACTTGAGTTGGATTTATTTAGATAAGAATGTTAATCCTGACTCGAGTGTTTTGTGTTTTGCTTTACGCTCGGGTCAGACTGAGTGATACAGCATTTGAGACTCACCTTCGAAGTTGGAGTTTGCTTGAAGATCCAGCTATCTATCCTTTCAGTCATCTAGTTGATTGGTCCAGAGAAGTCTTCCGCACGTACTGGAGACTTCACTGTATTTGAGATATTCTATTGTACTTTATCTCTAACTCTGATTTTTTTTATAGCAGCTTCATGAACTACTATCTATTTATTCCGCTGCGTATTTTTGTACTACTCTGTATCTGTGATTCTGTGTTTGATTTATTTACTGTATATGTTGGGTTTTGCAAAATTTTAATTAACAATATGATATTTTGAGCAATTCAAGTCCGACATCTGCGGATGCGAATGGTTGAAAATAGCAGGTCGTTACAGTTACATAATCCCAAACGTTTCCCAAGTTCAGATCAAATATAATTATTACAAAAACACCAAGAGCGACATATTAAGATGCCCCATTAGTTAACCAAGTACTAAATGTTAGTCCGTGAGATGATGGTTTTGATGAAAACAACCTTAGAATAAGATTATAAAATATAAATACAAACATTATAGTTTACATATATATGTATATGCAGGATTTAAGCATGCATGTACCAAGAATGAAGACTGTACATTATAGAGATTCAAGACATCAAGATTGAAGACTCATGAGTATCAAGATTATCAAAAGTTCAAGATTTCAATAATATGTATTTTAATTAGTTAAAACTCCTAGAAAAGCACTGGCATCTTAAAATCCAATTTATTCGTGGAATGGAATCCACTTCGAGACCGTTAAAGGGATGGAACCCTAAGTAGGATGGAACCTACGAAAAATCTAGTGGAACATTGTTTTGTATCCACTAACTTTTATTCAAAATGTTTTACAAAATTATATCTTGTTTTCAAAATGTTTTCAAAATATTCCTTTTAAAAGAATCAAAAATATCTATCCTGGTTTTAAAATTTTTTTTTAGCCTTAAAATAATCTTTATTTTCAAAATTAAATTATCCTTGGTTTTTAAACTATTTTTTCACAATAATATATTTAACTTTTAATATTCATACTTTGATTTAAATATAAAATTATAGTAAAATTTTATACATACCAAAATATTATTCTCCATATTTATTTATGTACTTTAACTATAGTTAAGTATATTTATAAAGTTTAAAATAGTTTTAATATAAGATAGAAGTTATTTTCAAAGAAAAACAAATCACCAAAATTTCCTTCGGCGTGTCGACATCCTCAAGTACCCCATGTTGATATGGTAGCAGTTTATTTCAAAATTTTGAATTTCAAAGGAAGTGTCTATTCGTCATATCCTTTCACGAATGAACATGACTATTGTTCTACTATAAATAGGGGTAGTTTTGAACGAATTAACAACCATATTTTTTCAGATTTCACTTCTCTTCTTCTTCCACATTTCTTTATACACATTCTTACCATTAATCTGCCGAAATCAACATTGAATCTAACTACGTCATTTCTGGTTTGATTCTCTATCACTATCTCTATAAGATATCAGTGCTATTCAGAGTTATAGACTTCTTTGTAATCAATTTAGCAAGAAAAGGTGTGATTGCAGCCTTGGAAATCAATCAAGTGAGAAAAGGTGTGATTGTAGCCTTGGAAATCAATTGGGTGAACTTTTTGCCCCTGAAATCAAGTATCTCTACCAAGAGGATTGTGACTCTAGAGTGGTGTACCTCGTGGCCTTGAAATCGAGGGTGTAATTGTACAATTTCTTTTGAAAGGAAATCTGTACTTGTATGCGGGACTGGATGTAGGGTAACTCTGAACCAATATAAAATTCGGTGTGTTCTTTCCTTTATTGCTTTTACTTTATTTCTACATCTGTGTTTGATTCTGTGATCATATCTGTGTCTGAATATTGCATACATTTGTGTTCAAATTAACATAAACTCAAAAAAATTTAGTAATTCCTTAAAACACTATTCACCCCCCACTAGTGTTAATCCTAGCCTTAAGATCCGTATTCTGCATTTCTCACAATAAATAGTCATAACTGACTTAATACAACATAGTAGAATAAAACAAACAAAACAACTCCTACATACCTTGCCATCAGCCACTTGCTCGTCTTCGGAAGCTTTATTCGTCAACCTACTAAAACCTGTAAATCCTCAACCCTTGGTTTACTCAAATCAATTTGGAGCATCCGAGAGTTTAAGGGGAAAAACATAAACTTTGAGTTAGACATAAATCCTTGTGTGAAAAATACAATGCATCTTGGTTATGTGATATTAAGTGAGACCACGCCACTTAGCGGAACCGGTTTCCCCTCACTTATATCCTTTTAAAACATATGTTTTGCAAATCATAATGATGAAACCAAAACTGGTTAAAAATATAAAGTATTATCATGTAAACATATATATGAGGTAACAAATGAACTATTTGTCCGAACATTTTAATTTTGTTCTCACTACTAAAATTTAGCTGACACGGGCTTGCTAGACAATATAAACAACTAATCTAGCATCTATTAGATACTCCTCTTCTAGACGGTTTGTCTCTGACTTACTTTCTCCAAGTCAATTGATCCTAATGGTTCTGCGGGCTCACCAATAACCAACCTTTGTACAAATATATTCTTTCTGTGTGTAACATCATTTTAGTCTTACATGTGACAAAGCCCTACACTCTGAAATTTGGAATAAACTAGTTAGGGGCTAATAGTTAATGTATATGGTGCGACCCCATACCGGTCTCATCAGGTATATAAATATCCAAGTCATTTTACTTAGGGTAATCTTCCCTTAAATTTTCCTTGAAAACCTTTTCTTCTCAAAGGGATTTAAACCTTTAAATCATACTTTAAACAATGAAAATAAATTCTATGCTTTACTCAAATCAGCTTATCATGTTATATATATACTTTACACAAATCTTTGTTGGTGATAACATTGTAAACCTTTGAAAGCACACATTTTGATCCTTTTGAAAGTATCCCTTTCAAAACAAAGTAAACCTTTTATAACCTAGGCCGAAAGACCAAAACATTCCTTCTGAAACAATTCGCATAAACCTTTTAAAATAATTGAAAAAAATTCCTTCGATAGCCTTTAAACCCAGACATCCTATCTATAAAACACTTAAACATTGCCTTTCAAAAACGTTGGAAAACCTTTCCTTTCAAACCTTTTGAAACTACTGGGGAACCACCCCTTCGAAACCTTCATTAAAACCTTTCAAAAGAATTAAGACATCGAACTTTTCGAAACCGTTTGGGTTCAAATAAAACATGTGGAAATCCTTTCGAAACTATTTAAAACTATCTCCTTCGAAACCTTTGGGTACTACTTTCAACAGAACAAAAGGGTCATGAAACATTTAAGTCGAAAGCACTCTTTCGAAAGCATTTCCTAAGTAAAGAGGTGATGGTGTCTAAACCAACCCTTCGAAAGCACCGGAGAAGCGACTTAGGTTCTAAAACAAAGAAACCATTTCGAAGGCATTGCTTCGAAAGGTAAGATATAACAGCTAGGGGTTTCGCCCCCTTCGAAAGCATTTACTTAAAACAAAAGGTGCAACCACTTTCGAAACCTTTCCGTTAAAACATTTGATTCTATTGAAAGCCAACCAAATCGAAAGCATTCTTTTTGAAAGCAAAGCAGGCACATTTACATTTCAAAACAAAGTAATGCTTCAACCCCATCAGAGTCCCATGTTTCAACCCAGTTCCTCCCGCCTATGTCTAACTCGCTGCATACCAAGTTTTGATATCATGCACATTGGTTTCGTTGGTGATGGAGGCTGAAGAATCCAGGCGGATGCAGGATGCCGAAAGTGATGAAACATGTATAAAACATGTTTAAACTGATTTTTATCTTTAAAAGTAATCTTTTCAACTAACTTGCCTTGTTTGTCAAAATATGATTGGTTGCAAATTTTCTTTTCCAAAAGCACTGCAGAAATTTTAAAATTAAACAATTTAAACAATTTACAAAATACTCTTTCTCCTTTTATAAATATACCAAAACATTTAAGTCTCATACCTAAAATAATTTTATATATCTATTAAAACTCTTAGGAAAATTCTATAAAAATTCCAAAAAATCAAATTTAATATGTTTTCGAACATATGATAATTTCATACCCAAAACATATATTATTTAACCATAAATAATTTTTAAACCCAAATAATCAATTTTCTCGCTAGAAAATTAATATTAAATCCATATTAATTCAAAATTTATGACAATTGAAACTCATCTCTAAATTATCATTTCTAAATTATCATTTCTAATCTAAATCTAAAATTGCAAGGTATTTGGATGTTATTTAATTAGGTTTTCACATCAAAGCATATCATAAAAGCTATATGAATAAGCATAAATCATCAACATGCATGTTAAACATTTTATCTTCACAAACATGGCTAAACTTTGCAAGATAAATCGAGTTTGACCTGAAACCAAAAATAATCAGAAAACATGAGATGTAGTCATTATTCTCCTTAGCTTTGATATTAAGGAGTTTGAGATTTGAACGGTTAAATGTTGATTTGCTTCTTCCTTTAGCTTTTCTTGCTCTTTTATCTTCTAATGGTGGCTGACCTCTATTTTAAATTTTGGATTATGAAATGAACATGTAGTATGAGATACATGAGGGTTTATGGTGTATGGTTATGTCTCATTCCTATTTTACCCCTTCTCTAGTTCATTTTAACTCATCTTTAGTTCATTTTTTAACATGGCATGGCTACTCCTTATTAATCAAAAATCCCAATTCCCTAATGATCACATTATTTTATTTTATTTAGCTAATTAAATATCCTAAATAATTTTAATGAAAATCAGGGTTGTTACAACATGCTAAAGTTTTATAGGAGAGATTACGTTACATTTCTAAGTTGATCTGTTATGGTTTATATTAATTAGTATGTCATTTGTCAAGAAATAATTTATTATAAATTTACTAAGTAAACTAAATAATAGTTGGATATGTTTTTATGCTCATTAGAACTAATTAATATATTTTTATAGTAAGATTTTCACTAAACTTTGCACATGTTCCCAGATCCTAAGGAAGATGCTTGAATTTTTTTAGGACTCTTGTAATGGTATTAGGACATACATATCATGTATCCACAATCTTTAGTGTTTGCAACAGAAAGTGGTATCCATAAACAGTGAATAACGTAATATTGATTATATCATATATAACCCAAAACATTATAATAATTGCTCCTAAGTGTCATTGTGACCTCCAATGTGCTTAATAAATCATAGAGAAGATTACGCCCCATGGCCTATCATTTCGTAATGCACAAGTACAAATATACGACTCTTAAGTGTGCTCAATAAAGTCATATTGTTTCTCTTACTTATCTTGGGACACATAAGGCTTCACTAGAAAATGTGGACAACTTGAATGTGCTCAACAGCCATCGATATACCCTAGTATACATCAATTTGTGTGCATGTAATTGAGAACAATTGTTTTTATTATAGATTTATGATTTATAGAATGAAACCAATTGTTATACATAATAAGGGATGATAAGTGCATAACATCCTATGACATGCCATAACTTGATATAGTATACACATTCCTTACATCTTAAATTGTTTATTTTTTTGTATTACTTAAATACAACTTTAACTCATTGAAAGATATTGTTTAATTTAGTAAAGTTATAACTTATATTTTATTTCAAACAATTTTGAGATTAAACTTATAACATTTATAGTTTATTTCTTTTAAATTAAAAAAATTATGAATTTATTTTAATTTATTATAACAATTTATAATAGTATTTTTAAACTCATTTGAATTTAATTTTAAATTCAAACAATATTAAATTAATTATTATAGCATTTATAATTTAATTTAAGTTTAAATTTAATCATTTTTTAATTTATATTCAATTCAAGTTTATAACAATATTAGATTTATGTTTATAACTTTATAAATATTAATCTGAAATTGAAACTACTTCAAAATTCAAATTTAACATATACAATTCAAACATAAAAACAATTTTAAATTTTTATTAATATTTAATTCAAATCGTATTTGAATCAAACCAAGGTATAAATAATTTGGGCCTTACACTTAAGCCATACTTGACCCTATTGACATACCACCTTGACAAGCCAGGTAAGGGCTCGAAGTATGGACTTTTAATGTTCACAAGAATGTTTCATAAATGGAGTATCATTCTTCTTAGTTAAACATATTTTTCTACCCTCGTAAGTGAATCGACATCTCTTTCTTAAATCATCTTAACATGGAACATTTAACGATACACACACATATACATATACATATACATATACATAATGATTCTTTACTCACGATTCCGAACACATTTGCAATTGCAATAAGTTAAATACTTATGCCTTTGGATTTCTTATCATGTGTACAAATTATAACTATCAAAATTTGACTGTAGACATATGCACATACAGTAGAAAACGATACTATAAAAACATACATTTATTTCGAAAAAAATTAGCACATAAGAGTTAATTGTACAATTATATAATTAAACTTAGGGCATAGCCCCTACTCTATCAGCGTAAACTCTGATAGCATTGTTAGATTAGGTGCATAAACAACGGGTTAAAAGGTAAGCAGATTTCATAATATTTTATTTTTTTAGTTGTTGCACTAGGCTGATCTTTAATTTGTATTGTCATGAATAGTTATGTAATATTAAATCATATTCACTGTTATGATGTTAAGAGAGTTTCATGTTTAAAATTAATTCTAACCCAACAAAGTTTGAGATGTGAGTTTGAAAAGAGATTATTATATTTGAATCAAGTTGGAGTGTTATATTTGTGTTATTCATATATATTTTAAATACATAAAGAAAGGAAATTATTTATGGATTCAATCAATCAATTAATTAATTAAGTTATGTGTGAAAAGAAAAAAGGAAAGAAAAATAATTAATTAATTCAATTATTTAATACATTTTGCAATATACAAAAGAAAAGATCATGCATGCATATTCAATCAAATAAGAAAAATTATGGAAACTAAGATCAACATTATTTATATGCATTCAAATCATATCATGGAAATTGAAAAGGTTTTAAGATAATTATGCAATTAATTAACTTCGTCTTGAGTCTATAAATGAAGCCATTTACCTTCGTATTGGCGTGATAGAATTTACCATTATACTTTTCCTTAATATTTCTTCTTTTTGTAGCCAAATCTAATAAGGTGTTTTGAGTGTAGTCAAATCTTTGTATAAATGATTGTTCAATTTTGCAATTATAGGTTTATCTCGTCACTTTTCTACTTATATTTTTTGCAATTTTTCACAAATGTAGTATTTGGATCCGTGGACACTCATAATTTGCCAAATCACCTTAAATCTTTATATTTGATTATTTTTCATTGAATGGTTGTTGATAATTAGTTGATAAGCCAAATTTTTTAGCATCCCACACGTAAGGCTAAGTTTTCACAATGGTTCTTACCTTCATTGGGATATCTGGTCATCAAATTACCCGAACCAATTAAGAATTGATCAGTTAATTTGGGCTAGCCAATGTAGTTTGATATTTTAATTAAAGATGCATTTATAACGAGAGGTCATACATACAAAATAGTCATTCAAATTTGCAAATCCAAGAGCAAAATCATCAAGATTTCCTGTCAATGTTTACCAAAATTATGAAAAAACTTGCACATATATGAAATTTAAGAGGTAAAATGTATTTATTCAGGTGCGAAGTGGCACTATAATTTGTCACTTTTACCATAAATTATCTCATAAATTTTGGACCTTTTTCTCTTTAAGTTGTCATAAAAATGCAGTTGAACTACTTATTGTAGATAGCGATAAAATAGCCAGGAAGAAGAAGACCAGGTTTTTGCCATGGAAACTAATTAATGGAAAAAGAAGAAAATAGCGGCAGATTGTCTTGAGTATATGAAAGATAGATTTGCATTTACAGAAAACAGGTCATATAGAAAATTGTTAATAGTAATGCATTTTCTTTGTGAAGGGCTGTGTTCTTTCCTCAATAGTTATTATTAAATGTGTTGTTGTCTCTTTTGTAGTCAATGGCTATGTTTGTGTCTTTTGAAATTATTTTCAAGCGTTGTTTCCTTTATAAACAAATGCAAGTGTATGTATAAATGAACCAAGGATGTGAATTGCGGATGTGTGGAAAAAGTGAATGAAATTAATCTTTCTTGTCAATTATTCTATCCTCCAATATGAACTAAATTCTTTTTAAATATTACTAACACTTTTTCCAACAAATTTGGTATCGAAGCCATTCTGATCCTTCCCCTATCTTAGCAATGACATCAAACTCAAACTCCTCAATCATTGGCAACACTCAAGATTCAATGCCTATTTTTGATGGGGAGAATTATGAATTTTGGAGTTTACAAATGAAGACTATGTTCATCTCACAGGATCTTTGGGATCTTGTTCAAGATGGTTATGAGAAACCTACTTCTTCCTCAAAAGAAAAAGTAACCGAAGAACAACAACAAGCTTACAAAGAAAATAGAATGAGAGATGCCAAGGCTTTATTCCATATTCAACGAGCAGTAATTAAAAATCTCTTTCCAAGAGAATTATCAGCATCAACGTCAAAGGAGGGATGGGACATACTCAAATCTTAGTTCCAAGGATAACAAAAAGTGATCTCCATCAAACTCTAATCCTTATGGAGGGATTTTGATAACTTGATGATGAAGGAAAATGAATCCACTCAAGAATTCGTCACCCGAATTACTAGAATTATAAATCAAATAAGAAGCTACAAAGACACTATTGCAGATAGAAAGATTGTGGAAAAAACATTCCGCAGCCTGACATAAAAATACGATCATATTGTGGCAGCGATAGAGGAATCAAAGGACATGACTATGCTATCCTTACATGAACTGATCGGTTCATTAGAACAACATGAAAAAAGAATCAATAGATTTGTAGAACAGCCCATAGGGCAAACTTTCAGTCTAAAGTGAATTTGAAGGAAACCCGCAGGCTACAAAAAGAAGAAGTTCAAAAATCTCTAAATAGAAGAAGCAAAAATTTTGGACGTAAAAATTTCAAAAAAGGAAGCAGTTTTAACAAGCAAAAATGGAGTAACAACACAAGCAGCCAGAATAAAAGCTGGGTCCCAAGAAGTTATGTTTGCAAAAAGTATGGGCATAAAAGTGAAGATTGTTATTACAAGTGTACTAGATGCAAAATACCTAATCGTTCCCAACAAGACTACAGATATCAAAAGAACAATGAAGCCAATATCTCTACTCAAAATAATCCTCAAGAGGAATTATTCTATTCATGTTTAAGTACTCATCAAGAGTCGAAGGATGTATGGTATGTGGATAGTGGCTGCAGCAATCATATGACTGGGAAAAAGCAATGTTTCGTCAAGCTTGAAGAAAATATAATCTCTCGTAAAACTATGGAAAACTGCACAATGTTGCAGGTAAGGGTATCCTTTCACTCCAGACAAAAGGAGGTACATAAAAACTGATCCATGATGTGTTGTATGTTCTAAATTTGACTCAAAATTTGTTGAGTGTGGGACAACTTGTGCAAAGAGGTTTTTTGGTAAAATTTGAAGATGATTGCTGTGCCATATCAGATAAGAAAAGTAGCATTCCTATGGCCAAGATCAAAATGACCGTAAACAAAGTTTTTTCGTTGGTAATATCTCAAAAGAAAACTTTTTTTGAAAGCAACAAAATTTGAAGGATCATTGTATGGCATCAATGATATGGCCATTTGAATCAAAGAAATATACAGCTACTACATCAGAAAAGAATGGTGGTTGGTCTCCCCTCCGTGCATGTTGAAAAAGAAGTTTGCGAAGGATGTATGTTTGGAAAATTTCATCGGTTGCCATTCTCACTATCAACTTGGAGAGCAAGAGCACCCCTTGAGTTGGTTCATGCTGACATTTGTGGACCAACTCGCACTCCATCCTTTAATCACAAAAGATATTTTATTCGGTTCGTAGATGATTTTTCAAGAATGATGTGGGTTTATTTTATAGAATAGAAATAAGAAGCATTTTCCATTTTCAAACAATTTAAAGCTTTTGGAGAAATAAAAAGTGGTCACACCCTGAAAGTGCTAAGGACCGATCGTGGGGGAGAGTTTACATCAAATGAATTTTATAGTTTTTGCAAAAGCAATGGTATTAAAAGAAAATTGACAGCTGGCTACACCCCACAACAAAACGGAGTTGCCGAACGAAGAAATCATACAATCGTTGAAATGGCAAGGAGCATGCTGAAGGTAATAGATCTGCCAAATATGTTTTGGGCTGAAGCTATTCATACAGCCGTCTTCTTACCCAACAGATCTCCAACAAAAGCTTTCAAAAATATAACTCCATTTGAAGCATGGCATAATTTTAAACCAAAGGTATATTTTCTAAAAGTATTTGGCTGCCTTGCATATGCACATATTCCTTCTCAAAAGAGGAAAAAATTTGATGAAAAAGGACAGAAATACATCTTCGTCGGATATAGCATCCAGTCCAAGGCATACAGATTGATCCAAGAACCAACAACTTGGTAATCTCCGGAGATGTTATTTTTGATGAGCTCAAGGCTTGGAGATGGGAGAATGAGCATACAAATGCTCCAAGAATTTTTGAGGAATCAGAATCATCAAATCTAAAAGAAAAGATGCTGCCTGAAGAAGAAAATTTGCTGCCTCAAACTCCAAAAACAATTACCATACCAACTACATCAACATCTGGCTCTCTTGAAGCTTCAACAGATTCTACTCCAGGACCAAACCAGAAGTACCGCTCAATGCAAGAGATCTATGATGTTGCTCTGAGTGCAATAGAAACTCAAAATTTCGAAGATGTGGTAAAAGAGAAGATATCGAAAGATGCTATGGATGAAGAAATGACAGTAATCAAGAAAAATAAAACATGGGAGCTAGTTGATCGCCCGAAGGAAAAAGACATCATTGGACTCAAATGGATCTTCAAGACAAAGTTTAATCAAGACAGCTCAATCCAAAAGCATAAGGCTCGTTTGGTTGCGAAGGGATACTCTCGACAACCAGGAATTGAATTTAATGAGACATTTGCTCCCATGGTTTGAATGCAGACTATAAGAGCAGTTTTGGCATTGGCTGCACAATTGAGAACATCGGTTTATCAATTAGATGTCAAGTCAGTATTTTTGAATGGAGAACTAGAAGATGAAGTCTATGTCGAGCAACCGTAAGGATATATTGAGAAATGAAAGGAGGAAAAAGTTTGCCATCTCCAAAAAACTTTACATGGTTTGAAGCAAGCACCACGAGCATGGAATAGTAAAATTGATCATTACTTTCGTTAAAATGGATTTTGCAGATGTTCAAGTGAGCCATCACTCTATCACAAAAAGGAAGGAACACATGATTTTATTATACTATGTCTTTATGTTGTTGATTTAATATATACAAGTACAAATTCAAGGATGGCAGAAGCTTTTAAGAAGGCTATGATGAAGGAATGCGAAATGACAGACTCGGGCAATATGAGATTTTTTTTAGGAATGCAGGTTCAACAATTAGATGAAGGAATATCCATTTCTCAAGAAAAATATGCAGAAAATCTTTAGAAAAAAATTTAATATGTTGAACTACAAACCAATGGATACTCCAGTGGCTATTAACTTGAAGCTTTCATGCAATGATGAAGCACCAAAAGCAGATGAATCTCTTTATAGAAGTTTGATTGGTTCATTGATATATTTGACAAACACTAGGCCTGATATTGTTCATTCCACGAGTATTGTAGCTAGATTTATGAGTAAGCCAAGCAATTATCATTTATCAGCAGCAAAAAGAATTCTCCGATATGTTTAAGGGACCAGAAGGTATGGCATCATGTATAAACAAGAACAGAAAGCAATTTAGTAGGGTTTACAGATAGTGATTGGGCAGGCTCAGTAGATGATAGAAAGAGCACCTTTGGTCATGTATTCTTCTTAGGAAGTAAGGCTACATCATGGTCATCCAGAAGCAAAGTATAGTTGCATTATCATCTGCAGAGGCTGAATATATATCAGCAATAAGCACAAGTTGTGAAGCAGTTTGGTTAAGAAGGATTTTGGGAGATCTTCATCAAAAACAAAATTTTCCAACGGATGTTTATTGTGATAATATGTCAACTACTGCCATGACAAAGAACCCAGTTGTAACGACCCGTGTAAATTCGATGCTTAAAATGAATTATATTAATAGGACTTTTAATTTTTTTTAGAAAGAAACGGAAATCTTATTTATTTATATGAAAGAGAATGTTGAAATTAGATGTATCTAGGTTAATTGAAATTTACAAATTGAATGTTTATTGCAATTAAGTGTAATAGTGGAAATTGTTGCAATTGGATATAAGGTTAGAAATAAGTAAATAAAGGCAAGGATTGAATTCATTAATGAAAATAAAATTTTATTTAGTACAATCCTTTTTATTTATTATTGGAAGGTGTTAATTATTAAAAAGGTGAAAATTTGAAAATAGATTCAAATTGTATGTAGATAATAAATTGGAATAATTAAAGTTAGTAATAAATGGAATATCAAAACTATTCATAAAGTGAATATAGGTAGATGTAACAAATGAATAGGAAATGCTATTTATTCATAAAGTGAAGCAATGGAACCTAGATGGAATAAGAAATTGGATTTAGAATCTTAATTTGTAGATGTGCATATATTTATAAAGGGATTATAAAAGGATAAAATAACCATATACAAGTATATTAAAGGTTGTAATAGTAGGATACTAGTAAATTCACTCATTTACCTATAAAGATAATTAGGTGTGCCTTAATTGTAACTAATAAAATAACGAAAGTAGTAAATTTATTTATTTAGAGTATTAATTTCAATTGGATAAGGATTTTAAGTAATAAGGTTAATGCGAGGTAAGTAATGCTGAATTTAGGTTAATAATAATGAATAGTAATAGATTGAAAATTTGTAGCATATATCATAATTTACCTGCTTCCTTGTTAATGGAATTAGAATGTGTAATAAGTAATAATCAGATAAAGGAATGTTACCCTAATGGAAAAGGAAATAATTAAGTGTTGAGTAAATTATAGGATTGTATTTATTATAAACGTTATTCTAATAATAATGGTTAATTGTGGAATTAATATGGGGAGTATATAAAGAAATAACTCGGGAAGTATACGTTATAAGTTAATTATAGCCTAAACTTATGTGCAAGGTTGAAATTGGATCTAATTGGAAACTTATTTAATAAATTGGATTATAGAAAGATTATTTTAAGAAAATATTAAGCACTATAATTAGTAGAATGACTTACATTTAAGATTTGAGATAGAGATTTGTCTAAGGAATTATAAAGTTAAGTAAATCAAGGTGATAGAAAAATTTTGAATTATAGAAGGTGAATTTGAATAGTGAGTCAATTGGTTAATTTATAATAGTAGGACTTATTGAGATAAATGAAATCAAATTTTATTTATTATGTTAAATTAAGAATTACGTTGAAATAGGATATTTATGTGATAATTTTTAATCCAAAGGGTAAACCCTTATATTTGAGATTAATGAAAGGAATAAATATAGGTTGATTCAATAAAAAAAGGAAGTTTTGGAAATTTATCAACAGTTTTGGATTTTATGGAATTGAATATTTATATTGATTTGATCTTGAATAAATTGACATTTAAAATTTGTTAAATCATTTTAAATATTGAGAAAATAGTACTAAATAAATTGCAATAGATATAAATAAATTTTTACGTTAATGTTAATATAAAGTACTTTTTGAAGATAATGTCAAATTCATTTATGGAGATTTAGTTAAATGGGAACTTTGATTTTGAGAAATAAAAGCGTATTAATGTGACTAAAGGTTAGAGTATGATTATTGTATGTTGCCTATTTTGGTAGCTTGTTAATTTACAATTTTGAAATCAGTTACAATAATTTTTAATTGAGTATTGCGTTAATGTTAATTAAAGTAGTATTTGTAACAATGTTAAGACTTTCGTATTGGATAGTTTGTTGTAATATAAGACTTGGAAATAAAGTTATTAACGTATTGGAAAACAATTACATTTGACGAAATTAAATGTTGAAATATTACATAGATAAGAATTTAGATGAAATGGATTGATTTATGAAATAAAATGGTAAGTAATTATAATATTGTTATTAATAATAGACGTTACTTTAAGGATAATTAATGTAGTAACGTAAGGTGAAAATGTAAATTAAAAGGGAAACGTAAAATTTAGTTAAGGTAGTAATTTATGAATTGGGAATAAAATTCAAATGTTATATTAGGCTGTAAATCAATTTGGGAATAAAATTTTATTTAATTGGGGTAAATTGATATATACTAATGTTAATTATATGCATAAGATGATGATTGATTTAATAAAGAGAATTGAATACGAATGGTATAAAATTTCATTTGAAATAAGATTTTATAATTTATTGAATTTACTTTAATTAAAGGTAAACACTAAATTTTTTGCAATAAATCTTTATTTGATATGGAGGTTTGGTTAATAAATTTGAAGCTAATTGCAATCAGAAATGATAGGAATGGTAAGTTGACGATTTATTCATAATAAGATCTAAAAATCAAATAAATGGATTATTGGAATTTAAATTTGACAAATTGTGAATTCGTTTAAATTCAGATCCATCTGTCTATTCCAACTTCATCTATAAATACCCCGCTAAACCCTATCCTCCGCCTATTCTCATTTGTCTGCGCGTAAAATTTCATCGGCTCCTTTTCCTCCTCAATGGTAGACAAACAAAGCTTAGATCCAAATAAAAATTCCAAACCAAATCAAAAGCTAAAATTCAAACTTCTCAGAAAAATCTGGAAGCAAAACACATGAGGGAGAGAGGGAAAGAAAGGGGGATGACGTGGCGCTTGAAGGTGTTCTTTTATTTCTATTCTTTTTTTTTTGAAATTTCAATCACCACTAATGCGTATAACTTTGTCCTACGAACTCCGTTTCACGCAAGTTTTTTTTTGTTAGGATCGTAATAAAATTCCAGATCTTTTGACACTGGTTTGGACAGATTTGAAGATCGTCGAATTTTTGGATTTAAATCGGATTTTTAATTCGATTTAAATTCAAAATGTGAGTGTTTTAACCCACTCACAATTTCTAAAATTTCTTGTGTTTGTTAAATTAATTTTAGATATGGGTAGAAATTTTTTTATGACTGTTTGGCATGTTTTATTCACTATTTCTGTTTAAACGCATTTATTTAATATAACTGTAAATTTATTTATTTATTGCATATAAATTTGACAGTTAGAATTTATTTAATTGCATATTAACTGCCAGTCATAGTTATGTTAAATTTTTATTTCATATTAACTGCCAGTTAAATTTACGTTTATTTTTGCATATAAACTGCCAATTAACAGTTATTAAATTTATTTTGAGTATAAACTGATAATTGATACCATTATTTATCACCTGTTATGTATTGATGATTATTTGAAATTGGATGATGGCTGTGATAAATGGATGTATGATTTGATGGATGAATGGATGATTAATTTTATTAATTGCAAGTTGCTATGCATTTCATTCATTCGGGATTGCGGTTTGAAATGATATATAACCGCATTTTTTTTTCATTTTAAATTGCGGATTGAAATGATAAACATCCGTATCAATTGACCATAGGATAGAAAATTTTATACAGGCATCGCGGTAAATATATAAAATTATTTTTGAAATGTTTTTCTATGGTTTTTTAAAGTTATATATATATGGTTTATGAGATATTGATTTGGTTATTGATAAAGGCTATTATATATATATAGTAATTTCCGGTTTTTAAGCTTTGTATAAATTTGATTTGAAGTTTAAATAAAGTTTGATTTAAGATCAAATAAGATTAAACATTTATTTAAAATTTAATTTCTGGAGTTTTATGACTTAAATGAGAATAGATTCGGAAGATGAATATTAAGTTAAATTAAAATTTAATAAAAATTAGAATTTTTAAAGGATATGATTTTTATAACTTGATTTTTGTGTAAAGTGATTTTAATGAATATCAGGTTGATTAAATGAATATATAATAAATTGAAAGATGATCCAGTTATATGAAGTTAAAGGATTTCTTAAATTATATTGAATCCATTAAGCAAACATTTCAAGTCTAAATAATAAGTAACTGAATTTGATATATATATGGAATTGTCAAATGAGTCTTTTTGAAATGGTGAAATATTTAAAGCCTTGAAACATAAGAATTGAAATGGTATTTGGAAGTTTAAATCGATATTTGAAATTGATTTGTGAAATCTAAAGAAGCTATTTTGCTTATAAAAGTAATTTAATATTTAACCATTTAAGAGATGGAAATTTTGTTTCAAAGCTATGTTTTCAAGGTAGTATAATTTGGAAATATTATATTCAAGAGTTTTGGTTTCTAAATATTTTACTTTGGAAGCCCTATGATTTTGGAAAGAATATATATTGGAAAATAAATGATATCGTATTGATTTGGGGTTTTAAGAATAAATGATATCGGGTTTATATGGGTTTTAAATGGATATTTTATTATGGTTTTAAAAGTATACTTTTTTTTTAAATAACCGCGGTGTTATAATAACGATTGGTTGGCAAAGAGACCGGGATCAGATATGGACATACTCTCTGTCGATACCGAAAACCACTTTGACTAACCGTGTACGCGGTGGAGATTCCAGAATGAAGTAGGTTGGTGGCGACGTTTCCTGTAAGGTAAATACGTGGACCCAACTCCCGTGAGTTGGCATAAGGTGGTTAAAACAGGAGCGATTGACGGGTTAATGAGATAGCACTTCTGATCGGACACTTCCCTTCGATACTATACTCTGATTTTGGATTGATTCGGTGGCCACCTTCATTTTTGATTTCTTTGATGTGGGGAGTTTGTTCGAGGTGGGCGGCAACTGCGCGCTGCGCGTTTCCATCGGCCAGGAAGCGTAATTGGTATATCTACCCTGGCATTGCCTAGTTGTGCCGTGTCACCTACCCTACCGCGCATTTACTACGAGTTTCTATTTGTGTCGTACCTATGGAGTATCCTCTGGTAGCCTCCCGATCAGGAGGTATTACGGTACTGTATAGACTATTGGCATTATTTGTGTTAAGGGCTATATGGGTAACCCCTTAACACTATTAAAAAGTAAGTTTATTTTACAAATAGACACTATTATAATAGCGCAATATGCTATATAGTAAATAGTTTAACGAATCCTTAGGAGATGTAAATCCCGAGCATCCCTTGAGTTACTGCACTCATATTTATTTCTGTTAATTTAACTTACATAAGATCTTTTAGTTCTGACTCGAGTGTTTTGTCTTTTCAATTCGCTCGGGTCAGTCCGAGCGTTTCAGGATTTGAAGATTTAGCTCTAGAGGACGAAGACGAAGATGTATATTATTATTATTTATACTAGTGCACTACACACTGTTCCGCTGCATTGTTGTTGGTATGTGTAACTCTGATATGTATTATATGAATGTTTTGTAAACAGATTTATAAACTGTATATTTTATTAATATATTTTATCCTTCCGCTGCGAGATTCTGTTTTCTTTTATTTCTTTCTTATTTTTCTTATTTACCCCATAGCAATCCGCCCTTCCGTATGGATTGAATCGACATGTGTGTCTGTTTAAATCGTGCGAAAAGGCGAGATGTTACACCAGTGTTTCATAGCAGATCCAAGCACATAGAACTCCGTTATCATTTCATCAGAAAACTAGTTGAAGATAATGAGATTGAACTAAAGTTTATCAAAACTGACGGACAAATAGCAGATGTATTCACCAAAGCTCTGCCCAAGGAGAAGTTCTGTTTTTTCAGAGACAAGCTAAATGTGCAATCCAACATATGCATTAAGAGGAAGTGTCAAAAGTAATGCATTTTCTTTGTTAAGGGTTGTGTTCTTTCCTCAATAGTTATTATTTTTTATTTTATTTTTTTGAAATGGTACTTTATATACAACAAATCATTGGGACAACTTATCCCATGTTAATAAACGTTCGAAAGCAAGTTTCGAACTTGTGACACCTTGCACCAAAGCCGAATCAATTAACCACTTAGACAATGGTGCTTGTCCTCAATAGTTATTATTAAATGTGTTGTTGTTTTTTGTGCCAATGGTTGTGTTTGTCTCTTGAAATTATTTTCAAGGGTTGTGTCCTTTATAAACAGATGCAAGTGGACGTATAAATGAACCAATGATGTGAACTGTAGATGTGTGGAAAAAATGAATAAAATTAATCTTTCTTGTCGATTATTCTATTCTCCAATAACAACTAAATTCTTTAATTTTAAATATTACTAACACTTTTTCCAACAAAAACAGGTCACATCAGTAATGATTACTGAAAATGTTTGGACAATGTGTTCTTGCTATATTTGAGTAAATACTTCTGAAATATTTCAACATTTAAATTATGTTCTTATATGTCATTACAAGTTATGCCACTGAAAGAAACATAGCTGCAGATAACAAAAAATAATCAATTAACTGCTCAATAAATATAAATGTTTGTCAAAAATAAAACATAGATGCTTTGGTATAGGTGGTGATCAAAGTCCCTCTATATGTATAACATATTTGTTAGAAATATGCATACAAATATTAACATATTTGTCAAAAAATACTGCCGAAATTAACATGTTCAAACCACAGTTTTATAAACGGAATGTACCCTGCACTATAACCTTCTGTCACACGTATAGTGTGCAGGTCGCTAAATTATGTGATTAAGCAGCATCACAGTAATGCAGAACTCCTTATGCGTGATGAACCATTTTGAATTCAAAGAAAGTAATAAGTCAAATTTGGTTGAATGAAGATCTGAATGATGTTAAACATAAGTATATACAGTAGCTAAACAAAAAAAAACTAGAAATTCAAAATGATGTTCTAGAATAAAATATTTTAATTTAAAAGTTCAGTGCCACTTAGAGTTCCCCCAAACACTTCAGTATTGATCTACGACCCACAAAAATGAGGATGAGACTGCTGAAGTGCTTGAAGGAATACCAAGACACAACCAACCATGTAAGGCTAAACTTAAACATATGTAGCTACATGATTTCCGTAGCAGTCTAAGCTTATATGATTCTATAGCCGTCTAAGATTATAAGCACTAGACCAACTTAGCTGGTTTTGATGAAACAAAAGTTATAAAATCCTCTAGTTATTTATAATCCGCTCCGAAGTTCAATCTGCGAAACGCACAATCAGTGCAAACATGCAAAATATAAGTCTAAGTTCTTTAAACCAAATGAATCTAGACATAATTCGAGCAATTGTACACTGCTTTTTTCTTCGTCCAAAATATTCCCGGTCATTGAGTTATTGACATATTTTTCAAGTAGAAAAGCATACATAATGTTAATTATTCCTTCAACATATATCACATATGTAGTTATTTAATGAAAAGATATAATGTTCTTCGTGGGCACACAAGCATCTTTTAGCTTACTTATGAGTGCCTATAATGCAACTAGAGTACAGGCGGGAAGAAGGCCAAATTCACTATGATTGTAGCCCCATTTCTAACGTATAGAGAGGGATTCTTAGTTCTTACAATGAAAATCAAATAAGAGTAATATTCTAATCCTGTTTAATTTTTTTTTTTTAATAACGAGGAAATTGTTCGATTAGTTGAAGAAAATTATAAATAGCCCAAGCATTGTTATAGCTGACAGACAGAGAAAACGCTGCAAATATGGAGATTGAATTGGAAAAATAAATGTATGGTAGGATGACTCTTACAGTTTCATCCAGCACTTCAGTGTGTACTTCATGTAATGTTGAAGTTTTGGCGGGACTCTTGCTGTCGTCTAACAAAACGATGCAGATCACTTGGAATAAAATAATTCAAGTCAGTTACAGGGCCAACCTTACACCAATGCAGTGTTTGTCGTTCCATAGGATTCGTTTTTTTCCTCCATTTAATGGTCCATCTAAACTTTTTGGTTTTTCATGTTGTAAAATTTTCAAAAGCGGGTTTGGGTTTTGGTTTTGAAAGAGAAGAAGTGAAGAGCAAGAAGAGAAGTTAGTCTCACATTGTAGAAAAATGAAGATTATATTTGCATAAGTATAGCCCTCTCAAAGGGATATTGGGGCCTTGGAGCTCTCACATGTTTGCTTTGTTGTAAGTGGAGAAGTCATGCAACACCATGCGCTCCGCCGATGTCGAACCGGATCGGGTCGGCATTCGAATCATAAATACTTTTGGATCAGATGTGAACAGTAACGGGCCAAATTTCAGTCCGTTAAGGACAAAAAACCGATTTTCTGAAATTAGAATTAAGGGCAGGAAATTGCAACGGTTTTCTAAACGTTGCAAATATGAAACACACGACGTTTAAATTTAAATCCATTCATAACAGTTGTGAACCATTGCTAACGGTCATGACGCTTCGAGAATGGACGCCTCATCACCACTATAAATAGCAACGTCCAAAAATCATCACAGACAGTTTTTCGAATACTCTTCTTCTACCCCGAACAGTTCTACAACGCCAGAAAACCATTGCTCTGTTTTGTGACGCCTCCAAGGTGTTGCAAATTCAAAAACCGTTGCAGAATTGCACTCTTCTTCCTCTTCATTTTATTCTTTATAAATTGCACCTTCATAGACTGTTTTCTAAAGTGTTCTTGGTCGGATCCAACTCGTACAAACTTTGAATCCGATTACGCTGTTATAGGGCTTCATTGAATCCTGAAAGTCGAAAGTTCGATAACCCGTTTGTAACAAGCGGATTGAACTATTGCCTGAAAGAATTTATTCCACATATCCTTGAAGTCGGAAGTACAAATTGTCTTCATTGCAGTCGCCATCAAATTCGGCTCGAACTACAAAATCCCCAATAAAATTTCAGACAATATACTTCAACCATAGATCAGATGAGAACAGTAATGGGCCAAATTTCAGCTCGTTAAGGACCCAGAACCGATTTTCTGAAATTAGAATAAAGGGCGGAAAATTACAACGGTTTTCTAAACGTTGCAAATATGAAAGGAAGCGACGTTTAAATTTGAATTCGTTCGTAAAAATGCAAAACGTTGTTAACGGTCGTGACGCTTCGCGAATGGACGCCTCATCACCACTATAAATAGCAACGCCCAGAAATCATCACAGACAGTTTTTTGAATCCTCTTCTTCTCCCTCGAACAGTTCTGCAACGCCAGAAAACCATTGCTCTGTTTTGTGACGCCTCCACGGTGTTGCAAATTCAGAAATCGTTGCAGAATTGCAGTCTTCTTCCTCTTCATTCTATTCTTTATAAATTGCATCATCATAGACTATTTTCTAAAGTGTTCTTGGTCGGACCAAAGTCATACAAACTTTGAATCTGATTACGCTGTTATATGGCTTTATTGAATCCCGAAAATCGATAGTTCGATAACCCGTTTGTACCTGGTGGGTTGAACTATTGTCTGAAAGAATCTATTCCATAAATCCTTAAAGTCGGAAGTACAGCATTGTCTTCATCACAATTGCCATCAAATTCGCCTCGAACCGCAAAATCCCTAACAAAATTTCAGACAATATACTTCAACCATGAATCAGATATGAACAGTAACGGGCCAAATTTCAGCCCGTTAAAGACCCAGAACCGATTTTCCGAAATTAGAGTAAAGGGCTGGAAATTGCAACGGTTTTCTAAACGTTGCAAATATGAAAGGACGCGACGCTCAAATTTGAATCCGTTCGTATCAGTTGCGAACCGTTGCTAACGGTCGTGACGCTTCGCGAATGGACGCCTCATCACCACTATAAATAGCAACTCACAAAAATCATCACAGACAGTTTTTCGAATCCTCTTCTTCTTCCCCGAACAGTTCTGCAACGCCAGAAAACCATTGCTCTGTTTTGTGATGCCTCCAAGGTGTTGCAAATTCGAAAACCGTTGCAGAATTGCGCTCCTCTTCCTCTTCATTCTATTCTTTTTAAATTGCATCATCATAAACTATTTTCTAAAGTGTTTTTGGTCGGATCAAAGTCGTACAAACTTTGAATCCGATTCCGCTGTTATAGGGCTTCATTGAATCTTGAAAGTCGATAGTTCGATAACCCATTTTTACCTGGTTGGTTGAACTATTGTTTGAAAGAATCTATTCCATAGATCCTCGAAGCCGGAAGTACAGCATTGTCTTCATCGCAGTCGCCATCAAATTTGCCTCGAACTATAAAATCTCCAACAAAATTTCAGACAATATACTTCAACCATGGGTCAGATGGGAACAGTAATGGGCCAAATTTCAGCCCTTTAAGGACCCAGAACCGATTTTCTAAAATAAGAATAAAGGGTGGAAAATTGCAACAGTTTTCTAAACGTTGCAAATATGAAAGGACGCAACGTTTAAATTTGAATCCGTTCGTAACAGTTGCGAACTGTTGCTAACGGTCGTGACTCTTCGCGAATGGACGCCTCATCACCACTATAAATAGCAACGCCCAGAAATCATCACAGACAATTTTTTTAATCCTCTTCTTCTTCCTCGAACTGTTATGCAACGCCAGAAAACCATTGCTCTGTTTTGTGGCGCTTCCAATGTGTTGCAAATTCAGAAACCATTGCAGAATTGCACACTTCTTCCTCTTCATTCTATTCTTTATAAATCGCATCATCATAGACTGTTTTCTAAAGTATTTTTGGTCGGATCAAAGTCGTACAAACTTTGAATCCGATTACGCTGTTATAGGGCTTCATTGAATCCTTAAAGTCGATAGTTCGATAATCCGTTTATACCTGGTGGGTAGAACTATTGCCTGAAAGAATCTATTGCATAGATACTTGAAGTCGGAAGTACAACATTGTCTTCATCGCAGCCGCCATCAAATTCGCCTCGAACCACAAAATCCCCAACAAAATTTCAGACAATATACTTCAACCATGGATTAGATGCGAATAGTAACGGGCCAAATTTCAGCCCGTTAAGGACCAGAACCGATTTTCGGTAAATAGAATAAAGGGCGGGAAATTGAAACGCTTTTCTAAACGTTGCAAATATGAAAGGACGCGATGTTTAAATTTGAATCCGTTCGTAACAGTTGTGAACCGTTGCTAACGGCCATGACGCTTCGCGAATGGACGCCTCATCACCACTATTAATAGCAACGCCCAGAAATCATCACAGACAGTTTATCGAATCCTCTTCTTCTTTCCCGAACAGTTCTGCAACGCTAGAAAACCATTGCTCTGTTTTGTGACGCCTCCAAGGTCTTGCAAATTCAAAAAACTTTGCAGAATTGCACTCTTCTTCCTCTTCATTCTATTCTTTATAAATTGCATCATAATAGGCTGTTTTCTAATGTGTTCTTGGTCAGATCGAAGTCGTACAAACATTGAATCCGATTACGCTAGGGCTTCGTTGAATCCTGAAAATACATAGTTCGATAACCCGTTTGTACCTGGTGGGTTGAACTATTGTCTGAAAGAATCTATTCCATAGATCCTTGAAGTTGGAAGTACAGCATTGTCTTCATCGCAATTGCCATCAAATTCGCCTCGAACCGCAAAATCGGTAACAAAATTTCAGACAATATACTTCAACCATGGATTAGATGTGAACAGTAACGGGCCAAATTTCAGCCCGTTAAAGACCCAGAACCGATTTTCTGAAATTAGAATAAAGGACGGGAAATTGCAACGGTTTTCTAAACGTCGCAAATATGGAAGGACGCGACGTTTAAATTTGAATCCGTTCGTAACAGTTGCGAACCGTTGCTAACGGTCGTGACGCATCGCGAATGGACGCCTCATCACCACTATAAATAACAACGCCCAAAAATCATCACAGACACTTTTTCGAATCCTCTTCTTCTTCCCCGAACAGTTCTGCAACGCCGAAAAACCATTGCTCTGTTTTGTGACGCCTCCAAGGTGTTACAAATTCAAAAATCGTTGCAAAATTGCACTCTTCTTCCTCTTCATTCTATTCTTCATAAATTGCATCATAATAAACTGTTTTCTAATGTGTTCTTAGTCGTATCGAAGTCGTACAAACTTTGAATCCGATTACGCTGTTATAGGGCTTCGTTGAATCCTGAAAATCGATAGTTCGATAACCCGTTTGTACCTGATGAGTTGAACTATTGTCTAAAAGAATCTATTCCATAGATCCTTGAAGTCGGAAGTCTAGCATTGTCTTCAATGCAATCGCCATAAAATTCGCCTCGAAACACAAAATCTCCAACAAAATTTCAGACAATATACTTCAACCATGGATCATATGTGAACAGTAACGGGCCAAATTTCAGCCCGTTAAGGACCCAGAACCGATTTCCTAAAATTAGAATAAAGGGTAGGAAATTGCAATGGTTTTCTAAACGTTGCAAATATGAAAGGACGCGACATTTAAATTTGAATCCGTTCGTAACAGTTCGAACCGTTGCTAACGGTCGTGACGCTTCGCGAATGGATGTCTCATCACCACTATAAATTGCAACGCCCAGAAATCATCACAGATATTTTTTCGAATCCTCTTCTTCTTCCCCGAACAGTTCTGCAACGCCAGAAAACCATTGCTCTGTTTTGTGACGCCTCCAAGGTGTTGCAAATTCAGAAACCGTTGCAGAAATGCACTCTTTTTCCTATTCATTCTATTCTTTATAAATTGCATCATCATAGACAGTATTCTAAAGTGTTCTTGGTCGGATCAAAGTCGTACAAACTTTGAATTTGATTACGCTGTTATAGGGCTTCATTGAATCCTGAAAGTCGATAATTCGATAAACCGTTTGTATCTGGTGGGTTGAACTATTGTCTGAAAGAATTTATTCCATAGATCCTTGAAGTGGGAAGTACAGCATTGTCTTCATCGCAGTCGCCATCAAATTCGCCTCGAACCGCAAAATCCCCAACAAAATTTCAGACAATATACTTCAACCATGGATCAGATGTGAACAGTAACGGGCCAAATTTCAGCCCGTTAAGGACCCAGAACCGATTTTCTGAAATTAGAATAAAGGGCGGGAAATTGCAACGGTTTTTTAAACGTTGCAAATATAAAAGGAAGCGACGTTTAAATTTGAATCCGTTCATAACAGCTGCGAACTGTTGCTAACGGTCGTGATGCTTTGCGAATGGACGCCTCATCACCACTATAAATAGCAACGCCTAGAAATCATCACAGACAGTTTTTCGAATCCTCTTCTTCTTCCCCGAACAGTTCTGCAACGCCAGAAAACCATTGCTCTGTTTTGTGACGCCTCCAGGGTGTTGCGAATTCAGAAACCGTTGCAGAATTGCACTCTTCTTCCTCTTCATTCTGTTCTTTATAAATTGCATCATCATAGACTGTTTTCTAAAGTGTTCTTGGTTGGATCAAAGTCGTACAAACTTTGAATCCGATTACGCTGTTATATGGCTTCATTGAATCCCGAAAGTCGATAGTTCGATAAACCGTTTGTAGCTGGTGGGTTGAACTATTGTCTGAAAGAATCTATTCCATAGATCCTTAAAGTCCGAAGTACAGCATTGTCTTCATCGCAATCGCCATAAAATTCGCCTCGAGCAGCAAAATCCCCAACAAAATTTTAGATAATATACTTCAACCATGGATCAGATGTGAACAGTAACGGGCCAAATTTCAGCCCGTTAAGGACCCAGAACCGATTTTCTGAAATTAGAATAAAGGGCGGGAAATTGCAACGGTTTTCTTAACGTTGCAAATATGAAAGTACGCGACGTTTAAATTTGAATCCGTTCGTAACAGTTGCGAGCCGTTGCTAACGGTCGTGACGCTTCTCGAATGGACGCCTCATCACCACTATAAATAGCAACGCCCAGAAATCATCACAGACGGTTTTTCGAATCCTCTTCTTCTTCCACGAACAGTTCTGCAACGCCAGAAAACCATTGCTCTGTTTTGTGACACCTCCAAGGTGTTGCAAATTCAGAAACGTTGCAGAATTGCACTCTTCTTCCTCTTCATTCTATTCTTTATAAATTGCATCATCATAGACTGTTTTCTAATGTGTTTTTGGTCAGATCAAAGTCGTACAAACTTTGAATCCGATTACGCTGTTATAGGGCTTCATTGAATCCTGAAAGTCGATAGCTCGATAACCCGTTTGTACCTGGTGGGTTGAACTATTGTCTGAAAGAATCTATTCCATAGATCCTTGAAGTCGGAAGTACAACATTGTCTTCATCGAAGTCGCCATCAAATTCGCCTCGAACTGCAAAATCCCCAACAAAATTTCAGACAATATACTTCAACCATGGATCAGATGTGAACAGTAACGGGCCAAATTTTAGCCCGTTAAGGACCCAGAACCGATTTTCTGAAATTAGAATAAAGGGCGGGAAATTGCAACGGTTTTCTAAACATTGCAAATATGAAAGGACACGACTTTTAAATTTGAATCCGTTCGTAACAGTTGTGAACTGTTGCTAACGGTCGTGACGCTTCGCGAATGAACGCCTCATCACCACTATAAATAGCAACGTACAGAAATCATCACAGACAGTTTTTTGAATCCTCTTCTCCTTCCTCGAACAGTTCTGCAATGCTAGAAAACCATTGCTCTGTTTTGTGACGCCTCCAAGGTGTTTCAATTTCAGAAACCGTTGCAGAATTGCACTCTTCATCCTCTTCATTCTATTCTTTATACATTGCATCATAATAGACTGTTTTCTAAAGTGTTCTTGGTCGGATCAAAGTCGTACAAATTTTGAATCCGATTACACTGTTATAGGGCTCAATTGAATCTTGAAGGTGGATAGTTCGATAACCCGTTTGTACCTGGTGGGTCGAAATATTGTCTGAAAGAATCTATTCCATAGATCTCTTAAGTCGGAAGTACAGCATTGTCTTCATCGCAATCGCCATCGAATTCGCCTCGAACCGCAAAATCCCCAACAAAATTTTAAACAGTATACTTCAACCATGGATCAGATGTGAACAACAGCGGGACAAATTTTAGCCCATTAAGGACCCAAACCAATTTTCTGAAATTAGAATAAAGGGCGGGAAATTGCAATGGTTTTCTAAGCGTTGCAAATATGAAAGGACGCGACGTTTAAATTTGAATCCGTTCGTAACAGTTGCGAACCGTTGCTAACGGTCGTGACGCTTCGCGAATGGACGCCTCATCACCACTATAAATAGCAACGCCCAGAAATCATCACAGATAGTTTTTCGAATCCTCTTCTTCTTCCCTGAATAGTTCTGCAACGCCAGAAAACCATTGCTCTATTTTATGACGCCTCCAAGGTGTTGCAAATTCAGAAACCGTTGCAGAATTGCACTCTTCTTCCTCTTCATTCTATTCTTTATAAATTGCATCATCATAGACTGTTTTTCAAAAGTGTTCTTGGTCGGATCAAAATAGTACAAACTTTGAATCCGATTACGTTGTTATAGGGCTTCATTGAATCCTGAAAGTCGATAGTTCGATAACCCGTTTGTACCTAGTGGGTTGAACTATTGTCTGAAAGAATCTATTCCATAATCCTTGAAGTCGGAAGTATAGCATTATCTTCATCGCAGTCGCCATCAAATTCACTCGAATCGCAAAATCCCCAACAAAATTTCGGACAATATACTTCAACCATGGATAATATGTGAACAGTAACGAGCCAAATTTCAGCCCGTTAAGGACCCCGAACCGATTTTCTGAAATTAGAATAAAGGGTGGGAAATTGCAAGGGTTTTCTAAACGTTGCAAATATGAAAGGACGCGACGTTTAAATTTGAATCCATTCGTAACAGTTGCGAACCATTGCTAACGGTCGTGACGCTTCGCGAATGGACTCCTCATCACCACTATAAATAGCAACGCCCAGAAATCATCACAGACAGTTTTTCGAACCCTCTTCTTCTTCCCCGAACAGTTCTGCAATGCCAGAAAACCATTGCTCTGTTTTGTGACACCTCCAAGGTGTTGTAAATTCAGAAACCGTTGCAGAATTGCACTCTTCTTCCTCTTCATTCTATTCTTTATAAATTGCATCATCATAGACTGTTTTCTAAAGTGTTCTTGGTCGGATCGAATTCGTACAAACTTTGAATCTGATTACGCTGTTATAGGGCTTCGTTGAATCCTGAAAATCGATAGTTCGATAACCCGTTTGTACCTGGTGAGTTGAAATATTATCTGAAAGAATCTATTCCATAGATCCTTGAAATTGTAATTGCAACATTATCTTCATCGCAATCGCTATCAAATTCGCCCCGAACCGTAAAATCTCCAACAAAATTTCAGACAATATACTTCAACCATGGATCAGATGTGAACAGTAACGGGCCAAATTTCAGCCCGTTAAGGACCCATAACCGATATTCTGAAATTAGAATAAAGTGTGGGAAATTGCAACGGTTTTCTAAACGTTGCAAATATGAAAGGGCGCGACGTTTAAATTTGAATCCGTTCGTAACATTTGCGAACCGTTGCTAACGGTCGTGACGCTTCGCGAATGGACGCCTCATCACCACTTTAAATAGCAACGCCCAGAAATCATCACAGACAGTTTTTCGAATTCTCTTCTTCTTCCCCGAACAGTTCTGCAATGCAGAAAACCATTGCCCTGTTTTGTGACGCCTCCAAGGTGTTGCAAATTCAGAAACCGTTGCAGAATTGCACTCTTCTTCCTCTTCATTCTATTCATTATAAATTGCATCATCATAGACTGTTTTCTAATGTGTTCTTGGTCGGATCAAAGTCGTACAAACTTCGAATCCGATTACACTGCTATAGGGCTTCATTGAATCCTGAAATTCGATAGTTCGATAATCCGTTTGTACCTGGTGGTTTGAACGATTGTCTGAAACAATCTATTCCAAAGATCCTTGAAGTCGGAAGTATAGCATTGTCTTCATCGCAATCGCCATCAAATTCGCCTCGAACCGCAAAATCCCCAACAAAATTTCAGACGATATACTTCATCCATGGAAGGTTCGAGCGCTCTACAAGTTATGAATCTTCATCTAACTCGATTGGAGCGTTTTGATGGCGACAATTTCACTCGTTGGCAAGAGATGATGAAATTTTCCTTGGTCACCGTCAAGTTGTTCTACATTTTGGAAGATAACTTGGAGGTAGGAATGGCAATGGAGTGGGTTGGGGCGTTTTTTTAGTGCCCCATACCCGTCCCGGATTTTTTAGACCTCGCCCTAAAGCCGCCCCGTAGACACGGTGTGGGTCTGGAATTTTTCCCCGTACCTGAGACCCATACGGGTCAGGGTAGACCCGACCCGCCCCAAGACCCGATGAGTCTCATGTATTGATTCAAAATTGTGTATCAACTTACATGTATTTATTTGTTTATACTCGTTATCACCAAATAATACATGAAATACAAATAATAACGTGTCTAAGGAAAGTTAGTAAAAATGATTTGTACAATAACAATTCAGAAAATATATACATATGTTATTGTATAATTATCAATGGCGCAACTTAATACTAATTTTTTATATAGATTATTTATTGGAACATTTTAATATCCATGCTAGAATCACTTATATCTAAGAAGATTAACAAATCATTATAGTAATAAAGCAGTTTCATGAGATGTTAGTAGTGCAGGTCGGGTTGGGGCGGGTCAACCGAGCCTCGACCCGACCCTAGACCTGGAGCAATCAAGAACGGGTCACGGGTCTACCCACCCCAATGACCCAATGGGGCGGGTCTAGACGGGCCAAAACAGAGGCGGACCGATCGTTTTAGACCCTAGACCCGCCCAATTGCCATCCCTACTTGGAAGAAATCCCGGAGGAAACTGATAAAGATGATGATGCTCTAAAGGATAAACGTGCAAAGTGCAAAGAGGACGATTTTCTATGCAGAGGCCATATTCTGAATGCGTTATCTACCCCAGTCTACAATGCTCATAGGACCTTGGAAACAACGAAGACACTCTGGACTGCACTGGAGAATAAGTACTGCATATCCGAGGCAAGTAATAAAAAGTTTCTTATTTCTAGTTTTATGGATTTCAAAATGGTCACCAATAAGTCCATAATTGGACAAATAAGCGAAATCTTACTATTGGTGAATCAACTTAAAGATGCTGGAATTGATCGCCCTGAATCTTTTGTTGTTGGAGTTATAATTTCTAGACTTCCGCATAGTTGGAATGATTATAAGAAAAAGATGAAACATGCAGAAACGGATTATAATTTAGATGGTTTGCCGCGTCATCTTCGTATTGAAGAAGGCTCTCGTAAACGCGAACTAGATGATAATCCGCAAACTGAGTCCCATTCTAAGGCAAATAATGTTGAAATTACTGATAAGTTAAAGCCAAAGAATGAGACACAGTTTAAAAAGAAAAATAATTCCAAAACCAACAACAAAAAGAAAGGTGCTTGTTATTTTTGTAACAAGCCCGGCCACTATGCCCGAGACTACCGTCTGCGGAAGAAACAACAAAAAGTGAATGTGGTCGAAGACTCGCTTGTGGCTGTAGTGCAAGAGGCGTATTCCGTTAGTGGCAATGATAATGATTGGTGGTTCAATACTGGAGCAACCATTCACATTTGCAAAGACCGTAATCTTTTCAAGAGTTACGAACAAAATAAAGGAGAAGCCGACGAAGTTACTGGAGCAAATAAGGTTCCAAGCAAAGTTCTAGGAAAATGCACTATAGAACTTCCTCTCACCTCTGGAAAAGTTCTTACATTTGTCAATATATTTTATGTCCTGATATGTGTAAGAATTTGGTCTCTGGATACCTTCTTAACAAAGGAGGATTCAAGATGGTATATGAGTCTGATAAGCTAGTGTTGTCTAAGAATGGTAAATTCATCGGACAAGGATACTCTTGTAACGACATGATTAAGTTGAATCCAATAAAGAAATCTTCTGTTTATATTGTTGATTCTATTAAATTATGGCATGGTAGATTAGGACATGTTAATTATAATTCCATTAGAAATATGAATAAATTAGGATTAATTTCTGATTGTGATTTCGACACCATCTCTAAATGTGAAATATGTGTTCAAGCAAAAATACACCGAAAATCCTTTAAATCCGTAGAAAGGAAAAATGGTTTGCTTGATTTGGTATATAGTGACGTGGGTGACTTAAAAAGTCATATCACCTATAGTGGTAACCAATACTATATAACATTCATTGATGATTATACTAGATATGCATATGTATATCTAATGAAAACTAAAGATGAGGCTTTTGATAAATTCAAATTTACAAAGCAGAGGTCGAAACACAATCAAGAGTTAAAATTAAAATATTACATTTAGATCGTGGTGGTGAATATTTCTCAAATGAATTCATCTTCTTTTGTAAACAACATGGTATAGTTCACCAATGTACTGCTCCATATACACCACAACAAAATGGTGTTGCTGAAATGAAGAATAGAACTTTAGTAGAAATGGTTAATGCCATGCTCATAAGTTCTAATTTAGCTTATAACCTATGGGGTGATGCTATGTTATCTGCATGTTATATTTTAAATAGAGTACCACTTAAAAAGAATAATATTTCCCCTTATGAACTATGGTTTAATAGAAAACCTAACCTAACTAGACTTAAAGTTTGCGGTTGCTTAGCATATGTTAGAAAACCGGACCCTAAACGACCAAAGTTAGGAAATAGAGCATTTAAATGTGTTTTTATAGGATATTCACTTAATAATAGAACTTATAGATTCCTTATTCTAGACACCCTAGAAGTTATAGAATCTGTAGAAGCAGAATTTTTTGAAAATCAAACTGTTGAGATCCCATTAAGATCATCTAGTCCAGAACCTAGTATGACTAATGATATCAACGACGATGATTATGCTCCTGCTCAAAACAGCAAGGAAGTGTTAGTACCAGATAATAGTACTGAACAACGGAGAAGTAAAAGAGTAAGAATAGAGAAGGACTATAGTCCTGACTTCATTACATATCATGTAGAAGGCAGTAAGGATGAAGTCCTTAATGTGAAAAAATATGTAATGAACGTCGATGATGATCCCAAAACTTATTCTGAGGCTATGAGTTCTAGAGATTCCAATTTCTGGAAAGAAGCTACCAATGATAAATGAATTCCATACTGTTAAACCAAACTTGGGTTTTAACTGATTTACCTCCTGGTGCTAAACCTATAGGATGTAAATGGATATTCAAGAAAAAGTTGAATACAAATGGATCCATTGATAAGTTTAAAGCCAGATTAATTGCTAAGGATATAAGCAAAGACATGGAGTAGATTACTTTGATACATATGCTCCAGTTTCTCGCATATCTTCTACAAGCTGTTTAATTGCACTTGCATCAATTCATAAATTAGTCATACATCAAATGGATGTAAAGACTGCTTTTCTAAATGGAGATTTAGAAGAAGAGATATATATGGAACAACCTGAAGGTTTCAAAACCCCAGGCCAAGAGAAGAAAGTTTTCAAATTAGTGAAAACTCTTTATGGCCTGAAGCAAGCTCCCATGCAATGGCATGAGAAGTTTGATAAAGTTTCACTGTCATGTGGATTCATTATTAATGATGCTGATAAATGTATTTATAGCAAATCAGATAACAACAGTATTGTTGTAATATGTTTATACGTTGATGACATGTTAATATTTGGTTCCAATATATCCTGTGTGAATGAAACTAAAAAGTTTTTGTCTTCTAAATTCGATATGAAAGATCTAGGAGAGGCTGATGTAACTTTGGGAATTGAAATTATTAGGAAAGAGGGGGAGTTATTACTAACTCAATCTCATTACATAGAGAAATCCTACAAAAGTATGGTCATTACGATGACAAATCAGCACCAACTCCTTTAGATCCAAGTATTAAATTAGAAAAGAACACTGGACGTACTATCTCTCAACTAGAGTATTCCAGTGTTAGTGGGAGCCTTATGTATGCTATGCATTGCACTAGACCAGACATCGCACATGCTATCAGCGTATTGGGTCAATTTACAAGTAATCCAGGTTTCGTAGATTGGAAAGCTATTTCTAGAGTTTTAGTTTATTTGAAAGGAACCATTGAATATGGTTTATCTTATAAAGGATATCCTGCTATAATAGAAGGATATAGTGATGCAACCTGGAACAATGTAGAATCCAAATCTAAGTCTACGACTGGATGGATCTTTACATTAGGAGGCGCTGCTGTGTCTTGGGCTTCCAAGAAGCAGACCTATATTTCTGACTCAATAATGTTATCAGAATTGATTACATTAGCAGATGCATGTAAAGAAGAGGAATGGCTAAGGAACTTATTAATGGAAATCCCTTTATGGAAGAAGCCATCTCCAGCAGTCTTGATTAACTGTGACAATCAAGCAACGATATACAATGTGTCTAATAAGACATTTAATGGAAAGTCTAGACATGTGAGTCTAAGACATCAAATGGTGAGACAGTTACTCAAAAGAGGAGTTATAACTGTTGACTACATAGAAACGAAGAAAAACTTGGCTTACCCACTTACAAAGGTTCTTCCAAAGGCAGTGGTTTCTATAAAGTCACAAGAAATGGGACTAAGGTCTGTGAATGAAAGTTGATCATCCTTAACAGAAACCCAACTTATGTCTTGAAAAGGATAGACAAATTTCAATGGGTACCAACAAGTTAAGAGAATGATTATGGAACACTAAATCGATAATCCCATAATATTTAGTGTTGGATTCTGCAAAAACAAATGATGGATATATATCCTTAATAAGTCTAGAAACCTTAAAAGGTGTATCGCAGAAACACCTTAAGAGACTTACCTATATGAGTATGGAAATCAGGTCGTTTCCTAGGAAAGTAAGATCGCTTTCTAAGTAGACTTATGAACCAGGATTTTAGCAGATGGCCATTAATGTGCTAAGCAATACAGAGCACTTTAACTAAGGAAATCAACATGTGTGATTGTTCTGGTTTTATCATTAGGGATACTTGGTTCAAGATTCGTTCACCATAGAATCTCGATAAGGCTTTGAATGGTTTACACTACGTAAAAGTTCAAATCCAAAAGATACCTTTTATTTATGTGTTGGTTTTCACGATGATGCAAACCTTGATCTCAGAACTACATAGGCTTGATCCCACTTGGGTATGTAGGAAGTCACTCTAGTGATGCACCCATCCTATTTATTTATTTTCTTATTTCGAAAATTGGCGGAGATTGTTGTAAAATTTCAAAAGCTTTGGGGTTTGGGTTTTGGTTTTGGAAGAGAAGAAATAAAGAGGAAGAAGAGAAGTTAGTCCCACATTGTAGAAAAATGAAGACTATATTTGTATAAGTATAGCCCTCTCAAGTGGATGTTGAGGCCTTGGGGCTCCCACATGTTTGCTTTGTTGTGAGGAGAGAAGTCATGCAACACCACACGCACGCCGCCGCCGTCCGTCCATCCGACCGAACCGAACTGGGTCGGGTCGGGTACGTGTTTCGGTTTCGGATCTGAAAATATTATTGGATCAGACGTGAACAATAACGGGCCAAATTTCAGCCAGTTAAGGACCCAGAACCGATTTTCTGAAATTATAATAAAGGGCGGGATATTGCAACGGTTTTCTAAACGTTGCAAATATGAAAGGACGCGACATTTAAATTTGAATCCATTCGTAACAGTTGCGAACCGTTGCTAAAGGTCATGACCCTTCGCGAATGGATGCCTCATTACCACTATAAATAGCAACGCCCAGAAATCATCACAGACAGTTTTTTGAATCCTCTTCTTCTTCCCCGAACAGTTCTGCAACGCCAGAAAACCATTGCTCTGTTTTGTGACGC